>JAUDYJ010000001.1:118677123-119877123 GCA_030761175.1 Masticophis lateralis
CTGCTTTTATAAAAAAAGGGATATATGTATGGTTTGGTACAAAACTATGAGGAGGGTACTCATTACTGCATGGCAAATAAGTCCTGATTGACTGGTATTTTTCTGTGCTCAGTCATTGTTTGGGAAGGGCTGTTGGTTCTTTGCAAATATTATAAAATCACAAATGTGTGTGGATGCTCCTATTGTGCCCTAGTATTCTGATCTAAAAATAAGCGGAACAGACCAGCTGTCTTTTCATTGTGAAATCAGAACACTTGGACAAAAAAAAGGTGGTCATCTGGAAATTCTATAGGGAGCCATCAGACACCACACACACACACAAGTGTACTCATTTAACTTCTTTCTCAGGAGAAAGTTCATATATGGAGAATGAATTTTGTTTCAAATTATTTCCGAAGAGACTCACTGGGGGTGGGGTGGGTTATTATTACCCTAAAGTTATTGCCCTTAATTATCATTTGAATCAAATAAAACGTCCTGCCAAAAAAAAAAAAAACCCTACCCAACCTTCCCAATTCACTGCAGGATGGGTGGTAGTGGATCATGGGGAATGTGGTTGGCTAATTAAAAATTCCACTTGGAAGTAAGGGGGCTAACTTTCTGGCAAATGATATCAATGCACCAATTCTATGCCAGGAAGTATTTGTTTAATCAAAACCAGCATTTGCGCCTTTGGAAATATTTGTTTTTGATTAATAAACAATTTTTGGCTTCGCGTTTATACCCCAAATATGTGGAATGCTTCTTGTATTCTTGCATTTTTGTTTAGTAGGCTAACAATACTTTTCAAATACGCTTAGTCCATATGCTGAAACAGATCATGATAATTAAGGTCAAAAAAGAGTTCATATGTAAAAACAGAATTATTTCAAACCTCCCCTATCACGGAGGGTATTTAACACCATCAACCTATGCATGTATTCTTTAGAAGAAAACCCCACTGATTTGCCAATTTACTTCGATAAATTAGTATAGGATTTCAGCCAAAATCTAAGGGAAGCTCTGGGCTTTAATTTGTCTATTATATTAATAATTGCAATTCTTTTTGCAATTTGATAGATTTTGCTATTTTTGTGATCATTTTATTTTTCACAGATGTTTTACCCAAGGCAGAGTTTTGAAATTCATTTCAACTTTCCCTCGAGGTAATCATATGTGATTCACTTAAACTACCTTAGAATTACATAGATTAAAAGGTTAAGTTGGCTCTTGCTTTTTCAGATCTTTCAAAAATCAAACAAAGATGTGGGATTTTTGTATCCACTTCACTAATGGACTTTTTTAAAATAAAGGTAATTTGTTTGTTAAAACGATTTTAGCTCTACTCTCCAGCCAACATAACTCCCAGAACATGTTTTTTATATACCGTAAGCTAACTATAAACAAGACAGTTCTTGCTGGCAAGTATTTGATTTCAAGTTGATATGCAAAAGGAAAATGGATGAGATGGGTAGAAGAAACAAATAAATTCATGCACCCTTAAGTTACAAAGTTTACGACAAACATATCCTTTGGTAGTTTCTTTCTAAGAACAAAGCAAAGCTTATATATTTACATAATATATGCCAAAATTAAGCACTTCAAAATCTTATTGATTTCTATGGGAGGAATTTCAGAGAAATTAATGAGATTTAAATCTATTCAATTCTGCCAGCTGAATTCTGATTTCTGAAACATTTTTGTTCTATTGCCTAGCTTATATTAAAAATGCTTTAAAGGAAAGGACACATGTGAATTGACTGAATATGAAATTTTCACTTAAAGTTATATAAAATGAATTTATAGCTGTCAAAACATATACAGTGACAATCAGAAGTTCCTGGGCTTATTTTATGGTAAATTTGGGTATAAGGTAATTGAAATGGAAAATATTTCTTACCACATAAGTTTAGCCAGTTGTGCACTTTGGGATAGATATATATCTAAATATAAAGTCAATCATCCACCAAGGAAACCCACTATTTATTCTCAGATATCAACAAGGATTTCTGAGAGATTTCAGAGGAGGAAAAATATATGTTCCCCAAGCATCATAATTATGCTAATATTTTGTTACTACTGGATAAAAAGCCTATACATTTGGAAACCCAATAAATGAAACTAACTGCTCCCTATCTCTGAATTGGGAGCTACCAATTATTCATAAACAGTTCCTGGCTACTCTTAAACACTTTAAGAGTAGCTTTTTTTAGGGCTACTGCCTGTGCCAATGCCAAAAGACAGCTTACCAGCCATAGTTACCTTTATTCTCTAATTCCTATAATAATGATATACAACAACAAAATAGTCCCAAAATAGACCAAATCCTTGCAGAACTGTGGAAACATATAAATGCCCCTTACTGGAACAGACACAATCTACTTTTCTGAAATGTACCTTGGAGGGGGCGGGATAAGTCTATACCAGCCCCAGAAGAAGGAACAGAGTTGGGAATACCCCTATATAAAAGCCATTTGGTAATTATTATTTCATTATTGGCTGAAGATCCTATCATGGACCCAGATAGACTGCCTAAGCTATGCTTTGAAGAACAATTACACAAGCAACCTTACACTTGGGCCACCCAACTTTCATTTCTCAATATGAATTCTCCATCCAATTTCTAGTCCAATCAGATCAAGGAAAGCCAAGAAAGCTTTCAAGAATTATTGATGTGACTGCCCAAGATGGCATTACAGCCCTTAAATGCGTCAAGTCTTTGAAGTGGCTGCTCAATTCAAATGGTCTCCCAGTTACAAAAATATTTAACAACTTATGTGCCTCAATATCCTAGAAACTTAGAGCTTTTTCTAGAGCTCTGTTCAAACAACTGGATTTCATGGCAAGATATGTGAAGTTTCACAGAGTCCCACTTGAAAAAGATTGTGCATTTGTGGAGCACCAGTCATTGAAGACAGTGGGCACATTCTTGTTGATTGCAAATTGTACTCTCTAGAAAAGGTTGCTTATTTAGACCCATATTTATACCCTCAAAACTCCAGATGAATATCAAATGGAAACAGATACAGAAAACTGCCCAGAGTAAATAGTAACCCTAAATAAACTTCTTATTTTGGGTTGCTTCAGTTAACTTCTCCACAAACCACTGCATACACTTCTTTTATGTTTATTTAGAGCTACCTGATTTGCATTGTGAAAATCCAAGGCCACTATACCCACTCACCCGCAAACGGTTAAGATTTCTCTCTCTTTCTATGTCCCTCTTTCTCTCTCACACTCCACACACACACACACACACACACATAAAATACACATCTGGAATTTTGCATTCCAACTCTCATGATTAGAAAAATCTCTTGGAAAAGAAGAAATATAAAAACGAATATAAAGTTATAAAACACAGAAAAGGGCTCCTGCTCCCACTCATTCTGTCACCATTGAAGAGTGTCAATTCCATTCACAGCTAAAGCAAGGAATCTTACTTTTTATCAATTCATTTATTCATTAAGTTTATATCCTAATCCCATCATTTCTTCAAGGTCTCAAACTATTTAATTCCCATAGCAGCAGCCTCATGTATCTTATGTAATTACCAGGAGTGGAATTCAATTCAAAGAGTCTTTATTTTGACTCTTTCTATGTCCAGATATACAAAACATTGTTCATGCAATAATTTTCCAAGTCTTGCAGGTGTAGGAAGTTAGCACTCACCCCTCTCCTAGAAGAATGAAATATTTTAGGAAATATTTAAAAAGGCAGAATATTATATTTCCCTGGATGAGAAATGGAGAAACATGTTTTAAAGACAAAGTAGCTTCTTGCCTCCCCCCACCACCTTTGTCAATGGACTTCAGCCAAGCTCACTCATTTCCCCCACCTTTGTCAATGGGCCATCATCTGCAACACAATAGGACCCATCTAGCAACAGAAACTCACCACATGGCAAGACTCAAGCAAGCTTGATAGACAACCTACAAAGTTAGCGGAGACCCCTAGACTACCAAGGAGTTTGACAACCAATCAGGATACATTTCTTATACAGAAACAAGAAACTCAGAGGTGGGGCCCAACAGTGGGCATAAAACCAAGGCACTCCCAGCATCTGGGGCTTCTTTGTTTTCTGCTCAGGAGCTCAAGCCATGTGATTCATGTCCACCATTAAACCATCTTTCTAAGCAGTCTCCATGTTTCCAGTGTCTTTTTCCCCACTTGGAACTGAACCCAGATAGACATTTCTTCCAACACAGGGAACACACAAAATCCCCGGGTTTCTCTCTTTTTTAATTTCTTCAATGCTTTCTTCACATGAAAAAAAAGCCCTAAAAGAGAGCAAGTTAACTAAGCTTGGCAAAGATCTGTTTTTAGAGGCAGGAGGCCTCCTTTATTACCCCTTTCTTTTAAAGGATCGACACTCACATGAAACAACTGTGCTTTTATAGTGGCAGTATGTACCATGCAGAAAAGCAACTTGCCAATTGGGGTAGCTTTATTACCTCAAATTTCTCCTCACAGTGTATACCACAAATCAAAAAGGAAAGAAAATAATGGAGATAAAGCTGTCCAATAATGAGGAATTTTGGGCTTCAAAGAACAGGATGTTCTTATTTACAAAGTAAAGCCAATAAAACAACAAAGAACACGGTACCATTAGAAGTCCACATTGAGAACACGTCACAAAAAGAAGGCTGGGAAATATTTGCAGCAAAGACAACGTTGAGAAGCATTCTTACTCATGTTACACACCCTGAAAAATAAATCAATTGAAATCCCTGCCAATTCACTGTTCGTCACACCAGCCGGTCTTTTTCACTTGCAGTCTACAACCAAGGGTTGTTGGACCTGGCATTGAAAGACAACTAAACATTGTCCATTGACCTAATGTGGAGTTGCCTTGTCTTCCTTATTGGACAGAAAGGACTTCAGAGACCAGAGCAGAAGACTGTATGGAAAAACATTCAAATGAACAGAGTCATCAGAGAGTAAAGACAAGCTTATGTGTCCAGTTTTCTGTTTTACTCATTCACAGTTGGCTTTTACAAGTATATTTAACAAGTACTACAAGTACCTTGTCTTTGCCAAAATTCAGGCACCTTGAACGAAATGCCATCCGGGATATGCTTTTCTCTTTTATTTTTTCATTGCCCCTCATTTATTCTTAAGATGCTCTCCACCTACTTTCTCTCCTTCTCCCTCATCCTTCACCCCTGCCTGTGTTGCATTTTCCTTATCCAATCTCTCTCTCCTCTCCTTTCCAGGCAATGGCACTTCTTTCTGTTCCTCTTTTGAAAAGACTTGACTTCAGGGCCAATCTGACACCCTTTTTCTCCCAGAGACTATTGAGAAAGCTCTAGATATGAATCCGGCAGCCCATCCTTAGCAGCACTGTTGATCACTTGAACACTGAACATAATTTCATATCCCTCTCTATCTCTAATATTTTATTCATTCTTTCATTCCCTTTTCATTGCTTATAAAGCTCATTTAAGGAACTAAATCTCTGTAGGTTCCTGACCTTATAGGATAAGTCCATCTATATGGGCTGACAGGAGTATCAAACCCACAACATCATGGCAGCATAACGTGATGTATCGGGACTCCCCCCCCCCCCCACTTTGCTAAACTAGGCATGGGCATGGCTAATGCATGATGCATCTGGCCTGCGGGCCAGGAGTATGACAGCCCTGGGCTAAGTTTTGAATGGAAATAACAGTGTAATTCCAAGAATAAGTGTTTGCTTAGTTTCCTGCTCTCCACCATCAGCACCAACAGCTGGTGTTCAGATTCATCAGAAGAACAGGGGTCCAATTAGCAATGTAGTAATGTTGTGTTTCCTTGATCTTATATGGGAAACAGGGGGACCTTGTCTTGACCTTCACATTAGGTGTCTGGTTGTCTTTGCTCACAAATCAGTTCAATGGAAATGGAACACTCTGGGTCTTTAGTAGATAAAGAGACAATCAGGAAGAACCAAAATATATGGTCATTACTTAATACTGAATCCTAATACTTAGGAATTCAGTTGGAGCAAACCAATCTGCAAGCATCATTTCTTTTCTCTCTGAACCATAGAAACAACCCTGCATAGATTTGCTAGTCTATTACAAAATCTGTAAAGATTTTTTATTAATGATTTATTTTATTTATTAATCAAATTTATATAGTCACCCAACTCATGAGAAGTGACTCTGGGCAACATACAATAGTGTTTAAAAAAAACAATACATTTATAAAAACAAGTATTTAAAGATATAAAAATTAAGAGTTTGCTAAGCCCCAGAGTGCTAACTGTTCCAGAAATAAATCTAAATGATTCTTTTGAAACATCTGCAAGACACATTCACTAAAATTAAAAATTTTCTTATGAGTAAGTACATGAGACAATAGGCTGAACTCATTTCTGTCCTTGCAATATGATACAGAGTGCTCTTGCATGGAACAATGATTTCATTTGTTCCTGTTGGGTAAGTGAAAAGCTAGATCAATGCTATGATGCTGTTCTTCGGGATAGTTCGTTACCATGGTCATTCATTGGACAACTTGAGGGGTTTTATGCATTTGTTTTATTTTGCCATCAATAGTTGACTTAGTGTGTCAGGGGTGTCAAACTCAAGGCCCGCTGCCTGGATCCAGCCTGAGGGGTGCTTAGATCTGGCTTAGATCTGCAGCCCTCCCAAGCTCTGTTTTTTCTAGCAGAGCACTTGGGCCACCACAGGCGCCCCCGACACAAGTGACATCGAGCTAGCCTTGCCCCCCCCAGTCCCCCTGGGTCAAACACAACCCTGATGTGGCCCCCAATGAAATCGAGTTTGACACCCCTGACTTGATGTGTCCTTTAAAATATTTCCACCTTGTCAATGGGGATGGTAGTAACTGAAGAGGATGCCAAGCTTGGATCTCTTCTGAGAAGGTATAATCTCTATCTGACATCGGTATTCAAGACCTCAAATGAGGTCTATTTACTGAGCCAAGATCTCAGGAAGAAGTCCAGCAACCCATTTAGTGACACTTATCAAAGTGTCTGCTTTTTGTTGTTTTATCTGCTCCACAAAATACATTTCATTGAAATTTTAAAAACTTGACCCAACAGAATAATTATGAAAAGAACCATTGAAGAAGTACCCTAGAAGGAGGAAGAAGACATGGAAACTTGTAAAATGAATGTACTAAGTTCTCATAGCACCTTTGCTAAATAGACAAGAAAAATAGAATTATTCATTATTCATTCATTAATAGCTAGATATCAATTCATACTGGCAACAGCAGTAAAGAAGAATGGGGAGCATGGTAAGTGTTTTCTTCTCTCCTTCTCTGGACCTGGATATAGGGGTTAATAAGGCAATCTAATCTTGCTCTAGGTCAATTCTATGAGTGTTGAAATAAATGTGATTGAACGGTCTATCATTTTTTTAAAAAAATGTAAATTTATATTCATTTCACATGCAATTTTTACGCATATTGTATTTTCTACACAGTTTTATCCAATCCAATCCAATCAGATTTGCATTGAAACCAGCATTGCAGATTTCAGAGAAACAGGCAGTATAAAGAACAATCATATCATATCACAATCATATCACATTCAGGAAGTTAGAATTAAGCCAGCTTGATTAAAATTGGAGCTGCAAAATACTTTGTACCAACCTGAGGAAAAGATGAACCGGCTGATACAGTTCTGATTTAACTAGGAGCACAATCAAGAAAAATAAAATCAGATTAAATATTTCTGCAAATCCAATGTTCATCAAATCCCAAATATTAATATGTGGGTGATGCAATTTTTCATTTTGAAACAATTTTGAAAACTTTTTTTCAAACTTATAAGCACCAAGTTAAATGACATTGTCGTTAAATACTTAGCCTTGCTATTAAATTAAGCTCCTATGTGCCTGTTAATGATGGCTTGTACACAAGAAAGGTATTTGCATGCATTGCTTCCACAGTTTGGTAGGGCCATCATATCTAAGGCTGCATACAATCCAGCCAGCTCACCATATGGATTGAATTAAAAGCAATGCCTCCAACGTTATAAGTCACTATAAGATGGCAGTACTGGCATTCTAGCAGCTCTGATATGCTTTCACTTCAGTGGGCAAGAAGTTGCTGTGAGAAAAGATGGCATTGCTAGCGTTCTTGAAATAGAAGCCAGCGGTGAGTGATTGTTCTGTGCTGACAGTGCACTTTAAATTAAACTTGAATTTTTGACTGCAATTTAAATAACATACCGGGATGGAATTTTTGACTGCTGACAAGAGTCCACCCTATTTAAATTCACCACCAAATTCAAGTTGTTTATGTTGATGACTGTGTAGTCTTAGAATGTATTGCTGAGTCGAAAAAGATGAAAAGATAATGAACTGGAAAGAAATTGTTTGTGTGAAGTGTCAAGAGTGAAGTGGACAGCCTATGATGGCTGCCTATGGGCTTCCGGTTAGAAAAGTTGATAAACCAATCAAAGGCAATCAACAGATCTCTTCAAAGGAAATTGCTTTTAAGCTCGGCATTTCACAGGAATGTTTAGATCACATTACAGATACAGATTTTTACAGATGGGAGTCCCAAAGGTGCCTTTTCTGTTTTTCCTCTGCAATTTTTCTCTGGAAAAATCCTACTGTTGTAGACTACAGGAACCAGGAGCACTATTCAAGTGACCATGAGGACACATAAATCTCCAAGTGGCCTCAATGGCAAAGAATGCAAATGACCAGCTGTCTGCAAGGAATATAAATCCTTCCATTCCCCACTATCCTGTCTGAGCTGAAGAAGCTCCTTGGATGAGAAGCGAAACATCTTCAAAAGAAAAACCAAGAAAGTCCAGTTGCCTCCTGAAAAAGCACCTTTGGGACAACCATGACCTGGATGACTGAGAACCTCTACAGACCTACAGATGGGAGATTTGTGGCAAAAGGATTCTTCACATGCTGTTAGACGAGATGGAAGCTTCAAGAGTGGAGATTTGCCAGCAGTCATTTCAGTTATGCAAATGATGAGAAATTGCTTCACATATTCTTCACATATTCTGATAGCCATTGTTTCATTACTGTGACCCAAAAATGAAGTATCAGTCCGTGAAATATCATCACAAGCTTCACCCATGGGGTGGGGGTGGGGGGGAATCAATGTAGAGGACTTCAAACTAAATTGGGAAGTGAGATCTTTCCACCCCTTGTCTAAATACCATGGATCCAGGGGTGAAATGCTCTCAGTTCGGACTGGATTGCCCGATCCGGTAGCAATGGCAGTGGATGGTTCGGAGAACCGGTAGCAAAAATCCCTGCGCCCCCTCTTCCACCATTCTCAGCTGAGTTGCACGATCATCAGAGGCTTTTTTTTTAAACTTTTAAAAGCATTTTTTCTACAAACTCTTCCGATGAAAAAATGCTTTTAAAAGGAAAAAAAAAGCCCCTGATAATCACGCGGCTCAGCTGGGATCATCAGAGGCTTTTCAAAGCATTTTTTTCTGCAACCTCTTGGCTGAAGAGGTAGTAAAAAAAATGCTTTGAAAAGTATCTGACAATCCCAGCTGAGTTGCCTGATTGGCAGAGGCTTTTCAAAGCATTAGAAAAAATGCTTTGAAAAGTTTTTTTAAAAAAAAGTTGGCCACGCCCACCCAGTCACATTACCCCCACCACCACCAAGCCACGCCCACAAAACTGGTAGTAACAAATTTTACATTTCACTTCTGCATGGACCGCTTGTACCTTCTACGTGTGATGATATAGAGAGTAAGTGAGCAAAATCCTAGTTTCCTGCTACTGCAATTGTGAGATTTGGGGTAAATGGAACGTTTTATGGGGCTTTTTGCAAGCAGCTGCATTTTGCTCCATTGAGCTTTCTGTTAGGAACCAGGCTAAGTATCAAGGGGGAAAAGCAGAACTATTATATCATAAAAATCACTGTGGTGGAAGATTAAAAAATTAGTTTCTTTTATTTTGTTCTTTTCTTTTATTCTGAGAGGAAAGAGATTTGTTTCTCAGTGCAGAATTAAGTGGGCAAAACATCTCCTTGCTTTTTTTTATCCTAATATCAAGGACTGGGTCCAGCTAAGGACAGCAATGAACTCAATACAAACTGCATGATGCTCTTCTTAATCTGAGGTGTTGCAGATCCCAACTCATTGCTCATTTATTTAGCAAGGAAGACCAACTTTAGGCCACAGAAGGAGAATAATGTGTGGGGGAAAGGACCATATTCAAAGGCAATTGATTTGTAGCAAGTGGGAAATGGCTAGACTAAGTTCAAAAAAGACTTGGAGGAAAGTATTCCAAGAAAATTTTCAATTTCATCTCTTTAGGCAACATGAACTCACCTTGACTTCTTTGGGGATTGAAATATTTAGAGAACACTCCCAAAACATATATATACATACATGTGTGTATACACATGTATGTATGTATGTATGTATGTATATGTATATGTATATGTATATGTATATGTATATGTATATGTATATGTATGTATGTACCATATGTATGTATGTTTTGGGGGCATTCTCTAAATGTACACACACACACAATAACAAAATATTTATCACCTAGCATTCAATCTATATTAGTATACTAGAATAGTTATAAAATATACTGCTTATTACATACACAATATATATACACAAACAATCTTTTCGGCTAGGAAGCCAGATAAAGATGACATAGGAAGTTTATAAATAATAGGGTCACTCAGTCCTCTTCAATATTCTTTGTTTGTTTAACAGGTTTGCACATGAAGTGCTTTGAAAGAATATGATACAAATAGTCCTTGAAGTCACATTCAATCATATGTTCCAATACAAGCTATTGAAACTGTTATGTCCTTATAAGGACATCCGCCTGGGATTGGCTGCAGATCCTTTCGGCGGGAGTTTTGAATCCCTGTCAGTGGGCGGTGCGTCTGCCGGAGTGTATATAAGGAGAGCTCCGGCAGCGCACAAGCTGTTCAGTTCTTGTTATTAAAACTTGTTACTTGAACCTTGCTGGTCACTTCTTCTTTCCTGCGCCGATCTAACACTGGCGACGAAGGTCTAGAGAAGAACCTCCGCGTGGCACGATCGCCATAACGAGCTGAAGTCACTCGACGCGGTCTGAGAAATGGCAACGCCGCAAGCGCCGTTCGCCTCACTGGCTCCCTTCAACCCCAGCCGGGAGAAGTGGAGTTCGTATATGATACGTTTCCGCCAATTCCTCCGGGGAAACGGCTACAACAACCTAGACGACGAGAGGAAGAGGGCTCTCTTCCTCGCTAACTGCGGCTCCGACGTTCTGGAACTCGCCGTCAACCTCGTCGCACCCAGGGACATTGAAGTCATGTCCTGGGTGGATCTGCAGACTGCCCTGCAAGACCACTATGCCCCAACGGGCACCCCCATTTCGAACCGCTTTACCTTCCGCCAACGTAATCAGAAGGAAGGCGAATCGCTTAAAGACTTTGTGGCGGCATTGCGTCAAATCGCTGCTAACTGCGAATTTGAGAACGTTGACAATGCCTTACGCGACGGGATCGTCTTCGGGATGAGAGATGCCAACCTCCAAAAGAAGTTCCTAAGCAGAAAAAGACTGTCCTTGAAGGACGTTCTTGAGGAGGCTACGGCTGCTGAAACATCCGAGACCGCCGCTGCTGCCATGCTCCAGTCCCGAGGGATCCATAAGATCCGCAAACCGTCATCGGAATCATCCGACGACTCGTCCACTCCGACTGATTCAGAGGGAGAATCAACCGTTTTAAAAGTTTCCCGCCCAACCAGGCGGGAAATTCAAAACAACGGCCGCCGCGCCGCTCAGTGCGGCAGTTGCAAGGGACACCACCCCCGCCAATCCTGTCGCTGGCGGGATGCCACCTGCAGACGCTGCCTTAAGAGGGGGCACATCGCAGAGGCATGCAGAGCCTCTGATCCTGTTCCGGAGTCGATCAAGCCCCAGAATCCAGAAAATCGTCGCGACTCCCAGAGGTCGTCCAAACGGTCCTCAACCCAGCAAAAGCGCGACGACCGCACCAGTTCTCATGGCGGCGCTGTGAACCAGACAACGATCGCCCTCACCAGCACCAACAGTGCCACAAAATTCCACGTGACACTGTTGGCAGAAGGCTTGCCGTGCACGATGGAAGTCGACTCAGGCTCCGTCTATTCGATCATCGACTGGCACCAGGTCAAGAGGCTCAAGCCGAATCTCTCCAAGCGCCAACTTGAACCTCTGCACTCCAAGCTGGTGGATTTCGGCGGCAACCCCATCGGCGTCATCGGGCGGACCAACCTCCGGATCGCCTTCAAGCAGTTCCAGGGCCAGCTTCCCATAACCGTCGTGGAGCATAGCCGCCCGACCCTGCTGGGCGTGGAGTGGTTCCAGCCGCTGGGGCTTTCTATTGGAGGCATCCACCAGATTAGCTCAGGCGAACTCGACTCACTCATCGGAGAGTTCCAAGAAGTCTTCGATGGTAAGTTAGGGACGTTTTTAGGGAAACCCATCTCCTTTAATCTGGACAAGGGGGTAACCCCAATTCGGCTCAAGCCCCGCCGGGTTCCATTTGCCTTGCGGGCTAAAGTAGACGCTCAGCTAGATAAGCTGATTGCCCAAGGTATTCTGGAACCCATCGATCATGCTTCATGGGAAACTCCCATTGTGACTCCCATGAAGCAGGATGGATCTGTGCGCATCTGCGCCGACTACAAAGTGACCATCAATAAGGCGTTGCCGCAGAGCGCATACCCCGTGCCAGTAGTGCAACATTTGCTGCACTCACTCGGCAAGGGCAAAATTTTTGCAAAACTGGACCTGGCCCAGGCTTACCAGCAACTGCCAGTAGATCAGGAAACGGCGGAGGCACAGACTATTGTCACCCATAGAGGCGCGTTCAAGTGCAACCGTCTCCAGTTTGGAGTCAGTGCAGCCCCTGGCATTTTCCAATCCATGATGGAACGCCTTCTCCAAGGCGTTCCAGGGGTGGTGCCTTATTTCGATGATGTACTGATCTCTGGGGACTCAAAGGCTCAACTCCTGGACCGGCTGAGGCTAGTTCTCCAGCGTTTCAGGGAGAAGGGCTTGAGAGTCCGGAGGGACAAGTGCATCATTGGGGTACAGGAAGTCGAGTTCCTGGGCTATCTGATAGATAGTTCTGGCATCCACCCCACCAAATCAAAAGTTAAAGCTATCCATGAAGCTCCCAGCCCCAAAAACAAAGCGGAGCTTCAGGCTTTCCTTGGATTGCTTAACTTCTACGCTATTTTCCTCCAGCAGAAAGCCACTGTTGCTGAGCCGCTCCATCGCTTGCTGGCGAAGGCGGTTTCCTGGAGGTGGGGACGTGAGGAAGAGTCTGCATTCAGAGCCGTTAAGCAACTCCTGACCTCTGACAGTGTGCTCATTCAATACAATGAGACACTGCCCCTCAGACTGACCTGTGACGCTTCCCCGTACGGAGTTGGCGCTGTGCTCAGCCACGAACTGCCTACCGGTCGTGAAGCCCCCATCGCATTTTTCTCAAAGACTATGTCTAGTGCTGAGCGCAACTACAGCCAACTGGACAAAGAGGCGTTGGCTATTGTTGCAGGGGTGAAGCGCTTCCACGAATACCTGTATGGACGGCAATTCACCATTGTCACCGATCACAAGCCTCTCCTCGGCCTACTAGCAGGGGACAAGCAGACCCCAGCATTCATGTCCCCCCGAATGACGCGCTGGTCCATATTCCTCGCCGGCTACTCCTACAGCCTCGTCCACCAGCCTGGTAAAGCCATCGCAAACGCCGACGCGTTGAGCAGGTGCCCATCCGCCGAATCTGTGGAAGACCCGGCCCCCACGCTCGAGCTGCTGCATATTGACAACGACAGCAACTGTCCCGTGACATCTGCCGACGTAGCGACGCACACGCGAGCTGACCCCATCCTCCGCCAAGTCCACTCCTGGGTCCTGAGAGGCTGGCCGACTCGAATTGACAGCGACGACTTCAGCCCATTCAGCCGCAAGCAAGGGGAGCTGTCCACCATGCGCGGCTGTTTACTATGGGGAGATAGGGTGCTGATTCCCAGCACTCTTCAACGAAGGACTCTTACGGCGCTGCACAAAGGACACCCGGGCATTGTCCGGATGAAAGCCCTGGCACGGAGCTACGTCTGGTGGCCGACACTGGACAAAGACATTGAACATTGGGTCGCCAGGTGTAGCCCGTGCCAAGAAGTCAGAGCCGCCCCGCCTCAATCTGACCCGATGCCCTGGGAGACTCCGAGCTCCCCCTGGTCGCGCATTCACATAGACTTTGCGGGCCCCATTCATGGGCACCACCTCCTCATCGTGGTTGATGCCTACTCCAAGTGGTTGGAAGTCGTTCCCATGGCATCCACCACAACGGAAGCTACCATCCGTGCCCTCCGGCGCCTTTTCGCGACCCATGGACTCCCTGACGTTTTGGTCTCAGACAACGGGCCCCAACTTACGTCCGTGCCCATGGAAGCTTTCCTGGCTGGCTTGGGCATTCGCCATGCCCTTTCTGCCCCTTACAGACCGGCCGGAAATGGGCAGGCTGAACGGATGGTGCGGCTCACGAAGGAGTCGCTCGCCAAAATGGGCCCGGGTGACTGGCAGGAGCGCATTGACACTTTTTTGCTCACCCAGCATATCACGCCTCACTCTGCCACCCGAAAATGCCCCGCCGAGCTTTTAATGGGCAGGAGACTCCGGTCTCCCCTGGACAGACTGCACCCGCAATACTCCTCTGAGGTGCCCGCATCCGCCAGTCGCCAACTTCGCCAGTTTTCCGTCGGTGATGCCATTTTCGCTCTGAATTTCCACGGCTCGCCGAAATGGCTTAAAGCTACAGTACACAGCACAACCGGTCCCAAATCCTACCGCGTTGAGCTGGACGATGGACAGATCGTGAGACGTCATCTCGACCAGCTCCGCAAAAGGTGGAGGGAAGTGAGCGAAAACTACCCCGACGAGGTAGGCCTAAACCACCCCGGCGCAGTAGGCCTAAACCACCCCGACGAGGTAGGCCTAAACCACCCCGGCACAGTAGGCCTAAACCACCCCGGCGCAGTAGGCCTAAACCACCCCGACGAGGTAGGCCTAAACCACCCCGGTACAGTAGGCCTAAACCACCCCGACGAGGTAGGCCTAAACCACCCCGCCGAAGTAAGCCTAAACCACCCAGACGAGGGAGACCGGCGACCCGAGGGACGAACAAGCACCCCGGCACCTAGCCTAATACCAGATCCGGCAAGGCAAGTAGACCGGGGACAACCCAGCAGGGGAAGCCAATGTCAACCCTGCGAAGTAGGCAACCGGCAGCCCAGAGTTGGGGACCTCCAGCCATCAGTCCAGGAGACCCTACAACAACCCGCCAACCGCGCAGAAAACCAACCCTGCAAGGAAGGCCTCCACCACCCCGGCAGGGTAGGCCAGCACCAACCCGACCAGGTCGAGCAGCCCAGCGGCCAGAGGGAACATTCGACACCACCGCCAGACCAACCGCGCAGAGAGGGCCTACACCACCCCTGCAAGGTAGGCCTACGCCACCCCGACAGAGCCGACCAGTCACCATGTCCGTCCACCTGCCGCCCCGGGAGTAAGCCGGACTCGACCGGAGACCCCGGGGGCTTAACCCAACCACCACCGCCGGACTCGCACCCTGACCCAGACCGGCGCGACCCCAGCCCAAAGGGGACCCGAGGGAGACCCAGGGACCTACCGTGGCTCAGGAGTTCCGGACCGGCCAAGAACAGGGATCCACACCGGCGGCTCCACGATCCGTGCAGGAACGAGGCAGACCAGCATCGCCCGCAGGCGGAGGTCCGTGACCCGGCCGGAGGTTCGGACACAGTGCCCGCGTCCTCGACGGCCAGATCCAGCCCGGCACCGGGGAAGAAGCCCCGAGCAGAGCAGACACCCTCCGTCCGGGAGAGTGTCCATCTTGACTCTGAACTGCGCAGGTCTACGCGGGCACGTAGACGTCCTGTTTATCTTAGTGACTATTTCCCTGATCGACTGACTAAGAACTAGGGGGGAGGAGTGTTATGTCCTTATAAGGACATCCGCCTGGGATTGGCTGCAGATCCTTTCGGCGGGAGTTTTGAATCCCTGTCAGTGGGCGGTGCGTCTGCCGGAGTGTATATAAGGAGAGCTCCGGCAGCGCACAAGCTGTTCAGTTCTTGTTATTAAAACTTGTTACTTGAACCTTGCTGGTCACTTCTTCTTTCCTGCGCCGATCTAACAGAAACAATCTTTTTCATTTAAAAAAAATCTGGTGAATAAATTGTTTCTTGTAAATGGTTTGCTTTGGTTGATTTAGGATCATAAGCTTTGAACAATGAATGTAGGCCAGCTGGATTCATGGAAGACTGAACAGCAATTCTGTGACTGTTTCTATGCCCAGCCTTCACACATTATGCTTAACAGGACAAGAGGATGTAATGGCTACAAATGCACATTTGGAGAGCCTGCTTTTTGAAGCCAACATGAGCTGAACATACATATATCTACACACAGTTTCAATCTGAAAGCATGACCATTGGCCTGGAAGCAAGCAAGTATGACCTTTTTCTGAATGAATGAAACAAGAATGTGGGATGACCGATTAAAATTCCCAAATTACAAATCATCGATTTGTCTAAGCCAAACATGATTTATTCACAGAGACTTTGAAAATTGGAATGAAATGGAAGAACGAGATCCTGTGGCTCATATGGATATAATAAGCGGTCTTACACATGTGCTAAGGATGCATGAAAAAGGCAGTGGGTTATTATCATTGGAAGCTCTTCTTTTTGTCTTTCCACATCAAGTCTGTAAAAAGTAATTGTAATGTAATGTAATGTAAAGAAATGAATTGTTCACCTCACTCCAGTGGAAAATAGGGGGAAAAACACAGTAAAAAATGTGTTTAGTCTTTATTGCACTTCACTGTAAAACTGACACAAGAGTACAACTTGAATTGTTGGGGGGTTTGTACAATGTCTTGAGTGTGGAAGTGGAGAAAATTGATGTTAAAATCAAGGATCCCCCCCCCCCAGAGATTCTTAGCTTCCACAGAAGACACACATTTAAAAACTCTCCATCATTTATGGGGTTGACTGCATTAGGCTACATTTCTAATTCTCTGAGATTTGCTCCTACTCTTAATATTTATTCTGCATATTTATGATAGTTCAAAAATGTCCTTCCAATCAAACGCAAAAGTGAAATTCAAAAATAAACAGATAGAAGCTTGTGCAGTTCCACCGCCATTATAAACTAAAATGCTGCACAGCTATGCAATGTAAACTTTGTAGTTTACATTATCATTGTAAACCATAGCTCCTTTTTTTCTGCTTTTGTCCAGCTGTGGAGCAGAGAGGATGGGTTAATCCGTGTCAGAAGAGATAATCGAGTAATTTTTGCTCCATCTTTCTATACACACAGCAGCAAGAATTCACATGCATTCCAAATGAAATAATTCAGAAAGTCCAAATTGAAGATGGGGATGGAAGAAGGCGGTGAGGATGAAGAAATATTAGAGACTTATGAACTGAGTCTTCCCTTCTTATCAACAAGTTATTTGTCTTAAGTTGCTCCTGCCCTGAGTTCATACTGACTTGATTCTAATTTAAAAAAAAAAAATCTTGACTAGACAGTGTTCCTTTGGCAATAACCTGCAAGGTAATTCATTCTGAATGGCAGGCTACCCTACACACCCTCCCTTTCCATTTTAATAGATCCTACTGTATACCTCCCTTTATCAGTTCTGCTGAAACAGCATGGTAATTTTGATCTTTGTTTAGCCCTGAGTAGGTTGCTGATTTGAATCCAGCAAAAAGTGATATTTTAATGACTTTTTTCCCAAGTCACTAGAAAGTGTATCTTTTAAAATATTTTAATTTTATTAAAGTAAGTCCAGGAACTTCATCTTTCTCCAATTCTCTGATGTAGATGGATTTTAACCCCAGCTCCCAAACATCTCAAATAATGTATTAGTTTGTTTGATTGTTTGGTTGTTTATTGACCATCCATCCTACCATAGAGGAACTCTGAGCAGCTTACAGTCATAAAAATGTTTCTAAACATATACATTAAAACATAAATAAATTAAAACCAAACATTAAAATGTAAGGACATATTATCCTTACACAATTATTTGTAGCATTGGCAGAGTCTAAGAAAAGAGGGATAGCAGTTTATATAAAGGAAAGGTTAAACCTCAAACAAATTTATGGAGATAATGAGGGAAGGATACTAATGATTGAAGATTCAATAAAACAAAAAAGAATATTAATTGTAGTTATTTATGCACACATCAGAGAGAATATTATGGTGCGATCTATTATTATCTAGTAAGGACTAGATAATATCTAGTGGCGCAGTGGTTAGAACACAATGCTACAGGCTACTTCTGCTGACTACCAGCTACCCGCAATTTGGCAATTCAAATCTCACCAGGCTCAAGGTTATCTCAGCCTTCCATCTTTCTGAGGTGGATAAAATGAGGACCCAGATTGTTGGGGGCAATATGCTGACTCTGTAAACTGCTTAGAGAGAGTCGTAAAGCACTGTGAAACAGTATATATAAATCTAAATGTTATTGTGATTATTACTCGATCAACCACCTCCAGTGTTATACTCTCTATTGGGGCCCCAAGTTACCTGGTCAAGACAAGTCTTTAGGCCCTTATGAAAGAATATGAGTGTTTGGGAGGCTGACCTCAGGTCAATGGGCATGATATTCCAGAAGGCAGGAGCAACAGCCTGGATCCCACCAGCTGGAATAATCAGGTAGATGATTATTCCCACAGCATGCCTCCTCTGCCGCTGCAAATGGGATGGGCCAATCCCAGTGGGGTGAGATGGTCCCTCAAGGAACCTGGAGTTTCTGGGAATGAAATTATTATTATTATTAGTCATATTTCTATGCTGCCCACTCTCCAAGGACTCTGGGCAGCTTACACCAAAGACAGTATACTAAATAGCATATTGCCCCCAAACAATCTGGGTCCTCGTGTTACCCACCTCGGAAGGATGGAAGGCTGAGTCAACCTTGAGCTGGTGACATTTGACCTGCTGATCTGCTGAAGTAGCTGCAGTACTACACTCTAACCACTGCGCCACCTCGGCTCTGTAAATCCTCAGGGATCTTCAGGGATCTGTGAAAATGGGAAAATTATGCACTCCTGCATTAATTTTAAAAGTCATGGGGAAAACTAGTTATTGAGGAAAAGAAAAATCATTATTTTAAAAAATTCTGCTTCTTTCACACTGGTAATTTTAGGTGTGCTAAGTAAATACCATTTCTTTGAAAGGGTACTGATAAAACAAGCATGGAATATATTAGAGTTCTAGGTAAGCATCATTTCAGTTGAAGAGTACAGGAGTACTAAAGTTCGCCTAATAGGAAAATTGGAAAGTAGAGCAGAAAAATGCAGCCTGAGGTCATCATGATGGAGACTGGGAACTAATAAAGAGCAATGCAGTCCAGTTTTGTCCTTCAGAAATAATAACTTTTCCCTTCTGGTGACAGGATAGTTGGAAAATGCAAATAACCTTTTCCCATCTGTATTTGGGTATCTTCTTGATGTGTTTTAGAAAATAAAGTTCAGTATGTTTTTGACACTTTCATTATATAAATATGCTAGAACAAGGAATTCAGAGTGTCCATTTATTGTGAGTTCTGACAGTTGAGAATGTCTCACCTAAATTGTGTTCAGGCATAGTATTATATCATAAAAATAATTCCAAAACAATTTTGTTCGCTTATAGGCATTTCAAATAACTAGTATTTTGTTCACTTATAGGCATTTCAAATAACTAGTATATTCTAGTTTAATATATTTATTAAACATGGTAATCTTTAAGTAGCTGAGTTTTTTAAAAAATAATATAAGTTTAAAGGTGTAAAATTATACAAAGCAGATTTATAATTAAATAATGCCCAAATTAAGTTTAGGCAATTTTAAATTGTGATTCATTTTAGGACTCAGGACTTCATCATTGTAATATTTATCTCTGCAATATTTAGTTGATGATATCTTGATTTAAGAAAAGATGTATCTTAGGCTAGATCAGTGTTTTTTTAATTGTTATGGCTACTATATGTCACACTCTGACAATACATCCTGAGGAAGACAGGGCAAGTTTAAATATTGTGATCATCTTTGTAGGTATCATTTTATGTTTATCACTCTTCAAATGCAAATTTGTTTGGCCTCAAAGTAGAGAAAGAGAGAAGGATTGGATAAAAAAATAGAATGCTGTCTTTGAAAACAGAGGTATTTTCATTCTCTGATGATCACAACAACAGATGAATATATATGTCATTCATTCTACTACCGTGTTTTGTTCTGTTTTGCTATTTATTTGCTATTTGCTTTCTATTTCTATGGATGTGATGAAAATTCAATCTTTGTACAGAGGTTATAATTTGTACTATATTCTATTAGGTTTTTTTCCCCCATTACCTGCTCAAATGAACTGCAATATATCTTAATCAGAATTTGCATTCACTGGGATGCAATATTCAATATTTGTTTGTGTGTACATGTTGCAACATTCTTTGAATAGTGTACATTGCAAAGAAAACAACATTTTATAACATGTAATATTATTTAGGAATTTGCACATCCAGCAATTTCTAGATGTTTTCCATCCCTCAAAATATCTGTGCAATGCTGTGGGGTACCCACGCAGATTTGGCTCTATTAACAAATCCTCTTTCAGGAGAGTAACCTAGCAACATCTTAAGTAACTTTTGTACATTGGTCTCCTTCTTCTGATTCTACAATTATGTTGGTGCGTTAGGCAAAACTCTTGGATTTACAGTGTCTTTCTCTGCAGCAAGTCAAGCAATGTAAGAAAAGAAGTCATTCATTTAAAGAATTTAGGACAAGATCTCAAAAAGTTATCAATGTTCCCAATTCATTCAAACAAGAATATTCAAAAAATATATTTTGCCTAATAACCAAATGTTGTTCAGATATTTCCAGCAGAAGGGGCACGAGTGTCAAAATGTTTAACTTCTGCTCAATATATCCTTTGGGTATTTGAAGACTCCACAGATTTTCATATGGAAAATCTGATTTCCATAAAATTAAACTAGTGGAATAGCTTGTCTTCAGAAGTTGTGGGTGCTCCATCGCTGGAGGCTTTTAAAAAGAGACTGGACAACCATTGGTCTGAAATGCTATAGGATCCTTGCTTCAACAAGGATTGGATTAGAAGACCTCCAACTCTTCCAACTCTTATTCTGTTATCTAGAAGCTTTACATATTTAGGGTCCTAAAATACTTGAAAACCTACATTAGAACTTGGACTATATAATTCAGATAGCCATATGCAAGAAATTATTATTACCTCAATATTTTTCCATCCATAGAGCACACAATGGAAGTTAGCGGGAGTGCCAGCAATAGTGTACATTGTTGTGGTACACATAAAAGGAGTTTGGCAATCACTGCATAACAGCTACTGAGACCTAGTTTTTAAAAACAGTAATTGAGGTTATAAACCATTTGAAGGGATAATTTGCTTGGTTTCTAAACAGAAGCTCATATGATAAAGTGCATCACGTCTCCATGTCTTGGTATAACCACATACAGTTTAAGATGCTTCTATCCTGCCCAGGCCAAATTGACTCTTAGACAAATTAAGACATCTAATCTGGATTGCGATTGTTTGGCAAAAACTTGTAAATCAGGACAGTGGGTTACCCTGTCTTCCCATCAGTCAATTCCCTGCTGCTGTGCTCTTCTCCATTCATTTCCAAGAAGACAACTGTCAGTTGATTTCCTTCCTATGGACAGATACAAATAGATAGATTTATATATGGTTGTATGTATGTATACATACATACATACACAAGGTGGGTGACCTTGTGTTAATCATTGTCTCTTAGCTCAAACTACTTCACAGGATTGTTTTTGGGGGAACATAGGAGAAGGAAATGGTATTAGGTATGTTTGCCATCTTGAATTATTTTTAAAAATAATACAGGTGGGATAAAAAAAATCCCTAATAAAAAATTGGTAAAGTGGCAGATTTCTCTTCAGGCTAGGCAGATATGATTAAAACTGACTATTCTCAGAAGAAAAAGTATATAAATATTGACATTTTCCTCTTCCCCTGCTTACAGATTACTGAAAGAGAATATTTGGTTCTGAAATGATCATTCTGAAATTAAAGTGACAATGACAACATGGGTTATTACAATCTGCTCACCTGTAAATTCAGCCTCAGTTTTAGCTTCAGTTTGCTGCTCATAAAAGCAATATATTTTAAAAGAAAAGAAGGCCAAAAGAAAATCAATTTCATTTGTCAATTATATCACAGATGGGTATCTAGGTTTGGAAACTAAATCCCTATCCATGTTAAGCAGCTGAGATAATTGGTCAATACTAAGTTTTATGCAACATCTTTGTGGTACTCAGGAATTGCTATTGTTTTACCTCTTAGAGGTCAGCCCAAATAAACAGCTGGGTGATTATAACCAAATTGTTCCTCAGAATCAAGTTCTTTATTTAGAGTGGGGTATAAAGGGTCATATAATGAAATGAAATCTCTCTCTCTGTACAAGATGTATGCATTCCATGCAATGTATTTATTCAGTTCCATTGGCAAAAAGATAAGAGCCCACCGTGAAGGCAGCTAGAAAATATCTGTTGGATGTGCTTTTGAGCAAAGGTGAACTCACACAAAGGGAATGTCTGGTGTCAAGGGTTTTTATTGGCCACATCTCTGCTAAGGT
Source organism: Masticophis lateralis (assembly GCA_030761175.1). Taxonomy (NCBI): domain Eukaryota; kingdom Metazoa; phylum Chordata; class Lepidosauria; order Squamata; family Colubridae; genus Masticophis; species Masticophis lateralis. Next base: position 118,699,750 of record JAUDYJ010000001.1, read on the forward strand.
CAAGGACATTTTGGCTTCCAGACAAGACCTCACATTTGTATACATTTTTCTCACAAGGGTGCCATATGAATCTTCAAATACTTCAAATAGAGTCATTTATGGCCCTTCTCAGTTTCTAAACATTATTAAATATCACTCTATAATTTATTCTGTAGTCCCTTTTCCAGATAGATCCAACTCACTGGAAAATATGGACACAGCTAGGAAAAGATAAAATACTGCCCTCCCCACAAAAAAAAATTCTTGTCTGATTAGCAAATTGTTTATAGTTTGTGCATAAGGGTTGTTTTCGCTGTGATGCTTCTACTGCCTTTCTGCCTCCGATTATCTCATGGTATGAAGTAACTGCTTTGTCTTTTTCTCAGAAGGCAATAAAATCTCCACCCCACTTCCCTCATATAATGTCATTATGCTCCTGCATAATTATTGTTTGACCTTATAGGCTTTCTCTGATTCAAATCCTAGGAAAACCCTTAATTGTTTTTATTATTTTTTGCTATTATTATGGGGGAAGTTTGGATGGAAACTTCTGAATGATGTATTGCAATGGAAGGGAAAGTCTCTGGCCATTCTTTTGTTCTGCCTCCTCTATAGAGAATCCAGCCATGTATGAATAACAGAATTACAGAACAGAATAACAAAGTTGGAAGGGACCTTCTAGTCCAACCCCCTGCTCAGGTAGGAAACCTTATACCACTTCAGACAAATGGTTGTCCAATCTTTATATCTTTATATGAGGACCCAGACTGTTGGGGGGCCATAGGCTGACTCTGTAAACCACTTAGAGAGGGCTGTAAAAGCAATATGAAGCGGTATATAAGTCTAAGCGCTATTGCTGGAACTATATCATTACATGCATTATAAGAATCATTAAGAAGGACTTGGGGCGGTGTACAGCCTATTAAAACAAAGAATATACAAATATCAAAATTTAAAATTATTAAAAATATTACACGAGTTCGGCCCAATTTAAAAACTCCAATTTAAAACTCCCAATGTAAAATAATTAGATAGTTAGCCCTACCTGGCGAAATAGTAGGGTCTTATATGCAATTATATGCAATTCAAGCAGGCACTGCAAAAGATACAAAGCCTAGTAAGGATCAGTTTTGTGCATGAGAGAGAGAGAGAGAGCAGTGGGGGAGAGAGAGAGATGGACAGGAACAATAATATAAAAATGAAAAGGAGCTAATAAATGTCTTTCCTAAAATAAGACCGGAAACAGACCTCTCTAGGCCAAATCTCATCCTTGACATTACAGTCCATTTCTGTCAATATCCATTCCTCTTTGTATGTTTTTCTGCACTATGCAGATCTGTCAATGGAATGGAATGGAACACAAGGAATTTGTCTCAGGTGCATTAGCTGTCAGTGAACATATTAGCAACAAGTAATAAATCATGATTATAAACATAAAATACAATAATCATAAATCATAATATATAGGCTGATGTCAATGACTCCAGCATTCACTGGGCAGGAGGCTGGATTGATCACCAAAGTATGATTCTCATGTCTTTTTTATGGCTACTGGTGTAATTTTGAATCAAAAGCTTCACTTTATGGCTACTGGTGTAACTTTGAATCAAAGTGATGCAAATTCTATAGTATAACAAGCCTTGCTTTACCACAGCTAATATCTGTTTTGCACTAGAAGGTCCTTTTTTTTTTCAAAATCAAATGTCCTGATGACTATGGGATAAAATCTCATCTGAATGATATGATCTTTTGACCTGTTGATTTCTGTTGTTTCTTTCTCATGTTCAGCTTTGTCATCTTTTTAGAATCTATTCTAAAAATCTATTCCCTGTGATCCATTTAGCCATTTAGAGAATTATGTTCAAGGCATAGAGTAAGACACACACCGAAACACTGAAGAATGGCACCCAATTTTCAAAGCAAGTAATTTTGAAACTGCGCAAGCTTTTCATTTATGGCATCTTACACATTTTCAGCTGATAACTACCAATGCTAAATCAATGCTAATCAAAATGTTTTTTTCAACATTTCCTGAAAGTGGAACATAGACTTCTGGTAGAATTTATTCAGTTATCTAAAGCTTCAATAGTACTTTGCTGAAGTAGTCTTAGATCTAGTCCTTTTTGGACTATCCTCTGCTGCCATTGTCAGAGCGGCAATCAGCCCAGTTACCTTGCGTGGGGTAATTTCCCTCAATTAGAGGTGGAATCATGACTTTCTCCCTGTGTATGCTCTTGAAAAATAAAACCAGAATACATCTTCTAATTAAACTCATATTTATTGTAAAGAAAATAAAACATCTCACTAATCTAAAATAATTACATGTTAGCAAAGATCCCAGCCTGGGACCTTCCCTGGCTGGAGAGCAAAGGAAAGTTTTCAGAAAAAGAGAAAAGAATGCAGGCATGCGCAGTAGATCCTGATAAGAAACTTGGCAAGCTATGGTAAGTCTGACAGTCCAGAAATTAAAGCTCTGCTGGTAAATACAAAAACGCAGTGACAATCCAGCCTTACTTTTTTAATACAAGGCAAATCGGAAATTTCAAGAAATTCAGAGGCATCTGTGGAATAGGTTATTTTGTTACTATACTACCAACTGAATAAATAGTCTTAAATTAGTTAAAATGATATTATACAGCTAGTTAGCTGTTAGGCTGCAATGCATGGAAAACCAGTTTGGTGTGACGGTTAAGGTGCCGGCCTAGAAACCATGAGACTGTGAGTTCTAGTCCTATCTTAGGCATGAAAACCGAAAGAGTGAATTTGTGCCAGTCATTCTCAATTGAACTACCTCACAGGGCTGCTGTTGTTGGGAAAATGGGAAGAGGAAAGAATATTAGGGATATTCACCATATTGAGTTATTTATTTTTTTAAAAGGTTGAAAATAATAAATAAAAATATAGTAATAATTAGAATAACCAGATCTGGGCTGTAAATATCTGTTATGATCACTCAGTGAAAACAAAGATGCAGAGTTTTCTGCATTTCTTTGCCATCATCTGGAGGTTGTCAATATTTGTGCAGCCTAGATCTAATACCTGTTGCGATTATCCATTATGATATGTAGTAAGTAGCTTATGCCGAAATATGGATGGGTTTGAAATTTTGATAGGAAGGTCTGAAAACTAAAGACATTTAGCCCTTCCAACCTTCTTTTTTCCATGTTCCAAATTATTTTCTCTTCAGTTGCTTTCATGGTGGTTGCTCTTGAGGAAGTGGAGCAAGTGGAATAGTTATGACTTACCACAGACTAATATTTAATGTTTAATGGGTTGTGAATAGTTGTTTGATCTTCATGGCAGCCTACAAAAACGCTGATTCTCAACTTTTCTTGCCTCAGGCAATCGAACTATTTCCTGTCTAACCTATTCATTTTTTAAATAATGTAGTTTAACGTTATGACATGCACTTTAGATTACATTATACAAACTGTTAGAAATATGAGCTCTGCAAGATGAAACCCAATTTTCCTACTTCAACAGTCAGATTGTTGCCATTATGTTTATTCTTTCTTCTCCGTTACTTATTATTTTTGAAAAGCTCATGGAATTACTTCCTGAAAGGAGGAAGTCAAGGCAAAAAATGAGGCAATCTTGATCACTTTCTAGCTGATTGAAGCCATCTGTTTGGGTTCCACTGCTGTCCAGGAAATAGGCTTTATCATGTCAAGTGTTTAGTTATCATCATTTGTAGAGCAGATGCCTAACTTTTGAGATCAACCATAGATTGATTACATTATTTCTCAGTGTTTGGAGCCTCTAAACTATGTTCCTCCACTGGGGAAAAGAAATGCAAATTTTTGCAGTTGTTTGTTAAAACGGCATCTGTCATGTTATGGCACCATAGCCTTTGAAACAGCTAAGATGGAATTCTTTGGGAGCTAGTAAGCTAGTAAGTCCAACTGTAGCCATGCTATATTACAGAACATCTTGCTTCAAGAGGTGTGATTGTTGTCTCCTCTGATAGTCTTTACTGAATGCAGAGAGATGAGGTTATTTCAGATGAATCAGAAGGTCATCATTGTTTTTAAACTTCTGGGATGCCGTTGTTCTATTATTTTTGCTGTGTAAATTGCTCTGCTAAAGTCAAAAAGAAAGCTGTGAGTATATCTAGAGACCCCTCACATCCTGGACATAAATTGTTTCAACTTCTACCCTCAAAACAACATTATAGAACATTGCACACCAGAACTAGACACAGGGACAGTTTTCTCCCGAATGCCCTCACTCTGCTAAACAAGTAATTCCCACAACAATGTCAAACTATTTACTATGACTGTATTAGTATTATTCTTCTCATCCTTCCTATTACCTCTCTCCTCCCACTTATGACTATAACTTTGTTGCTTGTATCTTTACTATTTATATTGTTTTGTTTAGTTTCCTAGTATGATCTGATTGCTTATTTAGTATCCTATGACTGTTACTAAGTGTTGTATCTTATGATTCTTAATGAAAGTATTTTTTTAATGTACACTGACAGCATATGCACCAAAGACAAATTTCTTGGGTGTCCAGTCACACTTGGCCAATAAAGAATTCTATTATATTTTGTGTGGAAAGATCTGAGAATTCTTGGGTGAACAGCAGTAACACCACAAAATACTTCCTCAAACCCAGCCTGACTTTTTAAGTTTCCAAACTAATTTACAGTCCTGGAATTTCCTGGTGGTTTATCATCATGCTTAGTTTTTTTAGGACCAATCAAGATCAACCTTATGCTTTCACAAGATGTGGCTGAAAGCAGAATACAACATGCTTCATTCATCAGACATGTATTCAAGGGTCAAACAATATTCAACGTTCTTGAATTATCTTGTTGATATTTTCATTTCCTGTAAAGCCTGCACAAAAAGGGGTACTGCACCATCACTTCACTAAGATAATGCAAAATAATATGAAGTATACATAAAATATTTGTTGCATGAATGCAGACTTAGGGAGTGTCCACTAACAGTCCTTTCCTTAGAGCTGGCAACCCACTGCATCTAAGAGAAACTGTGATGATTGCATGTCATTCCTCTCTGCAGTTGTCTCTCTTTCCATTGAGAGCTGTACATAAAGAACCAGGCTAGGAATTTAGGATTGGGATTGGGACCCGAAATGCCTAGTTCCAAAACTAGAATACTAGTTCCGAATATTTGTCCAAACTCCTTCCTTTAAAATTAGTGTGAATGTGAATATGTAAATCTGTCTAATTCTTGAACTAAATTTTCCACTTGCCTGATCTAGTTAAAAAAGAACATTGGATGAATATTGGATATTTGAAAATGTGTGTTCTTGATGGCTGCTAATTTCTTTTGAGAGCTCCAACACTAGAAGCTTTTAAGAAAAGATTGGACAGCCATTTGTCTGAAATGGTATAGGGTTTCCTGCCTGAGCAGGGGGTTGGACTAAAAGATTTCCAAGGTTCCTTCCAACTCTATTATTCTGTTATTCTTTTGGAACTGCTTAACTTCTGAGGCATATTCCCTGCTGGAGAACAGCTACAACTTTTGTGTTTAAGCTGCTAGAGGAAGATCTTCCCCATTAGTTTTTGTTATTGTTAATACTTCTGCTGTTTTTTATTATATCTTTTTTGCATTGAATGAGATCATACTTAAATAGCTTCTGGGATGATACATTTATAAGTGTAATAAATTAAGAAACTACCATATAGACAAGGATTCAAATTAGGCATTTCTTTTGCCTGGTTTCCCTTTTTGATACAGCTTTTTTGAATAAATGTTGATTTGATTAAAAAGAGAGGGAGAGAGAGAGAGAGAGAGAGAACATTCCCCCGGCATGGACCACACACACAGTCTTAAAGAGGGAATTTTATATATATACTTCGAATTCAAGTAAGGGTATGGCTAGCTGATGAGAGCTAAATAGCTTGAAATAGATCTATACTAGTCTCCTTTTATTTCTTTATCAGCAAAATATAAATTTGATACACAGAGAGAGAGAGAGAGAGAGAGAGAGAAAGAGAGAGAGAGAGAGAGAGAGAGAGAGAGAGAGAGAGAGAGAGAGAGAGAGTATAGCCGTGATGGCGAACCTATGGCACGGGTGCCACAGGTGGCATGCGGAGCCATATCAGTGGGCACGCAAGCTCAGTTCCGACATGCATGTGTGCACCAGCCAGCTGATTTTCAGGCCTTCTGAGCCCACCAGAAATCAGGAAACACACTGTTTCAAGCCTCCAGAGGGCCTCTGGGGGGTGGGGAAAACTATTTTTGCCATCCCCAGGCTTCAAAAAGGCTCTGGAAAAACGGATCTACCGCGCCCACCGTGCCATCATGTGCCAAAAGAAGGGGAGATCATGGGGGCGGGGTGGCACATAGAATTAGGGATGTGGGCACGCATGCGTGTGACCCCACCGCGCTCCCCCCGCTTTTGGCACGTGATGGCAAAAAGGTTAGCCATCACTGGTATATAGCATATCCATATGGAAATCAGGCTTAGCTCTTGGATGGCAATTGCACTATGATATTAATATCATACTTAAAGTTTTGCAACTGGTTAAGAAATGAACAGTAGGCACTTTACCAAGATCCCAGGGATATTTTCCATTAAAGATGCCATGAAGAAGCAATACAATGACATTTAAAGAGAGATAAAGCATACTATCCATGTATAGAATGTACATTATATAACATTATCCCTGTATGTGTTTGCTAGACAAGGGTCACCTCAACCTGAGAAAGTCACACAGCCTGATGCATACACATCCTGAGACAGAAATGCTTTTTTAAAATATTCATAAGGCAGATGTGCAAACTTAGTGACCCACCATGCAGAACATTATACCATCTATCAGTGACAGCCTTTTATCAATACCTGGACAACACTGTAATTCTTATTTTACTCTGTTTAAGGAACCATCAAGTCTGACTTGGTTAAGGATACTTGCATTTGTTGGACTGCCTTTCAAACTAGGCAGATCTAGTGAAAGTTGAACTAATGTAGGATTTTATTTCTTAACAGTAAAAATACTTTTATTCTTTCATTATTCTACAATTTCAGTGGGAATTTAAATAAATGTATAACAATTATCAAAACAACGACATAGGGGATTTTTTAAAAATTCCTTTTAAAAATTCAACTCTTCTCAAAAGAACTGACTTCTACATACACAGAGGTTGTCTCCAGTATTATTACGCTACCTTTAAATCTTTAGAGCTTCATGGCTGATTGGGAAGCAAATCTAAATTTTGTTCTATTCTCAGTCGCATTCAGAGGATATAAACATTCATATCTGTAACAGCACTCACCATAACAGTAATCTGCTACAACACCATTGTTCACTCCTTAATTAGATGGAGTCCCTAATTTACAACAGTTCATTTAGTGACCGTTCAAAGTTACAATGGCAATGAAACAAGTGACTTCTGACCGTTTTTCACACTTTCACACATTTTCAACTGTTGCAGCATTCCCATGGTCACATGATCAAAATTCAGACACTTGGCAACTGACTCATATTTATGACAGTTGTATGTCCCAGGGTTACGTGATCCCCTTCTTCCACCTTCTGACAAACAAAATCAGTGGGGAAGCCAGATTCACTTAGCAATTGTTAAGAAAAAATATTTTATTTCATTTAAATTATTTTATTTAGGTGGCACCCAATTCCACACAAGTAGTGGTGGGATTCGGCCAGTTTGCACCATTTCTGGAGAACCGGTTGTTAACTTTCTGAGCAGTTTGGTGAACTGGTTGTTGGAAGAAACCATTAGGGCAGAGAACCGGTTGTTAAATTATTTGAATCCCACCACTGCACACAACCCTAGGGAGTTCACAATTTAAACAAATAAGTAAGTATGAAAATAAGTAAGAAGCAGATGAGGTACAAGAGGGCAAATCTGACCAACAGATCTCATGAACAAAAACAATAAAACTGTAACATTAACATACATTAATGACAGGAATCTTCCTAAATCATGAAAGACCTTCTAGAATAACCAGATTTTTATTGTTCTCTGGAAGGCTACAAACATTCCTGCTTCAGGATTAAACTATTACAAAACAGCAGAACAGCCACAAAGAATGCACTCATTTGTTCATCTTCCCATCATACCTCCTGATAGGAGGGAGCCTTCAGCAGCTGCTTCTTATTCACATATATTGGGTAGTCAGAATTTATTTGGAAATCTTCTCTAGCCTTGAGTGATAATATGTCTCTAGAACAGGGGTGTCCAACTCAAGGCCCAAGGGACAGATCTGTCCCACGGGGTGCTTAGATCTGGCCCACAGAGCCTCCCTGGAAACAGTGAAGGATTGGCCCTCAGTGCCTCTGCAATGAAAACAGAACTCGGGAGGGTTGTGTGTTGTCTTCTTGAGCTCCTTTTTCACTGGCAGAGGGTTGCAGTAGGCAATCGTAGCTGAAAACGGAGCTTGTGGCACTCCCAAGATCCGTTTTTGCTGGCAGAGCATTCAGGCCACCACAGGTGGCCCCAACATGAGTGGCATTGACCTGGCCACGCCCACTCTGGCCACTCCCACCCTGCCCCCCCAAGATCAAACACAACCCTGATGCGGTCCTCAATGAAATTGAGTTTGACACCCCTGCTCTAGAACATTAATATTAATGACTATTCCTGAAAAGTAATATGTTTGTTATTTGACAGGCGTCTATAACTAGCTTGATAAATCCCAATAATATCTAGACTACAGTCTCCTTGCTGATCAGTCTAATGTGGCTTACTTAGCACCTCAAAAGCTATATTATCCTGCACTCTGGCAGAAGCTAGTGGTACCATTGTGGAAGAAGGTCTAATTATTGCCCATTTTCTGCCCAAAGGGAATATGTTTTATTATGACTAAGTGCTACATTTTTCTACTGCCTGCATTTGTCTTTGCAAAATTAATAGCAACGTCCAAACTGGCCCAAAACATGTTAGTGTTTGAGAAATGTAAGCTAGCACTCAGATCAAAGCACAAAACTGATTAGATTGGTAATGTAACATTCTCTTCCATCTTACCTAGCAAGTAGGATAGGTGGTCTGGAATACAAAGCTCATTTCTTCAGTACAGGGGAACAATCTGAGAACTTTCCAAACTTGCAACAGTTATCTGGATCCTCCAAGTATACAAGCACCAATTGCTTAAAATATTTGCCTTAGTTGACTTACATCACAACCATTCCCTAGCTCCCAGGCATGAAAGTGCTGCAGCAAAAATAGTATGAAGAAACAAAACTGTTGGTAGGCTGAATCAAAAGGAAAACAAGGAAAAGACCAGAAAAAGAAAAGTGATGAATTGGACCAGTTCCAGAATCTAGTGAGGATCTGATGGATTTATGCAGATTTAAAGATGACTCCCAAAATATTGTATTCAAATATCTTTGATGCTTTGATAGCTGCATCATCTTACAGCTGTCAAAGTATAACCTAGAGCAGCAGTGTCAAACTCACGATGACACATTGTCGTCATGTGATGTCTTGCAACTTTTCCCCCCTTCACTAAACCGGAGTGGGCATGGCCAGCATATGACACATCCAGCCCACAGGCTGCGAGTTTGATGCCCCTGACCTAGAATATTAACATTTCAGGGATTAATTTTCTGCAACCTGTCTTTAGTTTGAGTGTGTGTGAATTTTCTTTCACCTCTATTTCATCACCTTTAAAACATAACTTGTCAGGGTTCCGACTGATGCCCTAATTAAATCATGAGCCTCCAGCCAAGCTTCAAAAGAAATCCGGTTATTTATTAGGAGCTTCATTTCGGCACGAACCAACTGAAGCTGCAGCCAACTCTGACCTCACTTAATTCACACCTTGGCTCTGACCCTATTTCCCGCTCCCCCCAAGGTGTGTCATTAGTCGCATTCCCCAATGAAGCAATTTTGCGAGTTGTAGAAATCACTCCCGCTGGCCACTGTGGGTCCCACTGGAGATGACCTTGACGTTGCCGCTATAATGTGCTTTGTTTTGACTGAAATGCAAGTTCCATGATGCAGCTGCGAGGCTCAGTTTTCCCATCCCCCTGCCTATGGCAACTTGAGAGCAAGTCAGTAATGCTTTGCAAGTTGACATTTTAAACATTTAAACATTTTAAGATTTTATGGAGGAAAAATCTTCTAATATTAGTTCATCTGTAGTGGTCACCAGTATCAGTCATTACTGACAGATTAAAAATGCCTAAGATGCTATTGAAATTGAGTCTAATTAGAACTGAACAGAGTTGGCAGTTTGCTTTTGGCTAATATTTCATTATCTCCAGAAAGCTATTTCTATCCATTTGGCATGTTTTGAATAAGCTATAAGCAGTAGCGAAAGGCTTCACCCACAAGGGACGACAGGGAGCATCATTCTGAAAACATTAAATTCTTCCAATACAAAGTCAAGAAAAAACAACATGCATTCCTTCCTCAGTATAGACCACACCCATCAGATCTTTGAGACACCTCTTCTGGGTTGAAGAAAGATGACATCAGCAATAGGGAGCACTGCCTTGCAAGGGTGAGGAAATGTTGGTATAACAACCAACTGCAGGCTTGGTTTCCAGCTTTTAATTGCTTTAGAAACATTGGTCCCCAACACTGTTCCCAGGAAATGGTGCATCTACCAACATGTTCCTTGTTGCCTACAAAGCTCCCTGCTTTTTGTCAAATTCAAATTCATTTTTTAATTCTATATAGGAATTAAAGGGAAGGGGAAGGAGGAGAAGGAGAAGGAGAAGGACCTAACTATGTGCTGCAAAGCAAAGCACCAACTACAAGCATAAATTATATTTCTGTCAAACCCTCTTTTAGAAAATAAAATATTAGACAGAGGTAGCCCGGCTTCAGATATATGGGTATTTTGTGACTTATCACACCCAATCATGCAACCAGAAGAATGTCCTGCCATCTCAAATGAAAAGCAAACTTCCAAAGGATCTGAGTTACTAGCCTTCTTTCCAACATTCCTTGCTAGCTCCAAAAAGCCTTTGGCCAGCCTGACTAATCAAACCTCTAATCCCCTTCTTTTCACTTTCCTGGCAAACACACAGGAAGACTTATGCCTTCCCTCCATTTTCCCTGCTTCCCAAATTCCCTGGCTAGCAACCTGCTGTACAACAATGGAAGATGCAGTATTCTCACCTCCTGCCCAATTGCTGCTCTTCTTCACGTGTCTTTTTTTTTTTCTGGATTTGTTTTTCTAGAGATAGATCATTTCTAAGTTAATCTTGGGAACCATGAAAAGCTCATTTTTTTTTCAAACCCTTGCTGAGGTAAGGAAATCTGTTTTTATCTGCCAACATTCTGAAAATGTCCATGTACCACACTGATGGGGAACTCTGGGACCAATAGTTTAACCCATTTTAGTGGCACCTGGTTTTATTTTGTTTTGTTGTTTGGATCCCACCTTTATTATTTCTGACAAATAACTCAAGGTGGTGAACCCATCCAACACATCTTCCTCCTCCTGTTTACCTCACAACAACAACCTGTGAAGTGAATTGGTATTAGAGAGAGTGACTGGCCCAAAGTCATTCAGCTGGCTCTCATAGACCAATTAACAAAGTTGGGAGGGACCTTTTAGGTCATCTAGTCCAACCTTCCACTCAAGCAGGAGACCCTACACAATTTCTGACAAATGGCAGTCCAAACTTTCCTTGATATCTAAGGTAGGACTAGAACTCACCATCTTCTGGTTTCTAGCCTTCATCACTAGTCCAAACTGGCTCTGAAGAAGACTACGCTGTTCTGGTTTCTCCATCAACTGCATGGAAGTATTACTATGAGAAAAAGATTCCACGGTAGTCCTTTCTCACGGGACTATGTTTCTACAAGAAAAATAAGTACAGATAAAGTCTAAATGAGGTCTGTGTGTTGTACTTAGGAACTGCATGGCTATGAAGTTTGTACGCCGATACACAGTTCCAGCAATACTTTTGAGTCACATTTTTCCATTATAAAGGTTCTTACCAATTTCCTTTTAAATGATTCTATGGCAAAAAAAAAAAAAAAGCTGCCTTTCCTTGCACTTGTCTGAAAAGCATTTCCTTTGTACTCCTGCTGGATACAGAGAGAATTTCTTCACACGCATTGATCCTAATACCACATAAATTAATGGCTGAATCCCAGGGAGTTTTTAGTCCAAGACTATGTCCTAGATACATAAATTAGTTCGAGTGAGTTATTTAAAAATATTTTTCTTTTGTATTATATCTTCAGAGAAACAACATGTGGGCCGAATCCACAGTTTATAGCCTATATATGACAGAAATCAAAACGATAGTTTACATGGCTTTGACAATAGAGAACAGAAAACAAATACATTTTAAAATCTTTGTCTTCGTTTTGGAGAAAAAGACATATGCAGCTTTCTACATGTTGCTATGCCAAAATGGGTGTTACTTCCCTATCCCTACTACTGGGTTCTGTTGAAAAGTGGTTTTCCAGATATTCCAAAAACTGCAGAGTGAGGATTTGGGGTTGGGGTTTTTGTTGTTGTTCTTGTATTTTTTCTATATAGATAAGTATCTACTCGGAAGTACGATGAGATCAACAAAGCCACTTTACCTTGACATGATCAGAAAAACATGTCATCTTTTTAACCACAAAAGCAACCCAGCTTTATAACCTAAGTGCATTATTTATGTGGTTTCTGTGAATGGAATTAGAGTTTAGCTCATATAACCACTGTAAACAAACCAATCAAACCGATTTTCCAGCTTCTCCTCAAGAACTGACAGGCTTTTCATGGGTAATACAAGACAATTTTTTACAGAGATGATTGCTCAATCTACTCCTTTTTTCCTTTTTAATTGTTTCTGTTTTCCAAAACATTCTCTCTCTGTCTCTCTCTCTCTCTCTCCCTCTTCCTGGCCACTGTTTCAGATATGCATTGCCTGTATTTGGTTTCTGTTCTAGATAACTTTGCAGCGATCTTGAAGTTTCCTGTACTTTTATGACACCTGAAAGTCAAGGCGAGACCTCACAGGAGCTTCCTACACAACAATTTCAGAATATTTGATCAGACGGCGTTGTAATTCGTACACTCTTCTCCTATAGCACTCCCACCACATACCCTCTACCCCCCTCTCCCAAGTCTGAATTTCCTCATTTTTTTTCAGGTAGGCTAACATTTATCAGAGTTGTATTTTGGTTATTGTACAGAAAAGTTAATTCTGTAAAAATAAATTATTTGAAACATTCTGAGTTCTGATTCCCCCTAATTATTTAATAGATTGTGACCATTTTTCAAGAATTCTGAAAGAAGACGGACAAAAACTGAGGTAATTCCATATGGCAGATTATTCTTTCCATGGAGAAATGGAAGCACAAAGGAACAAAAAAGATGAGAGAGAGAGAGAGAGAGAGAGAGAGAGAGAGAGAGAGAGAGAGAGAGAGAGAGAGAGAGAGAGAGGGACTTTTGTTATGTTATTGGTCTAAATTGTTAACTGCATTAGCATGTTTTCATAACCTGTGTAAATTATAATAGAATTCTCACGACTTCGTTGCAAAATTACTTACTTCATCATTATATTTAATGCAATATTCCCAACTTCATAATTTTATGAGCAAATCAAGTTATTTACAACAGTTACATTCTAAATGTAACTTCTGTTAATTCTCATTCTAAAAATAGAGCATTTTGTCCAAAAATTCATTCCCCCATGAATGCATATTTTAAAATTAGAGTTGGGATCAAAACATTCAGAAATGGTCCATAGTCTTTCTCAATATCAGGGCCGCTCAAGTGAGCTGGCATGGCAATTCCTAAACCAAAAGTTGGCTCTTCCAGCTGAGAAAATACAGAGTTGTAATATATACGTATCTTAATGAAAAAAAACCCATTTAAATTTTTTTTATCTGGAGATTACTATCTCAGGGAAAACTACTGTGATGTCTAACCATATGCAGCTTTTGATCCCCTGTTGGAACTGAATATGACAAAAAAATTCTTTCGTTGCTTTCTAAATAATAAAATTATACATTTTTGTAGCAACATTGACAACATTGCTCTAGATTTGTTCTTGATAAAGACCACAGAGTTTTTTTTAAAAAATTGAAAATACTGCTTGGGTATTGAAAGCAAGCACATTTCTTAGACAGAATAGAATAGAATAAGAATAGAATAGAATAGAATAGAATAGAATAGAATAGAATAGAATAGAATAGAATAGAATAGAATAGAATAGAATAGAATTTTCAAAATGGCATTGTTATCCTTAATCTATTTCTTTGAAAGGCAAATGCTGTAAGCCTCCAATCAGTTTATCTTATTCTGTAGAAGGCAGAAGAGTTATAAAACCATTCAGAAAAGAAAATATTATGTCTTATGATAAACAAGAATCTGTGACATCTTGAAGGTCACACTAGGAATTCCTCAAAAAAATGGTATCTAGTTACTCTTTAAAATGCTAAAAGAACTTGGTTTAAACCAGGATTTTCCAAATTATGAAGTGTATTTCTTCTGGGGAATTATAGAAAAAGTTCTGGGGAGATGTGAAGATTTTTATTTTATTTTTTCTGTCTATTAAAAATGTTCTATTGCAATTGTTTTCATTGTACCTTTGCATTTTGGTGTTTCGATTTGGGGAGGCGGGGTGTATATACTACATTAAAATTGCACTATAAAGGAAAATGTAATGGCAAAAAGTTTAGGAACTCCTGGTTTAAATTACTCCAAAAAGAGTGATGAGCCTTAAATCTGCATAATCTAGTGGCGGTCAAGACAGTGAATACCTTTCTTCCTTTCCTTGGGTCTGTCAGTTGTGGAGATTTACTACAGGATATTTTGCCATTTGCACTGAGTTACAGTTGCAAGAAACTGGTAGCCAGCTACCTCTCATTATTCAGAAATATTTCCTAGTTTGGCCATAAGGGAGGCTAACGGCTAATACTTCTTCAATCCTAGTTACTAATGTCTGACTCTGTAGGGAGAAAGAAGAAGATCCTAAGGCAGTACATTAATGTTTATATGCTCTGCTCTGCCCAGCACATTGAATAAAGAAAGTCCCTATTTCTGATCCTGACCCATTGGCAAATATTCAGGATTCGCTAACAGTTCACAAATGGCAAATGCAGTCCCTTTTTGGTTTAATTGTGTTTTCCATAAAATGGAATAATGATGAAAAATATTTTCTTGGAGTTGGGTACTTTGGTTCCTTCCCAGATGCCTCTTAGCAATTTTAACTGCCAAACATTAATGCCCAGTAAGTGAAGCATGCAAAATACCATCTTTTTCATTTTACATGTTATAAAAACAAAATTGCAGGCAGCCATATGTTCATTTTTTTTACTACTTTAACTAGGCCATGGAAGAAGTAATCAGCAAAGGAAAATCCTTTATCCAAGAAGAAAATAGATATGTCTATTTTGTTTGTGGATAAAAGGTCATTATCATTTGCACCCACCCCTAGAAATAAGCAGACTTTCTTCATTAAAAAGTACTTACGTTTCTAAAAATGCAATGGCAACCAACAAATATTACACACAATCTGACTCAGAAGTAATAGGATTAAGGACATGATGTTTGACTTCCACCTGAACTATCAGTCTTAATTGCTTTGTTGATGTTTCTAAAGAAAATATGGAATTAAAATGTGCAGTAACCCTTAGACATAAAAAAAATTTAGATATTATACCTATGGTGTAAATATATTTCATTTCTATCTATTAAACTTCCATCTATTTTTTACTTCAGTTTTACAGTAAGTTTACATGACACATTTCTATGTACCTGTACATGTACATTGCACAAAAATGATATTATGAAATTTGAAATTATGTGAGAACCTATGAAGTCTGATTTATTAAATGTGCCACAGTTTAATGCACTGAGTCTAGCTATGCATTCACACATAGATATATCTGACATCAGCAGGGAACAATGTAGGTCATTTCCTGCTTTTATTATATTTTATTAGAATTTATTTAAGGCCCAAGATTGAGAAAGTAATTTATGAAATAAATAGCAATCTCTCTTTAGAACTGATTAACAATGTTTTGCAGTAAATGGAGGCTATTGTTTTTACAGGTTTTTTTTCCAATTCTGCGCTTGTTATTCTCTTGGCTAAAATGATCCAGTGGAGTATGTCCATCAGTCTGAGTTGCTGCTTGGAATGAAGGTGCATGGCCTTAGATCTTAGCTTGTGTTTGTGTATGTAGATCCCAGAAAATCGTCTGGTTTTCAGTGGAATTCTGGGGGATGAAAGCATCTGAAAACAGAGTGAATCCATCCAAATGCAAGTAAGAGACTTCTTAAGTCTCTTAGGTCTTCTTAAGAGACTCTTATCACCTTGTGGTGATAAGAGCAGCAAATTATAAGTATTTTTCTGGTCTTATTGCATTCTCAGAGAGCTGACTAGAGGCCCCATTTCTCCTGGGTAAGGAGCAGTTGAGAGAACATTCGCCAATTGCTCTAAAGATTGCTTTTGATTGGATATCTTTGTTTGGATTTGCTCAAAATTGAACTCTGACTTTCCAAGTTCTATGATAAGCCATTCTATTTAGTGATCTAGGGAGTGTTTAATCCTATTAGTCCTACTACAGTGGACAAGATTCATAGGCCTCTGAGCTTGGCTATATTTTAGATATGTATTCCTCCTGGCTATTCAAGGTTTTCCATAAGGTCACAAATGTTAGGTTCATGCAGTAAAGTATGTGTCAACTCTTGAAACAACTTTAGCTGAAACCATATTTTTCTTGCTTCATTTCTTAGTTGCTATACTTCTGGGGGGAGCGGGACTTATGGAACGTAGAAAGTTTTCCTCCAATGTGCCAGACAAAACAACAATAAGGCTCCTGAGAACCAAGGCCAAATCAGTGTGCCCTAGCAACGGCAGGAGGAAGTGCTGAGAAGTTCATCACTTGCTTGGTTGACTAACAGGACCTGTGACACAAGTGGGGTGGACAGTATCTATTTTTTTAATTATACTAAAAATGCTGGAATTATTCAGTGTTGGTTTCACCTCTGACCGTGCCAGTATGATGTATCCAGTAAATAGGATTTTTGAGGAAACCAAGGCCTCAGAATCTTGAATTGATTGGGAGCATTACTCAGAACCATGACATTATGCTTCTTTGAAGGAAGGAGTAATGCCACTGAATCCTCATTTTTTCTTAAAAAGCTATTGGTAGACCAAACAGAGTTGGACAATTTTTGTCCAATTCTCTAACTCTCCCTCTTTAGGGAAGGTGGTTGTGAAAGCAGTTGGTCTTTATTCCAATGGGCCTGGAGTCTTTTTAGTCAGGACTTAGATATAAATATTAGTTACCCCTTATTGATGACCTCTGGCAAGCTCAGGATAGGATTGATGCATCCATCCATCTTTTATGAATTTATAATTGATCACAGTATCCTTCTGGACTGACTTGGGTAGTCTGGAGTAGGGGGAAGTGTTCTGTAGTGGTTCCCTCCTTTATGTCAGAGAATTTTTGCAATCTTGTGCACCAGTTGTGCATGTTCCTAGACCAGGACATCTTGCCCACAGTTCTTAAAAAAATTCAACTACTAATACCGATCTCTCGGCCATTGTCTGAGATTTATATTCTGCTTTATATTATTTTCCACCTTTAAATTGGGGCAACACTGACAGCTATTAATAACTGGATTACCATGTCAGTCTCACTGGGAAAACTAATAGTAAATGGAAGGCACATTTGATCCTAAAAGGAAATCAAAAGTATAATGAAAGTTGAATTTTGTTTATAATTAGCTATCTAGAAAATTTAATCTTTACCTCTCATTTATAATTAGCTACACAAGAGTTTTATTCTTTTAAGAACTTTGATATGTTTAAGCCACAAAACCAACCTTTGAATTTAGGAGAATGCATATCTGGATATTGTGTTTGTTTAATCTGGAAGTTTTTAAATTTTTAAATAATGAAAGTAGCACTCTGGTCTGTGTATCTGGGATTAGACTGTAATTTTTAGACTAGATTAGTCTTGATTAGGGCAGCCTAGATTGATTGAATTAGTCTTGATTAGGGCAGCCTGATTGATAGAATAGAATAGAATAGAATAGAATAGAATAGAATAGAATAGAATAGAATAGAATAGAATAGAATAGAATAGAATAGAATAGAATTATTTATTGGCCAAGTATGATTGGACACACAAGGAATTTGTCTTTGGTGCATATGCTCTCAATATACATAAAAAGACAAGACACACTCGTTAAGAATCACAAGGCACAACATCTTGTGATTTGATGATTAATGATTGACTATTAACATTAATAGACGGAGAGGCAGGAGGCCACGCTGCTGATATTCCTGAAACTTTTTAATAGTTTTTTTAATACAATGAGCCTTAGGATCTTGTTGAATTGTGCATTGAAGACAGTTTGTGTCAGGTCCTCTCCTTTTCCTCCATCCAGTACAGTACCAGAAAACAATACCAGGAGACTTCATCTTAATCAGTAAGGCTCTACCTTGTCTTCCATGTTAATTAATATCTATAGGAATTTTCTATGAAGACTTGTTTGCTGGTTTATGATAATTATGCTCATGGGACTCAGCTATACTTCTCTTTTCCTGTAGTTTAAGGATTTGGATGTCTCCATGGCACAAGAGTGATATGAATATCTCCATATTGGAGTATCTCCAAATATGAGTATCTCCATATTGGAAAGGATTGGGTATAAGAAAACAAGCTGAAATGAAATGCTAACAAGATGGTGTTGTTATTGATTCTAGACTGTAACTCAGCAGCTATGGCCTGTTCTGTATTGGGTCCACTCTCTCTTAAGGCTCTGTTTTGCAGTTTTGACAATTTCCTTGATCCAACATTGATGTTGGACAGCCACATTAATACTGAAGGAAATGAGAGATGTGTGTCTACCTAAAGGGAAAAGTTCTGATTTAGGTTATTCATATATTATTTTGATGAATTCTTTCTAAGATGACCTTGAAGACTGTCCAAAAATTCCAGCATGAAGCAGCACATATGAGTAATCTCTCTTAATCCCTGTCTTGAAACAACTTTATTAATTGCTGGTTGCCTTCTAAATTCAAGACAAACTATTCCCAATGATGAATTAAGTCTTATAAGGTTCAGCTCTGCTTAACAGCCATTTACTCCAATATAACCCAATCCCTACTCTTAGATCATCAGTAAGGCTCCATATTTGTCTAATCCTAATACTTATTCACCCAGATCTTTTAACACTTTCAAATTTTATTGTTCTTATCATTGTTTTATTCATAGGACAGTTACATTGTCCTTCATATAATTTTGGCTTCATGTTTTACACATGCAAAACTATCAAAGGCAGGGGACTCCAAACTTGGTAACTTTAAGACTTGTGGGCTTCAATTCCCAGAATTCCTCAGCCAGCTTTGCTTTGCTTTGCTGGCTGAGGAATTTTGGGAGTTGAATTTTGGGGGAAGTCTTAAAGTTGCCAAGTTTGGAGACCCCTAATCTAAGGTAATGCTCTCAAAGAAAAGATGAACCAAAGATATGTTTTGTCATTCACACTATTGGATTTTTATATCCACTGATTAGTCTGTTTGATTTGAAGTTTCATCCATTTATCCTTTTGGCTCCATGTCAGTCACGCTGTATGTGGATCAAGCAATTATCTATTTGGTGTTTCTCAGAATATTTGTAATCTTTTGCAAAGCTGCGATTTCACAGTCAGTTAGCTAAAACCCAAAGAAGTTATTCCAAGTGATCTCAAAACAAATAGCATTAGGAGACCAAGCAAATCTTGATTCCTTAAAACTTTGCTTTCCAGAAGTTTTAAGGAACGATGTGGAAATTGTGGAAAGGATGTAATGAAAGCCACTGTTCAATCTTTATTCCATCTGACAATTGGATAATTATGCTTCTTATTGAAGTGGAAGGCATCATTTTCAGGAACATATTCAATTCCAGAGCACAATTCTATAGTATGTCTATGTTATTATATCTAATCATCATCATCAAGACAATATTCTTAAAGTGCAACATGATGGTCTGAGACAGGCCTAGTCAAAAAAGAGACCATGTTCCTATCATGAAAGAAGAATACAAAGGTAACTGGTTCATTTGTTTTCCCCTTCACATTGTTTACTTCAGGAAATTGTGATTTATGGTGAAGGAACGATCAAATAAATTTAATTTCTTTGTTTCTGTCTCCTTTCTTTGTTTTTTGTTTTGTTTTCTGGAGTGGGATCAGTTGAACCAACCTCAGTTACTTCTTCAGTTATATAACGTTTTTCTTCACTGTTTAACATTTGGAGTGGTGCTTTGACCAATAAAATCAACTTTAAAAATATCTTGCTGTTTTCTCCTGTTTAGTGATGCCCTGGGTTTTCTGCAGCAGATGTTACTTTATCCTTTGTTGCTTTATTTTTTCCTAAATCTTATTGATATTTTCCCCCCATTTCCATTATGGTATTATGTATTGTGTGTTCACATGCATGTTCATGTGCATGCCTTCAAGTCAGTTTTTGATTCCTGGTGAATGCCTGGACTAGTTTCTGCTGTTTTCTTGGTAAAGCTTTTTGGAAGTGGCTTCCCTTGTCTGTTTCCCAGGGCTGATAGAGAGTGACTGGACCAAGGCCATCCAGCTGGTTGGCTTCTTGTCTAAAGTGGGACTAGAACTCATGGGCTCCCAGTTCCTATTTTGATGCCTTACTGGCTTTAATATGTGTACTGTGGTCACAGTTGAAATGCAATCTATTCTATGCTAGGCTCTCCTATATATCTCATAACTCAAAGACATTCATATTTGTCACATTCCTCTTTGCTCTCTTGTGTGTTTGCCTAATTCTCCAAACCAGGGAGCTCTCCCTTCACCTTCTCATGCCAATCAAGATAAGAGATCCATTCAGCAGTAAAATAATATTACAACCCAGGGTCCCAGTAAGTGATCTTTCATTACATCACTATGCTCTCATCCTAAATTGTGTATAAGCAACTCACCACAAACTTTCTAAATATTAGTTAAGGGCTTTCGAAGTGGCTTCCAACTTCCTCACCACAAATTCAAGTTGCAAAATTTAATAAATGACCTCATGTTCTCCCTCCGTGATATGAGACCAAGATTGGCTTCCTGCTCATCTGGTAGGTTTCCTCTCCTAAAAGAGTCAAAGAGAACTATTTACATTTACATTTTTAAAGGATAGTAGACTGCTAATAACTAGATAGATTTATTAATGTTTGGATGGAAATGAAGAGACAGGAAGTTGTATAGAGCCTGGAATTCAATACAAGAAATATTTGAAATTCAATTATAGACTTCCTTTCCTTAACAGAGATAGATTGAGTATTCTTAATTTTCTTGTGCAAATAAACCCTTCTTATTTTGTTGTGCAAAATCCCATTACTCTTTTGTTCTCCAGAACTATAAAGATTTTGGACCAATTAATATGCCCAGTTAATTGTTTTTCCATATCTTCTATATATTCCTAAAGTTTCCATTTATCTTTGAGATTGCTAACAGATAATCTGCCTGGATTTTTTTTAATGTTCTAACTGGATGCTTTTTTTCCCCATCTCTAGATTTTTACATTCCAAGAGATCTCAAACCATCCCTTTGTGTGATCATTCCCTATACTTCCAATTCCTATCTCAAGCCATAAAAGGGGAAAACCACCTCTTTTTAATAATGTCTTCCTTTAAACCTTCTTTTGGATATATCTTGACATTAAGGATCTCTATATGTCCTTCATCAAACATATTCATAAATAGTGTAGTGGGGGCAAGGGATTAAATCATAATCATTCACCTTTATAGGATACTTGTGTGTCGTATCTATTTTCTTTCTCAAGGTTATCACACCGAGTTTGTCCCTGTACTATCTTGCTAAGACTTTGGCCTAGCCTACTGTTGTGAATCTTATTTGTCTCCAAGCCGCTATCCTACTAACTAATGACTTTTGCTCCTTTTCCTCAACAGGTGGATGTGTTTTCCTTCTTTCGTTTTTTTCTGTTTTTTTCATTCCAAGCCTTTTGCTGATCTTCCTCTCCCTGTATTGTTGCATGTTTCTTCCAGCCATCTAGCTCCTCCAGTGGGTTCTATTTCTGTCAACTGCTTCTTCTCAAAATATTAAGGATTTGGTTATGCAACTGGCTCTTAACCCAATTAGTTTATTGACACTGAGGAACCATTATCCACCTAAGAGAGAGCACAAATTCATAGCTAATATATTCTGTCACTAGTTCTCCAATGACAACTAACATTAGAACCAAAAATTGTGTCATAGTCAGCTGACATTACCTCTGAGGGCTGGGAACAGTCTTTACTGTAGTGTCAACTTTGAATCTATAAATTCCAGACTAAATTGAAATTACTTCACTCACCACCTGCGTTTAAAAATATTTTTTAAATCAAATTTCCAAGGCAGTTTCTACCGGCTCTCTTTTTCAGTCTTAAGCAATCAACCTTTGCCCCCCTCCTCCCCATATCTTACAGCTTTTCATTATTCCCCATTCTTTCCCAATAAAACCCATTTTTGAGAAATACTTTGATTTCATTATTTTGTTCCCCTTGAGTATCTTCTGGGATACTAGAAATATATTTCAAAGTCTGAATACTAAAGTACATCTGTGTATTTGGAAAACAAACGTAGTTTTTAAAGCAGATCTACCAAAATATAACAATAGGATGAGATCTACCAAATGCATTTAACTAAAATTCCCTCACCCCTTCTCTAGTTACTTCCTACTTTCCTAAACATGGAATAATTTGCATGTGGGTGGGGGGGGGGGAGAGAAGTCCTTGAGGTTTGGCTCATTCAATTTCCTTGTATATTTAATTTCTCCCATAGGAGATTGTGGTGTTCCCTTGCCTTGAGTTTTTCTTTTGGGATAGTTGCCTGATTTTACAATGAACACAATGTTCCCAATCCTTAGGAAACTTTCTGGGGACATAGAACTAACCTAGAGGGATTTTGAATGCTTTCCTGTTGCTACTGTGCTAGCGTGGTATGTCAGCACAGCTAATAAAATATAACAATTTGTTATGCATGACAAATTACAAAACAAGTATGTGTAGAAGTTGTACAAGTTTCTGAACCAGAGCTTATCCAAATCTATAGCAGGGCTGCATTTGTCATTACTCTTCATACTCTGAATCAGTCCTTTTCCAAAAGAATAACCAAGAGATTTAAAAAGTGCAGAGAAGAACCACCAAATTAACAGGGAAATGGAGAGTGCTGGAGAAAAAGAAATGGAACTCAAGGGCTAGGCATTAAAGATGTAGAAAAGTATGCATATTGTGGTGTAAATGAGCTAATGCAACGTGGGTTCATCCAGTGAAACTGCCATGGAGAGTATCAAACATGAGGACTTTTTTGCAATTATTGGTTAATTTATGAAAGTCATGATAGCTTTTCTGTTTTAGAGTGAACTTTCCCAATGCTAAATAAGAAGATGGCAATGATTTATCTAGCTTCCAAAGCAGGAAGCTTATTATTACCAGCTGCAGCAGCAAGAGACAACATTGATCTTTCTTGTTTCCCACCAGCTGGCCTCTGGAAAATCACTCTCCAAATTAGGTGAGCCCATTTTCTGATCCATCAGGACATTTTTACTTTCAGACGTTCTTATGAATTCCAAAATGACAGCGTATACAAAGTGTATAAATTACAACCTGACAAACACCACAACAGATTGCATTTTCTGTTTCTCCTACAACCATTGTGTACTAACGAGCCACTTGTTATAAGTAAAAAATATTTTAAAAAGCCAATGGTTTTTGGAACCCTATTTCTGCTTCACTTTCTTTCCAACAACAATGGAAAGAAAGTATATGATGCACTCGACTTCAGCTGCCAAATAGACCATTACTGCTAACTGCCTTTCCAAACTATTATGTCAGTTAATAAGTGAATGAAAAATGTCCGAACTAAAATGGACATTGAGTGTTTAACCTATGCAACCTAGTGAGTCATGGAATTTGTTTTGGATGGAAGTGGTTGGATGCAAAATGCTCTGAAAATGTCTTTTCCCATCCTGCTTTTATATGTGAAGCCATGTGGGATTTTAGGATCTGAACTGCTCTACTTCAATTATAGACCTGGATCACAACTTTCTTGTATGAATTTCCTATATTTGCTGCCAAATATGAATTTAATATAGATCCATAATCAAGATTCTGTCAAACACGGGGTGTTTGCTATTTAATAACTGCTTAGTAATAATAAAAAGATATGACATACCTAAAAATGTATGTCCCATAAAATGTGTCTGTCCATCTTCTATCCATCCATCTCTCTCTCTCTCTCTCTCTCTCTCTCTCTCTCTCTCTCTCTCTCTCCCTCCCTCCCTACCTACCTACCTACCTACCTACCTCTGTCTCTCTGTCTGTCTATCCAACTGCACTGCAATGGTCCCTCATAGCTCAAAGTGCCTAATGCATCTAGATTCAAGAAAAGACATAAGAACAATATACCTGTATATCCCAATCTCTGTCTGCAACTTTCAAAAAAGCATTGTTAGAAAAAGGGCTATGGATATTCATAAGCCATAGGCAATTTTACAGCCATCAAAAGTTTTGCTATGGTTTTGCTAATGAAAACCAAGGAAAGGAGGCCCTATACCTGGGGACAGATTTAAGGGCCACATAGTGTGGCTAAGACACTGAGCTTGTTGATCAGAAAGATCAGCAGTTCGGCGGTTTGAATCCCTAGTACAGGTCTCCTGCGTGAGCAGGGGGTTGGATTAGATGACCTCCAAAGTCCCTTCCAACTTTGTTACTGTTAGATGTTAGTAGCACAGCCTAGGTGAGAAGTGACCATATGCAAGAAGCACTATTGTCAAATAAGTTCATTAAAACCAGAGACCAAGATGAAAGGCTTAGCAATTCTCGAGAGGGAAAGAAGGCAATTGTTCTGGATAAAAACTGTTGGAATCTTTCAAAACTTCTGCAAATCCCTTGATATATTAAATGTCAGTTTTAGTAATTAGCCCCCCCCCCCCCCGGTATTTATTCAGCCCTAAATAAAAAGCAGCCTTGTATCTTCCAGATTATCGTATTCTGAGACAAATTGCAAGATATTTATACCAACAGCGTCCAGTTGGAAACATTATGTTTCTAAATAATAGTTAATCTAAAGATGTGAATTCTTTTTTTTTCTTAAGTACTTTTCCAAGACTGCGCTTGTTATCGCCAGATGCATCATTCTTTCTTAAGAAATATATTAAGAGTAGGATCATGAATAATGGAATATTTTCCCATTGGAAGCATGTTTTATGAGCAGCTTTAAGTAGGATATCTACCGTGTTTTATATTTTTTGAACCCCGAGATAAGCTCTTAGCCTTATTTTTAGGGAGCTCTTATTATTTATGGGTATGTGGAGCAAGACGGGGATCCTCTTGCTATCTTACCTGATTTCCAGCACGGTCTCCCTAACCCTAACCAGAGGAAATGGCAGGGACCAGCTGCGCATGCATTTAAATATTTTCAGGGAGGGCTTATTTTCAGGGAAACACAGTATTCATGCAAAGGGGTGACAAGCAGGTATTAAATTTTATCAGCTATCTACTCACCCAAAAGTATGTGTACAGTAAGCATAAAAATTAGTCAATGGTATTCCTCAAGCATTGATGTATTTTTTGTCTTCTCGCTGACAATCCTCATCTTTATTATCTTTGTGTTTCATTCTTTTTCTTTCTCTTTTTTCTATTAATCAAACTTAAATTAAATAAATACTTCTCAAGCATGTTATGGCTTAAGCAAGATTTCTTGTCAGGCAATTCAAATGGCTTCAAGCTACCTGGCCAGAGTGAGGGAAAATGATATTATTGTGGATAAATCTGAAGAAAAAATAAGGTTTACTTAACATCATGATTTTTTAAAAAAAAAAATCATTCCCATGCTGTAAATCTCATATGAACATTCTTGTTCAACAATTGAATGTCAATATTTAAAAACTGGGCAATCACTTCTCCTAAATGACATGTGCTACGTTTCATTTCGGTCAGCCTTTCTCAACCTTTTGAACCTGGAGGAACCCTAAAAGTAATTTTTTGTCCTAGGGGAATCCTTGTACGTTTGGGCTCAAATATAGGCCAGAAGTTACAAAATGATTCTATTCATTCCATGTATAAGCATGTACAAGCATTAACAGTATTCTTAAACTAAAAATAAAAAATTAAATTTATTCCTTTCCCCTGCCTCCTCCCCTCCTCTACTGTCACTAGTGCCCAGGCCAACTCAGCCCCAGATATCTGGCACACACACACACAAACACACACACAGGGTCCTCTGTCTGAAGAAAAGCAGGTGCACCCCACCAAGGACAAGCCCAAGAAGCATCTCTCTCTCCCTCCCCCTTCCCCTGTCCCTCCCCTTCCCTCTACCTGCTGCTCCTTTCTCTCCTCTCCTTCCAACTCCTCACTTGCTCACTTCTCACTTCTTAGCTTGGGTCACTCCTCAGTTTTGCACGCTCCAACAGGCCATCCCAGTACTGGAGTTTGCAAGCTTTTTGTCTGGTCTCTGCTTTTTTTAAGTAAATCATGAACCCCAAGTGACCTCTCATGAAACCCTAAATTCTGCCAAACCCCAGTTGAGAGACCCTGCAACACAACAGAGAGGAGGGGAATAAACACTACTGTTTATACCTTGTCCTAGAGTTGCCTCAAAAAAAATGTTAAAGCGGGGACACTATCCAGGAGGCAGTGTGAAAAAGGAAGAGACAGCTGCATATTTTTAGCAGACTGGTTTTTAGTAGAGCTGTATGCTTATTCCTGTCTGCTTTTTTCCACGTTCAGATTTTTAAAAAATAAGATCACTAACGGAATATCTAATTGTTCTGTGTTTCCATTACAAGACCCCTCTTGAAAAATGAGCCTGACATTCAACAGTGTTTGAGCAGCAATAGTTGGGTGATTAACTGTACAGTGAGAAGGGGCAGGCCTTTGAGGTTCATTTGATGGTTGAGGATAAACAATGCAATGGGGCTACCTAACTTTTTCCCCTGAAAAGCATAACGTTGCTTTTCCAATTGCTTGTTAAGAATTGGCTGCTACCAGAACACAGTTGCACTGGTAGATTCTAGGAAAAGAATATAAGAAAAATAGCAAAGATTTGTTCAGTCTAGGTTGCAACATTGCAAATGCACACATTAGCTGGATACTGGCAGTTACAATATCCTATGTGCCAGGTTTTATATTTTCATTTGTTTGTTTATCAAATTAATATAGCTGTGCACCTCACAAGAAGTGCATTAAATGGGGGCTATTCCTCATTTCCAGAATGAGGAAAACCTAGATGAACGATAGGATAGCTGAGGATGGTGCTTTGGGCCACATCCATTACTGTTGACCTAGCGCAGCGGTCTCCAAATCTGGCAACTTCAAGTTTTCTGAACTTCAACTCCCAGAATTCTTCATCCATCAATGCTAGCTGAGGAATTCTGAGAAGTCCACCGGTCTTAAAGTTGCCAAGTTTGGAGATCCCCGGCCTAGTGGCTGACAATAGTGAAGACAGACTTTATAATACTTCAATAATGGCAGAATGACAAGTAGTCCTCACAGTATCACTCAGCCATTGTTGAAGGGATATAAAGACTGTCTTCATTACTGTTATTTTGGTACATCATTACTCTACAAAATACATATAATATTTTAGTGTTATTTGGTTACATGACACTGGAAGACGCCCATTAAGTCACTAAAGGGAAATATCCTTAGAAAAACACGTACAGTTTTAAATATAAAGTTTCTCATCTATAATACTCATATCAATGGATCAATAGAGTTGTCATTTAGGACTCTTTTTTATTAAGTTATAGAATATTATAAAATACAAAATACAAAAGTAAATAGAAGAACAATGAGGGGGAAGGAAAAGGGGGAAGTGAAGTGAGGAAAGATAGGGAAAAGAAAAAAAAGCATTGATTTCCGACCCTTTCTGTTACAGTGAAGTACTTTGACTACCTTGATTAAAGGAAAGGACCATACGTACTTTTGTTTCCACATGGAAATCGCTTCTGAACTTCATGCTTGATGTGGAAAAGAATGTATCTCTGACTTTAGGTTTTACAGTTTAGACTGATAGATCTTTATAGAAATGACTTGTTCATACTATTATGGAAAAGCAAAAAGCTGTGATTTGAATAAAGTTGCCAATTGAGTGAGGCCTGACCTCTGGTGAATTATATGTACCATGTTTCCCCGAAAATAAGACCTTAGCCTTATTTTCGGGGAGGTCTTATTATTTTGGGGCGCATGGAGCAAGATGGAGCTCCTCTTGTTGTCTTGCCTGATTTCCAGCTCTGTGCTTAAATATTTTCGGGGAGGGCTTATTTTCAGGGGGAGGCTTATTTTCGGAGAAACAGGGTATATATCCATGCACGGATATACAAAGTACCGCTGGTCAATGTATTATTAATTTTTTTTTTAATTTGATTTAGATGCCACCCTTCTCCGGAGACTCAGGGCGGCTTACAATGCGTTAAGCAATTTCATAAGTAACTGAAATTAGATAATAGGGCAGCAAATAATAACAGCAATAGATGATAGTATAAGGTAAAAAATTTTGCAACATCTTTTTTTTTTTTACTCCTAGTTTTAGACTTCTAGCGACTTGGAAAAAACAGGTCCTGAATAAAGCAACATCTTTTTGGATTGGATCTTATACTGTCCCTATCCACAAGAATGAATAGAATGGGCAAAGGAGTATTTTTATTGGTTGAATTTCAATGAGAAAACCAGGAATAATATTTTATATTTGAAAAGAACTGGTACAGCATAGCTCCTGTGTATCTTTTCACAGCAGGAATAATAATATAATATTCAGAAATTGTGTATGCCAAGGCTATAAGCTTGTGGAAAGGCATGACCTGGCATATGATTCCTTTGTTAGGTGGAGTAGTCTCAGAGTAGCTGGATCAATACTAGCCAGTGAACTTTGTGAAAGTCAGAATGTAAATTCACATCTTTCCCATTTATTTTTCACCTTCAATAGCATCTATTTGGGTATTCAGTGGCGTGCGGAAGCCAACTCATGCCAGTTCACAGGAGCCAGTTATTAAATTTTATGGAATTTATGAGCCCGTCAAGAGCATAGCTGAAATGAGCCTGGCAAGCTGATTAGTTTTTTGTCAGCCAGTGGCAAAGCACAGCAGCAGCAACGAAGCTGGCTATATTGGTGAGACTTAGAAACACTGGAGGAGCTTGATAGCATGTCTTTCTGGAGAGAGGTAGTTGTGAAAGACTAGGTAGCAGCAGTGAATCAGGTATTTTGACTAAATACACACATGTCTAACACATACACACACATTTATGAATACAAATATATGTACATCAGTGGTAGGATCCTGTGGGTTAACAAGTTACCTTCTGCTGGGGAGTAACACAGCTGAGGTGTGGCAATCTGCTCTGACACGTGAATCAGCTAAGAAGATATAGTCAGTAAAGCACAGGGGCGGGCAGGCCCACCTGATTGTCGGAATGAACCGGTTCACTCCCAGCTGATCGTCAGAACTACCGGTTTTCCCAAACCGGTCTGAACCAGTAGAATCCCACCCCTGATATACATATGCAAACACATCCGCATGCACATATACATACATACTGTTTTTTTCCAGAGACCCAGTTGTTAAACATTTATTTATTTATGTTTGTATAGCTGCCAAATTCAAATATGCGACTCTAGGCGGCTAACATTACTTTGAAACAAGATAAGAACAGTATATTAAAGTTATACATAACATATGTAGCAGTCAAGAAAAATCAGCCATCCAATCTACCAGATTGCCACTATCTGTCTATATCTGTGTTTATGATCACACCCTATGAGCTCAAGGCAGTAAACTGAATTTTGGGGATTTTACTTTGGCATAACTCTGCAGAGACTATCATAAATGTTCTTAAACTTCCACATTTATCCAAGGTATATAAGCTTTGAGATTTGTATTAATCACTAGAGATACCTACAGGCAAATTGACATGAACATAGAAACATCATATAACATGTGTCGGAATCCATAATTACAAGGAATAGTTCAGGGCTGATATAGATCTATATATTGAGGTACATTCATGTAGAAGGAATTAAATAAACTTACATTTATTGGATTGTGGCCCACAAAATGCATATATGTGGAAAACACATCTGTTCTTTAATCATAGTAACAGGCCCCTTTTCAAAATATATTCTCTGTTCCTAAAAAATTAAATATACCCTTGTGATCCAGTCATTTCCTGTCTCAGAGAAAAACAAGGATATCATTAGCAATTAACTTACAAACTAGAATCAATCTAACATATGTTCACAGGGTACCCCAAACTGAATTATTGTATTTTTATATCCTTTGATTTTTATTTTAATTTCTACACATCCTCATGCATTTATTTGGCTTTAGTTTTTAGATGTTCCTTTCCTTCTGTGATAGAACATTATTTTATGGGACCTCAAAGATTCTTTTACCAGGAGTCTCCTAACTAAAAGCAGCTAGCAAAGTGTTTGTAACTATGAGACCAAAACCACCTTTGATATATTTTTGCTTTTGTTGGCCTAATATGTGGTGCATGGTGGAAATTCCATGATGGAAAATCCATTTGGATAAAGCTCCAGAGAGGCCTGTCTCATTACCTCTATGCTTCAGATTGACTTACTGAAAAACATACTGATTCCAGTATTATAATGCTAGCCAACTTACTTGAATCCCTTGTGCAAGGTCACAATTGGTACAATTATTCACAGTTTAAGAAGTCTTCTAATCTAGAGCAGCACTTCAGGCACAATTAAATCCAGGAGTCCATTGGCCAGGAAACTAGCAGTTGGGACCTAGGGTCAAGTTTAGAAAAGTTGGAACAGTCTATTGTCTCTTTGGAGCAACATATAAGCCTAGGTGGGTGGGAGGGTGGATAGATAGGTATGTTAGCATATAGTAGGGTAAATTTATGAAGTTGGATAATGGATAAAAATAAAGAGATAGGGAAGCTATGTAAAGATATTCAAATAGGCACCATACTGAAATCATTATAGTTATATATTTTTATGGCAAATCTTGAATAGTATTATTACTTACAAGCATTGTAGCAAGGCATAGATTCTTCACCCTATGGTTTACCATATTCCTCATTTCCTATGAAATATGGTATTTCCTATCGAGTACTATATTGCTAAATCCTAATGATGATAAATGACGGGAAAGAAATATGAGAATCAATTTCAGCCCTAGAATGGCAGAATATGTGTACCATACACAAATAAGACAGACAGACAGACAGACAGACAGACAGACATACCAGTGGTGGGATTCAAATTTTTTTACTACCGGTTCTGTGGATGTGGCTTGGTGGGCATGGCATGGCTTGATGGGCATGGCAGGGGAAGGATACTGCAAAATCTCCATTTCCTCCCAATCAGCTGGAACTTGGGAGGCAGAGAATAGATGGGGGCGGGGCCAGTCAGAGGTGATATTTTCTGGTTCTCCAAACTACTTAAAATTTCCGCTACCGGTTCACCAGAACTGGTCAGAATCTGCTGAAACCCACCTCTGATACATACTTACGTCTCATTACAGAGGCATTACATTAGCATCTGGAACACTGCAGTTCAATCTCTGGCATAATAATAATAAGGCCAAGTGTAATTGTTTGGGATATGCTATTATACAGGTACATAACTGTACACAATCTTTCTACCAGAAGATATGCCTCCCCCCACCCCAAGTGACTGACACAGCACTGCCCCTCGTAGTATTCTTTTCCAGCAGAGGGGCAGAAGTCACTAATACAATACAGAAAATCCCTGAATTCAGTTCTAACCTTAAGCAGAGGAATAATATGGTGGGAAAGATTAAAGACAGATGAGAGAAAACAGGCAGGTCTTTAAATGGAGAATGTTTTCTTTCAATACATGAGGAGTCATGACCCAATCTGGCTCTGGATGTGGGAGCAGATACCTACCCCCTGATCCATTTCGCACATGTAGAAATTGACTTAAAAGTGTATTTCTACACCGGGGCTTTTTTTTTTACCATTTGTAGCTCACTCTCACAGGAGCAAAGGGATTTTACGAAACCATAATCACTGCCATGTTTCCTTTAGCAACCATCCTCAGACTAAGTGTGGCTCAGGCGAATGGAGACTCCTGAACCCTTGGCAAAATGCAAAACTGCATGTTTGCCCCCGTATCCCTTTTCCACTACTTAATGAAAGAGTGCCTAAGAGATCTTTCCAGGGCTGCCGGTTGAAAATTTTACTTAAGCCTTCCTGACAGGGAGCAGCACATTCTTCCCTGATTGCATACCCTGAGCAATTTACATTGGAGTTCTGGTTTAATCATTACATGATGAGTGCATGACGTCTTCTCCATTCTTCTTGCTGCACAATGCAGGTCTTTTGGCTGCAGACATCATTGTGTCGCATCAATTAACTCAAGGGGAGACACAAGCACATCTGACTACTATCAGAAATGTTTTTCCACTCTCAGGCTCCTAGTTGTTTTCATTTTTTCCATATGACCAACCATAGGGGGATAAAGTCTCTGCTCCTGGGATGTTAGCATATATTAGCATAATGTAATCCTGGGGGATGGGGGGGAAAGGGGTCATTCAAGCAAATGTTGGAGAAGAGGAATGGTATAAAAATAGGTGGTGGAAACTCTCTTTTAATTTGATATTTAATCATTCCACCTTGTACCAAGTTAACACTGCAGATGGGCTATTACAGGGTTGAATATTGGAAGAAGTGTTGGATATGTTTGCTGCCTTGAGTTATTTTAAAAATAATAAAAGCAGGATAGATATAAACAAACAAACAAATAAATGAAACTTCATTCGTTCATTGTTTATTTATTCCTCCTCTGTTTTAGTGATTATTTTATTATTGATTTCATTTCAAAGAGACAGTTTCTTCAAGAAGTGTGGATGCACGAATAATTTTATAAGCCCTCTAAGTTCAATAGTTCGGGTTGACTTTTATCATTTTGTTTATACTTTTTCTTTTTTTTAAATTAGATTTATATGCCACCCTTCTCCGAAGACTTAGGGCAGCTTACAATGCGTTAAGCAGTAGCCTTCATACTTTTGTATATTTTATACAAAATATCAGCTTATTGCCCCTACAAACTGGGTCCTCAATTTACCTTCTTTAGAAAGTATGGAAGGCTGAGTCAAACTTGAGCCTGGTGAGATTCCAACTGGTGTAATTGCAGACAGCTGGTTGTTAATAACAGACTTTAGTCTGCTTTTAGCCTGTTGAGCTATCCAGGCTCTTTTGTTGGACAATTGTTGGAATTTGTTGGCTATCTAACAAATTCCATGGTATTATCCATGCAAAATCACACTCTGGACCAACAACAGACAGAATCCTCAAAATGATCTGCTGAGGATAGAATATATTCTCTACTGAGCTCCGAAAGGCTCCAGATCTCTGCACTTTCGTACTGGTTTGAAGACATGGCTGTTCCCCCAAATCCCATGACCAGTTACGGGAATTTTAAAATTGGGGATTTTAAATTCAGATAGTTTTAGTTTTTTATTATTGTCTGTTTTTACTATTTGAGCCGCCCCAAGTCCCAAGGGAGAAGGGCGGCATACAAATTTTAATAATAAATAAATAAATAAATAAATAAATAAATAGACAGACATTGGGATGGAAACATGGTGTCAAAAAGGGAATGGGATACCTAGAAGCATAAACTAAAGCAACATTTTGTTTCGTTTACCATTAATAGATTATATTTATTGAATTTTAATACTACTATAATAAAAGATCATTCGTGTCTTACTCATTAGCTGTTTCTGACATACAAACACCTTTTGCATTCCATATGAGTTTAAGAAAACAAGCTATGAAATTGATTGATGTTCAAATCAAATGGTTTGTATTGATTTGGCTGTGAATTCTGCACTGAAGTAAGGTTTTAAAATAATGTAACATTCTTATTGATGTATTCCCTTAATACATGTTCAGTGAACAATACACTAATAACATATAAAGTTTTAGACACATAAATACTTGATTTGCACAAATATATGACAAAGACCTCTAAGAGCTAAACGTTAACTAAGCTAACAAAAGGGGGGGAACGTAATACAACCTGACAATAATAATATTTTCTTTCCCAAGAAGATTCACAATTCACACAATTGTTGATAAAGAGATTTTTACCATACTTCCCATATTTTAAAAAGCCAACCACACACACCATTAACCAGTTCAGCCTTCTTCCATAAACACTGTTTAAAAATCCCCACAGTAGCTCTTTTAATTTCTGAGAATCCTGGGCAGTATTTCTAACAGAAAGGAGCCAG
The DNA here is from genome assembly GCA_030761175.1 of Masticophis lateralis. NCBI lineage: Eukaryota > Metazoa > Chordata > Lepidosauria > Squamata > Colubridae > Masticophis > Masticophis lateralis. The sequence goes on from JAUDYJ010000001.1 coordinate 118,733,852, forward strand.
CAAAGAAAATCTGAGAATTGCCAAAACAAGCCTTTTCACCCCAAAGCCATGGCTGTGTTTATTGCCAATCCCATTCCTTTCCAGCCCTAATGTCATAACTGGTCACTTTTTCTCAGAGAATAAAACTCAGCCTGAACTTCATTTTTACAGTGTCCTTTCATTATTCAATGTCCTGTCATTGGGAGGTTAAGATAACTCCCAATTACAGTAAATTAGATAAGTCAGTATATTTGCTGAGTTCTGAATTCTTCATAGTGTTTATATGAAAGGATAATTCTTCAGAGCATTTATTTTCAAAGTTGCTGTTACTTGGGAGAGGATGGTTTCAAACCAAAAACTTTCTATTTACAAGGCAGATATTATAACCGGATATTATAACCTACTGTAGCATTACTAGTAAATACAGCTCTAGCTGGCAATGGCATCCCGACAGTCCTAGCTATCATCATAACCCGAAGGCACAGAGGCCATTTAGCAGGACATGAAAGGACTTCCAGGTAAGGATTGGGAGTGCTACAAGGGAGTGGGTGTGGCCCTGGGACATCTAGTGCAGGAGGCATGCAAGTTGAGGGGGTGCTACCATGTGGGGTAAGCTCAAGGAAGTCCAGGAAAAAGGATGTTGGATGAATATATGCATGTTAATGTAGGGAGACCCAGAGAAGAGCAGCACTGGTAGGTGCAAAGAAGCAAAGGAGAAAATAGGGCACAATATATATGAGTAAAGAAAGGCCAATGGGTGGGAGACTTAAACAACTGAAGACCTTCCTTGCTGACTTCCATGTTGACATTGTGCTGGGGGAGCTAGCAAAAAAGGTTGCCAATCGTGTGAGTGCGGGATACTACAGCCAGTTGTAAGTACAAACTAGTTGCCAAGAACCCTAATTTTTTACGTGTGACCGCAGGGATGCTGAAGCAAGTTAGAACAGTGGTGAAATTCAATTTTTTTACTACCTGTTCTGTGGGCGTGGCTTGGTAGGCATGGTGTGGCTTGGTGGGCGTGGCAGGGGAAGGATACTGCAAAATCCCCATTCCCTCCCCACTCCAAGGGAAGGATACTGCAAAATCTCCATTCCCACCCCACTCCAGGGGAAGAATACTGCAAAATCTCCATTCCCTCCTCACTCCAAGGGAAGGATACTGCAAAATCTCCATTCCCTCCCATTCCAGGGAAAGGATACTGCAAAATCCCCATTCCCTCCCCACTCCAAGGGAAGGATACTGCAAAATCTCCATTCCCACCCCACTCCAGGGGAAGAATACTGCAAAGTCTCCATTCCCACCCTACTCCAGAGGAAGGATACTGCAAAGTTCCCATTCCCTCCCCACTCCTGGGGGAAGGATATTGCAAAATCTCCATTCCCACCCCACTCTGGGGCCAGCCAGAGGTGGTATTTGCTGGTTCTCTGAACTACTAGAAATTTCTGCTACCAGTTCTCCAGAACCTGTGAGAACTTGCTGGATTTCACCCCTGAGTCAGAACATCTAGGACCAGTCATACATCCCTTCATTCAGTGCCTTCATAACTTTGAAGAGTTGCTGAATGAATGGATTTAACTCGAAGACTACCTATAGCCAGTTTTCAAAAGGAACTTGGGGAATTTCCCAGATATGATCACCATTGGCCAGAGCAGATCTTCTCCCTTCTCACAGATCCATTATGAGTCCTCATGTTGCTCAAGTAAATGCAGCCACAGAGGAGACCCTCTGAAGAAGGCTTCTTTTGATATCTAACTGGAGATGGAATGGTGATAGAAGTGGTAAAAAGAAACTCTTATTCATTTCCTGTCACTAAACCAGGGACGAACTAAGTTCCAATTTTAAGAAAAACTAGCTGTTTTTCAGATCTAGAGCAGGCTGGAGGGAAATTTGTTTTTTGTGACTTCCTTATCACTGTTGCCAATACTGCAGCACAATGAAGAGGGTCTGCTGGAGGCTGGGATCTCTCACTCCTTCCTAAAATCTTTCATTGCAATACTGTGCCATTAGGAAAGGGTCGCATGAGGTATCATATTCCAATCCAAATGTTGATTTAGAGAAGAATATGCAACTGACAAAATTTATGTCTTTTCTTTGGCATTCATAATATAAAAGTCAAAAGCTGCAGCTCCAGAAGCATAAGTTCTTTGTATCTTTTATTTTCTTGATTCCCCAGAGGCATTAGGAGTAGAAACAGTAAGCTAAGGATGCTTCCTGATTTCTCTGTATAGCTGATACTTTTAAGATGCTTGCTTGCCAAGATCCTGCCAATCATTTGTAGAAGACATCCTAACTATGCTACCTCCACCTCAGTGCAGACCCACTGTGGGCTATCATAAAATTAATACAAGGTGTCCTAGCAGGCAGTAGATTATGGTTGTTTAATGACTGGAATGACTTATGACTGTAATTCTGGGGTCAACGATGGTTCTAAGTTGAGAATGACTTGTAACACATACATACATATATATAGATTTATTTGTTTGTTTGTTTGTTTGTTTGTTTAATTGATCTCATTTTTATGATTCCAGGTGGCTTACAGTATGAACAACTACATTGCATGAAATACAAAATGTAAACAACCAAAATAACACACACATAGCAGCTGGACATAAGCTAATCAAGTATTCCACCAAGAGACATGTGCTTGCCTATGCACAGGTCCCCAGCCTGGGGGAAAAACTCATAGGATATAAAAATCCTCTTTTGCACATACCCAAACCCCTCATGCATTGACTGTTCAACAATTATCTAGCAGCTGCTTCTGTGCTAAACAATTCCAGACAACCACTAGAGCAGGAGTGTCAAACTCAAGGCCTGGAGGCCAGATCCAGCTCACGGGGTGCTTAGATTTGGCCCACAGGGCTGCCCTGGAAACAGCAAAGGACCAGCCCACAGTTCCTCTGCAAGCAAAAATGGAGCTCGGACGGCTGCGTGTCATCGTGGCCAAAAGCAGGGCCCACAGGAGCCATGCAACAGAGCTTGGGGAGTGGGGGTTGCACATCCCTCCCGGTCCATTTTTGCTAGCAGAGGGCTGCAGGAGGCTGTCGGAGCCAAAATGGGGCCCGGGAGGGACGTGCACCCCCACCCCCAAACTCTGTTTTCGCTGGCAGTAGGGTAGCAAAACAAACTAAAAGCAAAACAAAATGAAGGAGAAATGTTTCCCCTTTTGCATTTGAGCATCCAAGAAGATACAGGAAAGAAGAAAGGGAAAGAGGAAAGACAAAGAAAAGGAAGGAAAGATGGGAAGAGAGCAAGGAAGGAAAAAGAAGTAAAGAGAGGAAGGAAGAAGAAAGGAGAATGAAGAGGAAAGGGTGGAAGGGATGGAGGAAGGGCGGAGATTACAATGAGAGGGAGGGAGGATCTGAGGGAAGTCCTACCTTGGCACTTGGCCACTACAGGTGCCCCTGACACAAGTGACCTCAAGGTGGTCACACCCACCCTGGCCACCACACACTTGCCCCAAGGCCAAATACTACTCTGATGCGGCCCTCAATGAAATCAAGTTTGACACTCCTGCACTAGAGGATAGCCAAGAGAGGTAGAAAATTACAACTCCTTGCTGCCATCTAGTGGCCCATAGGTTAATCATCATTTGCCAAAAGGAAGAAAGAAAAAAGAATGATATTGATTGGACAAAACAAACAAGAAGAACAAGAATTCTGCCCAGGGGTGAAATGTAAAATTTGTTACTACCGGTTCTGTGGGCATGGTTTGGGGGGAATGGGACTGGGTGGGCGTGGCCAACTCTTTTTTTTTTTTAACTTTTCAAAGCATTTTTTTCTAATGCTTTGAAAAGCCTCAGCCGATCAAGCAACTCAGCTGGGATCGTCAGAGACTTTTCAAAGCATTTTTTTTACCACCTCTTCGGCCAAGAAGTTGCAGGAAAAAATGCTTTGAAAAGCCTCTGATGATCCCATCTGAACCGCGCGATCATCAGACTTTTTTTTTTACTTTTAAAAGCATTTTTTTGTCAGAAGAGGTTGTAGAAAAAATGCTTTTAAAAGTAAAAAAAAAAGCCTCTGATGATCGTGCAGCTCAGCTGGACATGGGGGGTGCTGGGATTTTTGCTACAGGTTCTCCGAACCACCCACCGCCATCGCTACCGGTTCGGGTGATCCGGTCCGAACCGGGAGCATTTCACCCCTGATTCTGCCCCACACATTCTTTATGGCAAGATTTTTTTTCTGGTTAGTTACGTTGAGAAGGTATTTAACAAAATTAAAATCTGCTTTCTTATATGATGTCCATACACTTTGATATCATGTCCCTTCAGGAATACATTTTAACTTATAATAGAATTTTCATTTATATTTCCTTTCCTTTTAAAGTACAGCACAGGAATCTTTGACAATATGTGTAATCTTAGACATAAAGATAATTTGCTGGTACAGAATAATGGCCTCACATTTTAAACCAGCGTTTCGCTATGCAAGAATGCTTGAGGCTTATGGCATATTCCTTGAGGAGGCAGTGTGAAGTTTGCCTTCTCCTTTCACTTACACTTTATATAAGTAACAGAATATACTGATCACAACTTGGAGTTTCAGAGTTTACTGCCTCAACGTACCAAAAAATGAACACCAGGTGTGCAGCTGACTGCTGCAATCTTCTTTGCCACCCAAACTTGTCAGAATAGCTTTAATACTGGAGCGAATAAACTAAGCCCAGCGGGGTTTTTTTCAGTTGCTTTCAATAGCTCATGTCATTTTTTCCCCTTGGATACATAGAGCAGAGACTGTGAGGTAACGACTAACAGTCTCTCCTCATTGCTGAGAATGATTTTGAATTAAGACAGTGCTCCTATTTTGTATCAGTTTTCCAGCCTTGAAATGGATGAAATTTAGATTCTATCTTGGTGCAAAACTGGGCTCAGGAGCCACAGGCAGCTATACTGTATCTCCATTAATGAACAAAAGATTCCAGAGCGCAAATGTCTGCTCTATATTTGTCACAAAACGCAATAGTGGAACACAATTTTTAGAATAACACGTTTCGCAAACACTGCATTCTTCTACCGAGCTCCCTGTCCTTTACCCTTCCTTAGCTTTTCATGTCAAAGTCACCAAAAGGCAAGGAATTAACAAGGGTATATTTGCTTAAGTGTTATTCTGACAAGGAAAGAAATCAAAAGAATAGGCCTATTTTGGCTGACAATGAGGTATCTTGGATCGCATCTATTTCAACTTCTGATGGGGAATGCATTACCACTACTAATATTAATCATATACACGTAGTTCTTGATTTATGGCTGGTCACATAGCAACCGTTTGAAATTATGATTTTCCTCCCCCCCCCAAAAAAAAGCTACCTATGACCAAATTTTGAAGTTACAGCAGTGCCCGCCCCACAGTCATATGATTGCTTTTTGGGCGCTTGGCAACTGGATCACTTTTATGGCCATTTGCAGCAGCCTGTGGTGATGTGACCACCATTTTTGACATTTTTTGCTAGTTTCCAGTGTTTATTTCTGGTTTCTGGCAAAATATTTACCCAATTTCGGGGTAAAATTGATTGCTTCACAACCAACATATTCACTTAACTGCTACCATGATTGCTTAACAACTGTTACATTTGCTTAACGATGGCTTCAAAAGGTCATAAAATCTGGCCAGGTCATATAGTGACCAGTTTAACAGTCATAACAACTTTCAGCCATAATTCTGGCCTCAGTTATCGTTATGTCAATGACTACCTCTATTTCCTCAACCCATGAAAATGGGCTGATTTGTTTCAGAGAGGATCAATTTGCTGAAAACATCTGCAATTGAGAAAAGGGGAAGCATGTATTTGTGCATGGGGGGGCACAAATGTTAGGACACCCACCATATATAGGACATTTAATATTCTGAACATGGAAGATTAAGTTTCACATTGAAAGAGAAACATGATAGCACCACTGCAAGAATATGGCATTTTAGAATCAAGATATATGGTTAATTTGCAAAGTACTAATTGTTTTCTTCCTCATGTCTATCCCTTAAAATAGTACACAGAGTCCATTGCAGAGGTGGTATTCAGCAGATTCTGACCAGTTCTGGAGTAGTTTGGAGAACTGGCAAATACCTCTGACTGACCCTGCCCCCATCTATTCGCTGTCTCCTGAGTCCCAGCTGATCTGCTGGGTCTTCTTTTGTTGCCCTGCACAGGAGAACGGAGCTGGAAAGCAGTTTAGTGGGGTGGGGTGGGAATGGGGATTTTGCAGTAACCTTCCCCTGCCACAGCCCCCAAGCCACGCCCTCAAGCCATGCCAAGCCCACCAAGCCACATCCACAGAACCAGTAGTAAAAAAAATTGAATCCCACCACTGGTCCACTGCATTTTCTAAAGCTCTCACAGAGATGAATGGAGAAGCATTTCTTTCTCTTCCTAATCAAGGCAGAAAGAAAACAACAAGCCTAGGTGTTTTTTTTCATATGTTAATTTTTGTTTAAAATGTGTTGATTTATTGTTAGTATAAACCACAGTGCAAGAATTTGAAAGCCAAGATGGGGAGAGGAACAAGCTTGATAAAACCATCATCAAGGCATAAATCTGTCTTCCGCAGAGCTGTGATGTTGTATGGAAATGACCTTGGGAGACAGGAGGAAGAACTGCAACATACACAATGGTCTGATATATGAATTTTGAATCCCAAAGAGGAGGGGTGACAAAAGCTTCTTAGAGAGGGACCTCCCCAGGTTTGGGGAGGGCAAAAGTATTTTCAGACTTGCAACGTTATGTAACCATAGGCCCCTTTATGTCTTGTGGACTTCAACTCTCAGAATTCCTGCGCCAGCCATGTTGGCTTAAGAATTCTGAGAGTTGAAGTCCACAGCTCATAAAAGGCAGTAACTTCTGTGTACTGTTACCTTGCAATAAAAATAGAATTAGTGCTCCTAATTACCTCGCAAGACAAACAAGAGCCTAACACTCTAATGGGGGGGGGGGGAGAATACTGGTCTATGAGAATTCATTCCATCAAGCTTTCCTGTTCTTTGTTAATCGGTTAAGTCTTTCCTGTTTTGGTGAGCAATTGCTTTGCCAGCAATTTGGAAAGGGGTGATAGGCACTAATTTTAGAATGTCTTTATCTGCCCAATGCATTCTTTAAAAAATAGAATTGATTTCTTTTTAATTGCTGCAAGCTGCTCTGAGTAACTCAAATGCCACGAGAGGGTGGAGTAAAATTTTTCTCAAATTGATGAAATGTGCTGGCTTATTGGTTGGTCATATAGGACTGGCTATAGCTCATCTTCCCCACATTATACCACCCTCAAAAAAAACCCCTCAGAAAATCAAGGAGCCAGAGAAAAGAAGGCCCCTTAGTTTTGGAACCCCTTAACAGTGTTCTCTGTGTCCAATAAAGCATATTCTAGTTTGGGGTGGAAAAGCTCTTTGAAGTGGGTACAAGACAGATGTCTGTCTTGAACAAGAGTAATATCAATAGGATTGATTAAAGGGAGATTTAAGAGATGAGCAATCTCATCTGAACAATATTTGCAGAATGTTAAATAAATTAAGTGATGAATCAAGAAAGAAGGAACATGTGGTCAAACTCCTTTTGGAGACACTACTTCACAGTCCTTTCAGAACATAATGTCATATGAAATATGCTTCAATAAATTACGTTCATTTCTTGAGCATCATACGACTATTACATAATAAATCAATTACTCCAGCTTTTTTGATTAAGCCTGCCAACATTCTGAGTGACCGAAACTTGCGATTCACTTCTAATACTCTTTATGCCCATTACTTTTCCAACATACCATTACTATTCCCACCGTGTCATTACTCCCAGTGTCTATGAATAAAAAGTCTTTCTTGGCAAAATCTCTTTAGAATTTTTGCAAACTTATCTAATTAAGGCTGAAATTCAGTACTCATCCCTGTGAAACTCATTTGACATTAAACTCCTTGTTAGAATTAGTCAGTGAGATTTTTTTATTATCATTATTTTGAGGCACTTTGAGCAACTCACCCTGAAACTGGATCAAGATTTTCTTTTTTCATCTCATTAAAACTAAGTGGCCCAACTTGACCCATTATATGGAACACAATCCCTTATAAATATATAATGGCCTGTTTTATATTGTAGGCTAGTAAAAAATGAATTTGACATTTATTTAACTTCGACTAGGCTGCTAATAATAGCTGGTATTTTATTAATTAATAATAATCCAAGGCAAATTTGGTGAATTATCAATTGCCCAGATCTTTCCTAATACTTCTATGTTTTATTTTCAGTTGTATGTGTGAGAGAAACTGTTCAAATTCTGAATTTTGAGAACATTTTGTTATTTCTTTCTGATTTGTAATCAAGAGAAGGTTGCCTATGGAATGCACTTCATAAATGCTTGTGGAGATGTTTTAAATTATTGGCACTTTCAATAGCTAAGTTTATAGCGTGTGAAATAGCTTTTTAATTGGTGACATCTGCTCTCCATTTCTGCATAAAATAATAGACTCAAAAGAGGGACTCATCAATAAGATTGCAGTTAGAATTTTATCTGCACTGACTTCTGGATTTGGTAAGAAAAGTATAATGGAATACAAAGATAATTGCTTTTAGTTAAAGTAGCTGAAGTATATGACACATAATCAGTAAATATACAAGTTGTTCTATAAATGTAACATTGCATTATAAATAATGCAATTTATGAATTATTTGGGCCATTCAATCAATAACCTTGGTATCAACTTATATCAAATGAACCATCATTTTAATAGTTCATTTCCCTTGGATTAAAATGAAATTTCATAACATTTTAAAGTCTTTTTCCCAATAGTCTTCAGAGCAGTGGTGGGTTTCAAAAATTTTTACTACCGGTTCTGTGGGCATGGCTTTGGTGGGCATGGCATGGCTTGATGGGCGGGTTTGGTGGGCATGGCAGGGGAAGGATACTGTAAAATCTCCATTCCCACCCCATTCTGGGGGAAGGATCCTGCAAAATCCCCATTTCCTCCCAATCAGCTGGGACTTGGGAGGCAGAGAATAGATGGGGGTGGGGCCAGGGAGAATTTTTACTACCGGTTCTCTGAACTACTCAAAATTTCCACTACTGGTTCTCCAGAACTGGTTAGAACCTCCTAAAACCCACCTCTGCTTCAGAGTTATAGAATGGTCTTTTGAATCTGCAGTTTATAAATGGGTGTTGCAAGAGACTGCTAGTTTTGTTAGGGCAAACTGCATTGTATAACACAAAAAGGAAAAGTTTTTTTGTATGTTCAAATATTTAAATGTGTTTTTCTGTGTGTCCTTGTTGTATAGGTATGCACAAGAATTGCACATGTAAGGTTGTTGAGAAGATGGTAGGTTTGCAACTTGAAAGGGCCTTGGATCTGGAGTTGAATTTAGCTGAATTTAAAGACAGGTTATAGCACTGAGAAAACATTGTGCTTGTAGATGACCTTTGGCCAACATGACCTTGCTTGATCTTTTGATGGTCTACAATAGCTTCAGATCACTGAAGAACTGATATCCTTCTGGGCCACTTTAGGGGGTTGGAACCAAAACACAGAATAGTTTTTAAGGATATCATATATTATGAGAGTCAGTTTAATGTAGTGGTTAAGGTATCAGACTAAAAAAATGGAGAAACATAAGTCCCGCCTTAAGTATGAAGCCAGCTGGGTGACCTTGCACCAATCACTCTGTCCTAGCTCAGGAAGAAGGCAAGGGAAAGTCACTTTAGAAAATCATGCTGAGAAAACTGTAGGGCAGGGGTGTCAAACTCGCGTCGACATGGTAGCGTCACGTGACGTATTGGGACTTTTTCCCCCTTCTCCAAACTGGGTGGGGCCAGCATGTGACGCATCCAGCCTGCAGCCCGTGAGTTTGACACCCCTGCTGTAGGGATTCATCAAGACAATCACCAGGGTTAAATTCTAACTCAAAGGCCAGGGGGGAGGGGGGAAAACAAATCATACTATAGTTTCACCGAATTTGAGCCAAAAAGTCCATCTGATGTTTATTTGGTGACATAAAAAAGCTGAATGAAAATAGTAAAACAAAATCAGATCAGTGAACAAATATATAATAGTAGGTAATTTAAAAGTATTTAAGCAAGGCATATAAATTTAAAAACAAGCCATTTATAATATATAGCATCACATATTGATTATGATTTAGTTATCATCAGAACCAAATAATGTAGTATGTTTTAATAAAGATGGAACTGACAGTGTCAGTAGATACCATTTACAATGCTTTTTACAATCAGCCCCTCTGAATTCTTTCAAAACTGAAGTTTTTAAGGTGAAGGAAGAAAAATTTGCCCATCTCTAGTTTTCTACATGTAAAAATATTCTAATAGATGAAGCCTTACAATTATTATGAATTGATGCCAGTGAGGAACTCAGTTTAACCAATATATTGATGTCAAAGGAATGTCTCACATCTATTTATTCACTTCCTCACATGGATATCAAAATTATTGGGATATAAAACCCTGAAATCAAATGCATATGGATTATAAGGATACCAGTTTTTCCTAAGAATCTCCCAGGATATTTACATCAAAATAAACATCCTGAATTATACTCCAGAATACTTTAAGGCAATTATAAATTCAAGATTGGCACACTAATTCCCCAAACACTGGCTCTCTGCAACACTACAAGCAATGAGTCCTTAAATGCATGAACAATTCTACAGAATTCCTTTCTACATCTTGTCTTTCAACAGATCAGGCTGAGAACTGAGGAAGCAGAGAAACATTGCAGGGTGAAGGCAGCATGTTACATATCCTTTTCAGGCTGAACACCTGACTAAGTCTAATAGTGACTAAATAAGCCTGAAAGTCTTCAGAAATGTATCCTGAAAATAGTTGCAAGGGTCTCCCCAAAGTGAGTTTCAGGCCAGTTATGAAACTTAAATTTACATATACAGCTCATTGATAATTAGAAAGAATTGAACATCTTTGCAGGCAGATTATGATTGAAGGAATGGTATACATTCCCAAATATTTCCAATAAAACTAAGCTGACTGCAGAAAAGAATTGCTGGTGAAGCAAGTGGCTGGCTGGCTGGATGGATGGATGGATGGACAGACAGACAGACAGCCATTTCAAGATAATGAGGACACCTTAAGAATTAAGGTTCTTTTGCAGTTTAAGATGGTAATGACTTTAGATCTGATCTTTATCATGGAAATACACATTTCTGCTGGACAGCATATTGCAATGAATGGTCTATCTTAATTAGACCTATATGTTAGCAAGAAAGTAACATTTAAATTGAGATTTTAGTTCTGTCCATAAGGCTAGGAAACATTTTGGTACACTGTAATAAATAAGCCTCATACTTGTGTTTGTTTTGCAAAAAATAAAATAAAATGAAACGTTGAGAAATTCATTGTTTTAACCACTAACATGTGTCCTGTGGGGGAGGGAGATGCTGCTTTTACTCCTAAACAAAAAACACACACTGATTCTTATTAGCCAATTTCACATATAAAAAAAGAGGTCTTCTTCCCCTTCTTTGAAAACCATACATGATAGGCCTTATTTGGAAAACAGTTTTCAAGTTGTCAGTAACATTTCCACATTGCCTCATTCAAGAGACATATCACTTCATCTAACGCAACCAGAACTGGAATCCTCTGACAGATGACAAACACATTTGGGAATAAAAAACGTTCTTTTCCAATGATGCAATGTGAAGGATGAATCAAATCAGCTGCTGAGCTTCCGGATGGTATCATCACTATTATTACTACCAGGATTCTACTTTACTCTTCCATTTAAGATTAAGTTGAACAGAATGGCAAATTTCCATTTGGGCCTCATTGTCCTCTGGATTCAGGCACAGCTTCTCAGTTTAAAGAAAAGCTATTTCATTACACACCCATTGGGCTAGTTGTTTCCTTTATCTTTTTTTTTTTTTTAAGGCATTAATTACCAAAAAGTTCACTTGACTTTGGTGGATTATCAGGCACTACATTTTAGGTAATGAGAATATATTTTGAAGGAACTGGTACATTATGATTGTGGCCTTCTGCTGCCGATTGCCTCCCACCGGCCAATATTATAACAAATGTATATACAAATGTTCCTGCCCTCTGGAACAAATTGCCCCCGGAGATATGGATGATCCCTGACACATGCACCTTTCGCCATGCCCTCAAGACGTTATTGTTCCTACAAGCTGGGCTGGCCTAAACATGAATTTTAATTGGCATTTACTTTTAATGATTAGAGCCAAATTATTTAATATGTTTTTAAACTGCTTTTAAATTTTGTATTTGAGTGTGTTTTACCGTTGGCTGTACACCGCCCTGAGTCCTCTGGGAGAAGGGCGGTATAAAAATTAAATAAATAAAATAAAATAAAATAAAATAAAATAAAATAAAATAAAATAAAATAAAATAAAATAAAATAAAATAAAATAAATAAATAAATAGCCGTGGCAGTCACTTTATGACTGTTATGACTGTTGATTTAACAATTGCTACAAAAAGGTAATTAAAAAAAGATCTGGTCACATGATAACCCACTTTATGACTATCATGACTCACAGCTAATTGGTAGGCTCCATTATGGTCATAAATTGAGGATTGCTTCAAAAAACAGGAGATGTTCTGGTGTTATCCCGTGCTCAAATTTTAAGGGCTTCTCTTTAACAAAAGACCAAGTGTTCAAAGTTCAATTTATTATTCAAAATGTCCCATTTTCAATCCATTTTAGATTCTAGGCGTCTCATTCAAATGGAAAGAAAGACTGAAGTATTTAGGGTGATTGGGATCAATAATTTTGGTTTTCAATGCTAAGGCTAGCTTGGTATTAAAGGAAGAAACATTATTGTTCTTCACGAACCCAGCAGCTATGTTTATTTGTTCTGATACAATCCTCTGGAAACAAATGAAAGAAACTCTAATGGTCAGCAGCCATAGAGATTAAATGAGGAGAAACTAAAATTAGGACTTTTATTGCAACCAAACTGGTAGCTCTCATGCTATGCAGCAGGAACTGTAGGCTAAATTATAGATAGATAGATAGATAGATAGATAGATAGATAGATAGATAGATAGATAGATAGATAGAGATATAGATATAGATATAGATATATAGATATATAGATATATATAGATATAGATATAGATATATATTTGTTTTCTGAGGTTTTCGCGGGTGTTTGTATGTAGGTCTTTGGTTATTCGGGTCTTCTCCCACGTAGAATTGGAAGTATCTTGGCGACGTTTCGACGAAGTCTCATTCGTCATCTTCAGCCTGGTGTTCTCGGCTTCGTTCGGCTTGCTCCTGGAAGAACGAAGCCGAGAACACCAGCCTGAAGATGACGAATGAGACTTCGTCGAAACGTCGCCAAGATACTTCCAATTCTACGCGGGAGAAGACCCGAATAACCAAAGACCTACATATATATATATATTTCATACTGATTCTAAGTTGTTTACAATTCTTTGCCATTTTCTTAAACAATAAAGCACATTTTGCCTGGAAGCAATTATAGCACATCTGCACACAGCAGATGCTTTGTGGTATGGAGATGCAAGTTACAGTAACGAAGAAGTGGCTCGTTTATTGAAAAAGTGTGGCTGCCCAGAAGATCTTAGTATATGCACTACTCAAATCAAGCAAAAATCAGCTGCTGAAATAAAGAGAAAGCATGAAGTTGATTATGACTACCTAAGGATTAAGGAATAATCACAACCATTTTGTTTTAAAGTAATGTTACAGAAAATGTCTATAATCATATAGGTTACAACAGGAAAAGAAACTTTGTTGTTTTGTCATCCCATTTTTAACTTGAAGAGTAGACTGTGGTAGCCAAAGTAGAATATCCAGATTCAGTCACAGTTTTGTTCTATACCGTATAGCATCAACCTTGTGAACTCTCAAATTTTATCTTTCTGATATTCAAAATGGACAGTGATATATATAGGGCTAAAGATATATATAGATATATAGATAGATATATAGATATAGATATACACACACCAAATTTTGTATGTTTGGTGTGTGTATGTATGTGTGTGTATGTATGTATATATATTTGGTTATTCAGTTTTTCTCCCACGTAAAATTGGAAATGTCTTGGCGACGTTTCAACGAAGTCTCATTCGTCATCTTCAGGCTGGTGTTTTCGGCTTCGTGCTTCTAGGAGCAAATATACAAAGCCGAAAACACCAGCCTGAAGATGACGAATGAGACTTCGTTGAAATATCGTCAAGACACTTCCAATTTTATGTGGGAGAAAACTCAAATAACCAAAGACCTACATAGAAACACCCGTGAAAACCTCAGAAAACATATACACACACACACACACACACACACAGTAAATATAAATATACCAAATATATATTTTGCTGATAAAGAAATAAAGGGAGACTAGTATAGATCTATTTCAAGCTATTTAGCTCTCATCAGATATAGGGGGGGGGTAGATATGTATATTTGTTTGTGTATGTGTGTGTTATGTTTGTGTATGGGTAGATATATACTTTCTTTTGAGAGCAGGCAACAGAATTTCATTTTTAATGTGGGCCACAGTAAAGAAGGAAAATAAAGGTTACCTTATTTCATCTCATGTCATCTCATCTAAAACATTTTATTTTTCATAGACAATTTGCATTTTAAAAATAGCTTATTACTATTTTTCATTTATTTGAGCTTGTCAAAGCTGTATGGAACAGCTGTATTAGTTATTGATAGATAGCTTTACATATCTTGGAAGAGTGTTTATTAAAGATAAGGAAATGGATGGAGAAATGTTGAGACCTACAGAGTCCATGGTGTTCTCTGAGTTTGGCTTTTTTCTTGCAGACATTTCATTATCCAACTAGGTAACACATTCAATGTTAGAAGGGAGGATGGTTTCTCTCTGTTTATAGGTTATACAGTAGTTTACCTTGTCAGTGTTGGTGGGGATGTTGTATTCTTCATGGTAGTTTTCTTGATTAGGCTGTTGTTTACCAATTGTCTGAGTTGGTAGTTAATGCTTGAATGTTGGTCTTATATTAAACCTCGTGTAATCCCTTCTTATCCCGGTGTTGATTGCTTATGAAGAGGTGTTTTGATCTTTTTACTTCCTTTTTAGCTTTTGGATTGTCTTTTTCAAAAGATGTATGAATGTTATTTATCTCTATGTACCTGCCGATGACTGATTTGTCTAAATGCTAAGCTCAGAAAGTAATGGTTGGATGAAAATGAAGATCTCCTCAAAAAGACAGGGATGAAAAAAATGAAAGAACAAAAGACAATATATGAATTTATGTACATAGAAGCAAGATTATTTGCAAGGGAGAGTTACGGTGAATACAGTTCATATAAAATGAATTTGGTTAGATTTCCATTCCTTTTATTTTCTGCCTGCCATCACTTTTGTTTATGTTGTCTTATATGACCACACAAGTTAAACTTTTTTACTTGAATCAGACTTGCAAGATATATAAAGGGGGCGAACTTCAACCATAAGATTACAGCTGTTACTTTGTTTGTTTGTTTGTTTTACATCCCTCTTACAGATTTCCTCTTCAACACCTGTTAGGTTTATTAGATTTGGTCTGAGAACTTGGTAAATACCAGTGGTAAAATTCAAATTTTTTTACTACTGGTTCTGTGGGCGTGGCTTGGTGGGACATGGCTTGGTGGGCATGGCAGGGGAAGGGTACTGCAAAATCCCCATTCCCATCCCACTCTGGAGCCAGCCAGAGGTGATAATTGCTGGTCCTCCAAACTACTCAAAATTTCCACTACTAGTTCTCCAGAATCTGTCAGAACCTGCTGGATTTCACCCCTGGGAAATACCCTGCCTTCTATTTTATTACATGAGGCTCATTCTTCTTGTTGTGCCATATCCATCATCAGACATTGGCGATTATCTTGGAGATCTTATTTTTA
Source organism: Masticophis lateralis (assembly GCA_030761175.1). Classification (NCBI taxonomy): domain Eukaryota; kingdom Metazoa; phylum Chordata; class Lepidosauria; order Squamata; family Colubridae; genus Masticophis; species Masticophis lateralis. The sequence goes on from JAUDYJ010000001.1 coordinate 118,749,673, forward strand.
TCAAAAGCCACACTAAAAAGTGCTGTTGAGTTTTGTCCACACCAGTCCCTTAGATTTTGAAGCCATAGTCTTCTTCTGCCTGGACCTCATTTGCCTTCAATCTTTCCCTGGAGGATTAAGTGAAGTATGGCGTATTTTTCTGGGTGTCGCATTGCATGTCCAAAATTTTCTAACTTTTGCTTTTTAATGGTTTTGATTAAATGAGCTCATAGAGCTTAAGATGAGAATAACAATTGTTTACATGAGCTTGACAACCAGTTGAAGATTAGCCAAGGCCAAGTTGTGATGATCAGTTTTACAAGCTTCAATAAAAATTACTTCTATGCAGCATATTAAACCATAACTTTACATGTCACATTGGTTTCTTCTTAAAAATCCATTACAGAAGGAGACCAAATAAGTAATTATTTTTATTTGGTGTACACTTAAGCTAAGCACAGTACAGTCAAAACAGAAGTAAAAGCAGAGGCATGATGTGATTCTCTTCCAGACCAAATTTAGGATTCTTATTTTTTTTTAAGGAGAAGAGAAGAAACTGGAACAAGTGCAGAACATATGCAGCAGCAATAGACCAGGGGTGAAATTCAGCAGGTTCTAACAGGTTCTGAAGAACCGGTAGTGGAAATTTTGAGTAGTTCGGAGAACCGGTAAATACCACCACTGGCTGGTCCAAGAGTGGGATGGGAATGGAGATTTTGCAGTATCCTTCCCATGCCACGCCCACCAAGCCTTGCCCACCAAGCCACACCACATCCACCAAGCCACGCCCACAGAACCGGTAGTAAAAAAATAATAATTCCACCATTGCAGTAGACCAAGGTTTAAATAAAGAATTTCCACTTAATAAGTAATAATTAATTATTAAAAATTGACTTTTAAAAAAAAATTAATTTATATGCCACCCTTCTCCAGAGACTCAGGGCAGTTTACAATGCATTAAGCAAAAGCCTTCATACTTTTTTGTATATACCTGCTTAGTAGCTTATTGCCCCCACAATCTGGGTCCTCATTTTACCTACCTTGAAAGGATGGAAGGCTGAGTCAACCTTGAGCCTGGTGACATTCGAACTTGCAGTAATTGCAGGCAGCTGGTGTCACTTTAGCACTATTTAAGCTGCTGCACCACCCAGGCTCTTCATTGCATTACATTGCTACTAGTTAAACCCAAATAATATTTAATGAAACAAAAAGTTAACTGTGGACTTAAATGCTTACTTGGCTCACTCGGAGGAATCAATAAAGATGTTTATTTTTTCTGGGTACTCTTGAAAAATGTGGAAGGTGAACATTTGAGTGCTTTAAGCAAATGGGTTCCAGCTGTGTCACTCTGAATTTACTACCAAGGGAACAAATTCTTTTCAACATTTCCTATTAATGTTTATTAAATGTGGGCAATTTCTAGAAGTTCAGAATAGACCAATGGAGAGCACGGAGTTTTATAGAATTCCTGCCAGTTTTCATTGTAGAGGGAGCGCAAAATGTACTAATTGAGTACATCCAGTTCTCATTCACATGACATCCACTGTGGTTCCAAATTAGGAATTGAATGGGTGCCACAACCTATAGAAGGCATCTTAGGCAAATCGACTGATCACTCCTTACGTTGGTGCACTTTTAATTTATGTATGCATGTAGACGTGCATCTGCATTCTGCAGCACTGAACATTTAACCCAACAAACTTGCTGCTTACTTTCCAGCTGTTGAAAGCTATTGGAAGTTTTAAGGAGCCCTGGTGGTGCAGTGGTTAGTAAGTAGTATTGCAGGCTAACTCTGCCCACAGTCTGGTGTTCGATCCTGATGGTCTCGAAGTTGATTCAGCATTCCAAGGTCTGTAAAATGAGGACCCAGATTGTTGGGGGCAATATGCTGACATTTGTAAACTGCCCAAAGAGTGCTGTAAAGCACTATGGGGCGGTATATAAGTCTAAGTACTGTTGCTATTGTTATTGGAGATAGGTGCTCCAGAAAGCTACTGGGAAAGTAGCTTTTCTTCCCCAATTATTCTCTTTATTATTACTTTCTTTATTCTTCTTTAAATCTTCCTGTAGCTATTTTACTGGTCTATTAATTCAGGATTGAGTCTAATGAATATGAGGCTCTTACATTTTTGCCTGTCAAAATGTAAGATTTGAAATGTAAAATCATGTTATATAAAATTTGGAATCTTCCTCTTTCATGGCATTTCAAAAGAGATTCATCCTTTTGTTAAAACATAATGCTGACTTACAGAGTCATAGATCATTCTGGACAATGTCTTTATGGTTGCTAAGAGCTGATGATAACTTATGGCCTATAATCAACCAATTAGAATAGAATTAGAAGATCTTTAGGCCATCAAACCCAACCTCCTGATCAATGCGTACAAACTAATCAAAGCACCCCAGAGAAACAACTATTTCTCTGCCTGAACATTTACAGTCACTCTTCTGATTCATACTCTCTTTTAAGATATTCCTATGTAAGGCCTGAATATTTGATCCCTGAACTGCTTCTTAGCTACAAAGCTACAAAGACAGAGACAATTCTGTGTGGCAGAGAATTTACTGAACCTCCTTGCTGCCATTAATGTGCCATATTATTCTAGTGGGCAGAGAGGAGAGAGAAAGCAAAGCAAGAGAGTTAAGCAAACATGTGAGACAAGAATCTGTGTGGGTGGGCATGTCTACGGGTCGAAAACTATAACATTAATAAGTATATAGCTAAGTCTGTGGCTAAGATGCTGAGCTTGTCGATCGAAAGGTTGGCAGTTCAGTGGTTCAAATCCCTAATGCTGCGTAACGGAGTGAGCTCCTGTTACTTGTCACAGCTTCTGCCAACCTAGCAGTTCAAAAGCACGTAAAAAAATGCAAGTAGAAAAATAGGGACCACCTTTGGTGGGAAGGTAACAGTGTTCCATGTGCCTTTGCCATTTAGTCATGCCAGCCACATGACCACGGAGACGTCTTTGGACAGCGCTGGCTCTTCGGTTTGAAAAGGAGATGAGCACTGCCCCCTAGAGTTGGGAATGACTAGCTCGTATGTGTGAGGGGAACCTTTAACTTTAAGTTTATTATTGTTACTTTTTTTAAAGTTGGCAATGCATTTCTTGGGTATTTTAATGCTTACAGCTTATCTGTAAATTATCTTAAGGCCTAGGCAAAGTCATATAGATAAAAATGTTTCTTTAAATAACTTGATCAAAGTTTAGGACTTGGAAATACTTTAGACTAGAATTGGTTCCCAATGCTGTTCATATGAAATTCATTTCTAAATATAATGTAGTGATGCAGTAGTCATAGTCAAAGGGCTATAGATTTCTGAATAAACTAAGAATTTAAAAGAACAGCTACTCTTCCTTTGACTCTTTCTACAGTATACATTTGCAACATATAAACTTGCTGTTGAATTCACAGTATAGTGTGGGCAAGATATGCAGCTAGCTGAGACCAAAGCTAAAATCAACAACAGTTACATTGCTTGGTACCATATAGTACAGTGTCCTTTGGTTATCAGGGGGGAATAAATAAATAAGCCAAAGAGAAAATTGTGCCCTTGACCAATAAATTGCCCAGAAAGAGCTTAATCTTTAACTTTATGTATCCTTCCACAGTGTATTACTCATACAGAATGTACTAATATTTCCATCTTTTGCCTAAAACAACACGGTTTAAGATATTTCATTGGTGTATCACCTAAAAATATTTTTTAAAACCAACAAATTACAAATGATATTGGAAAAATTACTCAAAACACCTTAGCAAAAGGACTAGCTGCTAGAACTCCTCAGTGCCCAGGATAAATTGCAGAACAGCAGCCCAAAGCCTTCCTAAGGATGCTTTGTGAAACATCTCTTTCTTAATGTTTAAAGTGACCACATCTTTTTCCAGGAACTCAGCCATCTCTGTTTGGCTTGAGGCAAGCTGGAGACAGCCGGGAGCAGCTTCTGAAGCAGCTGTGTAAGCCTGGAAAAAAGTTGTGGTTAGGTTAACAATCTGAAAAGAGGTACTTTTTATGCCCTCCTATGAATTTAGAAGCATTGCTTTTGACAGATTCGCAGAGTCCTAGACAACAGTTCTTCATTCTTAGAAAATCACAGGCAGAACTTGGTTGAGATGTTTCCTTGAGCAATCTACAGATTTACTATAGATGTACAGATTTAGCCAGTGGTGGCCTGCCCCCGGTTCGCACCGGTTCTATAGAACTGGTAGTAAAACTGGCAGGAGGCTCCACCAACTGACCCCAACATCATCAGAATACTTCTGTGCATGTGCTTATGCGCATGTGTGCGTTCCCATTGCGAACTGGTAGAAAAGGTAAGTAGAACTCAGCCCTAGATTTAGTGGTTAGAGATAGAGACTTCTGATCACCTATGAATGCATATTAAGCATGTTAAGAAGTCCTGTTTCTCTAGAAATGGCTGTTTAGTATCTTTGATTTAGACTGATAGGAGTACAGTGTATTTTCATCTGCCTCCTTGATGGAGTTACCACCAAATTCATGGAAAATGTTACATCTTCACATTCCAAAGTCTAGATCTAATTTGATGGAACTATGACAACCAGTCTGAATTTAGTAACCATGATTTACAGCTGATTTGTTCTCTGCCTGGAAAATAAACAAGCAGATTATTATAAACAGTAGCTGTTTTCCTCATTCATCTTTTTTATCAACCTAATCCTATATTTGGATGAAAGATAATATGAATATTTATGAAATTCCCAAGTATTTGCTCATTATTTCACAATAGCACTGGTCTGTGACTTTTGGCTTTTCCTTTTTCTATGAAGTCATAATTGTAGGAAACTGCTTGGATGGTTAGGACAGAGCAATTACTGGTGGATTTATTTTAGAGCAATGAATCACTGGTAGATATTTCCTTAGCTTCCAAAATAATGACAACACTGCTTAAGAGATTCCATCAGTACATTACCTATAAAATATAAAAAATCAACAAGATCATAAATAATGTTGGAAACATTAGTCAAAACCATGACACAAACATCTTCTACACATTTCTTTGTACCTACCTTCATGTGATTATTTGGACTTAGCCAGCAAGACTAATATCATTGATATAAGAATTGCAGATTAAAATACCTAGTTCATGTCAGCTGGAGAATTCTGGAGTTGAAAAATCCACATCTTAATTTACCAAGATCAAAGATGTACTTGTATAATTAGCACTACAGTTTAAAAAAAAAAAAAGGTCTTACTTGAAGTGTTATTTCTATGTTTCCATGCTAAGGTAATAAGTTCAGAAAAATTTCTGTGGACAATGGCCCAAACAAATGAGTCCTTAATTGTAAAGTGCTACTGAATTTCTATAGAAGGTACAAATAGGCCTAGGTGGTACCCAGTTATTAGAAATGGGGGAAGAATGTTTTAGTAAAAGAGAGACTTAAAACATCATCCTTTTCATCCGCATGCCTATGGCAAAAGCCTGTAAATTCCATGTGTGCACAAAAAGAAGGGATGTATTCCTTTCACCCATAAGAAGCACCATAAGGTAAAGGTAAAGGTGTCCAACTCTAGGGGTGGTGTTCATCTGTTTCTTAGCTAAAGGAGCCAGCATTGACCAAAGACACTTCCATCAACAGGCACATGGAGATAAACAACATCTACATATCATTCAAAAGAGACAATCAAAAAGCCAAAAGGGAAACAAAAACCAAAAACAATCTCCTCACCAGCAATCAAGACCCTTATCAACATAGTTTAACACCAAGATTAGCACTAGATCAACAATCAAGAAATAAACAATACCACAATTAAGGAACCACCAACTTAGACAAATTAATATAAATATTATTATTTGATAACAAATCACATTATCTTACTGAATGAAGTACATTTTTAATCCATGGAGATAAAAGGCTCTTTCTTGAACAGAAATATAAGCTAAGGGACAATGCTCCCTTCCTCTGGAACTTCAGAAATATAAACTTGATGATGGATTTAAATATTTACAAATTTACAAATTTTCAGTTACAGGAGGTGGAGCCAATTTGGAGACAACTGTGTAAAACTCTGTCTCAAAGCCAGATGAGTCCTTGCTTGTAAAGATACAAAATAAAACCAAACTGAAACAATTTATTTCTACTAGGAAAACCTGATTAGTTGGATAGATGCTCAGATATCTGATTGTAATTAACCTTGTATAACTAATTTGGAATAATGGGTTTAAAATTCTGTCAATTTATATGGTACGATATTTATTTTTCTGCAGTATGAGCCCAACAACACTTTCCAAGCTTCTCTAAATTGGTCTAGCAACTTTTTATAATAGAAAAACATTTTACACCCCCTGAAAAACTGGTGAACAAAATAGAAGAGATAAAATTTATTTGATACATTTATCTGGGACTGTTCAAGCTCTACACTTCTGTCCTATAAAGAAATTGTATTACAATTTTTCTGACAATTGATTGCAAAATATTTTGGATACATGATCATTTCTACAGTTAAAACAATTTGCAAGCCTTCCTTGATGTGAGCTTATGGGCCATTATGTGGCATTGCCAGGATCTGATTTCAGAAAAAAGAATGCCCAGATAATTAAAACTTGGAGCTCTGGCTATTAAATTATCATCTAATATCCACTGCTTATTCCTTTGTTATAATAGAAAGGAAGTTCCTTCTCCTGTCCATCTTTAGCTTTTGTAGGCTAGTGTTATTTATTCTTAGTCTCATTATCACTCTTAATTATGTCTCCTTTCCGTAGTTATATAGAGCCCGTAGCACAATTCTGCCCATCCACAGAAGATATTTATGTTTCTATCCCTATCCCTATCCCTATCCCCCCCCTCTCTCTATCTCTATCTATCTATCTATCTATCTATCTATCTATCTATCTATCTATCTATCTATCTATCTATCTATCTATCTATCTTCCATTTAGTTAGCTAGGTAGCTAGCTATAGCTATAGCTAACTTGTCCATGAGGTTGCAATCGGTTTGACATGACTTCACAACTAACAACAATAAATCTCTATCTATCTATCTATCTATCTATCTATCTATCTATCTATCTATCCATCCATTTATATTTATATTTATATTTATATTTATATTTATATTTATATTTATATTTATATTCATATTTATATTTATATTTATATTTATATTTATATTATCTATAGCCACTCCCAGAGTGGCTATTCCAGACTTGAAAATGTTCAGAGTTGTATGTTATGAAAGACATATTTCCATTTAATACAGTGTTCTCCCTCTAGGGTTTAGAACTAGCATTAGTAATTCAGTAGATTCTTCGATAGATTCCACCCATAATACTCATCTGTTTATCAGATCACAACCATTTGAATTTTGTATCTCTAAAGTTTGAACTGAGAGGATTGCCCCTCAGTTGTTTATATACTGTATTTTGCTTTGAGGAAACACCATTCTAAGTTTTCATAAATATTACATTTTGTTGTTAATCCTTAGCCTCTTCTGCAAGGATTGGGATAAATAGTACAAAGTTTACATATCAAAAGCTGGAGAGCCAGTTGTCCATTAGTTCAGTATTATCTTGAGTCACTACCGCCCTAACTTTAACTTATTCTCTGCTTTTCAACCTGATAATTAATAGGCATCCTTGGACTTACTGTGTCTGTCATAGCAAGGCAAGCTTGATTTAGGGATAGCAGATAGATAGTAATCCAGTGTATTAAAGTTTAAATTAGTTGCAATTGGGGTGGATTATGTTTAGATTCAACTTTAAAAGTCAAGTTGTTGCCATAATCATAAATTACTGAAGAACTGACTTCACTAAAAACACTAATGTGAAAGCTATGAATTTTGAATTACGATACACAAATGATTGTTTATTAACAAGTTGCTATTAAACTTCCAAGGTATCTAAAACAGCGAAATATTGCAGATAATTTCTACTGTGGCTCTCCCAGCTTCAAGCATCAATCCATCTATCTATATCCCTAACATTTATAGACATTTAACTAAATCCACTATTTTCAGAGGTCACCCAACTGAACACCAAATTGTGGGTTCTTGTCTTTCAGTCTGGCTCCATTTCTGGTGCACTTAGTAAGGTTAAGGACCATCTCAGGCAATTCTAATTTTATATATACTGTATACTTGCTGGAGAAAAAATATTCTGAGCTTGAATGGCAGATAAGGCAGAAAACAGACAACGGTAACACTCTTCTCCCTACTAAGACAGTTAATATTGCATATATTGTAGGTATTTCTGTGCTGTGTGTATGCATATTTACTTAGGAGAAATTTACTTACCTAGTGCTTTTACTTCCATGTGACAATATTCCTTATGAGCAGTATTACCTCCCTAATGGGTGCCCAGATGTGATTCAATTTGCTAGTTTTCACATTTAAAGCCTTAATTTTATTTAGGACCAGATTATTTGCAAGACTGCCTTCTCCCAAGAACCCCTGTCCATCCCCATGTTCCATAGGGACAACATACTCCAGGTTCTCTCCTTTAAATATTGCCACCTTTCAAAATTTAGGAAGGCTACTTTTTCAATGACTGTCCCAGATCTGTAGAACGATCTCTTCCCTCTCCTCCAAGATATGAGAGACCCCGCCCAACTCTACTTGCCTTTTTTAAAAAAGCCTTTAAAGCCTAGCTTTTCCCAGGTATTTATGTTCAGTTGAATGAAGTCACCTTCCAACTCTGTTGCTCTGTTTTGTTCTACTCGTTTTTTTAAATTTGATTTATATGCCGCCCTTCTCGAAAGACTCAGGGCGGCTTACAATGCGTTAAGCAATACTCTTAGTGACGCAGCAGACTAAAGTGCTGTTAAGTAGCACCAGCTGCCTGCAATTACTGCAAGTTCAAATCTCACCAGGCTCAAGATTGACTCAGCCTTTCATCCTTTCGAGATAGGCAAAATGAGGACGCGGTTTGTGGGAGCAATAAGCTGATTTTGTATAAAAAAGAACACTGCTTGGGGGGGGGGGCTACTAAACAGGTATATACAAAAATGTATGAAGGCTATTGCTTAACGCATTGTAAGCCGCACTGAGTCTCTGGAGAAGGGCGGCATATAAATCGAACCAATAAATAAAATAAATCAATACTCTGATTGTCTAATTATCTCATTTGATCATTATTTATATTTTATACTTTGAGTTCTTAAAAATGTAGGGTTTTTTCTTTATTGTTCGTTTCTGGTGTATAGTCATATTAGAGTTGATCAGCTCTATAAATCAGAGAGAAGGGGGAGAGGGAGGGAGAGAGGGAGGGAGAAAGGGAGGGAGAGAAATGGACGATTGTCAGGTGAACTGTATACAATTTATTTGGTATTTCACTAGCATAAAGCAAAATATGCAAACTTTAACCTAAAAACTAAAAAGACTGTCTAGAATCTATGAGGACAGTGACTGTAAAGTTAAAAAGGGCAAGGTAAAATTGCTATAAAATTTACTAAAGTTATTAACTATAAAATTGAACTGATAAATGAAATCTAATACACACTGCTATTTAGAAAGATGAGAGCTTTCTCATCTTTATATGGTTCTTTATAAAACCATATAATAATTTAAGGCTATGAAACTGAGTAATTGAAAATTAGATTCAGCAGTACAATAGCCAGACATGTATGGAAACTTTATCTGGCAGACAACAGCAGGTATATTTTGCACGCACTTGTGTGTTATAGGGAGTTACAGTCAGAGAACAATAGAGAGATGTATTGAATTGTAAAACTTTGTGATCTGATGAATAGTGGAAGAGACCTCTATAAAATGGGCAGAGGAGGGAATGCTCATTTGGCCATCAATACTGAGGATTCAAAACGTTAGTAGAAAGTATGAACAAATGAATTTATTTATTGATCAGCCCTTGGGCCATATCAAAGTGCAGAGTTCCAGAAACAAATCATTACAAAAGTTTGGTAAAACAATTTAAATGAAATTGGAATAACGCATGATTTAAAATGAAATTAGAATAAAATACGATCTAAAATGAAATTGGAATAAAATACAATCATTTGAGATACGAATTAAATATGATTAAAAATATATTATAATGTCACCCCTGCATCTACCTAATCAGTCTTAAAACTACTATTAAAATTACATTATTAAATCAAATGGTCTTTCCTACAATCTACCACATTCTGCTGCACCAACTTTGTCCTTTTTTCCATCAACTTTACTGCAAATTTGGCAATCCATTTCACCAGCTGCAAGTTAGAACCTAACAGACAATGTTTCAAGAAGCACTGGTATAAAGTAAAGTTGAAGAGAGCAAGGAAGAGGACCTTGTTGGAGACATGTACATTCTGTTGCCAAGGCAACAAGGAGTAAACCTTTCCCGTTGCAGACCAACAACACATACGCCAGAGTTTTATTGCAAAAGAGAGTACTTGGGTTTGTGCAGTCACAAACAGTAGCAGGCAGGGCACATGCAGTACATGCACAGTTTTAAGTATTCTTGGAAACTTGCCTGTGAGTAAGTTTTCAGTAACTAGAATCCAACCAGTCAGCAGAAACATTGTTAGGACACAGTCCATAGGTCTCAATGTCATAGGTTTAGTTGTCTAGGTTCAAAGTTATTCAGGCAGGAGTTCAGGCCATACAGAAAGGATTCTGGGTAGCAAAACAGTGAGAGATTGCTAGTTAGAGGTGATTCTAAAACAAGCCATCATTGGTGGGAATGGCCTCACCTTCCAAAGAGCTGCAGAGTCTCTGGTTCTGCCTTTTGCTCAGCACTATGTGCTTTAGGGATAGAAGTCCTTGATTAGACCCTTTATTTTCTGCTGCTCCAAATGCTCTTCAGCCAGATCAGCTTCAGGGATGTCCCTGCTCCTCCTTGAGAGAGGCTGCTGTTGCACAGGAGCCTCTTAAGCATCCTCCTCCTCCTCCTCATCCTCCTCCTCCTCCTCCTCTTCCTCTTCCTCTTCCTCTTCCTCTTCCTCCTCCTTAGAGTCAGAGCTACTCCTGAGAAAAACATATTATAAATCTGCAACAGCCAGGTAACATTTGGAAGTAGCTCTGGAATTCAACGAACTATAAATAGTTGGAGGAGATTCAACATAATCAGATTTGCAAGACCAATAAAGAAGAATATTTGTAGCTCAGGGTTGAAATGAGGGGTTCTTGGTGCCTTCTTGAGTTTGATTGTCTATGGAGATTCTCAGTCATCCAGGTCATGGTTGTCTGAAAGGTGCTTTTCAAGAGGCAACTGGATTTTCTGGGGGGGGGGGGGGTTGTGTTTTTGGAAGATGTTTCACTTCTCATCCAAGAAGCTTCTCATCCTCTCAGAGCTGAAGAAGCTTCTTGGATGAGAAGCGAAGCGTCTTCATAGAAAAGTCCAGTTGCCTCTTTAAAAAGCACCTTTGGGACTTGAGCTTGATTGTTTCCTTGCAGATGTTTCATTTCCTGCCTCTAGCCCTGATGATGTTACCTAGGATGAGTGATGAAACATCTTCAAGAAAACAACTAAGGTCAGAGAGCACCAAGACCCTCAGACCTACAAGATTCTGTTTTTATAGCCAATCTCATTAAAAACAGTTTCAGCCTTCCTGTGGAGTGGATTCCTTGTTCACCTAGTGGTGCTGACATAGCAGAGTTCAAATACATTAATAAAAGTTAATAATAAAAGTAACACCTCACTTTCCCAGATTCAATTTACAGATGGCAAAACATCTTTTAAAGCCATTTTCTAATACTGCCCAGCTAAGCCTGTCCGACCATAACATTATCTCAAACCAAAATAATGTGTTTCCTCTTTCTCCAGCAACTCCATTCAAGATAGACAGGTGAGGAACAAGATCCCACCTTATCTAGATCCCATTTTTTAATTGAGTTGCAATGTGGCCAAAAGGAGAAACATAGAAAAATCCAAATACAACATAAAAGATCACTCTTTCCAAATAACTGATCTAAAACCCAAAAGACTAATAATGAATTTCTGTAATAGGAAAACCTCCCTTTTCCATGTTTATTCAGAGGGAACAACCTAACTTTTATTTCACACCAAAGCAAAATATGAACCAAAGCCTGATGTTCATTTTCTTTGAGGCTGAAAAGGCAGTGGTAAAACCAGGCATTTTGTCATCAATCTAATGCCTTCAGAAACACTACTCAGCTTATTTTTGTGTAAATAGTGTACATGTAGAATTGTGGATTCTGACCGTTGCTTTTAAATGTAGCTGAGTAGGGGAAATAGATGAATGCCACTTGCTGAACATTTTATTCTGTCTTAACTATAAAGAAAGCTAGTTCTTTGCAGTCCTTAAATGACCACAGTTTTGGTAGTATGGAAATGTTTCAAAGTACAAAGCCACTGCGCCAGGCCTATTGATTTTTGGAAATAGTTTTTTCAGCAGTCTGTGTTGTGTCTTGGTCTCTATCCTACTGGGAGGAATGAAAGAAAGATGTGGGAGGGGATGCTCCAAACTTGGGGCAGGACTATAAGGCTGAGAAAATTAGAGTAGAAGACTGAATTTATACTGCTGACCACTTCCTTGTTAGTTTAGTTGGTTAAGGTTTTGCTGATTTTGCACCCCAGTGGATTTTGTTCTTTTCCATTCTGTTTTATCCAGAATTTGCAAGATACATATGTATCTGGAGAGACAGTCTGTATTTTTCTTTATGAATGCTCTTTTGTTAGGCAAAAGCTATACCCATTTGGCTTAACCAATGATCTCAAATGAAACAAAAAAAATCCAAGAATGTCTGCATTTTAAATGTAAGGTTTTAATAGCCTAAACAGCTGTTAGCATTTTCTTAAACAGTTTGTAAGCAATGCTTTGTGATCATTGTTCTTTTTCGTTTACCTCTTTGAAAATGTAACACATTCAGGAAAAATAAGGTGAGTGAAACAGAGTACTTCCACATTCTTTGATTCTATGTTTTGGCATATAATGAATATTTATACGTTACATATAAAATGAAATTAGGCTTGCAAATGAATCTTACATCAACACTGTCAATATATTAGCATCCCCCCTTGCAATTGATCAGTTTGAAGTGTTTAAGGGTTCAATATATTACTTTTAGTCCCCAAAATAATTTTCCACTTGGGACAGGTATCTAACTCTGCTGTAGGTAACACCTACAACTCAACTAAATCTTTCTAGCATTTGTAAAAATGTCAAATGTGTTTTCGATGCCATTTATAGATTGTCCAAAAAAAGTTGACCACAGAGATGTCTTCGGACAGCACTGGCTCTTCAGCTTTGAAACGGAGATGAGCACCACCCCCTAGAGTTGGGAATGACTAGCACATATGTGTGAGGGGAACCTTTACCTTTATGCCTTCTGTCACTTTGCTCATCTGGATTAACAATGAGGAAGAGTTGCTGAGAAACTGAGAAGCATAAACACAAGTCTATGTGATGATAGTGATGCTGAGTTAAATTTGAAAGTTTTGGCTCCTTTCCCTGAAAGCAGAAAGTGTGTGGGCGGAGCAGAACTCTTAGGGAAGCTCATTCCACAGCTTGGGAACAGCACAGAAGACTCTCTCCACTGTGTGTTCAACAATGGACCTTGGAAAGTAAAGACATATTTAAGAATACCTCCAACTGTTCTTTTTATGTCTGGGGACCATCATGTCATGATAGCTATCCTTCACTCAATCAAGTTCCAGTGTTTCATGTATATGTTCCCAATCACACAATAGAATTTCCTTTGTTTATTCTTGTGTTTATCCCAAATAGACACAAGATTAAACAAAATAAAACAAAATCACCTTTATCCAGGCCATTCCAGATCATGGCAACACAAAAGCACTGGGTATTTTCAGTGAACCTGTTAATTCTCACTTTTCATAGGTGGAATCAAGTAATCAAACAGTCCCGGTGTCCTATTTACTAATAATCACTTGCTTTCCTTGATCTTATCTGGATTTAGCTCAAGCTTTTAATTAATTAAGCCATTTAAAGTCTAGAATAAGCAGAAAAGTTAGTTTTTCATAGGTTATTCTTTCTATAATCAGTCTTGATCCTGGTCTGTTGCTTTGTTTTGGCTTAGATTAGTATAAGCCAATTTTCTTCCTTGAGACTTTTACCTAGCACTATTATCTTATTCAGCATTGTTTTATGCCTAGCATAAAGGATTCTTCATTTGTTGAGCATCTGGTGTTGAAATCATTGCTTTTATAATGAGCTCATCCCTAATATACGGCTGTTTAATAACCTAATCTAATTGTAAGTATTGACTACTTTCAAATCTATTTTTAACCAAATTGTCTTAAATAAAACAGATTAAATTTGTTTTCGTCTCTCCCTTACTGTTGCCAGATATGACTTCTTAAAAAAATATTTTTTGTTCTGAGGCAAACTGAAATTTGTTTGTTAGGTTTGCGGCATTTAGATTTACCAAGTATTTCACTCAGTTTGAAATTCTAGAAAGTTTTTGGTATATAGCTATTATTTACGGTTTCTTCTGAACAAACTGGAAATAAAACCCTTTACGTTGCTCTTTACTTTGAATTTAACTTCTTTGTATGTTTTTCTTTTCTAAATTTATCCAAATTTTCTTATTACTAACCATGGCCCTTTTATTATTCCTCTGGTTTCATAACTTTTCTTCACATCCAGTAAACAGTGTTTTTCTTCTCTCTGTTTTTTCTATCTTTTTATGAGAATATTTAAATCCAATGGCATGTGAATGTATTGTAAATATTGATTGAATTGACCTTGTTAACTATTCCATTTTTTTCTGTAAAAGTAATTGTTTCCATATTGAGCATTTGATTGAGTGTGTAAATTATACACAGATAAACCACATTTATACACCATTCAAAAGACACAATAAAGAAATTAAGGAGAAAAAAGACCAGAATATGTCCTTTCCATCAACTAACATCCTGATAAACAGGGATTAACATCAGACAAACAATCAAGTGGAAAACAATACCCCAATCAAGGAACTGCCAAGGAAAAAAGTATAATTTAACCAACACTGGCAAGGCAAACTACTGTATAAAAATAGGTAGTAAATACTCACTCTCTCTGATACGATTACCTTTTTTGGATAATGAAATATTGCAAGCTCAGAGAGTCCCAGGGACTCACAAAATGCTTATTAACCTACTCAAATGTTAATAGCTATTCCCAATTTTTGTGACTATAATCAAGTATCATCAGTGTGGATTTGAGCTAATTTCCCTCCAGTTCAGGAATCAGATGAAAAATCTCCCAAACAGAAAAGGCAACTGTTAATATATCTGTTCTTTAGATGGTATACCATATTATGTCTTTGCCACTTATCAAATAAGACATATAAACTAGGAGTGGGTTTTTCTACCATTTACTTTACTAAAACGTCTAGAACAAATTCCATTGAGTCAGCAAGAATTACAACATATAAAGCCAGGCCAAGAAAATCAAGTAACGGTGCAAGACTGCAGGTATATTTAATCAATAATATGCATTTCAATTAAAAATATCCTTTAGATGCTAGGAATGGTTCAGGCTTCTTTTCTTATTTGTTTGTGCTCTCCGATTATAGTCCTATAAATGTTAATTTGCCTCAAACCAGAAGTTTCAAGATCTCCCCTTGAGGAGGGTTTATGTAATTTTGTATTACAGTGGTTGTGAGTATCTTCACTAGTGACTATTAGGAAGCATTACACAAGTGGTTTAGTACTTGTTGGAACTCAACAGTAGCCCCCATATCTTATTTGTGAGTTCAAATCCTGATGCAGAGTTGAAGGGAAAACATATAAGAACTAACAAGAACTAAACTGGTTGTATAGTGTCTCCTAGTGCTCAATAGTTTTTATCTGTATAAAAACTGTCCTTGAAGACAGAAACTGCCCAAATTCAATTGCACACAGAGATAGACAACTTTTGTTCCCCAAGATTCTTGATTTGTGTTTGAGATTTTTTTAAAATCTAGTATAAAATTAATTTATACTTTAAAAAAAATACTGGTTAACAAAAATCTTACAGACCAATAGAAAAATATTTTTTAGGATTAGTGAAATAAATTTATAGACCCATAGATTTTTTTTGATACTTTTCATCCATTTCATGCTACTGGTATGTTTTTAGGTATGTTCAAAGAAATAAACCTTTTTTTAAATTCATATTATGATTCAATGTAGAAAGACAGCTCTGCTGAGGATAAATGATTCTTCTTTTCACCATGTCAAGTTTTTATTGGCTTTGTTTATAAACACTGCATATTTCTGTAAAATTTGATTAACAAGAGAGGGCTCTTCACTACTGCAAGAAGTGGCTGTAAATATCAGAATATAATAAACATGTACTACTCAAATTCATGGTAAATAATGCTACAGTGGGTTCCCCCCCCCCCCAATGGTGTGTGTATTTGTAGTATACTCTTTTAAGCTAGTAGTGAGAAGATATCACTGCCCTTTCCTCATATCCTGCTACCGGTCTACCAGAATACATCTGGACAGCTATATGGAAACAAAAATGCTGAACCAAATTGGTCTGATCCAGCAAGCCTCTTCTTAAATTTTTCTCCAACAGCATCCCTTTTTATATTCTTATGTCCATCTATTAGAGTACTGCATCATGTCTGGATACAATCTTTTCAATTTTGATGCTGATGTGATATTGAGCATCTAGGAAAAACAGGTATTGTAAACTCTATTAATTTTCTGCACGTAGATTTCGTCTGAAAGGCTAGAAACTCTCTAAGAAAACACTGAGAAACTCGCATTTTGAAACTAATCCTCTGGATTAATCTTTGTGTAACAATAAATTATTAGCTTTGACTTTCTTCCTTTTGACCAACTGCTTTATTATGACTACTATATCATTGGCTAAAGTAGCTACTGTATAGACCAGTGGTGTCAAACACAAGGCCCATGGACTGGGTCCAGCCCATGATGTGGTTGGATCTGGCCCGTGGGGCCATCCTGGAAAATGTAAGGAGCCGGCCCACATGGCTTCAGCCTGGTCTCCCCGATGTGAAAAGGAAACATCGGGCCAGCATGGCTGTGGCCCGGTCTACCCAATGCGAAGAGGAAACATGCCAGCAATTTGGGGAGTGGAATCAAGCTGGCTTTGCCCACCCAGTCAGGCACCCCCCCCCCCAAAGATCAACCACAGCCCTGATGCAGCCCTCAATGAAATTGAGTTTAACACCCCTGGTATAGACCAACAAGATTGTTATGGCTGACCTATTTCAGTATTGGTCCAAGGGAAATTAAGTGAGATTATATTTATAGTTAGAAAAGTAAGACTGAGAAATACAATTGCATTTACACCTGGCATCAGTGATGAGATCATATATCCAATCATGGTATGTCAGTCAATCATGGTATGAGCCAAGTAATATTTGTTCATTTTAATGGCATATTAGGATACAATAAGAAACCTTCTTTATTTCTTTTGCTATCATCTGCAAATGAACTAGGCAAAATAAAAGAAGTGGGGTCAGAAAGCTAAATGAGAAAGAACACCATTTGATTTATTTCAGTTACATTAATAAGAACAGCCAAATTTTCCAGGGAAAATTTGAAAAAAAGCAGGAAGGTACAGCAGCTTGAAATTCTATATACAATAAATAAACAGATTAATTCCTCAAATTCCTCCCTATGCTCCTCTTCATATAATTCTGTTACAAGATCCTACCTACCATAATTACCACATTTATGAGAGCAAATGACTGTAGAATCATTCTTAGGATAAATATACTTGCAATAAATTACGATTTTTCGCACATTTATAATAATTGTTCCAAAGAATCCTTAAGACTTCATCTTAACAAAGTAATGTGCCTTAAAGTAAATGAATATACCAGGATAATTCTGCTAAAGCAATTTGGATGAAACTGAAAATATGTACCACAGGCATGTGACACCTCCCCACAACTAACCAAAGAAATTGGACCACAAATTTCTCTTCCTGACACAGCAGTCTTGATTCTCCTGTCCCGTTCTTAACACTTCTTTAACTTTATTAAAATGGGTGTTGCTGTTGTTTTTTCTGGAGGTTGATAGGGCCATAATTCCTAAGTTCCAGAAACTTGTGTTGTTTTCACAACACAAATATAATTCAGTCAAGGACTGGTTCCTCAGGATCTCAGGGCAAATTGGTTTTGGTTCTGTCTTTACTGTTCTGCCTTTTCTTGAAGAATATCTTGGCTCCTGAAGTGGGAAGTACTTTAGATTTGGAAAAATTCCATTGCAACACTATAGCTTTTCAAAACATTATGTTCTATATAGCTTAGCCTTTTTTCCCTATTTTAAAGATTTAAACTTTTGCCTGAACTTTTCCTCAGATCAGAAATAGTCATTGTCTATAGAGCTGTATCCATATATTCATCAAAACCAAATATTTTGAATGGTAATTTTTTTAAAAAAAATGGTGGAGATGAATTTGTCTTGATCTTTTCCAGGAAACCATGCTCTCAATCAATAAGAATATACTTAGAATGTCAAACCTTTCCAGTATGAAAGGACTGAAGGGAACAGTTAGTATGGAAAGAAAATGGCAGGCCATCTTTATTTCATTTATGAGCTGAAGAGAATTTTATTCAGACCCCCTGAAATAGTGCCTAGTCAAAATTCTAGAACTTCAATAAATAACCAACTGTACAATAAAAGTTATTCCCATGAAGGACGCGAGTTCCAGCTATTGTTCTTACTTACAGTCCAAATCATACAATAACCTCCCAGAATATTGGTCCAATACAAAGCATGATAATTAATTCCAAAACACAGCTATCAAATGACTTATTGTCACCTCTTAGCACCTGTTTTTAATTAATGGTTTTATTAGCTGACTAATCAATTTTAATATTTAGAAATGATAACACACTTCTCTGATAAAGCCAAATTCAAAATTATCAACGGATAGGATAATAAGATTTTTCTATAGCTTCTTCTTCTTCTTCTTCTTCTTCTTCTTCTTCTTCTTCTTCTTCTTCTTCTTCTTCTTCTTCTTCTTCTTCTTCTTCTTCTTCTTTTTTTTGACTTGCAGAATGCTTACAGTTATAGCAGGAAAAAAAACATGGAACTATGGGATTGCAAGTGTAACAATATTTTTTTAGAAAAAACTCTGCCACACTGAAAGAATCACAGAAACGTAACTCAATTAAATGTTATCTGCTTCTCTAATAAATCTGGGGGTTTTTTCCTTTAATAAATAAAACACATTTCTAATCTTTTCTCTTTACAGATTAAATAAATATGTTTGTTTTTTTACTTTGCTCTCCATTTATCCCTGTTTCTTATATTATAGTTGTTTTAATGTGCCAAAACACTAAGGTAAAATTTTACCTTTTATCATGTACTTTACAGCTCTCTTATCTATTCAGTGATACAATCTAGAATAAACCGTTAAACCAGAATTCCGTCACCGAAGTTTAGCAAAAAAAAGAAGCAGACAGAGGTTTTCTTTGATAATGCTGCCACACAGTGGTCCAGAAAAAGAATAGCTGATTAAATATTCTGTATATGTACCAGGGTTGGGCAACTATGGCAACTTTAAGATTTGTGGACTTCAACTCCCAGAATTCCTGAGCCAACCAACCCTGGGAGTTGAAATCCACAGATACTAAAGTTGCCATAGTTGCCCAGCCCCTCATATCAGGGGTGAAATTCACTTACCTTCCCTACCGGTTCGCAAATGTGCACACATCACACATGCGCAAAGCCTTCTGAGCATGTGCAAAGCCTTCTGCACATGTGCAGAGGCTTAAAATTGTTGCAAAAAAGCGACGTCATGATGTCTTTGTGGGTGGGTGGAGCCTCCCACAGCCGCCGCTATCGGTTTGCCCGAGCCAGATAGAACTGGCTGAATTTCACCACTGCCTGATATGTACCACACAGTATTTGTTTATGATTGATATATTAATTTTATTACCCCTTCAGATCTTAGGTATCAAAATTGAGGGAATCGGGTTACTTCTGTCTGTCCCTGTTCTTGATCTCTGGTTATTTATATAGAAATTAGGCCTAGGCAACTTATGTTCTGCATAGTTCAATTAACATTTGAAGTTTGAGTGAGGACAGATGTTCACAGTTTGCCAGCCCCTAACCCCAATGTCACTACACTGGAATTCTTAAGAATTCTACCCAGATTAATCAGAATTGTATCCCTTTATGCTGAAGAAGAACTGAGGAAAAGTTAATGTAGTAGCTAGTTCTTTGTTAATGTGTGTAAGTTAGGTGGTCCCAGGGGTGGGCTGCTGGGGTTCGCAGGGGTTCAGGAGAACCTCTAGCTAAGATTCTGTGCAGTTCGGAGAACCCCCAAAACCCACTCCTGGGTGGCCCCGCTCACCCTGCTCTGCCCCCACCCATGCGGCCTGTTTTGGATGCAGATAAGTGCAGGGCACTTGCGGAGGCTCGGAGAGGGCCCCACACACACACACACCGTGGTGCAGGAGGCTGACTAGGCCACGGCCACCATGGCCACACCTATCCAGCAACTAGTCAGAGAAGTCCTTGATAAAATTTTTGAAGCCCACCCCTGAGTGGTCCCCTTCTGGAAGATTCCCTTCAATCTCACCCTGTTTGTTGCCCCGTATTAGCCCTTCAAGGTAGTCCAGACAAGAAGCATAACCATGAATATTAACTCTTTGTTTATTGTAAAGTTAAATTAACAAAATCTTCCAAGTCTGAGTGTATTTCTCCCTTTCTCTCCTTTTACTTTTCATAAATCTACGAAACATTTCCCAGAGCCCCTCTGCTTCTGCTAGCTGACATAGCTTTTGCATGAAGGTGTCTAGGTTGCAGCTCTTTCTCCTGTCTACCCAGGTCATTTCCATATACCATACCGCTTTTCTTCTCTCATGTTATAATCGCATAGAATGCTATCATTTCTCCTGTCTTATTTGGGAACACTGATGTTGTTTGAATGGTAACTAAAATACGTCCTTCTTTATAGAAAGATGCTGTAATTCTTTGAGAGCAGCATTTGTTTCAGGAAGGAGGAAGATAGAAGAAAAAAGAAGAAAAACAGCAGAGGTGACACTTCTGGATTCTGTGCTTGAGATGGAAAAAAATGAAACGGTGATTTTGGGTTTTGCTGATTAGATAGATTTGAGGTTACAGAAATGGCTAGTGTGTATTAGCATGTAAAAGTAAAAGGCTGAAGCTGCAATGATATTATATTCTAAAAACACTAAAAAGAGTCAGAAGTCAATGCTTTTCTTTCTTTTTCCCCTTCACCCTACACATTTTCCCTTCCCTTTTTCCTCTCCATTTTCCCACTTTTTCATTTTATTTTGTATTTTATATCCTAATAAACTTAATAAAAATAGAAAGTTTAAAAAAGTAGAGGTGAGACCAGTTGAATCAGAGTAATCACAGGATTGCCCAATAATTTCTGTTTTACCACACTTTTTGCTATATAAAATAATGCATGCTATGGAACAGATTCTATGATGAATGCCAAAAAAGGAAGGCAAGTTTCTGGAGCTTGGCTGGAGGGCAGGGAATAGGAGGAGGGCAAATAAAAATTGAGATGTCTGGAATGTTGCAGGTTTCTAAATATATTATTTTCACTGATTAATACAGTATTTTTTTCTTTCCAGTGGGCTGGAGATATAATGAGTGGCAAGAAAGCAGGCTGGCTGCAGGCAACAGAGGAATGGATGACAAGGCTAAAAGAACATCAGAAAAGAGTAAGCCTATGAGACGAAAGAACAGTACAGAAGCCGGAATAGAAAATCAAAGGCATTTGGTAGCACATTTTCTGACTTAGAATTTTTTTTAAAAAAGGTATAACCTTTTGACCTGAAGCTTACTTCGTCAGATGCACAGTGAAGTATTCAGAGGTGGGATTCAGCAGGTTCTGATCAGTTCTAGAGAACCGGTAGCGGAAATTTTGAGTAGTTCAGAGAACCGGTAAATACCACCTCTGGCTGGCCCTGCCTCCATCTATTCTCTGCCTCCCAAGTCCCAGCTGATCAGGAGGAAATGGGGATTTTGCAGTAACCTTCCTCTGGAGTGGGGAGGAAATGGAGATTTTACAGTAATCTTCCCCTGCCATGCCCACCAAGCCATGCCCACCAAGCCACGCCCACAGAACTGGAAGTAAAAAAAAATTAATCCCACCACTGGAAGCATTAGGGTAAAGAGAAGAGTATATAGAGCACCTTAAAATAATGGAGTGGGCTGCAGCTCACAAAGGCTTGTGCTTTACAATATGTTTTGTTAGCAAAAAGGTGCTACCATAGCCTCAATTTTTGCTACCATAGTTGTCCTCCTCTCATGGAGGAGGAAGAGATTCAGCAAGAATTGCCTTGGCTCCTCCCATGCAACCCTCTGCCAGTGAAAACGGAGCTCAGAAGGCTGTCTGCTGCCCTCCCGAGCTTCGTTTTCACTGACAGAAGCACAATAGGCCAGTCCTTCACTATTTCCATGGGCCAGATCTAAGAACCCCATGGGCTGGATCCGGCCCCCAGGCCTTCAGTTTGACACCTCTGCTCTAACCCGTTAGCTAGATTTCTTTTGCATTCACACCCAGGGTTATTGAATAAATGAATGTAGCTTTGCAACCATATTTATATCTAGAGTTTAGTCAGAACATTTAAATCTTTAACATCATTTGTTATTGATGTTGCGGTTGTCATGTTAAATCTACTTTGGGCCTTTTGTAAGGAAATCAGTGCAGCTCATTAGAATGTCATGAATATTAGTGTATATTTGTGCATATTATATCACTGTCCACATTTTATTTATGCTATGAGATACTTAGGTACTTATAAAAATCTATCGTAATAGTATTCAAACTCACAGTGTCATAGACTCTAACATTACATGCAAAGGATTGGACAGTGTTGCATGCAAATAGAAAGCTAAAGTGAAAAATATGGAAAACATAATGCAGATGTGGGCTTTGAAGGCTCAAAGACCCTTTGGTTTTAAGAAGGAAGAGTTTGCTTGGAAACAAGGCCTTTTCTGATGTGTTAAACATTCCCTCCAATTAATGGCCTGCTTCTCTAATGAAGGCCAGCTGTCAAGCTTATGCCCAGGATTCCCAGCTCATATAAATTTACGGTTGGGTGTTTGTCTTTCACCATGGAATGCCCCAGAAGACACTAGAAATCCCCTCCAATTTGTTTTCAAAGCCCCTCTCTTTATTTCAATTATAGTAATAGAAATTTATGCTTTCTTTGTTCTGGGAAGAAGTCAAACATTTGGAGCAAATCATTTTTAAAAATCTAAAATGGTTTGTGTGTTTGTGTGTGTGTGCTTTATGCCCTGTAAAGTATTTATAGTATTATCTGATCTCATGAAGTCTCCCTCATGTCACCTGCTGATGTTTTTTATGATATGGCAGGATCAGTAAATATTTCCAAAAGCAAGAGCAGAGGAATAAAAAGAACAAAAAGAGTTGACATTTTCCTGGCTCGGTACATTCTTTTTCCACATCTCAGATAAATGACTGTTGTGCTCTGAGATTTCCTCTCGTATTATGTCAACCTCCCAGTGAAGTTAAATTTATATTTTTAACATTAAGGCATACTTTTCTATGCCCCACTGAATGCAGTTCCCTATTCACATGACAAACTTAACTTGATCAACAATCAGAGTGCTGTGTGAACACAACAACCCAGTCAAGCAAATTCAAAAAATTAATCCAAAAGGAGTTGGCTTTAATTCAAAGGAACCTGGAATTGCCTGCCCACTGATTCAGGTGAATGAGGCTGAAAGGATTAAGGACATTTGCAAAAGAAATGAAATTTTAGACTCCCTTGTAAAAAATGAAACTTCTGTGGAAATTTATTATTTTATTTTGTGGTGACAACTCTACAACCACAAAGGGCTAGGAAGACGTTAGATTGGGCAAGGCCATCCAACCTTTGGTACACTATATTACCCACAATCAGACCTCCAATTTATTTTTACTATAACACAGACACACACCCCAGGTGGAGCACATATACAAATCTTCAAGAATAATTTAATGGATTCAGGAAATTACTGGAGTATGGTGTCAAAATGCAAGGTTGGTTCCTATGAGTAGTTACAGTGGCTCCCTTTTCAACAAAAGTTATTGCACATATTTGGTCTTTATAGATGTATGTATTCTTTGAATTAAGAAGAAACATATATACATACAAAGGTATTGCAACGAACATACACAAATATATGCCTATACAATTTAAATCACTGATAACATCCATTTCATTTCCCCCTCTTTTCTTTCATCTAAATATACCATAGGTTCCAACATTCGTAATAATCAGAATTATATGTAAAGAATTGGTTTTTTTTAAAAAAATGGAAATAAACTTATTTTTTAAAAAAGAATTAAGAAAAAACAAAAGGGGAGACAACAAAAATAACTACTGCACACTTTTGAATTTGCAAAAAAAAAAAAAAAAGATATTACAAAGTTGGAAATGATATTTACTTTCCACTAATTAAAAACATCTGAAAATGTGACTGCCAAGAGACCCAGTTGGAGAATTATTTAGAAATATGGGCTGCATATTGATGTTGTATTTCTTATATATTCTCCATTCTTAAATAAACTGACTTAAAAGTTAATAATTCAATGGTGTGACAAGACCTGAATGCTTACATCTAAGTCTGCATTTGTTTAGTACATGAGAAATTTATAATTTTAGGGAGCTGAGATCCATTTTTTCCTCTTATTATTTTTTTTTTCATGTGCAATAAATAAATAAAGCCAGATGGTTGGAATGTCTTCTGAAACAACAGTGTATGACTGACTGGGTCATCAGTGATTGTATACTGATGATGCACAGAGATGAGCTAATTGCCCCAGAGAGTGGCTGAATCATGTTGTCCAAGGCTCACATCATAAAATGAATATAGACCGTCTTGACATTTGCTTATGTATGGGACATTGGGTGAACTCACTCATTTTGTGAATTCACAGAATTTTGTGAATTCTGTAGCAGTCATTTTCCCCAATGGCTAATGTGCTAATGTAAAACAATTACGACACCTTAAAGAAAAAAACGATGTTTATGTCTAAGGTGAAACAAGATTCTTTATAGTGTAGTGTTTGCTAAATAGATTTCCAAAGCTACTTTCATAGAGAATGTGGGAAGTGATTTGTAGACATCCATAAATTAGTACCTATATAGATGCATCATGAGTGGTACAACATGAAGTTGAGCTTCATTTGAATATAGGACACAAAGGACACATTGCAAATAATGCAAAAGTGACCAATATAATAAAGAACTCATTATATGCAAGTTTGGAGAGAAATCATCAATAAGGTATTATTTCAAAGAACATCTACTTGATTGACATTTACAAGACATTTACTTATTAATTTAAGTAAGTAAGTAAGTAAGTAAGTAAGTAAGTAAGTAAGTAAGTAAGTAAGTAAGTAAATAAATAAATAAATAAATAAATAAATAAATACTTCTTCACATATGACTATGGTGGAGCCTACCATTTGTGGCAATTGTTAAGTGAAACACTGTGGTCATTAGAGCCGTGGTGGCATAGTGGTTAGAATGCTAACTCTGCTCACATTGCCAGAAGTTCAATTCCCTCAATCCTGATTGGTTTAAGGTTGTCTTATCCTCCCATCCTTCCAAGGCCCGTAAAATAAGGACCCAAATTGTTTTGGGACAATATGCTGACTCTGTAAACCACTTAGAGAGTGCTGTATAAAGCACTATGAAACGGTATATAAGTCTAAGTACTATTGCTATTGCTATTAGGCGAGTCCATGGTCACTAAGCAAATGCTATTGTTGTTAGGTGAACCAATGATTCACTACAAGGTGCCAGTTTTAGTAGAACCCTAGTAAAGTGTGGTAAGGTAACTGCAGGACGCTGCACAACGGCCATAAATTTGACTGTTCAGTCATGTGATTGCAGAATGGTCCCAACTATCTGAACTTCGAATCCAGGTCATAAGTCCTCTTTTTTTCTTTTTTTGGTTAGTTGTCACTTTGAAGGGTTGCTAAACAATTGGCATAAATCAATTATTTATTTATTTATTTTTATTTATTGGTTCGATTTATATGCCACCCTTCTCTGGAGACTCAGGGCATCTTACAATGCGCTAAGCAATAGCCTTCATACTTTTGTATATACCTGCTTAGTAGGGCTTTTGGCCCCCCCCAAGCAGTGTTCTTTTTTATACAAAGTCAGCTTATTGCCCCTACAATCCGAGTCCTCATTTTATCTACCTCGGAAGGATGGAAGGCTGAGTCAACCTTGAGCCTGGTGAGATTCGAACTTGCAGTAATTGAAGGCAGCTGGCAGCTAAGTGCTATTTAACACCGCTTTAGTCCACTGCTCCACCAAGGCTCCTTTAAATGTATTAATATATAAATGTGGTCAAAAGTCCTTCAGAAGTCAGTATTGCATAAGTGCCCTTAAACTGGGAAATGTAGTATCAATTCCAAGATTCTTGCAGTGGGTAGAGTTCAAATATTCAAAGCCATAAAGCTGGGACAATATAAAAGTAGTTACCATATAGCACAGGGCTGGCTTATTTCCTAATATTTCTGCCTGTGGTGATATTCAGCAGGTTCTGACCAGTTTTGAAGAACCAAGTAGCAGAAATTTTGAGTAGTTCGGAGAACCAGTAAATACCACCTCCAACTGGCTCCGCCCCCATCTATTCTCTGCCTCCCGAGTCCCAGCTGATCAGGAAGAAATGGAGATTTTGTAGTAACCTTTCCCTGGAGTGGGGAGGGAATGGAGTTTTTACAGTATCCTTCCCCTGCTACACCCACCAAACCATGCCACACCCACCAAGCCACACCCACAGAACTGGTAGTAAAAAAAATTGAATCTCACCACTGGCCTGTCCCTGCTGCTCTCACAGATGTGGCTTGCTCTTTTTCATGAGACCTGGGAGGTTGTTGTGACCCAGGCCCAAGTAACTAGTAGGAAAATCAGTCAGTGAAAAAAACAAACTTTATTCGAACAACTGAGAATTACTTCATTCCCAGCGTCGTTCAACTAAATTAAAGCAAATTCCTTCCAACACAAATTCCTCAGTCCTGTCGCAAATCTTGATCCAATTACGCAAACTGCCAAAGGCCTTTCTTGACAAATGTTCAGAAGTCACAGATACAAAAATAAATACAAGACTTAGACAAAGAAGAAAAAGATGAAGCTACCAAAGTTGTTTTCCGGCAAAGCCCAAATGCCATTGCTGGTCTATTTTAGGCCTTATAGGAAGGGCCAATCATCTCTTGGCCCTACTCCCGAGTTGTCCTTTTTGCTTGAGCTGCTCTTGCCTTCTGGCAGCTCTTCTCATGTATGCATTAGGAACAGGCTCCTCCTGTTCCCCTGCCTCACTCCTATCAGTCTCTGGAGGCTCTGGAATCTGCACCTCACTCCCCGATGGTCCTGGCCCCATCTCTGACTCTGACTCAGAGCCTTCATCTGGGCCTTCCCTAGCCTCAAGGACTGGCCCATGTTCTTCCTCAGCCTCATCGCTGTCCTACTCTGCTGCCAGCTCCACAGGCTGCTGGCAGACCACAACAGAGGTGTGCCTTTTTCGTGACAATATCTACCCACTAAATGACCCAGTCCTATTAACTTTCTGGGAAGTTTTAAAAAAATCTGTTTTATCCCCAAACACCTGTTTTATAATCAGGATGATAGATGAGCCTGGCAATTGATAGGTAACATATGTCTATGGCTGATTCCAGACGTATATTTTGTTAGAGATATCATTTCTTTTGATTCCATACTGTTTCATACATGCAGTTAATATATTTTGTTTGGCTTTTAAAGACTCAAAGGTGCAGTCATCCAAACGATGCTGCTAAATAAATCTTCTAAATAGATAAATAAATGAAATATTTATATTAGAAACAAAACATAAAGTAATTGTAACAAGAAGTGAGGGAGAGGAACAGGGTAAAACTGAGAAGTGAATTTTAATAATCATATGATGGAGCCAATTAAATGGCTCGTGTGATCAACTGTCGCTGGGGCGGGAGGTGGGGGGTGATTTTATGACATTAATTTATTTGATTTTTATTAGTTTACTATTTTTAAATGTGGTTTTTATATTCGGTAAGCCACCTTGAGTTACCATGGGCAAATAGGCGGCAATATAAATGTAATAAATAAATAAATAAATAAATAAATAAATAAATAAATAAATAAATAAATAAATAAATAAATAAATAAAATATGAACTATATGTGAAAATAATTTAACTGATTTAATATGATGATCACTCCCAAGGACTCAGAATAATATTGTTAAATTAAACTGTGTTGAAAAAAGACCATAGTCATATCTTGCTTACTTATATATCTGTAGCATGATGCTTGTGGAGCAAATTCAACTGCATGGTAACTGCGAACTCAAACTGAGTTTACTCTTTCAATGTTAGTGATTTTCAGAAGAAAAAATGGCAGGCAGGAAATAGCTCTGCAGAAAGGCAGAACTGACAACCCTAGTGAAGAATGAAGACCCAGTGAGTAGACTTCGGAACATCTCAGGACAAGCAGATTGCCCATGTGTTACTCATTGCAAGGATGCCGAAAGACATATCCTCGGCAAGTTTTGAATACTGGGAGACAACAGAAACAGCCTTCTTGTTTGCAACCACAGTTGGCATCTTTCAAAGGATGTTAAATTCACAAAGTTCCTTTTCTAACCGCATTCAGAAATCACTTGTTAACTATTTTAAAGCTATTAGAGAGCTTTGATTGACAAGCCTGAACATGCTGGGTAACTGCCATCAATCCTCAATGAAAGAAAATGTTAAGAATTAATGATTTTTTAAAAAATTGAAATAAATAGCAGAAAGCTAAATAAAACCTTGATCTTAGAAAGTTTTAAATGCGAGAAATTCTTCTGAGAAATAGATTTGCTTGGACTTTTGCAAAACAAAATAAAGAAAAGTAATTTTAAAATTGGACACTATAGGGAATTAAAGATTTTAGTTAAAGGACAAAATACACAAGTCTGATTAACTTAATAAAATGACACAAAATATAACATTAAAAATATTGAAGAGCACTTTTGAAAAATGGAATCTGAAGTTAGTATCAACAATATGAATGGCAAAGTTTGCTTCTATGGATAAACTGTATCCAGAAGATGCTATAGAAAACATGGCAGTTGAAGAATAAGTTTTATTTGGCAAGATAGAAATGGCATCAATAGTGGAACTACAAATGATAGACTATGAGCATGAGATGGAAAAGGATGGCTCACTGGACATAAAAAGAAATAGGTTGATGTTTCAAAAATCAAATGGTATAAATAGATTATTGATTATAAACTAAGAGGCAGCAAAGATTTACAAAAATTGTTTACATGTGATAAAGGTTGGAAGTCACTTCTTTATATTTTTTCTCTTTCTTTATCATATTCTTATTTATTTCATTTCTTTTTTCCTTTCTATTATTTTTATATTCTATTATTCTATTATCCTTAATAAAATTATCCAAAAAAAATACTCTTTGAATATTGCAGATGCCTTTCTACAAGTCCCATCTTGCAGTGTAATCAAGGATGTTCCATTACAAAAAAACAGTCATATTTCTCAAAAACCGACTGAAGAGTAAGTAAAAAAGGCAAATGCAAAGATGACTCCTATCTCTTCCTTCAGTGGTGGGTTGCCCCGGTTCGCACTGGTTCTTTAGAACCGCCCATCGACCCTGACGTCACTGAAATGCTTCTGCGCATGCGCAGAAAAGCACGTGCAGTTCCACTGCGAACCGGTAGTAAAAGTAAGTAGAACACACCCCTGACATGGGACCACTTAATTCACTGTCTTTCACATTTGTGTAAACAATATGGAAACTGAATTGCCTTTTTAGAATAAATTTATATATTCTGTTTGATTTTAGATATTTTATTAGAATATGTTTTTTTACAGTAATGTTTTTCTTGGTTTTGCTCTTGAATGTTCCTTTAAAATGAAAGTCGTAAATATAAACAACTAAATCATTTTATCTTTCAGATCTGCCCCCTTTTTTATTTTTCTTTATTTTTTCCAAGAAAATAAGCTCACTGTAGTGATATTTTATTTTCTCCCTTTTTTGCTCCAACCCTATCAAAAATATAATTGAGTTGGTATGGCAGGTTAAAAGATTAAAGCCACCAAAAGGGACATAATTGCTGTGACAAATAATCACAGAGACATAGTTCAGTAACAGCCAATGTAAACATGATGACGTGAAACTACATGGGCACAGAGATAAAATGTAGGCCTTTAAAACTTTGGTAAAGATTAATTTCAGGGTTCTCGTAATTTTACCTGGTTATTGATTACACATTTTTCTTATCATGATATTAAGCACAATAAGAAAGGAAGTCAACACCAAACCAAATATCACCTACCTATTGTACCCAAAAGCAAATTCAAAATAGTGAGAACGCATGATGGATGCCTTGGCAAAGTACATTTTTGAAAAGATGTAAAATCTTCCATCCTAGAGTCATAGACAGCCAAAATTTTGATGAAATCAAATACTTAAGTCTGTGCAGACCCATAAAACATAGTTATTTTGTTATGTTTCCTGTAATTAAAATGACATACAGTACATGAAACTCAAGGAGGGGAAATAAGGTTTTGCTGGAAAATATTTAGCTATTCGTTAATAGTTTTTATCTGCCAACACACAATTGTCAGATTAAATTAAGTCAAACAGGAGCCTGCCTCATTACTAAAAATCTGTTAGCTCTCCATGAGTTTATGGTAAATTACAAATATTTTTGTTCATCTACAGTTCTCCAGATCCTTTTTTTTGAATGTCGTATTGTTTATTTTGAAAATAATTTTCTTTGAAATGCTAAACTGGTAATTCCTAACAGTGCTATGATGATTAAGCAATGCACTACTTAGAGCAGAACTAACTTGCCAGATTTCCTTGCAACAGCTACTTCACAAATCAAAATGAAGTATACTTTGCATGATGTCAAATACTAGTAGAATTGCAATTAGAAGATGTAAAACATACAAAAACTGTACCAACTAAACAAAAATACAGTATATGTTCCAACTAAAGCTAAGATTCTAATCCTAAACACGTTAGGGCATAGGTTACATTTTCTTCTGCTTAAAGAACAGGGGGAATCTTAAAAGATGTGATCAAGATGCAATTATAAACAGCTTTAAGTTATACATAATATTTAAACATCAACTTGAAAAATATGTTCAAAAGCTCTCAGTGATGGATCAAGAATGCCACTCTTCCAACAGAATATCACAATAAAAAAAAAGCCTGATTACTTCTACAGTTTCAGATATTGGAAGAGATATTGAGCAAATTCCCCCAGTATTTCACTATACTGGGGGATTTTAATATAGTAGTCATATTGGAGACCCAACATATATACTATTGTTGTGACCCTGGCCCTGGAGGCTGATTAATCTTCGCATGCTGATTGGAGAATGATATGGAAGAGGAGGAAGCTGTCACGAGCTATGTGCCAGAGGGGCCATCTTCACTGGTGAGTCAGCAAGAACTGACAATTGCTGATGTGCCTATGGACCCCAGCCAAATTGAGGAAAAAACAGAGGCCGGTAACAATGAGGGGGAGCCCCTATTGGATGCAAGAGAGAGACGTAGGAGATGTCATAGAGAACAGCTATTGCCACGTCCTAAGAGGTGTGGTCAGGAGACGTAGGGCCACACCCTACAAAGTATAAAAGGAGTGTGACTGGGCTGGAAAGGTGTGGTGAACAATTTGTTGGAGTTTTGGATGCAGTGGAGTTACAACTGTTAGTTTGGAGTTTTTGAGAAGAGTCTGCATTCCTGCATTAGCCTGCTGGCTGGCTGCCAAGACCTTTGGAACATTGCCCAGTAACTATTGGACTGATATACGCTTTGGAAGAGAACTATTTATTAAAGGGCCAGCTTCAGTCTCTCTAGCTTGCGTTTGTTACTGCTGGGCTATTTGAGCCTCTGCAAGGCTACTCGTGGGAGTGGGCAGAACAACTATACTGATACTGTGTACACAACTCAAATCTTGATCACTAAAGCATTGGATTGCTTTTCATCAAATTTCAGTCCTATAATACTAAATTGTT
Organism: Masticophis lateralis; assembly: GCA_030761175.1. Taxonomy (NCBI): domain Eukaryota; kingdom Metazoa; phylum Chordata; class Lepidosauria; order Squamata; family Colubridae; genus Masticophis; species Masticophis lateralis. The sequence continues at coordinate 118,781,520 of JAUDYJ010000001.1, forward strand.
TTTTATTTTATTTCCCAATATATTCAAAAATATTCCAAAATAGTTTGCAGACCATGAATTTATATAAGTGATACCCTGTTTCCCCCAAAATAAGACATCCCCTGATAATAAGCTCAATTGGGCTTTTGAGGTATGGCAATAAGGCCAAGCGCTTATTTCAGGGTTCAAAAAAATATAAGACAGGGTCTTATTTTCGGGAAAACATGGATTACATGTTTTACATGGATCAAGCAGGGGAAGGCACCAAAGAAACACTAGTTCGGACATCTGGTTGATACCAATACAAATAAATAATACATTTCAATATATCCACCAGCTGGCAGAGTCTACAATAGAAATAAATGTGTTTTATTATATATATGACATTTGCTAACATCAACAACATGCTTCTATTTAAACAATAGGCAATTTGTGCCCAAAAATCTCATATCCAGAATTAACAATTTGTATTTTTATGAGTCAAGACATTGATTTCTGCAGAATTTTACACATTCACAAAATGTGCAGCTCCTTATAACTTGTCCACTCACATATATTCTACTTCTTTTCTTGGATGGAATGGCAATGCTAGATGCTTCCCAAGTTTCACAATGTTTAAGACTTTGCCTTCAATTGTAATTTACTATATATTGATGGAACAAAAGCAAAAGTAAAACAAATGGGAAACTTTTTATTTCTGTTTAAAGTAGTAAGGATGAGAGATAATAGTACATTCAATAATGGATTTCTATGATCAACCCCACCTCATCTATCAGGATCGTATAAAGATCATAACATGAAGGGTCGGCTCAGGATCAGCCATTGTATATAGTACTGTCCATAAAATAGAAAACCCTCTACTACCTTAATTGTTCTATATTTCATAAGAACAAACTTTGACATAGTTCAAATTATCTGCCACAGGAATAAGCCAATCTTGGAATAAGACTTGTTCCTTCATTGTTAAGCCTAGGAACACTAAACAAGTTAAGTAACAGATAATGTTGAATGCTACAGTACCAGTGGTGGGATTCAAGCAATTTAACAACTGGTTTTCCGGTTGGGTAGGTATGGCTGAGGGGGGGTCATGTGACTGAATGGGTGTGGCCAACTTGACAGCACTCATGACAAGGTGAAGTGACAGTGGCCAGAGCCTTAGTGCAGGAACGAAGTGCTGGCTGGCCCCTCCCCTCCCCTCACCCCTCCCAGTCACTACTCGGCTGGCCTGAGAAGGTAAGGCAACGGTGGAGGATGGAGATTCACTCCAGTGCAGCTATAAATCTCCACTGTAGAGAGTGGTACAAGAAGTGGTACAAGGAGTAGCATAGGCCTCCACCGGCCAGAGCAAGGTAATGGCGCTGTTGCGGCAAGGTGAGGCGGTGCAGGCGAGGTGGCAGTGGCGATGGCCAAAGCCTTAGTACAGGAGCAAAGAGTCCCTGTATTTGCCTCAGTCACAGCAACAGCATTCTGCCTTCGTCATGGTACATTTGCTCTCAAGGCAGCCCTTGTTTCCCACCACATCGGGCTCAGAGCTGTAAGCCCCATCCGGGAAGCACTACAGCATAGAGAAGCGGCCAGGGCTGCCTCATCTCTTGCTGCGTCTCTTACAGCCCAACAGACTGCAGCAGGAAGCAGTGGGCAGCTACTTCTGGCCTTTGTTGATGCCTTGGTTGCTCAGGGAGACCTGCGACCTGCTCTTTGGGCTCAGAGCTGTAAGCTGCATCTGGGAAGCACTGCAGCGGAGAGAAGCAACTTATAGCTCTGAATCCAAAGAGCAGGTTGTGCATATGGGAAGTACTACAGCACCTCATCTCTTGCTGGGTCTTGCAGGTGCTTCTTCCAGCCCTTGTTGGTGCTACACGTACCTCCGTCACTCGGGGAGGCACTGGGTCGGGCCAACAGGCAGGCCATGAGGTGGCAGTAAATAGTAAATTACAGTTGAAAGCCGTGACAGGACAGTGTCTCCCTGAGCAACCGAGGCACCGACAAAGGTGGTAGGAGATGGAGGCTGAGAGAAGCTGTAGGAGATGGCAGCTGAGAGAAACGGTAGAATGTGGCGGCTGAGAGAAAAGGTAGGAGGTAGAGATCGAGAGAAATGGGAGGCTTTGGAGACAAGCACCCTTCCCAGCCCTGCTTCCCTGAGGGGCCGCCCAGCCGCGCTTACCTCCACCTTAAGGCTTCTGTTGCTGGAGTGGGTGGGATCAGGCCGAGGCAGCTGGGCAAGTCTAGTCTAGGCAAGTGAGGAGGAACAGAGATCAGCAATGGAAGACAGGGGAGGCAGAGAGCTGGACTGCGGGTGCCATGTGGTAAGTCATGGCAAAGGCAGGCAAGCGGGCTGGGCCGCATGGTTGAGGCAAGCGAGCGAGGGAGCAGAGAGCAGCAGCAATTACGCTGTGGGTGTGACTCTAGGCACTGGCCTAGGCAGGTGAGGCAAGATAAGGAGTGGCTGGGAGGAGTGGGGCAGGCAGGGTGGGGCCAGCCAGTGGTGCGATCAGCCAGTTCTCCAAACTGAGCAAAAAGTTAACAACTGGTTTCCTTGAACTGGTGCAAACCGCCTGAATCCCACCTCTGTACAGTACCTATCATCCAATTTACAATTTGGCTAAAAATGCTCTCTCTTTAAAAATGCTCTATAACATGCTAGCCTGAAACTCATAATAGTGTAATAGATCCAAATTGCAACTGATGCTATGTAATTCTGACAGTCTCATTTATAAGCCATAAATTCATCTTGCAAGTTTTTAGTATGAGAAAAGTTTTTATGTGTTATGCTTAACACAGTGTCCCCATAGTATTAAATATTCCTGTTTTAGTCTTTAAAACTTCCCTGTTATTTCAATACTTTATGGCAAGGGGTTTCCAAGCTTCATAAATAAAATTGCCAGCCTCCAAAAGGAACAAGCTCACAATCTGGCAGTATTTCTGGGACTCTCTCCAAGCGACTGCTAAGGCCAGAAGTGATATTTCCCAGCTGCATCTCTTTTTAGAGACTAAGGGCACAGCCAGATGGCTGTGTTAAAGTTCTGTCCTCCAGTCCTTAAGGCACAGAAATATCTGCCATCATTAACTTTGCTTTCTTCATTGCCAATCCCTTTTTTTGCTTCAGTAAGAAGGCTGGTAAATGGTTCCATCTTTACTGTTTTAATGTGCGACAAGTTACAAAAGTGAATGTTGGGTTCACTCAGTAGTAGTTTGTGGGGCAGACAAAATGGACATGCCCTGTTGGAAGTTGAAGCCCAGCACCAACACAATTGCCTCAGATCAGAGGTGACTTAAACAGTATGTGCTCTGTGCCTGGGGAAGAAAAGCAGGCAAAGGGACCTCAGGCTAGCAATCTGATAGATAAGAGCAGGCAAAGTGTCCAATAAAGGATACCCATAAACCCTTTTCTCTCTATCTACCCTGATCTCTTGTGATCGAAGTTCTTGATTTGGACCCACAATGCTACTTTATCCTACCCCCAAGTAATAACAACAGAAAAACCTGAAAACACAAGAAGCAGAAGAAGAATACACTCAGCAAAGAATTAACACTTGTTCAAAAGAGCTTTAGTCCTGCTATTATAAACATGTGTCTAATGATTTCTAAAAAGACCACAAGGGATGAGGGAGGGCCCGTTTAAACCTTTAGTAAAGTGCTGAGTTTACTATGGAGGTGGCTGCCTGTAATGGCTGCAGAAGGCAGGACAGCATAAGGGAGGGAGCATGGCCCAGCAGGATAAAGTGGCCCATAGGAAGTGAAGAGTTCCAATTCTTGACTGCATCATCAAGGGCATCATCCTTAAAGCATCCTAAATTGTGTTGAGAGGTTAGGGGAAAACAATATTTAAAAACTGGAACAGCTAAAGGCAACTTGAAACTTCTCAGCTGTGGTCAGAATAAGAAGCAAGCTACATTATAAGGGCTTGGTATAAAAAATAATATATTCTTAGGACATGAGGATGAGGCCTAAGAAACTGGCCACTTGTAATGGTATTTGGGAATGACTTTGGGGGACAGGAGGAAGAGCCTAGACTAGACAACTCTCATGTAAAAGATATCTCAGCCCAAAGAAGGAACGGGCTGAGAAGTATTACCTCAGCTTCAATCACAGTAATACACGGGCAAACAATTGATACAAACTCAAGGTAAACCGCTGACTTTACTATGGACTCCAAACTCGATTGCAGAAAATATGACTTCAGCAATAGAGTGGTCAATGCCTGGAATACTCTACCTGACTCCGTTGTTGCTTCCTCAAACCCCCATAGCTTTAACCTTAAACTGTCTACCGTGGACCTCATCCCATTCCTAAGAGGTCTGTAAGGGGGCATGCATAAGTGCACCAGCGTGCCTACTGTCCCTGTCCTACTGTTCCCATTTATTTGTATTCATTTCATGTCCAACATGGACTCTTGTCCATGTTTATACTTATACCTGTTATCTCGTACATGTTTGACAAACTAAATAAAATTTTTAAAAATAAAAAAAATTATTTTAGAAGGAACTGTCCCTGGATCTCCAGAGAGTAAAAGAAGAAAAGGGGAGAAACGCTTCCAGTCTTTGCAAGATTGATGTGTGCCCTTCAAAGTAGTCCAGAGAAGAAGCAAGAAGCAGCACAATACAGTAGTACTAATTTCATCTTTATTTTAACATTACGTGAACAGGATCTTGCAAAACTAAAAGTTTTTCTTCCAACTTCTCCATGAGATGACGCATCTTTTACACGAAAGTTGTGCAGGCTGCAGCTCTTTCTTCTGTCTCCCAAGATCTTTCCCACATACCATTATAACAATCTGGCTTAATAGCAGTAACTGTGAGAGGGATCTTGGAATCCTAGTGGACTACCAATTAAATATGATCCAGCAGAGGGACTGAATCAAGATCACATTTTTACACAGTGAGAACAATCAATGAATGAAACAGCTTGCCTTCAGAAGTTGTGGGTGCTTTATCACTGGAGGCTTTCAAGAAGTGACTGGACAGCCACTTGTCAGAAATGGTATAGGTCTCCTGCTTGAGCAGAGGGTTGGACTAGATGACCTACAAGATCCCTTCCAACTCTATTGTTCTGTTCTGTTCTGTACTGTAATATACTGCATCCAGGTTGATTTATTGTGATGCACAGTAGGTAGGCCTGTCTTTGAATACTGTTCTGAAAACATAGCTGTTCAGAATATGGCAGCAGAATCTGAGAGATACCATAAGGCCTAACTTTGTCATCTTCAGTGGCTCCCTTTAAGCTAAATTAAAAGTACTAAGCTGGATCTTACAATATAATTCTATATATGTTACATGAGGGAGAAAATACTTAGTTTTCAGGTAATTGGATCAATAAAGGAGAATATTTGTAATTGCATCTTACTAACTGAAATAGTCAGACTCTGGGACGTTCTCCCTGTGATCCCTTCTTTTTTCCTCCTATATTTCATGCTTCCCTAGCTGAACATTTTTGATACATAAGGTCAGAAAAGTGTCCCATTCAGTCTGGATGTAGTTTGCAGGTGTGTGCGTCATTCTGTCTCTTCAGCTGAAGAAGATACCCCCAAAGATATTTCCTTCTCCTATTTCAAGTCTGACCCTAAGCTGGTTAAAGTTTGCTTCCTTGTTGTTTTAAAGACTGCAACTTATCTGAAGCTCCAGGAATTGTGGGAGTTTAAAAATAAAATAAAAGGAAAAATGTTTACATGATGGTGAACTGTCTGAGAATGATTTTCTTCTCCTTCTGCCAGATGCATTTGGTAAATGGTTGGAACCTCTCATCAAAAGAATTAGGTCACTTGTGCACTATTTCCAGCGATCTACCAATAGCTTAGCGCTTTCCTTTTTTGCGCCTTCCAAGGGTTATATTCTGAAAGGCAAAATATATCACTGAAACAACTTGGAAACTCTGTAAAGAAGCCAAGATGTTGATCTTAAGTAATGCATGAAACCATTTTTTTCCCCGTCTTTTTTTTCCCCTGCAGAGAAAAGGACAATTTCAATCTAATTAATAACACACTGCAAGAATTTCCTAATGAAGTTTGACCATATTCTTCCTCGCCCTAAGAACTAGAGATATCATAAAAAGACACCAGTCAAAGAAGCCACATTGCCTCCCAGACATTTCCGGGTGGTGTGTATCCCAAATATTTCCACATTATTTTAGAACCGTTTTGTTCTACAAAGATTCAGTCTAACCATCATTCTTCATCCAAAGTATGTTCTTGTTTCCAGTTTTCATATTCTTTCTGGGGCAAAGCAGCTCTCGTGAACAGTTTTAAAATGCATTAGTTTTACTTAAAGCCTGCATATTAGATTTGGGGAGGGAAAAATCGCCCCAGAGTCCAAAAGGAGAGGGGGGACTTGATAATTTATAATATCTCAGCTCTATGGTTTTAACATAAGAAAAGCTTCCTTGTGGAAAACTCAGCGGACAGATTAATGAGAGTTCTGCACAGAGGCACAGCTTGTAATTGCTCTTCTCTTCTCCTGAGACTCCTTCACTTCTGTCCCTTTCGACTGTCCCTCTAAGGCAGATTTTCCCAAAAGGTTCCCTTGGATTTGCTGAGAAGAGACTGCCAAAATTTTTAGCCACTCAAGGAATTCAAGGATAGGAATGTTAGAACAGGAGTTCAGTCATTTGCCAGAAGCAAGAGATAGGACAAAGCAGCTTCCATTTAGTGACTTTCTCTGGACTGTGTTGCTGAGCCAAATTTTCATGGCAATCCCATGACAACAACCCAACCCATATTTAATCCATGATTAAGTATTCTCTGTCTATTACTTCCTGTCCTGGGGGAGAAGGGAGCCAACTTTTCCCTGAGTGAAGTGGTCAATCTTTCAATCTCCAGTGCTTCTGCCTTCCTGAAGGGCAATCCGTTACATAAATCAGCTCTAATCTAATCTAACCATCTGCATATTCATAACCCACCATCACCATAATAGCACAAACACTATTAATGAAGACAATCTGTCTAATGTCACTTGTTGCTCAAATATTTTTGAAATAAGTTTTTTTTACAAACAATTGTGGAAATGTACATGACAGAGAACAGAACCTTCAGTAATGAAGCAGTCAAAAACTAAGATGCCCTGGAATTAATCATTTAGTCCGAATGACACAGAAGGACACAACATAGGATGGTAACTACAGTAAGATAAAGTGTTTCCATTTTATAATGACACAGTCAGGCCTCTGTTGCAATAGGGCATGTTTCTATAGAAAAGGACACACAGTCTTCTTTACATGAAATCTAGAAAGAGTTTTTCAATATGTTTTGTGATGACTTTGAATTTGGGGATTAGGGAATCTCTGACACAATTGTTGTTCCAGTTTGAAAACTGTTCAATACTATTTTAATAAAGAAACTATGAACTTGGCCTCCAAGTCTCCTCTCTTAAGCCATCTGCTTTCTTCATCCAAATGTATGAAGTAACAGGATGATTTAATTCATTTTTAACAAAGCCACTTTTTCCATAATAAAATTTCTCCTTCACCTGTACTTAATTTTCTGATAGTTCTACTTCCTTCTTGCCTCAAAATATTGAGTGGAATATCCCTCTGCCCTTCACTCACACTCCGTAAATTCAGTGAAAAGGGTTGGGAAGAGAGCTTTAAGCTCTACTTAAAAATAACCCCCAGTAATATTCATGTGTGGACTGGGCCATTGGTACAACACCATGTGCTAATTTGAGTCATTCTAAAATAAGACTATACTGTCCTTCAGGTTTATGAATGGACAATGAAACATCTCTGTATTTTAAAATCCAAGACTTTTTACTCCAAAGAAAACATCATTTTAAATACATTCCATGCCTCAAATCATAACACCATGGCTTTGCCCATTCAAGTTTTATGAACAACTGAACATTTTTACATCGCCTCTGTTTATAATACTGAAATATAATAGGTTCCATTGCAAGTCCGTCTAGCAGACATGTTCATCTATATATATTTTTTTAAAAAATCAGTTTTATATCAAAGCTTTTGCTTTGTGTTTAAATGAGATTACAGAAGAGATTGCACAATTTCATAATAAGCACTGTATTTTAATAAAGGCTCTGAGCTTTATTGTTAATTCTGAATCCCCAATATATGGTACTTTTTGTCCAAAAGGTATTGACTTAATAACTTCAGGAATTTTTCTAGCCAAGGTTACTTTTACATTAACTTTTGAGTTTCCATATTTGTCAAATGTGCAAATGAAAAAAAATACCTATTATTTGGACATTTGGAAAGGTAAATAGGTCAGGCTATTTAGTGACTGCTTAATGGCATGAATGTATTTGAGAAATGATTTTGTGTAACTCCCAGCTCTTTTAAAATGACCCCGTTGCTTCTACAGATAGTCTTCACTTAACTACAAAGTATGTTGAAATTACGATGGCACTCAACAAAGACCAGACTTATAACTGGTCTTTTTGAATGCCGCTGTCTCAAAACCATCACAGACAGTCTTTTAACAAAATTCAGACCCACTTGAGTACATGTGCATTTACAACCGCCTTTTGATGGCTTCCTACTGATACCTGCTGCCTCCATTGCCCAGCCTGGCTGCCCACCTCATCATGCAATACTGCATCAGTGCTTCTGATACCATATGTGATATTTTTCCATTGTCAAAGCACTGCATGGATGGATCATGGGAACTGGTTCATTCGTTCATGCTCTAAGATAAATTTGGGAAAGAGCAGGACTACAGGCCATCAAGCACATGAAATTGTAGGTGACCTCAGCCTCACTTTTGCCATCTCTCAGATTTGGGGGATATAATTTTTCATATGTGTGAGATTCATTTTGCAGAATTAAGGCAAAATAGGTGTAATAAGCATTTGTAATGTTTAAATCCACCATTTTGCCTCTTCCCGCAAAATGCAGAAAAGATCCCGCTCTCTTGACATCTATTTTTCAACAGCCATGGAACTTTTCTCCCTTATTTTTTTAAAGGAAAAATATGGCCCAGGGCCGTAATAAAGTTGCTCTTGAATCAGAATTGACTTTGATCGACTTTATGGATATAATCATCACTCTTCTCATCTTTCCAATCTAGTCTGAAATTTCTTGGCAGTTTTTCATCCACATACTAATCAAGCTTGACCCCATTTAATTCATAGACAATTTGCACACAAAATGAGATGGTGTAAATATAACTGTTTTGAAATGGCTTCTCTGTCTCATAAATACAGAATATTAACTGATTAACCTAAACTAGACATGTAGCCACCAAACTGACCAACAAAGATTGGGCACAAACAAAGAACCAATCAGAGATCAATCTTCATCAACCTGTATCAATCAGAAATCAGCTCAGCTGAAGACCAAGCAGAAGTCAGGTCATCCAGTAGAACAACCATTCCCGCTTGATTGCTTGTGGTCTGCTGAGTAGACCACCTTCCCTCTGAAGAAGCTAGCCACAGTTACCAGTGAAATATCAGGAAATTTGTTGTCTAGACCACTGTCACTAAATCCTGAAGCCCAACAATGCCCAGCAGATCCTGGCCATGAAAGCCTACATCAAAACACCATTCTGTTCTTAATTTTTTCTCCAGGGTTATCCTCATTGTGAGACTGCCTTGTTGCAAGTATATGGGCCAGCAACCTTATTTGTGGGGAGCAGAAAAATAGCTCCCATTCCCACCTCAAAGATGGCTTCTGTATTAATTTACCTGTTTCACTTTCAAAGTAGTATTTTCCTGATTTTGTTAGCTCTAGCCCAGGGGTCTGCAACCTGCGGCTCTGGAGCCGCATGTGGCTCTTTCACCCTCTGCGGCAGCTCCCTGTCACTCAAAATATGTGTCACAACCGCCAATATGCAACACCTGCCGGCACATGATTTATTGAGCTTTTCAATCCCCAGTAGGCCAACCATAGATAAATCCAAGAAAAGAAAAGTTTCAGAAGAAACTACATATGCTAGTTTTGTGGCTGCTCAAGAAATAGTCAGGCACTGGAAGGGTTTCGTGGCTCCTGGTGTTTTCTTTTCTGTGAGAAATGGGTCCAAATGGCTCTTTGAGTATTTAAGGTTGCAGACCCCTGCTCTAGCCCCCTCTATCCAGTTTGCCTGCTGAGATTGACAATGTTCTAAGTCAAACCCCAGCACTAACTGCCAAGAGTTGCTGGAAGCTGAGTGGCATATACATTTGATAAATTATTACTATTATAATTATATACATAAAATGTGAAATCACAGCTGCCAGTTCTTTAGCTGGTGTTGGCCTTCTTATGCATCGAGTTTTTCCCAAGAACCTAGGATGTTGTAATGTACTGGCGTAGTATATGTGTAGATTCAAGCAATGTGGCATTTTGTAATAGATGGGAATTTTGTCAATGTGCAGAATTTCTATGTCCTGTCCAAGATTTTTTTAATATGACACTTACTGAGCCAATAACCACTGGGACCACCATGGCTAGTTTATGCCATGATCTTTCAATTTTAATTTTCAGATCTTGAGGTTTTGTAATCTTCTCCAACGCTTCTATTCTACTATCTCCTGGTATTGCCACATCAATTTCTACACTTTCATCTTTTAACTAGAGTTAAATATTATTATTTATTGTTATTATCTACATTATAGCATTTTCCTTGCTCTTTCTGAATTATATTTGCTGAAGATTCTATTACAGCCATTCTGTTTTTAATATTTTAAAATTATTCAATAAATGAAAAATGCATATGCAAGTACCAATTTTAAATAATATTAAAGATAGATTGTATAGATTAAAACAACCTGATACAGAGAGCAAATTATGGGCAGATAGCCAACAAATTTTAAATATAAATTTTTAAATACAAATTTAATTTTTAAAATATAGGTAATGTACTCTAGCTCATCATCTGAAAGATTTTAACGATATAAAACATTTCATATGCATTTTTAATCAAAATATGTCTCTATTAAACTTTAAATGTACTTACTTAACACAATTACAGCATTTATACTAGCATAATGATTTTAATGCGCAGAATAGCTCTAGCAGGATTTTTTAATTACTATTTTTCTTTCCCTAGCAAATTATGTTGCTTCTGGGCTTCTCGAGTAAGTAAGTAAGCAAGCTAACAAACATGTCCAACTTTACTTTATTTCATCATTTTTTTAGGTCCAATGGAAAAGTAGGCAGTTTGGGGGAGGATGATAATTATTGGGGTAGGTGAAAGATTTTGGGGTTTTGTTTTTTTTTTAATTTGATTTATATGCCGCCCTTCTCCGGAGACTCAGGGTGGCTTACAATGCGTTAAGCAATAGCCTTCATACTTTTGTATATTTATATTTATACAAAGTCAGCTTATTGCCCCCAACAAACTGGGTCCTCAATTTACCCACCTTATAAAGGATGGAAGGCTGAGTCGACCTTGAGTCTGGCTGGGATTGAACTCGCAAGTAATTGCAGGCAGCTGGATCTTAAATGCTGCCTTTGTAGGAGGCATTACCCCCCTATGCTACTCAGGCCAAAAAAAGTTTGGCTTTTTTTACATTTCTGCCAACTTAAAAGGCAAATGCTGTAATCATGTGAGTATGAAAGATCTGCTGTAATAGAATTTGCAGCAGATATTACTCAGAAAAAGCAGGAAAATGCAAGAAAAAGACATTTAAGCATGGTTTTTCTGCCTGCACATATGTGCCCTTTGTTACTTTAACTTCATATATTATAATTTACTTTAATTCTTCTGTGTGTGTAAATATTTTTACTTGATATAAAAAGTTTGTCTCAGGGAGTACACATATATAGACACACAGACATACACAAGGTGGTGAAATCCAAATTTTTTTACTACCAGTTCTGTGGGTGTGGCTTGGTGGGCATGGCAGGGGAAGGATACTGCAAAATCCCCATTCCCTCCCCACTCTGGGGTGAGCCAGACGTGGTATTTGCCGGTTCTCTGGACTACTCAAAATTTCCGCTACCGGTTCTCCAGAACCTGTCAGAACCTGCTGGATGTCACCCCTGCATATGCATATCTCAAGCTGTTACCAAACCATCTCAGTTTTGGATTTCCCTAAACCAGTGTTTCTCAATCTTGGCAACCTTAAGATGTATGGACTGAGTAGAGATCCACACATCTTAAAATTGCTAAACTTGAAAAACACTGCCTTAAACCATGCTGCAGTCAAGCTGGCTGGAGGAGAGCATCTGAAGCTGCCCAGGAGTGCAATCCAGATATAGCCCTTGTCTTACTTCTTTCTGTTTAGGTGATGCAGACTTATAAAATAAGCAATGATTAAGAAACTGGGAAACTCCTTTGTAAGGCCTTTAGTGAGGAATACTTAAAAAGAGCAAAAATATTATTTTAATGTTGGATTTTTTTTATTGATGGTAGAATAGAATAGAATAGAATAGAATAGAATAGAATAGAATAGAATAGAATAGAATAGAATAGAATAGAATAGAATAGAATAGAATAGAATAGAATAGAATAGAATTTTTTATTGGCCAAGTGTGATTGAACACACAAGGAATTTGTCTTGGAGCATATGCTCTCAATGTACATAAAAGAAAAGATACGTTCATCAAGAATCATAAGGTACAACACTTAATGATAGTCATAGGGTACAAATAAGCAATCAGGAAACAATGTCAATAAAAATCGTAAGGATACAAGCAACAAAGTTACAGTCATACAGTCCTAAGTGGAAGGAGATGGGTGGTGGGAATGATGAGAAGATTAATAGTAGTGCAGACTTAGTAAATAGTTTGACAATGTTGAGGGAATTATTTGTTTAGCAGAGTGATGGCGTTCGAGGAAAAAGTTGTTCTGGTGTGTAGTGCTCTATAGCATTGTTTGGAGGGTAAGACTTGAAACAGTTTATGTCCAGGATGTGAGGGGACTGTAAATATTTTCACAGCCCTCTTTTTGACTCGTGCAGTATACAGGTCCTCAATGGAAGGCAGGTTGGTAGCAATCATTTTTTCTGCAGTTCTAATTATCCTCTGAAGTCTGTGTCTGTCTTGTTGGGTTGCAGAACCAAACCAGATAGTTATAGAGGTGCAGATGACAGACTCAATAATTCCTCTGTAGAACTGTATCAGCAGCTTCCTGGGCGGTTTGAGCTTTCTGAGTTGGTGCAGAAAGAACATTCTTTGTTGTGCTTTTTTGATGACAATGTTAGCTGTCCATTTTAGATCTTGCGATATGGTAGAACCAGGGGTGAAATGTAAAATTTGTTACTACCGGTTCTGTGGGCGTGGCTTGGTGGGGGTGTGGGTAATGTGACTGGGTGGGCGTGGCCAACTTTTTTTTTAAACTTTTCAAAGCATTTTTTCTAATGCTTTGAAAAGCCTCTGCCAATCAGGCAACTCAGCTGGGATCGTCAGAGAGGCTCTTTTTAAAAATGCTTTGAAAAGCTCTGACTATTAGGCAACTGAGCTGGGATCGTCAGAGACTTTTCAAAGCATTTTTTTACCATCTCTTCAGCCAAGAGGTTGCAGAAAAAAATGCTTTGAAAAGCCTCTGATAATCCCAGCTGATCTGCGCGATCATCAGAGGCTTTTTTTTACTTTTAAAAGCAATTTTTTGTTGGAAAAGGTTGTAGAAAAAATGCTTTTAAAAGTTAAAAAAAAGCCTCTGATGATCGTGCGGCTTAGCTGGGCATGGTGGGGGGGCCGCAGGGATTTTTGCTACCGGTTCTCTGAACCACCCGCTGCCATCACTACCGAATCGGGTGATCCAATCCGAACAGGGAGCATTTCATCCCTAGGTAGAACCTAGAAATTTGAAGGTCTCTACTGTTGATACTGTGTTGTCTAGCATTGTGAGAGGTGGAAGTATGGAAGGGTTTCTCCTAAAGTCTACCACTATTTCTATGGTTTTGAGTATGTTCAGTTCCAGATTGTTCTGGTCGCACCACACACAAATGTACCATGTATTGAATCTAAAATCATATGAGTAAATATTATGCAAGTATTTATAATAAACAAGAAGAACATACAAGACGATATTGTAAAATATTATAAACATTTGCATTAGCTTGCAACTAAAAACATAAGCCAATTTTTATTTGTTCTGATTACCTTTGATGAAGTATAAAATGATTATGTTATCAATCCTAATCTAATGTCTGTTTTTTTATTACTTATCATCAAAAGGGCTAAGATTTGCACTGTTTAAATTTTTACTTTGGTTCTTACAAGTCTTAACTATGCAAAATTGCATAACCTTTTACGCAATTTTTTAAATTTTGCGTGACATTTTAAATCATTTACCTAATAAGCCATTTTGTAAGCCATTCTCAAGCTGAATCAATCACATTCCACATGCCCAATCTAGGCTATGAAGTTGTACAATAATTTATTCAAGTTGGTGTCATCAAATATTCTTGTGTTATTTATAGTTAAGTGAACAAATAATTAATATAATAATTTTCATTTAGGCTCATAAATCTGTGACATTGAGGGAATGAAACTGCTGCGCATCTAATGATTATATTTATTACTGATGGATTCCATTTTGATATGCCTGGCAAGGATGAATTCAGCATAAATCTGCCAGACAGAAACTTTATATGAGTGAAATCTCTAGTATCAGCCAAATTATCATTTCTTGGAAGCATGTTTATATAACTTTATCACTGATCATGATTTATTATGCATATATTCATATATAATTGGAAATTTTATTTTATTACATTAATACCCACATTTTTCTGTTACACAATTTAAGAACATGGAGAAAAAGCATCAGGAGTAGTCTGGTAATGCATTTTCTACTAATACATTTCCTTAAAAGGCATCAACTTTTGTGAGCTGCAAGTCACCTTTTAAAAACATAGAGTGGCTTGACCAATGTAGGATTTAAATTGGGAAGACAGGTTAGTTATGCAGATGCAGGTTATTTGTGAGGCATATTGCACATTGTAATGTATTAAAAAAACCCTCTTGGGTTTATTTGTCATTTAATATGCCTTTAACTTTTTGATGTACGTATATGTCTGAACTCTGAAGCAATTTTTCAATAGTGCTGGTAAAGTCTCATTTTTCCAAGATTGTTGTCCTCAGCACTGTTGAATTAGAATAGAATAGAATAGAATAGAATAGAATAGAATAGAATAGAATAGAATAGAATAGAATTGGAAGGGACTTTGGAGGTCATCTAGTCCAACCCCCTGCTTAGACAGGAAACCCTACAGCAGTTCAGACAAATGGTTATCTAATCACTTCTTAAAAACTTCCAGTGTTGGCGCATTTACAACCTCTGGAGCCAAGTTGTTCCAGTGATTAACTGTTCTGACTGTCAGAAAATTTCTCCTTAGTTCTAGGTTACTTCTCTCCTTGATAAGTTTCCACCCATTGTTTCTTGTCCTGCCCTCAGGTGCTTTGGAGAATAGCTTGACTCCAGCTTCTCTGTGGCAGCCCCTGAGATAGTGGAACACTGCTGTCATGATGAAAAGAAGGACAAACTATTATTCTCTCATCATTTTTCTTGTACTTTAGAGAGGTAAGAGATAAATTCTTCAGATCGCCTAGTAGGCTGCATGATAT
Organism: Masticophis lateralis; assembly: GCA_030761175.1. Classification (NCBI taxonomy): domain Eukaryota; kingdom Metazoa; phylum Chordata; class Lepidosauria; order Squamata; family Colubridae; genus Masticophis; species Masticophis lateralis. The sequence goes on from JAUDYJ010000001.1 coordinate 118,796,934, forward strand.
AAAGAACTGTGCAGCTGGGGAAGAGTGAACTTGGATTGTGTCTATGCTTTATCCCTAGGCAAATTGCCAATCACCACAGCCCCGTTCTGCAAAGAGAGTAAGCATAAAGGTGCTCTCTGCCCTTTTTTACACTGAGTTGGGATACTGTCTCTCTGTCTCATCCTCAGACGATCCTTTCCTAAGCAAGAAGTGCAAAAGGGTAAAAGATGTTCCAAAGAAGTATAGGATTTGGAACTTCTTCAAAAACAATTCTGCTGGCTTTTAAAAATGTCATTCACAACTTAATCATAGTAACAACCACGACCCATCTGGTTCACATGTGTAGGAATGTGTACATATCTGAATAAGTTAGACACATACAATTCTGGTTTCTCTTCAGATCGTATAAATCTTTCGCCTTTTACAATTCAAATTTACAATATTGTACTTATGTAGAACTGAAATTAACTCCCATTTTTGTTTCCTCCATATTAACATATTGACAATTACACATTATGCTTATGTTCTCTCCTCGTTTTGAATATTTCACATCTAAATGCTATTAACATATCATTGCTTGAGACTCTTTCTTCCCTTTCCCTGATATTTATTTCATGCAATGCAGGCTTTATTTAAATGGATTTGGAAGTATGGAGTGCCTTCAATTTGCCCAAGGTGCCATAGTTAAACAGATGAATCACAAATGGGCTATTATAGAGCTTTCAGGATGTCCATTATCAACCTTTTCTAAGATAATTTGGTTCATTATCTCGGCAAATTTCAGTCTTTCCTCCTGCCGAATATTAATTCTGGGACCAATGAATATGCATTCGCATATGTTTAAGTTACATAAGTTAAAACAGTCTGATCAGAAAATCACTATCAATTTAAAAAAAGTATATGAGCAAGCAGAGCAGAAACTTTTCTTCAGGCTCATCTGGTACAGCTCAAGAAAGGCATAGAGCAGGAGTGTCAAATTCAAGGCCTGCGGGCCAGATTTGGCCCACGATGTGATCGGATCCAGCCCACGGGGCAATCCTGGTCAACCCAATGTAAAGAGGAAAGATTGGGCCAGTGTGGCTTCAGCCCAGTCTACCCTGTATAAAGAAAGATCAGCCAGTGTAGCTTCAGCCCAGCCTACCCAGTGTGAAGAGGAAAGATCAGGCCAGTATAGCTTTGGCCCAGTCTACCCCATGCAAACAGGAAAGATCAGGCCAGCATGGCTTCGGCCTGGTCTACCCAACACGAAGAGGAAACATGTTAGTAGTTTGGGGAGTGGTGTCAAGCTGGTCATGCCCACCCAGTCAGCCACAGCCACCCAGTCGGGCATGGCCCCCAGCCCCCTGAGGTCAACCACAGCCCTGATACGGCCCTCAATAAAATTGAGTTTGACATCCCTGGCATAGAGCAACCAGGGGTGAAATGCTCCCGGTTTGGACCGGATCACCTGACCTGGTAGTGATGGAGGCGGGTGGTTCAGACAACTGGTAGCAAAAATCCCTGCCTCCCACCCCCATTGCCCAGCTGAGCCGCACAATCATCAGAGGTTATAGAAAAAATGTTTTTAAAAGGAAAAAAAGCCTCTGCTGATCAGGCAAGTCAGCTATGATCATCAGAGGCTTTAAAAAAAAAAAAGAAAGCTTCTGCCGATCAGGCAAGTCATTTGGGATCATCAGAGGCTTTAAAAACAGAGGTTGTAGAAAAAATGATTTTAAAAGTTTTTTAAAAAATTGGCCACGCCCATTCAGTCATATTACCCACCACCACCAAGTCACGCCCACAGAACCGGTAGTAACAAATTTTACATTTCACCACTGAGAGCAACACTAACTCTAGTGCAGCTAGAGTCTTCATCCTGTGCCTGCCTGTGGAATAGTGTCAATATTTATTCCAAAGCAAAAGAACAAAGTGGACAATTTAGCATGCAAGATTCATTGAATGTGATAACAGTGCTCTTGATAAAACTTGCATTTCACTTTTATTATTTTTCTTCCAGTGAAAAAGTACACAGTGCCTCTATCATTAATGGTTACCGTAATATCATTTCTCAAATTATTCATTAATGAATGCTTTAAAAGAAAAGGTTGTTGTTTATGAACCAAGGAAAACATTAGCAATTATTCACCTATTAGCAGACACTTTAATACCTTTGCATGTTGAGTCACAGTAAAACAGATGGTATGCATTAGAATGGGTTATATTAGGTTATATGTCCTTGATTGTGTAAGAGAACTCGTATGTGATTACAAAGAAAAAAACCCCAACTCTGTTAATCCTATTTGCATCAAATGTCTGCTATTTGTCATCTGTAACATATAACAGAATTGGGCCCAGATGCAAATTGAAACAGTTGCTCCTCTTGTTCCTAAAATACCCCAGAAGAAGCAGACTTTGATGCACAAAGGACAAAGAATTTGCTTCGCATACTCTATGATTATGAAATGCCTGTTGAATTAGACTTCATTCTTCATCAGAAAAAAAGCACAGCTCACCTCTCCACTCATTGTGAAAGATACAATTCCTTCAGCTCTGTTGCCAAAATTTCCAGAACTGGCCCATCCTTCAGTGAAGAAGTTGTCCAGAATTTCAATATTTAATACTATAGTCTGAATGAATTAAATGGAGATGTTACCATCATGTTTCTTTAACCAACAATGATAGACATGTTTCTTATTTGATAGCAAGTTCCATGATTATAGGCTAATATTTCAAGTAGAAAATCATCATTCCCTTAATTCTGAAGAAAATTACTTAAGTATTTTAAATGTATGACTTTTTTTCTAAACTGGACAGATATTCCAAATGTTTAAGTATTCCATTTGAAGTAATTAAAAATGTGCAACAACCACAGCAAGAGCCGGTACTCTATTTGGCATGCAATGTGGATTCTTTGCTGTAAAACATTTGCTCTTTCCCTATTAGCAGTTGGTGAAGAATACTAATTTTAGTTTAGCAAGGATTCAAATTTTCACCAGAGATCTCAAGGACAACCAATTGGCTCTCACTGTTTCTGTGAGAGTGCATGTATCCATGTCATCTGACTCAGAAATGATCCTGTATTCCAGTTTTATGTTGTCTTTTTCCTCTCTAATCCTTACTAATGTCTCTTAAGTCTACTTGGGTCTGGCCCAACTATTAGCTGCCTTCTTTTCTTTGCTACAGTACAAGAAGGTTCACGAAAAAAGTCCAGAGTTCACAAGACACAAGACACAAGACACAATCCAAAGACAAGGCAGGAATCATGACCAAGTAACACATAGATAAGAAATGAACATGCCTTCCTGTCAAACTGACAACAAGTGGTCAAAATAGGAAGCGCTTTATCAAATCCTGTGCTGGTTAATAGTGGTGTTCCCCAAGGCAGTGTTTTACAGTAGGTCCAACACCCTTCATACTTTACATAAATGATCTTTGCGATCATATTAAAAGCAACTGCATTCTCTTCACTGATGATGTAAAACTATTCAATACCACTGACAATGCAACTATCCTTCAAAAAAACCTTGACTATGTGTCAGATTGGTCTAACAAGTGGCAACTTCAAATCTCAACCAACTAATGCTCTGTCTTGCACATTGGCAAAAAAAAAAAATCAAAACATAAAATACAAATTATATGGACATGACCTTGTAGATGACCCTCACTCTGTCAAGGACCTTGGAGTACTCATTTCTAAAGATCTAAGTGCCCGAGCCCACTGTAGCAACATTGCCAAAAAGGCATTAAAAGTTGTTAACCTAATCTTGCATAGCTTCTTCTCTGGTAATATTGTACTATTAACTAGAGTATACAAAACATTTGCTACCCCAATTCTTGAATACGGCTCATCTGTCTGGAACCTGCACTGTATATCAGACATAAATACAATTGAGAGAGTCCAGAGATATTTTACGAGAAAAGTCCTCCATTCCTCTACCCGCAATAAAATACCTTATGCCACCAGACTTCAAATTTTGGTCTTAGACAACTTAGAACTATGCAAGCTTCGGTCTGACCTAAGAGTAGTACATAAAATTATCTGCCACAATGGTCTACCTGTCAATGACTACTTCAACTTCAACCACAACAATACATGAGCAAATAATAGATACAAACTCAACATAAACCACTCCAAACTTTATTGCAGAAAACAGTAATAGAGTGGTCAATGCCTGGAATGCACTACCTGACTCTGTGGTTCCTTCCCCAAACCTCCACAACTTTATCCTTAAACTGTCTACTGTTGACCTCACCCCATTCCTAAGAGATCTGTAAGGGGCATGCATAAGTGTACCAGCGTGCCTACCGTCCCTGTCCTAATATTCCTTTTTACTTACTCTTTTCATGTATTCAGATATACTTTTACAGGTATATACTATACCTGTTATCTTATATATGTTTGACAAAATAAAATAATAAATAAATAAAAAACATCATCTCCAGCTGTCTGCTGTGCTAAATAGCCAGCTTCTGGTGCAGCCCATCAAGAGGGAAAGAGGCTGCCTCCTCGCAAGTAATCTAGCTTACCTTTGCTACTCCTGCCTTTTCTCTGCCCTACCTGTTCCCAGATCAGTGCAGAAGGCAGTTTCTTTTCCTCATCACTGACCGGCTGTAGCTGTGTGCTTTCTCCACCTGAAGCCTCAGGGCTGTCCTGCTGCAGGTGTGCTTCAGCCAAATTTCTCTTAGCTGGCTGCACATCCAATTTCTCTCTTAGCTGGCTGCACATCCAATTTCTCTCTTAGCTGGCTGCACATCCAATTTCTCTCCCATCAAGTACTCTGCCTCACTTGGGCTCGCAGCCCCTGCCTCAGAGCCATTGACCAACTCTCCTCCTGATGTGCCCCGGATTGATTCATCCTCCTCTGAACTGACATCCAGAGAGGCATTTGGGGAAGCTTCTGGGGGAATCATCACACTTTCTGTCCTAACAGTTCCATGAAATTAATGTCTGTTGTAATTTTCATGAAATTGTAGACTCCTGGTGTCTCAGTAGTTAGAATGCAGTATTGAAGGCAAACTCTGCCTACAGTCTGGAATACAATCCTGGTGGGCTTGAGGTTGACTCAACCTTCCATCCCTCTGAGGTCGGTAAAATGAGGAGCCGGATTGTTGGGGATAATATGCTGACTTGGTAAACTATTCAGAGAGTGCGGTAAAGCACTATGAAGCAGTATATAAAGTCTAAGTGCTATTGCTATTGTTTGGTTTAATAATAATACTACCTTTAGGTACCTTTAGGTACATTTAGCTACCTCAGACCACATGTTTTCTGAAGTTTTTATCCCAGAGCTATAATTGCACTCAACAATGAACTAAAGGGCCACTATCAGTGAGCTGTTGGACAGTATTACTTGGTCTGTTGTGTGGATGTTTGGGTGTTTTAGGGGTGGGGAATTTGTGGTGGGTGGAGGTGTGTTTGGGGATTGTTATGTGTGTTGGACCTGGTCTTCGGGTGTTAAGTGAATTTTGTTATATGAGTATACTGTGTATACGCATACAATGACAATAAAGTTTTTATTATATTATTATTATCATTTATATCAGGTAGAAGAGGGACAATTAACTTCAGCGTAATGTAAGAAGGAAATGTGGTTACATGAATAGAGAGAAAGAGACAGTGAAATTGAAAACAAGAGTAATAGTATAGGAAAATAACTTACATTTGATTAACTTTTCTAATAACCGATTTATAAATATCCCATTTACTGTGATGAAAACATAATGTGAAGTCAGAGGTATTTATGTTATCAGCATACCATTGATCTAGTAGTTATACCAAAGATTAAAATAACATTGAAAAACTGGAAAGACTGTTGATACAGTCGGTAAATTCTATTACAAATGGAAAAATAAGATTGAATCTACTCACTGATGAATAATAATTTTCTGGAACTGAATCCCAGCCTACTTGGTTCAGATAAAAAGTCCATTTCAATGGGTTTAGGGTACCCAGATTTTATTTTATTCATTGATTTTTCACCAGCATACTTGAACACTGTAAATTTACTTAGATAAACTAATTTTATTTCATAAACCACTCTCTTCAACTGAGATTTCAATAGCATTTCTGTAATTAAAGTTACTAGCATTAGATCATTGCAAACAATTAGAAATAAGGCTGAACATTAAATAGATTATGATTGTAAACCAGATTAGAAATATGATTTTGAAAAAGTATAATTAAAAGCAAAAAAAAATCCCTTGTGTTAGGATCCCTAAATTCTACTACATTCCTGCTGTAATTCTGCATGTCCAGCTTGACACTACTTGGCTGACAATAGATTAATGCTGAGGGATGACTTAGAAGGCTATGATGACAATTTTGAAGCATCAAAGAGTTGTTTTGATTTAACCTCTAACTTCTTTTTCTCCATTCTTTGAAATACCTCTCTCTTGTCTCTGCATTTTCCTCTCTATTATTTAGCTCTAGATCATTCCAAGGCTGCTGCTAACCATGTAAGTAAATTTAGACATTAATTTAAAATGTAAGCCAATATCCTTCAACTTGATACAGATTTTAGTCTCCTAGCCAATAGCCCCAAACATCTGGAAGTTGGGCAGACAATGCACATTACATAATTGTCCTACATATTGTGATAATAATTATGCAAATAATTGTGAAAATATTGCAAATAACTGAGCTTTGCAATATGAGATCAGGAATCTGGATGACATATAAGGTGCAGTAGTCTTGGCTCCATGACAGTGTTGTCATCTGCACCTCTATAACTGTCTGGTTTGGTTCTGCAACCCAACAAGACAGACACAGATTTCAGAGGATAATTAGAACTATATATCCTCAAGGGCAATGTAGTTTGTCAATGCTTGTTTGTTTGTTTGTTTGTTTATATCCAACATGGATCAGTAAGGGCAATCTTTCCTGTTGAGAACAAGTGAATAACTTTGAAGAATTGATTTGGTTTATTTAAAGAATTTAATCCACCCAGGCAGCATAAATATGCACCAGTGACTATATTACACAATCAAACTCCAAAGAGACCAGAAAGGAATCAGTCAAGTGTCAGAAAATTGCAGGCACGCCACAAGAAAGATTTTGAAAAATAAAAATAAAGGCTTCATCTTATTTCTGGCAGAATAACCAGTTGAGTTTATTTCTGGCAAAATGCACCAGTCACAGCTTGCAAAAAAAAAGTTGTTTTTTTTTTTTTTGTTGCAATGTAAATTTGTTATTTATTTCCACCAAATCCTGGTAAGTTTTTTTTTCTCTACCTTTTCTCCAGTCCCCATAGTTAAGATTGCAAAGGTTTGCTCTGTCACTTTCAAAATTTCAGTGAAATAAAAAGCATCTCAACAGGTAGTTTATATGGATTCATTGGTAAAGCAGAATAGTTTGGCTATTATCATTGAATAGTTTTAAATGATAATTGAGAGAAATATTCTTTCCAGTTTTACAGACATATATCTTATAATTTATTAAGTTGCTATATTTATATTATTATTTATGATGGTCATAATGATGATGATATACCTACATCAGTAACTATAAAAATATAAAGCAAAACCTTGAATTAAACATGTGATGCTGATAGGGGCGGGGGATATCTGTAGCAAGCTGTCTATTCAATAACTAACTTGGCAATAAAAATAATAATTCCAAGACTTGCAGCTCTGGTTCCATCACAATGGCACTGTATCATGTTCTCATTATTAGGAAACATTGTGATGTCAATTCCATTCAACAAATGCTCTACTGGTGATTAAATCCACATCTGGACATTGATCATCTACTTGACAGTTAGTTAAGGGCCCAGGGAATTAGTATACATCTGTTTAATAAATTTTGTTTTCAAATCCAAGCCTGGTACTGAACTCTGCTCTTTGGGATCATTTGTATCCGCGACTTAGATGGTACAAGTAATTCTGCCATTCGTATTTATATGTTAGGTAGCTTGGCCAAAATGAGAGAAGCAGGATAGAGAAGATGAGTTAGTACAAAAGTTAGTTAATGCTTGGAAAGAAACAAGATCAATGGTAGATCTCTATGGGCCACAAGTTAAACCTCTCCGATGGGATTCCTATCCTGCAGTCCCAGAATCCATTAATAAGATGGGGGAGGGGACACTTCCATTCAGGGGCACAAGTATCTTCTGATCACTGAGTCTTGCACATACAACCTGCTGTTGGGGGTGGAATAGCAACAATGGTGGCTCAAGATGCTCTCCAGGACAGAATTGGGCCATTGAGTTGCAGTTATTACGCCTTGATTGCAAAAATCTGATGCAGCCAAGAGTTAGAGTTTCAGTATTGTTCAGTATTGCCTTCTACTAGTCACCTTAGTTTGCTTCTCTTTGCACTCCCACTGGTCAAATGCTTAGATTTCTTTATGGCAAAAACTGACCTTCAAACAACCATGACCAGATTAAGTTTCTTTAAAACTGAATGCCTGACAAGGCCCTCTATATCCACAGCAGTGGTGGGATTCAATTTTTTTTTACTACCAGTTCTGTGGTGTGGCTTGGTGGGCGTGGCTTGGTGGGCGTGGCAGGGGAAGGATACTGTAAAATCTCCATTCCCTCTCCGCTCCAGGAGAAGTTTACTGAAAAATCCCCATTTCCTCCCAATCAGCTGGGACTCTGGAGAAGAGAATAGATGGGTGCAGGGCCAGTCAGAGGTGGTATTTACCAGTTCTCTGAACTACTCAAAATTTCCCCTACTGGTTCTCCAGAACTGGTCAGAACCTGCTGAATACCATCTCTGATGCACAGTCTAAATTAATTGCTTACCATATCCTTGACTATATTTATATGACTGGAAATAAGTTGTTTTTATTAAAGGTGTGGCTAAGATCATGCCAGTTTCTATCCTTATTGGTTATTTGCATTGTCCAGGATAGTATTGTTCCAAATATTTTGCCTCCTTATTTTATTTAACAGCAGTCTTATTGAATTCAACATGTCTATGGAGATTCTCAGTCATCCAGGTCATGGTTGTCCCAAAGGTGCTTTTTCAAAAGGCAGCTCTGCCCTGAAAACGTTTTGCTTCTTATCCAAGAAGTTTCTTTAGTTCAGAACTGATGAGAAGCAAAACATTTTCAAGGAAAAACAAAGTCCACTTGCCTTTTGAAAAAATACCTTTGGGACTTAATTCAGCAGTTGAGCAAACAAGGATGGGGCAATATTTTATTCTGGGATCGGCTCTGACTCTAGTAGCCCAATATGCTCCCCAAGAAAAACACTTTAAAGTTTTGCTTGGAAGCTCTTTTATGACCAACCCTCTAGATTAAACCTGATTACCACAAAGAAATAGTTTTATGTAAGGATCACACTTCTTAGAATTTAGACTTGAAGAAAGACTGTTTTCTTCTCAGATGGAAAAGAAGGAACAGACTGCCTACATTTGCTGATTTAAACCACGTTATGGGAAATATTCTTATATTAATTCAAAGAAGTAGAAATGAATATTAAGCACTGTCCTATTTTTTATTTCAAAACTGTTTGAAGTTATCTGTTTTAAAATTATTTGGAGTCTAAATAACCATCTGCTTGGGACTTTCATCTAAAATTACTTAAATTTCCTTCCAATCTGGGATTAAATGTTTGGATCACTATCCAACTGTCATTCTGCCAGGGTTACTCATCTGTCAGGTAAGTGTCCATATGATTCATAAAAGAGCCACATTCTCCCTAAAACCACATATTCATTGTTTTTTCATTACCTGATTTATTTATATGGGAAAAGCATCAGATGTTTCAAGTAGAGGTAGACCATCTCAAGAAATAGATATTGCAGTGGTTCAAAAAAATGCTACTTTATCATTGTAGGATATAATAACAGAATCTTGAAAGCCTGTCCAAGTTTATCTCTGTTAGATCACATACTAAACAAAATCAAGGCAATTTTATTTTGAGTGTCTTTCTTGTGCTTCCTACAGTGTTTAGATTGTATAATCTCTTGTCCAAGAGCTTTTTAAGGTTCTTTACATATCTTTCCCAAGGTCAGCTTTGAACTTGGGTACAGCTATCCCTCCCATTGAGTGATTGGGTTTACAAGTCCCATAATTCACAGTTAATCTGTCTAAGGGTTCTGGTGCTGGCAATCTTGGATGCTCAACTCATCTGGAAGATACCAGACTGCATGTGGCTATTATCACTTGTAGCCCAGGCTTTATCAACCATATGATTTTTAAAAGGAAAATATATAACTAATGTAGAATGCCAGCATTGGATTTATTTACTTTATTTTTTGTCTAGAACCAAATCATGTGCAAAATTATTTAAATTGGCAAACTAAACCCATAGCCCAAGAATCTGAAAACAAATTTATCAAGAGCCATATTTTTATACTGGGCTATAAAGTACATAAATAAAAAAATAAAGTAATAAATTTTCCATTTATTAACTTATTGTGATGGAATGTATTCTTATAATTACCCCATGTAAATATTGTGCATAATAAACACCACAGCAGTGTCAGAATTGAACTGTCTTGTGATTTATTGCTTTATTTAAAAGGCCAAATCCAAGACACAAACAACATTACCCAAATTCTCAGTGTATTAAAAATGCATTGGGAATATTAATTTGATTGCAGTGCACAGCCTAATATAGTACATAATGTACCAACTGAACAATTTTTAATTTTCTATTGTAGCCATATTGGTCTCAAAATTCAAGAATCAAAAACACCAAATCCCTCAAGTAAACTTTTTGGGGATTGGGAGGCATCTTTTATAGGTGATGAAAGTAAATATAACGCTTTGCCAACCTGATTGCAAAATCCACTGCTAACTGATTCATGCATATTTTAACAATGTAATTCTCCACAGTCCATTTAATAGGATTTGTTCCTCATTTGAAATTCTCTGAATATTTAAAATGTGTGAAGCTCAAGGAGCAACTATGCAAGTTCAGGAAAATTAAGTCCTACTGAATCTAGTACCTGCTACCAAATAAGCATGAACATGATTATAATCAATGAATACAAAACTGAGATTATTCTAGAGTAATACCGGTAATTTCAGAATACCGATTCAAATTCTTGTCTGCAGTTACAAGAGAAGCTAAAAGAGAAGCAATGATAGATTAGGGTTAACAACATATATTTGCAATGATATCTTTATATTAAAGATGTAGAATAACTCCATTACTGTACATTAACTCTTCATAGCTTTGACTCTTTCACAAGTCTGCTTGAAAGATGTCCGTAGATTATTATAAAATTGGATTGTTATACATGAATATTGCTGCATGGTCTACCAAAGTTCTTCAAAGATTTATAGTTTAAAAAACAAAGTTAAAACTAGGGATAGGAATATTGTCCAATTAGAAAAAGGATACATGATACAGGAATGAAAGGAAGATACATGAAAATTGTAAATGTATATAAAGCATGCGTAGATTAATACAAGAGATTGTGTAAGATTGAAGAGTAAGAATATAGGACTGTTAAACATTACTTTGTCAGAGACATATTTCTTTGATCTTCAACTGACATATTTCTTTGATCTTCAACTACCATTTTCCATCACTCCCCGCCATTCCTTATCTTAATATCTTTTAATTGCTATTGAATTACTGCTACTGGAAACTGAAGGATATTATTATTTTCTGTTTGGCTAGTAAAAATATTTTTCAAATGCTTGAAAATAATGATGAAAGTTCCATCACTATTTTCTTCTTCCCCAAGCATAAAAATATTATTATTTAGAAAGTTGTCCCAAAGGTGCTTTTTCAAGAGGCAACTGGACTGTCTGATTTTTGCTTCTCATTCAAGAAACTTCTTCAGCTCATAGAAAGTTGTTTCTGTTCTTATAGAGATGCAGAAGATAAAAGTTAAATTACTACCAACACTCATTCGTTATACATCAGATTGGATGTAGTTCTACACAGCGTATTTCAGATGGAAAATCTTGGAAAGTTTGCTGAACTAATGCATTGATAGCAAGCAATCTTTTTCAGGACAAGAAATGTTCTGAGTACCGCTCCAGTCTGCAGGTTGTTGGAATTCAAGAAAAAAAATGGAGAAAGGGTAGTTTGTTTTATGATATCACAAATACAGATCCTTAGCTCTGCCTAAAGAGTGCCAGACAGATATGGAAAGAGCTCATCACATTGCAGATTTTCCCTTTTCTGTGCCTCATATATATTGGTCAAATTTTGTGAAACTCGTTAGATTTTCCTACCTCACTGAAACATAGAGAAAGAGAAATCCTAATATTTATTTATTTGTTTGTTCATTCCTCTGGTATGATTGCCCATCTCAGTAATGACTCTGTGCAATGCAGTTAAAGACATCAATATAATAGAAAAATAAGAATAAAATGAAAAAGTGGCATCAGAGACAGTATTTCACAGGCTCATTTAATCTGTCTGTGGAATTGAGAGTTGAAGTCCATACATCTTAAAATAACTAGTTTGAAAAACCATGTCTTACTTTAAGAGAAGAGAAATGCTAGCAATATAGAAAACCTGGCAAATCATTAACTATAAGGGAAAAAAGGCACTTTATCTCATATTGAAATATGGGATCAGAGTAGTGACAGGCTGAAACACTGAGCTTTTGGGGGGGGGGAGGGAGAAACTAATTTGTTTGAAATTACCCAATCTATATCCCAAATTCCATGATAGGAATTTCCTCGAATCCCAGCATAGCTACAGTCCTTCTGATGTCCTTCTGATGTCCTTCTGATGCATGAATTGAACACTCTGACGGGTCCTTGGTGCTCTCTGAGCTTGCTTGTTTTTTCATTAGTTACCTCCAGACTAGGTAACTTCATCAGTGCTAGTGATGATGTTACCTGGTTTGGGTAATGAAACATCTGCAAGAAAACAAGCAAGCTCAGAGAGCACCAAGGACCCCTCATGTCAACCCTGTGCTACAAATAATCTATTTTATTATTGAACATTCTGTATCTTAGAACAGGGGTGTCAAACTCGATTTCATTGAGGGGCGCATCAGGGTTGTGTTTGACCTCAGGGGGTTGAGTGGGCATGGCCAACTTGACATCACTCTTGTTGAGGCACCTGTGGTGGCCCAAGCACTCTACCAGTGAAAACAGAGTTTGGGAGGGTCACGGGTGGCCCTCCCTAGCTCCGTTTTTGCTGGAAGAGGGTTGCAGGAAGTCATCGCAGCAAAAAACAGAACTCCATTTTTGCTGGCAGAGGCACCATGAGCCAGTCCTTTGCTGTTTCTAGGATGGTCCCGTGGGCCAGATCCAAGTACCTTGTGGGTTGGATGCAGCCCACGGGCCTTGAATTTGACACCCCAGTCTTAGAATATTTGCCTTATTATCTTACTTTAAAGTAAAAAAACAACCAAACTTGAATTCCCTGAATACTTCTCCACATATGTATAAATAATCAGCATAGCTAAACCTGGACTTTTCTTATCATATGCAGAAATACTGTTAATGGTTTCTCCCATTCATTGTCACTGAAAAATATTCTTATTGCTTAAAATGGCTGTACACAAAATTAGAAAACATATCTATTTGCCCAAATCCCACAGAATCTCAGCCAGCGCTTTTTCATAGCTCTACTCTTTAGATCTTTTTAGCAGGAAATGCCGGAGACCAGATCCAACACTGTCTGCATAAGGAACATATGTTTTGCACCATGGAGCTATGGCTCCACTCTGATTTCATTCATTTTGGGTTGCTTTCCATTGGAAGCATGACCTTCACAGGATGCCAAATGAGTCGCAGTGTGCCTTGTCCTGTGTGTTTTTTATGATTTCATTTACACCAGCACACGAACAATATTGCATCAGTATCACATACTAATATGATTGAGTAAAGGTTAAGGACCGAGTGAGGTTAATAAATCAATCACATCCAACCAAGTAAATCCAGTTGTAACAGAAATCTTTTCCTTTTCTTCTTTTTGAAGAAGCCAGGATTTGACCCTGGGAGCTTCCTTCTGCAAAGCATATGCCCTGTTGCTAAGCACAACTCTGGCACTTAGTAATATTGAGATGAAGCATTTCCTCTGCCTACACGATTACTGATTTGTCCATTGTGAAAAATAAATGCTCCCTATTGCTATAATGGGGGGAAAACTTTCCTCCATAAAAACAGTGTGTTAGCTTAACCATCATATTTTTAAAATATATTGAAGTTTTTATATGACTATTCCAACTACAATGGAGATCCCTTTCCCTTTTATAAATGCTGTTTAGAGAATCAACAGGTTCCTGCTTCTACTATAGCCAAGTGCTGCATCACTAGGACTTCAGAGTCAGATTCTGAAGCCTTCTGATAGCTGGCCTCCTTCAGATATATTGAGACTGAAGTTCCCAGTTATTCTATATAGTGGCAGGTTGAACTCTAGCTGGCTGCCAATTGGACAGAATTCAGTGTGGTAAGGCTTGATCTTCTGATTTTATCTACGATTCTTTTGAGCTTATTGCACCTGTGGAATCAATAATTTTTTTATTGCCTTATGAGTTCTGCCTCTTCCCGTTTAGTAATGATCTCGCTGATTCTTAGCAAATGCTCTGGCACAATGTGAGTCACTGAATGAATGAAATGGTCAACTCATTTTTTTGGCAAGGAGTAATGCCACCAATTTAAGAAGAGGCAATTGTGCATGCATCCTTCCCTGTAGATGCCTTCCATGGATCCAGCCGTTTTTTGACAATTTCATCAACCTTACAGTTTTGGACATAGTGGTGGTGGTGGGGAAAGTGGTGGCAGCATAGCTTTAAAAAATCTTATGGGAATCCAGTTTTCTGGATCTCTCCCAATCATGGAATGGAAAAAACATTGGTCATTTTGGCTGATGTCTTTTACTGAGACCTGAATCAGAGGAGTGTGCCCTACTGGATCTGTTGGATACCTTTGCAAAATACTATGGTATGCAACTGAGAGATCCTGTTTTGCTGTTGTTCAGCTCCTGCTCGAGTTTACAATTGCTGGAGAACAGCTTTCAAGATCTTGTTCCAGTGCAGGATGACTCATGTTTCAGGGCTTCCTCTTTCACTACTTAGCTTCTAAATGAAGTTACTGAGTGAAGACATCCATTGGTTGGAATGAACTGTTATCAGTATATTGAGGATACTCAGTTAAGTTAGTTACACACTGTAACTCTAGGCTTAGTTGGACATGCCATAGAAAGCATAAACTAGTACCTGGAGGCTGTTGGGCTGTTCAGGCTCTGGATTCAGGCTATATAATCTCAGGTTCATTTATTTGTTTATTCCATTTCTATAGCTGCCTATCTCAATCCAAATGACTTTAATTAAATCTATTCAAAATTGTTATACATTTGCAAGTGTCTAGGAACAGTTATCACAATAATTACTCTAAATGAGCTTGTGCTCCTCTAGAATAGGGGTGTTAAACTGGCATCCTGGCCACACCCAGCCCAGTTCCGCAAAGGGGGAAATGTCAGGATACGTCACGAGACACAATTGAATTTGACACCCTTACTTAGAAGGACTTTGTTCATGAACTAAGAACCTTCTCAACTACTCATAATTACTGCTTATAGAGCAGGTGGTAGCAATGGCCAAGAGCACCTTTGTCAGTGTTGGCTGATGCACTTAGCCCAAGACTCTTTGGAGATAGTACCTTATGTTTCGATCACCACTGAACTGGATTATCTTAATGTACTCTACACACAGCAGCCTTTGGAGATGGCCTGGAAGATTCAACTTGTCCTGAATGCTGCAGCAAGGCTGCCATAGTAGAGTAATACCATTCATGAAATCACAGCACTGGCAACTAACTAACATCCAGGACCAATTCAAAGTGCTTAATATGACCTGCACAGAGAAGAGGTTCTACAGCCTAGGAGTAGGAAAGAAGAATCCTCCTTATTTCCACTCTTCCACTTGAAAGAGACACAAGAGAAAGAGAGAGAGAGAGAGAGAGAGAGAGAGAGAGAGAGAGAGAGAGAGAGAGAGAGAGAGAGAGAGAGAGAGAGAGAGAGAGAGAGAGAGAGAGAGAGAGAGAGAGAGGGAGAGAGGGAGAGAGAGGAGAAGAAAAGTAATGGTAAAGTTTCCTTTGGTCAGTGGGTCTTCTGCAGCCAAGAACTGGCACTTAAGGAGGCAAGAGTATGGGGGAAGTGACATAAAAAATTAAATCACTTAAATATTCAGAAATGGAACGGGTGGATCTGGCAAGAGTTTGGTGCAGGCTGCTTATGTAAAGCTTCCCAATGATGTCCCTTTTAAAAGCAATGCTTTTAAAAGTTAAAAAAAAATTGTGCACCACAGCTGATCACATGCTATTCTACTTACCACGTGCCTTCTTTTGGCATGCGCTGCATGCGCACACCTCCCATTTGGTGCATGGTGCATCGTGCGCACTGCGCATGTGCAGCCAGAGAACCAATAGTAAACCAGTTCAGATTTCACCACTGCAAATAGTACTTAAGGTTTATTATACGTAACACATTTGGAGAGTTCAGAATTGGAATGGCACACATGTTGAAGTAATTAATACATAAAGAAGCATGGCACATCAGACAGAGTGGGGGGAGGGGCATTGCAGATTGTGAAACTTATTAAAATAACTAGAAGTATTACAATCAAATTTGTTTTACACATTTTCTAGTTTATTTTACTGACATAATTTTACACACCAGTCTACTCCAGTACATGTTAATTCCACAAAATGGCTTTGATCACTTACTGTACTTTTCGGAGTATAAGACCCTAAAAGAAGGTGGAAATGTTGGTGCGTCTTATGAGTTGGTGCAACTTATAGTTCGAAAAATACAGTAATTGCCAAAAGGACATTTGAAAAGTGTACTGTTTTTTTTAAAAAAACAGGCATTTTTAGCTTAAATTAGTGTTGTAACTACTAAAAAAAACACATATTGGGCTCCCAGTAAACAGACTTAACAGAAATGTTGATTTATCACCATGAGCTCAGGCACAAAACAAGTGTCCTAGAACAAACAGTACCATTTTTAAAGCCTATGAGCGTTCCATAGGAATTAGGCTCCCACAAAACCCATTCATTATTATGAAGAACAGGAATCAAACTAAAAGTCAGATGCAATCTCAAGACATGTAACTCAACAGAGCTCTCTATCAAGCCTGTTTCTTATTTTTACAAACTTATATTCACTGGGCCTAGGGAAAGTATCCAAAGGATTCTTCCCAAAATTCAGTGACATGTGAGGCCAACTCTTCTTCAAGCCTTAAAGCAGCCATTGCAGGGGTGAAATCCAGCAGGTTCTGACAGGTTCTGGAGAACTGGAAGGGGAAATTTTCAGTAGTTCGGAAAACTGGCAAATACTATCTCTAGCTGTCCCAGAGTGGGGAGGGAATGGAGATTTTGCAATATCCTTCCCCCAAGAGTGGGGAGGGAATTGGGATTTTGCAGTATCTTTCCCCTGGAATGGGGTGGGAATGGAGATTTTGCAGTATCCTTCCCCTGCCACGGCCACCAAGCCACACCATGCCCACCAAGCCACGCCCATAGAACCGGTAGTAAAAATAATGGATTTCACCACTGAGCCATTGCCTCTGGTAGATTTATGAGGCAGCTTCAAAGGTTCTTCCACATTATTGTATATATTTAATGCACTCAAGATTACCTCACCCATACTAACTGCATTTTGTATAGCATTGTTCTTTTGAATATTGAATGCTTCTTTTGAATATTGAACCGCTCCAATGTTCATCTGTTTTCCATGTCAGTTTGCTCTCTTTAAATCAGCACAAAAACTCATAAGCATTTCCTTGAGCCTTTATCCATATCTGCATTAGTGTACCCACTTTCCTAATAAGAACATTTTTCCAAGCAAATATTCCTCAAAGAAAGTTTTTATTATAAAGTGTGTTTATTCATTGGAATAATTTGTTTTTAACTATTTTTTTAAAACCTTACGTAAATGACAAATAAAAGCATACTTTCCCTAATAGTATTCAGATAGCTAAATTATTCAGATAGTTAATTCAGATAACTAAATTATTAAGTTTAGATAATTGTCAATATTACAGAATAATTGTTTTTGAGGTGCTTCTAGGTTTCACCTATGCAAATTTGGGACATGCAGACTGAAATATAACAAATTTCTCACCTATTCTTCAATTGTAGTTCCCCTTACTGGTTGGGTTAGTGAAGAGGCTTCCCAATTCACTTTCAAGAAACAATTCAAATGGGTTCAGTCTGTTTCACATGATTGTTGCAGGAGTTGG
Source organism: Masticophis lateralis (assembly GCA_030761175.1). Classification (NCBI taxonomy): domain Eukaryota; kingdom Metazoa; phylum Chordata; class Lepidosauria; order Squamata; family Colubridae; genus Masticophis; species Masticophis lateralis. The sequence continues at coordinate 118,815,003 of JAUDYJ010000001.1, forward strand.
CCTTTGCTCTGTGCAATGCTATAGGTGCATCCTTTGGACCATTTACCAAAATGGCAAGACATTGTGAAGAGACAAGTTGTGACACTTGCACGGTGACCACCAAAAATTTTGATTTGGAGAAAGCTCAGTCTGAATGATGTAAGTTAAGTGTTCACTCCAAAGTTACTCATCTTGGAAGACCTCTGGTAGGACACGAGGAGAGTCCAGGCTGACTACATTCAGCCCAAACCCTGGGCAATCTCCCTGTGTCCCCAAAAGTCCATTAGTCTTCATCTTTTTCAACAGCCAGTAATCCTGAAGGACTTGGGTTTCTTTCAGTGTTGTCCTGTAGTGACAACACTGTCACTACAGGACAGAAGAAGGAGGAGAAACAATATTTATTTTTATTTTATTTATTTATGTATTTCGTCAATCATGTATTTGATAACCGATACAAGTTTAAACATAATTATGAATACATGAAATGGATATGGATAAAAGCAAACATTAGGACAAGGACGGTAGAAATGCTGGTGCGCTTAAGCATGCCCCTTAAAGACCTCTTAGGAATAGGGTGAGGTCTACAGTAGACAGTCTAAAGTTAAAGTTTTGGGGGTTTGGGGAAGAAACCACAGTCAGGTAGTGTATTCCAGGCATTGACAACTCTGTTACTGAAGTTGTATTTTCTGCAATCTAGTTTGGATCAGTTTACCATGAGTTTGTATCTATTGTCTCCTCTTGTATTGTTTTGGTTGAAGCTGAAGAATTCATTAACTTGTAGGACATTGTAGCAGATGATTTTATGTACTACACTTAAGTCAGACCAAAGATGGAGAAGTTCTAAGTTGTCTAAGCCCAAAATTTCAAGTCTGGTGGCATACGGTATTTTGTTGCAAGCGGAGGAGTGGAGGACTCTTCTTGTGAAATATCTCTGGACACGTTTGATTGTATTAATGCCCGATATGCAGTGCGAGTTCCAGACAGATGAATTGTATTCAGGAATTGGTTTGGCAAAAGTTTTGTATGCCCTTGATTGTAGTTCAATATTACTGGAGAAGAAGCTATGCAAGATTAGGTTAACAACTCTTAATGCTTTTTTTAGCAATGCTGTTACAGTGAGCTCTGGCACTTAAATCATTTGAGATAAGTACTCCAAGATCTTTGACAGAGTGAGGGTCATCTGCTAGGTCATATCCGCCCAACTTGTATTTTATGTTCTGATTTTTATTTATTTATTTTTTGCCAATATGTAAGACAGAGCATTTGTTGGTTGAGATTTGGAGTAGCCAATTGTTTGACCATTCTGACACATAGTCAAGGTCTTTTTGTAGAGTAGCAGCATTGACAGTGGTGTTGGATAGTTTTACATCATCAGCGAAGAGAACACAGTTGCTTATAATACGATCACAAAGGTCATTTATGTAAAGTATAAAGTGTGTGGGTCCTAAAACACTATCTAGGGTCTCTTGGGAGACACCACTGTTAACAGGTTTTACATCATCAGCGTTAGGTAGAGTGTTCCCTATTTTGACATCTTGTTGCCTGTTTGATAGGAATGCAGCTATCCACGTATGCAGAAATCCGGAAATGCCATAAGATTTTAGTTTTAGAAGTAGTTTGCCATGTACCACTGAATCGAAGGCTTTACAGAAGTCTATATAAATTGTATCTATTGATTTACCCTGGTCAAGTTTTGAAGTCCATATGTTTTTGCAATGTAAGAGTTGCAGATTGCAGGACAATTTTTTTCTAAAGCCAAATTGCTTGTTAGAGGGTAGGTTGTTTGTCTCTAAGTAGAGGGTAATGGTTTATGATTGATTCCATGACTTTGCAGGTGATGCAACATAATAAGATTGGTCTGTAATTATCAATTAGGCTGGGGTCACCCTTTTTGAAGATAGGGATGACGGTGGCTAGTGACCATAAATTAGGTAAGGAGCTGGCAGATATTTTGTTCTGGAAGATATTTTGTAGATTATGCTAAGTGGTTCTGCTATGGTGGTTGAGAGCTTTTTTAGGAAGTAGGCACATAATCCATCAGGGCCAATCAATAGTGATGGTTTTATGTTGCGTAGTGCCTTTTCAACAGCATCTTCTGTGAAATTGACATGTAGTAGATCATTTTGAGTAGTTGTGATATGATTGGGAAATGAGTCTAGTGTTATTAGTTACTAGTTGATCAAGTCCCAGATTAGTTATAGCATTGTATAGGGTTGCATGTATGGGTTCAGTTGTACATTCATTTATGGTCCAATTAATAAGATATAGATTTAAGTCACCAAGAAAGATAAGAGGGTGTGGGCAAGAGGCTGCCCATGTTAGCAGTGATGTTAGTTTGTTCACATGTACAAGGCTGTAATCAGGGGCTCTGAAGCAAATTGTGGTGTTTAGGGAAAAGTCGCATACAATGGTCTCAGGAAGACAAACTCCTGTGTAACTTGAATATTTTTTAGATTTGTATAGCAATCATTTAGGTCACTCTTAAAAGCAAGGTGATGCTGTTTTGCAAAGGAGCTTTCTTTGCTTAATAGAATAGAATAGAATTTTTTATTGGCCAAATGTGATTGGACACACAAGGAATTTGTCTTTGGTGTATATGCTCTCAGTGTACATAAAGAGGATAAAATACATTCATCAAGAATAAAAAGATACAACACTTAGTGATAGTTAAGGTTACTAATAAAGTTTCATCAAAACCCAGTCCTCCTTTCAAGATTTGCACAACTCTATTTCCTGTAACTGCAAGTAAGAAGGGTAGTTTAATCATCTCCTATCTCATAATAATATGCTGTTCCAATGTATTGGATCATAGGATGTATAGACCAAGCAAGTTCTTCGCAGCTGTAAGATTAATTCTACAATATAAATTCTAATGTATTTCATGTTCTAAAATCTGGCCCTCTGAAATTGAATATAAATATTATCTTCCACCAGTGGGGAAGATAAAGAGTCATATACTCCCAAGGTGCAGATAAAGTATGATCATTTATAAATGACATGCTAAAAAAGACAAAGAGAAAACTTGGGATAGCTTTGGTGCTCAGAATTAAAACCAGCAGTATTGAACAAAAAGCAAAGAAATCCAAAAGTCAGAAATTATAGTAAGGTTATTATAAACAGTGCTTATTTTCTATAAAGCAAGTATAGGATATCTGCTTTTATTTTTAATAAATTGCTCTTTCAAGAATCCTTAAGTTTCTTCTTGCACCCAAAATCATGGTAAAGTGGTTCTGGCTAATGTTTGCTTTAAAAGAGAGAAACAAGATAAATACAGTATTTGTTTTTAAGGACACCATCACAAAGCATGAATTGAGTGATTGCTCATTTTTCCAATAAGATTATCATTGCTGTCATAATTTATTTCAAAATAATGTTTAAAACTGACATAAATAATTATATATTGATTTTTTTTAATAAAACCTCATACATTTCTATCTGGAAATTTTGTATGGAAAAAGCTTCAGAGATCTAAAAAAAAAATAGCCTGAATTTACAATCATGGAAATGTAGATTTAAATTCATTTGACTAGGCATATTATTTATTGCACGTAATACCTTCAAGTTACAATATTATTATCAACAATACTTATGGAGTGGCTGAATGAAAGAACAAAAGGAAGAAAAAAACACCTGCCCCAAAGAATTAATTATATTTTAACAGAGGAGAACATAAATGAAAGTAAGAAGATATTGTGTCAGTTAAATGAATGAGAAGAAAATAAGTTGCCAAATATTTGGGTAAATATTGCATGTAACTAAGTTATATCTTTACTAATGACTCTGAGCCATCAGTGATTCCCAAGAAAGAGATGTTGGCCAAACTGTAAATATGTAAATTTCTTAGTGATGATCTTTATAAAACTTACTGAATTGAAAATAAAATCATGCTTTTTATGAATGTAACTTATTCATACTAGGAATACTGCACCACATTGTAGGAGCAGTATTTTTGGTCCTACATTACCAATACTGCAGAAAAGTAATAGTTTTAAAATAGTAGTTTTTGAAGAAATATAGGAAAAGTTATCAAAGGGTAGAATAATTAATTACATGAAGGGGAGATTTATAAACATGTGAAACTTTTCAAGGATACAAACTAATGAGAGAGGACAAAAAATTTAGAGTTATCTAAAATGATGCATAGACAGTTTGTATTAGTGGTTAAGATATCAGGCTAGAAAGCAGGAGATTGTGAATTCAAGTTCTGCCTTAGCCATGAAAGACAGTTGAGTGACTTTGGCCCAGTCACTCTCTCTCAGTCCACCCAACCTCATAGGGTTGTTGCTGTGGTGAAAATAGAAGGAAGAGGAAGATGTGTTGGATATGTTCACTGCCTCATTTGTAAAAATAATAAACGTGAGATACAAATAATTAAATATGCAAGTTGCTTTCAGAAAGAGATGAAACCCTAGTGTCATCTAAAGAAGCTGAGAGAATATTTAGAGAATAGGTTTATTTGTTTGTTTGTTTATATTTCATATTCCTTAATCGCCCATCTCCCTACATAGAATATATGACCTCCAATTTAGCTTTACAGGGGGATTAGGTAAATCAAATCTATGATAATTAAGCTATTGGTGACTATTAGTTAATATTAGTTATTGGAGAACGTAAGAATGGCAGTGTTATTGCTCCGTGCCTTTTGTGAGTGCTCCAAAAGCATGTAGCTGACCACTTTAGGGAATAGGCTATTGGCATGCATAATCTTTGGCATTATGAGAAGAGTTTGTGTCATGTTCTCATGGGATTTGAAATAACCAGATTCTGGTGACCCATCAAAAATTAGTGTTTTCTAATTCACATTCTGTCTCAGTATAGTAGGACTGCAAATGATGGAGAAATGACACATTGTGTGGTCCTTTATCTTCTATGTTTTAATTGTTTTATAACAAGATGCTTTCTATTTATATGATATGCAGAGAAAAAGGAGAAAGCAAGAAAAAGAAAAGGGTTGCCAGGCCACAAAGATTATTTTGGTAAAACAAAATTGCACCATAATACTTGCACATTGTTTTAAAGTTAATGGAACTTAGACTTTCTGACTTATATCTCAAGTATTTATAGAACTTTTCTGTCTCATTTACATTTGTTGTTATTGTTCTCTGAATCCATTTTCAGATATCAGTCTATAATGGCTTTTATTCCAAATGGAAATCCAGAAATCTTCCAATAACGTATTTTTGAAATATGAATGTTAACACTAAGAATATAAAAATACTTAATCAAAAGTCCAAGATTAATGAAAACTGTCCTTTTAATATTTCTACATTTTATGAGAAACTTTGGGATTATCTCAAAGCATGAAAGCCCAGCAGATTTATTTATTTATTTATTTTATTAGATTTATATGCCGCCCTTCTTCCAAGGACTCAGGGCGGCTCACAACAATATGAAATAGGAAATACAAAAGTTAAAAGACAAATTAGAACAGAGTATCCAATAAAGAAAGTTAAACGTGGGAATACCAATTCAAATTTAAGATTTAAGAATATAAAAAGCTACAAAATCAGTATAGAATCAACCCAGGAAGAGCCAGGTCTTCAAGGCCTGGCAGAAGGTTCGGAGGTCGGGGATTATCCAGAGCTCCAGGGATAACATATTCCAGAGGGTAGGGGCTCCCACAGAGAAGGCTCTCCCCCTAGGGGTAACCAGTCGACATTGTCTAGCCGAAGGTACCCTGAGGAGGCCAACTCTGTGGGAGCTAACTGGGCGATGGGAGGCCGCTGGTGGCAGGAGGTGGTCTCGTAAGTACTCTGGTCCTAGGCCACATAGGGCTTTAAATGTGATCACCAGCACCTTGAATTGCACTCGGAAGACAACCGGGAGCCAATGCAGACTGCGAAGAAGTGGGAACATGGGAACATGGGAAACTTAATTGAAGTTTTCTTCACCTAGGATTAAAATGAGGAGTTTCTGGAGTTTTGATCAATGAAACAAATGGGTGGCTCAGTGGCTAAGATACTGAGCTGGTTGGCAGTTCAGTGGTTTGAATCCCCAATAGAGGTCTCCTACGTGAGCAGGGGGTTGGACTAGATGACCTCCAAGGTCCCTTCCAACTCTGTTACTGTTACAGAAAAACATATAAAAGACCAAAGTGATGTTCAAAAAATGGGGATCATACTTTCTGTGGAAGAAGTGTTTTTGAGTTACTTCTTGCGATTGAGTGTACTGACTACATACATTATAAATAACGAGCCCAGATGCTTAATATCACTGATAATCCGCTGTTGATCCTCTGCGCTTCAGAACACAAAAGGCTGTAGGCCATGGAATGTCATTTTCTCAAAGTTTAGCAGATTTCCGCTGTGTGCACAGAACTTTCCTTCTGTTCCTTCTGACCTGTTAAGAGCTTAGTGACTAAGCAAATCAGCAGCAGGCCAGACGATGAGTCTTAAATTCTTCCACTGTTCATTTAAAAGCATTGTATAACCAAACACTGTCCAAGATGTCTTCCAGCTGGGAAAGTACAACATATTGCCAGAAAACAGTCCTTTGGATGAATGTTCATAGAATGAATTCTATTGTAATCAGAGCACAGACATTCAGTGAAATATTCTTTCTTAATAGTCCTTAACGAAAAAAACAAATCTGTACAATTCCTACCATAAACCTCTGTGGGCATTTCCACACAATTAATTCCTTTTTCCAAATGAGGAGGTCCTTCATTGTTTTTCTCTAGTTAAATCAGTCAATATTCCAATGCAAACATGTATCTCCAATGTTTATTCTGCTATAATGCTTGTCCTTGCTTACGTAAATATCTATTTTTTCTCTGGCAATTACAGATCTATATATAATGGGAAATTGCAGTAATAGAGAAAATTGAATAGTCAAAAAGATATTTACAAAAGCAAAGACAAGCATCATAGTGCACAATCATAGAACAAATAAATGTTATCACTTAAGTACAGGAGCACAATTCTATCTTTCAGAAATATAATGTTTACTGCTGTGTTTTCTGAATTTGCAATCTGAAGAGCTCTGTTTTTACATTCTACTTACATTTTAACAGTTTGATCACCCTGCCTATAGCTATTCAGAAACTGAAGAATTTGTTTTTTAGACTGATATTTTTTTCTTACAAATTTAGTGTAAAATGTGAACCCTGAAGCACTAGAACTTCTGTATATTTGATTTGCTGTTCACATCAACATCACAGATCAATCTCAATGAACCCTTGGGTAACTTCAAATACTATTGATATATTTTGATGTAGTCATCATTTATTGACCACTAAGATGGCATGATGGCTACAATTACAAATTGTGCTCTTTAATATCACATATTATGTCATATACAAACTAAATTTAATGAAATGTATGGTAGGGATATAAAATAAATGTGTCATTAGTACACATTTGCAACCATTACCAAAGCAATTCTTCCATGACAACAAAGATTTGGGTCAACTTTCTCTACATAAAGTTGCATACAAGAATTCCGTGAACATGTGGATTTCTTCATACAACCAAAACCAGCCACACAAAATAGTGCCTTATTAATGCAGATTCTCAAAAAGATTGTATCTAGACATCACATCTGCACAGTAGGATAGGGAATCCTAAACCATATAAATAATTAGAATGGTAAATATCAATCACATTGTGATATTAGTTAATATATACAACTAAAACAACAATACTAAAAGTTTAAATAAACTGATCTCATGAAAAGAGGAAGAAAATGCAACTTCACAAAATATCTAACACAGGTTCATGCATTTCCTCATCCCAGCTCTATTTATAATTCCTTTCAAACGATTACAAAGGCATGTAGACAAGACTGGAGCCTTATATTCACTTTGGCACAGTCTCTGCCCTCCTCAGCTGACAAATTGGGGGAAGGGGCTGCTTATGTCAATCCCCTCCCCCTTTCTTCTCCATGCAACTTTGCAAGCTAATATATAAATATGGGAAGGTAGGAGAAAGTTCTTTCACAGAAAATCTATAGCAATTGGTTTTCATTTGTGATGGCTTTTCTTTTTGTTCTCAAATGGTCTCATTTTTTTCAGTATCCTACGTATTTTTTACTTATGCTCACTTCAACTGCCACACATGGTCAATCACATTCTACTATTGGAGGCAGAATGTTTTCCCCAAAAAAACTAATCCTGCCAGTAATCCTCATGAGAAGTAGACTGGAACAAGTTGGATACAAAGGCTTCGTCTCGTTACTTGCATCTTGCATCTAAAAACATTTATCAGATCTCTGAACCATCATTTATTTCTAGCAAGTGTTATTTCCAGTAAGTTAGTTCTAGGAGCTCCTTTCTTAGGACAGGAAATGCTTGTGTGAGGAAAGCGTGATCAGAGCTGCCGTCTCTCTATAAATACTGGTGGGGAGGTGTGGGGTGCTGGCTTTATTGCTTTCCTCGCACAAGCACGAAGCCAAGAACACCAGCCTGAAGATGACGAATGAGACTTCGTCGAAACGTCGCCAAGATACTTCCAATTCTACGCGGGAGAAGACCCGAATAACCAAAGACCTACATACAAACACCCGCGAAAACCTCAGAAAACAAATATATATATATATATATATATATATATATATATATATATATATATATATATATATATATGAATGACGTGGTGGCTCAGTGGCTAAGACGCTGAGCTTGTGGATTGAAAGATCAGCAGTTCAGCGGTTCGAATCCCTAGTGCCTCATAATGGGGTGAGCTCCTGTTACTTCTCCCAGCTTCTTCCAACCTAGCAGTTCGAAAGCATGTAAAAAATGCAATTAGAAAAATAGGGACCACCTTTGGTGGAAAGGTAACAGTGTTCCATGCACCTTTGGTGTTTAATCATGCCAGCTACATGACCACAGAGACATCTTCAGGCAGAGCTGGCTCTTTGGCTTTGAAACAGAGATGAGCACCGTAGGTTATATATATAACTATATATATAAATATATAACCTACGCGCCAAAATATTATTGCTGTGTTTTGGATGTGTACATTTAACAGTCAGGGTGGCTTAATTTAGCAAACCTCAAAAAATACATGAATTTGCTTTCAGCTCCGTCAACCCATTTGGAAAATCTGGCTCTACCAAGGGCATGCAGTGCTTGTGCCTTTGCAATCCAAGCCCTATCCACTGTGTCAGTGTTCAATATCACATACAGGTAGTCCTCAACTTATGACCATAATGAAGCTTGCCCATTATGGTCACAAGTGGTGACAACTATTAACTTAATGTCTCACACCTCTTGCTGTCCCTGATGTGGCTCTTAAATAAATTTGTGGTTCATTAAGCAGAGCACATGGTGGCCTTAGGTAGTGGAGATTCTGGGAAGCCTAGTACAGGTCCAGGTTCAATTGCCCCAGGCCTCCCAAGGTCTTTCCCACCCCCCACCCCTTGAGTCACCCCATACTCCACATCCTGTTCCTCAGGATCTCTGCAGACTGCAGCCTATTTCTCACCTAGCCATTCACCCCCCGCCCCACAAGGGAGCCTAAAACTGGGCAGCAGAAGCTACTAGCATGGAGATGTGGGGGGAGGTGTTATAGATTGATGCCAAGGTCTACTTCCCATCCATCCATCCATCCAAGGAACTTGCAGTACTCGTCCTGCTTCTTAGCCAGCCCCAGGGCCCATCACCACCTAACTTACCTTTCTGGTTTTTGCAGAGGCTTCTGGCTGACACAATGCAAGATTCAACTTTCTCACAGAGTCTGCCTTATGGCAACCACATGCTATTCTGCAAGTGGTATTATGTTCAGATTAGGAGGCTCCAAAAACTCCACAAAAAAATGGACTTCCTTTTTTAAAAAAAGCAATTTTCTCCCCCCGCAACAACACCCCTGTGAGGTTAGCTGGGCTGAGAAAGAATGACTGATTCACCCAAGCAGCTTTCAGAACTCACAATCTCCTGATTTCTAGTCACCATGGTGTCTTAACCACTGACATCAAAGCAATATGTTTACTCTTAAGACTCTTCTGTGGCCTCTCCATGGGACCACCCTATGTCCAGAGAGCAGCCAAATTTTCTTCTCTTCATTCTGTTTTCAGAGAAAGAAACACTGTCTCTGAACAAAAAAGTCATATTCCATTAGTTCTAACATCTATTAAGAAAAGGAATTGGTTTTACTGCTTTTGAAGTAGCCTAAGCTACTGAACATTACATTTTGTGGCAAGTTATGAATTCCATAAATTAATTATGGCTTGCACGGAAACTTATTTTGCCTGCCCCAAGCTTCCGAAAAATAATTTATTAGGGCAGGGGGAGGGAATGATTTTTCTTATCATAATTGTATAACTCATTCATCTCACTCACCATCTTTTACCCATCTTTTAATAAAACGTCTTTAACAATTGATTTTTTTTTCATCAGATGAATGTTTTTTCATTCCGTCCTACTGCCTCCCAGCTTCTAACAACGTGATATCCTTTATGCTAGGAGAAAAGCTCAAATCTGTACCTAACGTTTCAGGAGAGCATCATTTTATATACTGTGCAGAATTATGAACCTGGATGCTTGAGTCTAAGTTCCTTTCCCAATGATTCTGAGCCCCGAATTTTGTTTTCAAAACTGTTTCACACTTTGTTGATGTTTCAGTTATTTTCTCTATCACAACTCCATTTTAATTTTACTTGTGATTAGGGACGTTGGTATATTGGTTGATTCCTTTTTAGATGGATCTCCATTTGTAATATCGTTGCCCATCCAAGTATAACTAGACATCATTTTAGGGATCTCCAATGTACTTAGATTTGAAAAATTTGCAGTTTTGCTCTTCATCTTTATATGAAGATTATTTATTTAAAAAATAATGAGAAACCATCACAAAAGAACCTGATGAGTGACATGCCTCAACCTCCCATTGTGTATTCTCCTCCATTATAGGTAATCATTTCCCATCTTTGGTTTCGCAGGATGAGTCACATGGTCCACATTTTTCAAACTTTTTTAAGGTTAATATTTAACCTTTTTGGGGGGCGGACCCCTTCAACTTCTTGATTAAGAGATAAAGTTCCAATAATAAATTTTGGCTGTGTTCAATTTTAGGGGGTTTTGCACTTAATCTTTCAGGGAACCAGTGGTGGGTTGCTACCGGGTCACCCTGGATCGGGTAAACTGGTAGTGGCAGCGGGAGGCTCCATCCATATGCCCGGACTTCTCTGCGCATATGCAAAAGCTTCTGCACATACGCAGAAGCATCACACACACACGCAAGTGCCTACGAGCGAACTGATAGTGGCCAAAATTGAAACCCACTACTGCATAGAACCCTATCAAGTTCTCCCAGAACCCCAGTTTCAAAAAATCCTCATTTAGTCTGTCCACAAGATTAAAGTCTTTCTGTGTAATCAAGTCTGTTTAGGTTAATTTGCTATAGTATTAATATAAAAGCAACTAGAACAAGTCATTATCATGTACTGTATGAGTGATTCAGCTAATGACAATTGTTACATTTAAAACTATCATAACATTGCCAATCTTTTAAAGCTTGTTTTAACCAAAATGTCAATATCCTGGTAAAATCACTGATAACAATATTCGATTAACATACAATTTTAAAATACATATCATCTTGCATGACAGTTCTAGATCAAAGGAAAATTTTGATTGAAGAATAAATAATAAAAGTCAACACAGCACTTTTCATCAGTGTATTTAATTTGATTAAACGTTTTACTTATAATAGTAAAATCTAATAGTAATTAGTAGTAGTAGTAATTGTAATTGTAATAGTAAAAAGGGAGAAAGTGAAAGATGTAAAGAAGAAAAATGTAGAAAATAGAAAAAAGAAAAGTAAGAATATAGTAAAGAAAGATGAAATAAATATATAAAGAATTGATGTCCAACCTTCATCAAAACAAGTATAATTCAGAACATTTTGTAACTCTTCTCCCCCTCTTAGTTGTCACTTCCCACAAGAATCTTCAAAGCTATAACAAGCCTCTTTTGTAAATCTAATATTTTTTTAATTACCCAAATTACTCTTTGTTTATTTCTATTTTCCTTTTGATTTTTGAAATATCAACCCATTTGTTTTATATGCATCCTTTTCCATGTCATTTTCATACTTTATCATTTGTAGATGACTTTTGATACTATCTCTGTCTTGCCAAATAAAATGTATTCTTCAACTACCATTTCTTCCATAATATATTTTGGACATTATTTATCCATAATAGCAAACTTTCTATTGACACTTTCTATTGACACAAACTTTCTATTAAAATTCTTCTATTGACACCAATTTTTGATGCCATTTTTCAAAAATGTCCTTCAGTCCTTCAGTATTTTCAATGTTTTTAATATTTTATGTCATAAGTCCCAATTAATTAGCTTTTAATCAGGCTTGCGTATTTTTCTTCTTTAACTAAAATCCTCAATTCCCTCTTATGTCCAATTTTTTAAATTACTTACATCTTTATTGTATCTTGCAAAAAGTCTAAACAAAACCATTTCCCACAGGAAGACTTCTTTAGAATTAATTTCAAAAATCTCATTTCAGATATTCCTGGATCCTTAATCTATTTATAACTTTCTAAGATCAAAATCTTATTTAGTTTTTTACTGTTTCTTTTAAATTGTTTAAATTCTTAAGCTTATAATTAAATTTGTTTTATTAAGGGTGGAAGGCAAGCCCACCTGGCGCTTTCAGACTTGTTAATCTGAAGGTTTCCAATAGCCTAAAAGTAGTTAACAAGCAATTTCCAAATGTGATTAGAAAAGGCACTTTGCAAATTTAGTGGCCTTTAAAAGGCTGCAAACAAAATGGTTATTTCCATCATCTCCCAGAGCTCATAATTTGCCAAAGATTTCTGTCTTGTGGTATCCTCACAAGAAGCAAGTGCTCAGAGTGCCTATGGATGATCTCCCATCCTCTCATCCAAAGGTCAAGATTCTGAAGAGCTGATTTATTTACCAGTTCTTCATTCTTCACCACTGTCATTAGCTTTTTGCACAGCTACCTGCAGTTCATTATTTCTTCCTCCAGAAGCCCATACCGCACTTTTCAGATGCTTTATCATCTCTCCTGTACTATATATCAGACTCTTTCTGACATATTTTGTCCAACTATTGGGAGGGAAATGTCATTGATTCAGCAGTTTTGCATCATTTTTTAGATTTTACTGGAATTAGAGAGAGGAGATTGTATTTTACCAGTTTGAGTTTTTCAAATAACAACTTCTATATTTCACTACATCTCCCTTTTCCTTATTGTAGTACGTAATTTGTCACAGTTCTTACATAATATGAGAAAGCATGACCTGAAACGAATATGCAATTAATTACAAATGAAAAGAAACTAACTGCTGACAGATCAAGAAATATGAATTTAAATGTTCCATTAACTATGGAAAAAAATTTCTCTGGTTCCAATGTAGATTTGGCCATGCATCACAATAGCCTCTATGTAGGACTTGTGAAATATCTTCTGCATGGAAAATATTTCCCATGGATTTATCCAATTCCAGAAAGAGAGAGAGAGAGAGAGAGAGAGAGAGAGAGAGAGAGAGAGATTGTTTAAAGCAGCACAGGGTAGCCTGATTCTTCATCTTTTCATTTTATCCCCAGGGAGTAAAAAAAACCCTGTGAAATTTCTAGTTGTGAAATAATGCTTGACCAAGATTACCCAATTCATCATGGATTATTTAAACTGGATTTCTTTCTCCCTAATCCAAGACTAGCTTCTATATCTCTCATCATGTCACAGATGGACAGTCATAGAAATAGCTCTCTGGCTTTCTCCATTTCTACATCTAGATTGTTTCAAGAAATCTCCACACACCCTTTCCCCCCCCCCCCAATACTGTGCATATATCACATTAAATTATGGCCCAGTTAGGAGTCAAGTGAAAATGATCATGCGTGATTTGATCTTGGTCTGAGATTGCAGTTTAATTTTTTCTAGACTTCTGCCTGAAGAAAAAAACAATTACTGCAGAGCGGAAAAAAAAACCTGAGACAACCAATTCTCATATGTACTGAAGACAGAATGAGACACTGGTAAAGAATATAGGGTGTATTACAAAATATATGTCATTACCTGATAGAGAATGGAGAAATTCACTGCCATACTATCTACAATATATGAAAGCAGGAATATGCTTTTGGGAGTTGGGCAGCTATAAGAAATCTAGATGATCATGATGGTGATGATGATTGATGATGTTATTGTTGTCAAAAGGGGGGGGGGCATTAGAGGCAGTGTTGAATCCTAGACTGAAAAGAACAAACTTTTATGAAAATTAGCCAGAGTTGGTCAGAGCAAAGTGGTAGCTTGATTCTAAGTGACTCAGCTGTCACCAAGCTAAATATTTGATGGCAATCCCATCCTTATAAGACTTACTTCATGATGTAAATTAGAAAGCCCATCCTCAATCAAGGATCTCATGGAGTGATTTGGGGTCATTTTCTCTTTCTCTCCCTAATCCAACCTCACTGGGTTATTATTGGGGAAAAGGGATAATGGGAGGAGGTAGTGCTGTGTATCCTGTCTTCACCTTCTGAACAATAGGAAGAATATGGATGAAAAGAATACATGGACTTATTTTATTGTCTTGCTTAGGTCTGGGGCCATGCTTCATCGGGCTTCCAGCATTGCTGAGTCACACATTAGGCTTCTTTCAACACATTGCTTTGGTTCTCCAACAGGTCCCCACTATTTTCAGCAAATGAAGCAGGGAAGATGGGGCATTAGCTACTCTCTTATTTATGACTGAACTTACATTGCACTCCTCATTTTTGCTTGCAGGTGAGAGATGCACTGCAGTGAACCTGGGGTTGTCTACAGGGGGAAAAAAAAGAACTATGGTACATGCTTGGGATGGGATAAGTTCCTTATTAGAGCTGTACAATATCAGTTTCTGTCTTGCCTCCCATGATATAGTTTGATATATAGAATATATCTTAAAAATAGCAGCTGTAGAAGTACGGAAGTTACTGTACTACACATTAGGGAGCAATATCAAGAGAAGGCAGTTATCTTCTTGTTCTGCTGATCAACTCCATGGAAACATCTATGACAAATGAAATGAAAAACAGACTAGAATATAAGGTAGGAAAAAGAGAGGATATACTGAGTTTAAATGTGATCTTTGTTTACTAACCCCACTGACCTCTCCAGAACATGTTTCTTTGCTTCATTTTATTTCCAGAGAAGCAGTCAAACAAAAATGAAGAAAAACACATTATTTTTCTATGGCTTTTATGGCAAACATTTTAATCCCAAACGTAACTGTTGTAGAGGGCCGTGAAAATAGTATTGCTGAAGACATCAGGTTGGAAAGTAGCCATCTATAGTCTATGTTTGCAGTCTCTTGGGCAGCTGTGGTTCTATCCTAGTTACTTGGAATATTGTCTACAAGTTTATTATAAACGTTGCTCAGAGGGAGTAACAAAAGACTATTCTGACATATTCATTACTGTAAGATGCAAATGAGGCTTGAGACCAACAATAGGATCTCACCACTGAGTAAGGCAAGACTCCTTTGTATGTCTTGGCACTATCCTCATTTTGCTATTGCTTAAGCAAAGGTTCTTGGAACATTGCACTAGGTAGCTGTGCTGACTGGACTGGGCTTGGAAAGTAAGTAGGACCAGGCCTCCTTAGCACTTGGATCAGAGACTGCTAGGGAGGGCCAGAGCTGTGGGCTAGACTGGGAAGTAAACTGCATCACCAGAATAGCTTGGAAGAAGGCAGCCACAAGAGCCTTCCATACTGATGCCAGGAATGCTGCAGGGCTACAATCATATATGCTCCCCTCCATCCTGAAGTTTTTACCTTTGTGCTCTTGGGACATTGCTGGTCTTTTCATTCAACTAAAATCAGAAAAACAATTCTAGGCCCAGCTTCCTGCCCAACTTCATATGGAAAGACTGATCGCATGTGCATATGTCTAAATCAGACAAAAATGAACCTTGAAGAAGCAATATATATATATATATATATATATATATTTGTGCCAGCAACCATCTGTCCTGACCCACTGAAAAGTAGGTCAAGAGTGGCACCTACTGGCTATTTCATACAGAATTTTGGAATTATGTAGCTCTGTCCAACTAACCTGTAGCACAGCAGTCATTCATTTCTCTTATCTCAACACTAGGCTTGTGAGAGCCTTCTTGGCTTCCTCCTCTTGCCAGTGCTCTATGAGGCCACTTATTCCCCTCTGCAAATAGTCTTCTACCATTCTAATGCACACTCTTAAGAGGCTGAATTCCTGTTACTGCAAGGTATACCTGATTGCACAAAACTCTCTTATTTTTATTTTGATTCAGATTTCAAATTTGATGTACTTTAGGATTCCATCTCCTAATTCTCTCTTTGAAGGACTTCTCAGCCCAGTTCTGACTTCACCAATTAAGAACTAGAGAAAGGGAGAACCCTCAATAAATAAGGGCTAGAGCAGGAATGTCCAACCTTGGCAACTTTAAGATTAGTAGACTGCAATTCCCAAAATGGGAATTCCCAAGCTGTCTGGGGAATTCTGGGATTTGAAGACAATAAGTCTTAAAGTTGCCAAGGTTGGACACCCCTGAACTAGAATGTGACTAGATCAATGCAGCAGTAATCAAGCAGTAATCGAGGCACAATGTCCTGGCAAAGTCAAGAGAGCTATATATCTAATTTAATAACACTATATCTCTGAGTACAGCTGTAACATTAAATTGGTATTTGCCAAATTTAGATATACTGTATCTGTGTCTTCTCTAGTTTATTTTTTTGGATCCACATATGGATCCAAAAAAACAGTGGTGGAATTCAAAAATTTTTACTACCGGTTCTGTGGGCGTGGTGTGGCTTGGTGGGCATGGCTTGTGAGTGTGGCAGGGGAAGGATACTGCAAAATCTCCATTCCCACCCCACTCCTGGGTAAAGGATATTGCAAAATCTCCATTCCCTCCCCACTCTGGGGCAGCCAGAGGTGGTATTTGCCGGTTCTCCGAACTACTCAAAATTTCTGCTACCGGTTCTCCAGAACCTTATCAGAACCTGCTCAATTTCAACCCTGATCCAAAAAACACATTTAGAAGAGATAAAGACATTTCAAGCACCTCCACATAGGGAATAAGAGCTCTACTTCTAATATGGCTGATCACTTGAAATCTATGGTGATTAATCTTTTTAGTAGGCAAATATGGAAAGTGGGTGAGAATGAAAAAGTGCTTAATACAATTACCTTTAAATCTTGACTATAATTTATGCCTACAGGAGACTGTTCAGAGAAAAAAATACTGACACCTTTTTCAGAATCAGCTTTGGCTTCCTCCTGCCTCTACCTCTCAAATTCTCAATTAAAGAGCCAAGTCTTTTAAAAATGATTTAGATGGTAGCAATGCAGTTTTGGCTGGAAGAGCGGCCTCTACACTTATGTCAGCAAAGTCTGATCCCAGATGACTTTGCTTTCAAGATCTAACCTGGCTGCCTAAAAGGAAACTTGCCTTCCAGATGTCATAGTAATTTCTTAGGCCAAGTTTCCATGAGGGAAAAGAATCCATTTTATTGAAGACCTAGCCTCTTGGTGCAAGTTATATATGTACCGGTAAGTATGTATGTATGTATGTATGTATGTATGTATGTATGTATGTATGTACATACGTACAATATATGATTCTCCTCAGGGCAACAGGTTATGCCAGGATTTATCACTCTCTTTGCTGTGTGTTTGTATATACACATTTGTGTGTGCGTGTGGTGTGTGTGTGTATGCGCGCACACACACATATTCTTTGTGTGCAGAATAGGCAAACAAGATTCCTGCAAAAGAAATTTCCTGGCACTTTTGAGGAAATGGAATCCCTTCCCACAGCTTTCTTGAACTCTTTCTGGGCTTACTGCAAAACCAGCCTGGGCGGGGGAGTGGAGGGGGCGGGACGACTTATGGGCAAATCAGACAGATTTTTTTTACAATTAATCTTGAAGTTAGAATAAATTAAAATACCATAGCTACCTACCAATATGTTTTCCAATAATAAATCAGAAGTGATCTAAAAGTGTCTGCCACATCATATCTTCCACTAAGCCCATTAAGTGTTCGGTCTCAGTGAGAAAAGGAATCTAATTTCTTTTCAATTCCAGTTTGGCATCCCTTTGCACTTCTGAAGCAGATGCTGATATGTAAAGCAAAACATGATTAAGGAAAGAAAAGGCAACATTCAAATAGCTATTTGTAATGCGCCCTCCTTCATAATACCCTGAGTTTCCAATTGCTAATGATATCTTGGCGGTAATTTGTAGCTGACATAGATATATGGTTATTATTATGATTCTTAAGAGTATTTTTAGTAGTAGTAATGGTATCCCACCTAAACTCTGTGTGGTTGGACACAAGTCGTTCCCCAATGCCTGCATGCTAGCTCCTTTTCCAGCGCCTTGTTTGATGGAACAGAGGCACATGTCTGATGATTGAAAGAGCAGATTAAAAAAATGAGAGGATGAGAAAAACATTTCTGACAGGAGGCAAGGGCTTCCTAGTGACCTATAGAATCTTCCAGAATCATCTAACCATTTTTCTGCCAATATAACAGTAATAAGACTTGATTTTTATTTTCAACAGCTACTAGGTAATGCTCTTAGACTCTGAGGAAGAAATAGTCTTTCGTCATCCACATTGGTCCTCCCCACTTCCCTGCTCTGTGATCAAGCTTTGAGCAATCTTCCCTGGTTGTCAAAAGGAATACTTTTCATCTGAAACTTTCTGCTTTTGTGTGTCTTGTGTGTGTAGGACAGAGAGAGAGAAAGAGAGAAAATATAGCAATTTTTCATTCTGTGTGTGTGTGTGTGTGTGTGTGTGTGTGTGTGTGTGTGTGTGTGCTTTCAAGTCAATGTTGACTGCTCAGTACTCCATGGACTAGTCTTTACAATTTTCTTGGCAATATTTTGGAAGTGGCTTGTGATTGCTTGCTTCCTTGGGCTGAGAAAGAGTGACAGGCCCAAGGTTACCCAACTGGTTTTGCACCTAAGGTGGGACTAGAACAGTCAGGCACCTGAATTACTACATCAAACTGGCTCTCTAGTATCTGGTCATGCATTATGCTAAATTGTGAAGGCTTCCATCTGGATTATTCTTTGCTGACTTCATTTTGATTTTGGTTGCTATTATTTTTGGATGCCTGATTTATATCATTGCGGACATTTGATGTTATGTAATTTTGTTTGTTAGCTGTCTGGAGTCCTAGCAGATGGCTTAATGTGATGGGGGACTCAGGACTGAATGTGCAAGGACACCAAAACCTATATACCCATAAGCGAGAGTTCCTGATGACTGCTGCCTTGTGACCTTTGACATTTTTGTTTGAAGCCAGTTCAGGTCTTCACCTAAAGAAGTTCTACACTCTTTGTATAATTTTTCTCTTGGGTTCCCCAGTATAATTTTTCTCCCTGCTTATAGGTTTCTAGCAAATACATCAAGTATATCAGAAGATGCCCCCCTGAATCCCCTTTCCCAAGAGCTTGTTCCATGCAAGTAATACTTTTGCCTTTGCCAATACACATGGAACTAAATGGATAAATATGATCATGAAACTGTGAACATAAACGCTTTTCAAGACCATTACGGCATTGCTTTTAAGTTTTTGTAATGAGACTGTAGGAGGTCAGTCTAAGGTTATTTATGGTAATGGAAAATATTTGGCTGGCACGTTTAATGGAAGGTATTGGCAATATTTTTGAAAATCGCTAGAAGCACAAAAGTATGGTTTTTATAGAAAATAAGGAGCTATTGGCAACATTTTGAACTGAAGACAATTCAGTGGAAAGTTCTCCATTCTAAAAAAAATAATAATGTAAAAATCTGTTTTTTTTTTTATTGGGTTCTGTGACAATATACTGGCATCTAGTGGTCAAGACAAAGAAATGTAAAAGCAAATCATGCATTGCGTTCAGGGTTTTGAACTCTTCTGGAGCAACAGTTTCTGGGTTTGGTTTCCTTTTGTGAGTGTCTTAGAACTGTGATATTTGACTCTGTATAGTAGGATCTCTATAACAACATCTGCTATATATTCTGTGTGTGTATGTGTGTATGCTTACATATATATATATACACAATGTACTTTTCTATGGGTGAAATACATATTATGGAGAGTGAGAAATACTGTACAGAGTAAGATTCAAATTACACATTGAGACCCTCAAAACAGTTTTGTGTATAAATAAGTCATCCATTTCAGTAAGAGTAAACTGGAATGTTTTGTGTGTGTGTGTGTGTGTGTATACACACACACCTGTCTTAACAATATAGTGTGTGTGTATGTGTGTGCACATGCGTATCTATATGTCTTTCTGTCTATCTGTCTGTCTGTCTGTCTGTCTATCTACCTATCTAGTCTTGAATCTCCTTTCAAGAAGCATCTGCCTAGAGTTCATGTGGACAACGTCAAGTCCTCTCTTTGTCTGAAGAATGATTGAAGAGTAGGTCTACTTGCCGACTCTTCATTCTACCACAGTCATTGACTTCACTTTTCTGCAGAGCTGTCTTCAATTGGCCATTTCTTTCCTGGAAATTCCCTCCATTTAGATCTCTAAAAGAAATGCATGAGAAATAGATGTCTCATCTCTCATTCTAATGTACATGCATAAGTATTAAAGCATTCTGCTACACTGTGTGTAAAATACCATTTAAGAGATTGAAGTGGGAAGTATGAATAGAAAGTACAAATAGGAATCATGGAGCAAGTAGAAGTCTAGTCCAGAACTTTGTAGAGTGGAATTTGGGAGTTGCGGTCCTAACATTTCTCGTGAATTCCAGGCTAAAAAAGTTGGATTAAGATTTATTAAGATAAATCTGACAATAAATAAATTATTGTGTATGAGATTTGGAGAGACACAGGAAAGAAAATACGATGAGACAAATAGCATAAATGAAAACATCCAAAGCAATGACAGCTTTTTTATAAAGCCCTGCCAGATTAACATAACATAATTAAGCAATGTTCAAACTGCAGTGATTATTTCTTTTTGCTAGTCTTCATATGGCTTAAAATACTTTAATACTTCATGCAGATATCCTTCAAACATGTCTTATATCAGTGTCATAAATTTTGCATCCACACGCATATATGGAAATATATTTGCAGGGACTTGGTGGATTTAAAGTTAAGGTCTTAAGAACTTGTCTCATGTTCTTTGAAGTGTCTCCTCTCCATGAATTATTTGGCTTCCTCACCTAGGCCTAAGATAAATGGGATGTAGGATGTTCCACTTGAATTTCCTGGCATTTTTTTCTTCAGATTTAGAAACAGACTTTCCAATATGAAATTCTCCAGATACCTTGACATCACAACATCCCAAATTCCCAACAAATTTGGCTGAGATACTAAAGTTATGGAGGCTGGAAATTCTGTCACCATGCTGAAAGAAGCTGATTTAAAGAAGCAAATTCCCAACAGAGAGAACAATCAACCGATGGAATAGCTTGCCTTCAGAAGTTGTGGGTGCTCCATCACTGGAGGCTTTCAAAAAGAGACTAGATAACCATTTGTCTGAAGGGCTTCTTGAGCAGAAGACCTAAAAGGTCCCTTCCAACTCTGTTGTTCTATGTCCTATGTTCTAAAAACAGTGGGAAGGATAATCCTTCCTTCCTTCCTTCCTTCCTTCCTTCCTTCCTTCCTTCCTTCCTTCCTTCCTTCCTTCCTTCCTTCCTTCCCAAACTACTACTGAAACTTCAAGTTACCAGTTTTCAAACAGTCTTCATCATCAGACCCAGCACCTGTGGAGGCAACCTAACTCTAGAGCCTGAACTCACTCCTTACCATCATTGACCATTAACTCCTCATCACCATTATCATTAACCAGCAATGCTACCAATGCTAGTAGAAACTCCATGTCTCCAGACACCTGCTTGGCTTTCTGAAGTAAACTTACCTGGTGCCCAGGGGTGCTATTTGGAAAGTTGCTGTGGATAGCAGGCAGCTGCCATATGCTATTCCCTGCAATAAAATGTTTAGTGCCTAATGTATATAGAATGCTGTTATCTCTAATCTCCAGGAATTATATTCCAATCCCTGTTATGTGCTCCTGATTCAGCAGGAAACCTTTTCTGAAACCCTGAACTGAATCAGAAGCACATAATAGAGATCAAGGTGTAGGACTTACTGTACCAAAACAAAACCATTTTCTGTCCATTTGCTCCCAGTATGCTGTGTGTAATAAACAGTCATTGAGAGACAAAAACTGAATAGATCTGCTGAACAGATTGAGCTCCAAAGTTGCTTTTATTTCAAAATAGAAGCAATGACAATTGTATGCCCTTTTTAACAAAAGGGAAAAATATGATGACACTTGACAGCCACAACAGGCCAATGACGTACATTTCGCTGGAGAGCAAAGCAACTTCCATCCTTAAAACAGAGTTCCAAAGAGACGTTTGTGTCCTTCTTTTGATTCCTTACCCCAGCAGTGGATCAAGACTGCCTGCAGATCAGGGACCTGCCTGCCCCTTCATCACCAAAAGGGCTGTCATTACCAGTGACTACACTGTTTTGGCAGAGAGAAATGTCAGTTTTTCTCTAAGCATTGCCACGTCCTATGTAAACAAGCTTCCTATTCTGATAGATTAATCTATTTTATATTGGCTAGCTGTCCATATTTCACTTACATCATTCTTTCACCCTCCCCCATTTTTATCCTTTTTTTTTCTACTGCTAATTCTTAGGCATTTTATTTCTCCTTTAAGTAGTGATTTATATCTATTCATAATTAAAGTTTTTTTTTCTTTGCTTCCCTCTAAGATTTACAGATTTTCATCGCTGGGTCTGATTCACTACATCTGTTCAACAGAGTGTTAGGTTCAGCTGCAACCTCCCCATCTAGATATTGGGAAACGTTTGCTCTGGTTTTTTTTTAATGCTAGGCCTCAATCTGGTATTCAAGAATAAAGCTGACAGGACTTTGGTAATTTCAGTTCCATGCTGAATTAATTAGTGGATAATTCATGAGGTTTGTTTCTGCTTTAAAGTTTGAGAAAATTCTTCCTTGAGAAAAATAATAAGAGGATAGAAAACTTCAATATAAAAGTTTGTACAGATTGAATACTCCTGTAGAGAGTCCTGGACTTACGACCACAAATGGGCCAAGAATTTCCATTGCTAAGCAAGGCAGTTTTTCAGTGAGTTGCATCCAGTTTTATGAACTTTTTGCCATAGTTGTTAAGTGAATCACTGTAGTAAATTGCATAAAGTGCAATTCACTGCATAAAGTGAATCATGCAGTTATTAAGCAAATCTGTCTTCCCCCATTGACTGCTTGTCAAAAGCTGTCTGAGAAAGTCACAAATGGTGATACATGACCTCAGGACTCTGCAACCTTTGTAAATCCATTCCAGTTGCCAAGCAACAAAATTATAATCATGTGACCATGGGGATGCTGCAATGGTCATTAGTGTGAGTACCAGTCATAAGTCATTTTTTCAGTGTTATTGTAACTTCAAATGGTTATTAAACAAAGGGTTGTAAGTGGAGGACAATCTGTGTATGACCACAGTCATGAAGTCAAGCTTTAAATATTTTGATTCAGACTAAGATAACAAGTTGATATAATTACAGCCCCCAGAAGAATAAAAGGTTTAGAGAACCGATAGTCTCCATACTTTCAATATCCACTTATTCTAAACCACAAAAGGAAGGTGGGTTTTTAATTAAATGATATTTGAAGCACCACAAAGTCCTTGTCTCTGGCTTAGATACTTACCATGTAAAGAAGCATTAACAAAACACTTATCATCTCCTGTAAGGCGTGATTTTTGTTAGATAACCATTAAAGGGATCAATCTGTTATTAAAATAATTCAAGACAATAAAGCACACAATAAGAGATGAAAGTGAATTTGAGAAAATATTACATATTCACACTTACCCAGTGCTTTCTCCCCATCATTTCCTCTTCTATGATAACCTTCTTCAGGGCATGTAGTCCCAAGCCCCATTGCATATCTGCAAGCCCTTTGAGATTTCAGGCTCCCTAAAATAACAACAAAGTCTCTCAGCAATGCCTCTTCGGGTCACCACTGTGCCTCTTGAGACCCTAAAATACCAATCATTAAAATCTCCAGCTGTAAAAAGTTTATCTACCCCAACATTTTAAGCTTGTAAAGATACATGGTGAGACTGGTAAAATGAAAACCAATAAATGTGGAACTTATTTTTAGTGATTCACCAATCCTGCATGTAAGAAAAATAATAACGCAAGCAAAGATATATACGGAAACAGAAGAGATTTATTAAAATTTATTTTTTAAAAAATTTACTATACTACTCTCTTTCGTCAGAAAATATCAAATGCCTTGGCTATCTTGTCTCCCACAGATCAAGGCATATTGTAGAGCAGTGTTTCTCAACCTCGGCCATTTTAAGATGTGTGGACTTCAACTCCCAGAATTCCCCAGCCAGCTGGGGAATTCTGGGAGTTTAAGTCAAGATATCTTAAAATGGTCAACATTGAGAAACACTGTTGTAGAGAAAAGATCAGGGCCAAAAGCTTCTTCAATTACTCCAGCTCTGACTTTTTCTGAAAATAGAGAATCTTAGGAAAGATTTCAATACGTTGGCCCAACCCACTCCACCCGGCCTTCTACTCATGCCTATTAGTTGTGGAATGTTTCTGTGGCCAACAAAGGCTGAAGTACAATGCCTTGAGAGTCATATTATTGCGTAGTCTGGAATGCTTGGCTGCTGCACCTACAAAACAGAACTTCCTAACTATTTCTACAAATTATTTTTGACTATTGTCAAATGCCTAATTAAAAACCAGCTGAGAAGAAGCAGGTTGGGTTAAGATACCCTTTTGGCTCCGTTTTCTCTGCTGACAAAGAATAAACTTGGCCTTTTTTTTTTTCCCCCCTGTTGGCTTGCTTTAGGCCTTCCATCCAGGAGCGGAATTTATTATATTGTTAAACGTTTAAGAAGCCAGATGCATAAAATAGTTGCCACATCACATCATGTAACCCCAAGTAGCTAATGGTGAAACAGTTTTCAATTATCCCCTTCACCGCCCATAAAGAAAGTGGTTAAAGTTTAAAATATGGCTTTTCTGAAAAGTACTGCAAGCTGTGATCTGAAGTACCCTTGCTAGAAAGCTTCACACTTAAGAACACTAACGGAAACCTTTCATAATGAAGAAGAATAAGGAACCAATTTTAATTGAGGATTACATTTGTTCAATTGTGTACCATATTCATTTAGGTGACATGCAATGAGGCCAAGGCAAACACTGCTTATTGCCCTTAATTCTGTCATTCTGTTAAGTTCTTTCTCTCTTACTGCATGCTGTCCTGTGGTACACAGACACAGGAATACTTTCTGTCTTACACACATTAAGGCAGCTGTGTAGCCCATATTTCTGGATAAATTCTGAGGTTAAAAAAAAGTTACAAAACTATTTTGCTCTTCAGTTGGTGCAGAGTAGAATACCATAAATTACTGGGATTCACAGCTACAAATCTTTTATTTTTCACTTTGTTATGCAACAATTTTTCCATTCTTAAAAAAAGGAGACATTTATTTATTTAACCCCCATCCCACCATCCCCAAGTATACAAAACTTTACAGAATACAAAAAAGAAAGGTCTTTCTCTACTTAAATACTGAAAAATGTAATAAAAAACAAACAACACATTTACTATAGGAACTTCACACTGGTAAACCTCATCCCATGCTTTTGATGGATGTAGAAACCATGCTTCTTCCCTTCCCTTCCCTCCCACATATTGAAGAATTTGTGAAATGGGACTGGCAGTGTTATGTCTAGAGACCAGGCCATGGTCCAGCAACTGCTGGCATCTCAGATGTGAATAAGCCAAACAATAAACTTTCTCAATATGTGTCGGTGTTACAAAGCTTTCTACATTCTACAACCAGGAAATAAGGGTGGACAATATTTCATCTGACTATTATATACTCTAGACAAATACCATTATGAAACGTTCTAGAATATTCTAGAAAAGATACAAAGTGTTTTCTTTGTGATGGAAACAATACGGAAATTGAGTTACTGGTAGATGCAGATCTTGCCCGAGGCAAAGCTGTAAAGCTGGCTACCGCTGTGGAAGCTGCACTGAAAAATGGCCAAGTTCTGCATTTTGTTAAAAAAAAAAAGTTCAAAAAAGTCCAGATTTCAAACTCCAAAAGAAGTTTAGGAATGTGGAATGTTGTTTCCCATTACCACCAATCCTAGGAAATTGGCTAAAGGAATTCCAACGAAATATTTTGGTCCAGCCACCAAAGGCCCAAGAGATCCATAATAAATACTTCTATCTGTTCTGACCTAGGCTTCCTTAGAAAGTAAACAGCACAAACTTAGTCCTGGCAAACCTCTTTTATTTATACAACTGTAAATTACTTTCATTTACAGTCCGCAAGGCTTGATAAACAGTCTTTCAGAGGAAGGTTATCAACACCCACCTATCTCATGTGGAACGTTGCCAGAGAGCTAATTTCCAGATGCAGGGCAAGGCCAAACTTGGCACAGAGTCACAAACAGCATTTTCACATCTTGAATCGGCCAGATGAACTAATTGCTTCCTGCAAAAGCTCACATTCCATTTGCTTCTATTTTACGTCTTATGGGAGGGGCCAATCATCTCCAAGCCTTACTCCCAACTCGATCCTGTTTTCTTAATTGTTCCTGTCTCCAGGCAGCTCTGCACATGCGCACACTGGGAACAGGCTCAAGCTGTTCCTCTGCCTTGCTGATGTCAGACTCCAGAGACTCCGGATGCAGCAAAGAACTACCAGATGGCCTTGGCTCCCACTCTGACTCTGACTCAGAGCCATCGTCCGAGCCTTCCCCAGACTCCAGGACTGGCCATGTTCCTCCCCAACCTCCTCACCGTCCGAATCTGCTGCCAGCTCTGCTGGCCACTGGCAGGCCACAATAATATCCAGGAGGAGAAAGAAGAAGGAATGGATGAAAAATCTTCTCTGTAAAGAAAGAGGAAATGGAAACTTAGGAAATTATTGTGATATTTAACAGGCAACCTGTACACAAGAAGATAGATGTGACCCCTTTTGAAGAAATTATCAATACAAGAAAGGAGACTGACTCCAGTAGCCATGGAAAAAGCAAGATTAAAAACTTACTCTGAAGAAACTTGTTTCCTTATTAGGTTCAGCCATATATAAAGGACAAATAGCTGACAAGCTTGAGTGTGTTAATAGCACAAGGGGGAAGATCTAATGTGTACAATCAAAAATGGCTGAAATAATTTAAGATTATATGGGCTTAAGATCTTAAGTGTCGCTTGTATAAGAAACTTTCAAAACATACTGCATACAAAGCAGATCAGAAGAAGCTAGTTACAATAATAAGGAAAGCATACATTTCTGTTCAACAGGGCTGCCAGCCAAACCAGTTTTAAGTCAGAAAGTTCTCTATGCTCTCCAAGACAAATCTAAAATAGAATTGGAAAGACTGAAAGAGGGCAGCCTTATCTCATCAATATGTTTTTTAAGAAGGCAAGACCCACTGTCCCATTGGAACCATCTGCTTTTGTGAGGACTGCAAAGTCGCTGTTAATCAAATCTTAAGTTAAGCAATGTTCCCATTCCAAGAATACCATAAGAAAGGCTGAGCGCCAAAGAATTGAGGCCTTTGAACTATGGTGCTGGAGAAGACTCCTGCAAGTCCCTAAGACTGCAAGGTGAACAAACAAGTCAGTCCTAGAAGAGATCAACCCTGACTGCTCCTTAGAAGGTCAGATCCTGAAGATGAAACAGAAATACTTTGGCCACTTAATGAAAAGAAAGGACTCATGGAGAAGAGCCTAATGTTGGGAAAGATTGAGGGCAAAAGAAGAATGGGACGACAGAGAATGAGGTGACTGGATGGAGTCACTGAAGCAATAGGCATGAGCTTAAATGGAATCCAGAGGATGGTAGAGGACAGGAAGGCCTGGAGGAACGTTGTCCAAGGGGTTGTGATGGGTCAGACAACAACAACATCGCTGCTGAGTTCTATCAGCATCTGATATTTTGAAAAAGCCACCCCAAACCTCTGAGAAACATAGCTTAAACACAAGCAAAAGAGATCTAGAATTATCTATAACAGATGAACAATGTTTGAAAGAATAAGAAATATAGGGTTGAAATTGAAAGAAAACTGTGCTTGGGATATAAATTTAACAAAGATATAGTTATCCTGTGGCAAAGTTTTAGTCATTAAAAGAGTACAAAATACATCAGAACCTCAGTGCCAGCTGCAGATGTTTTATGTTGTCCTAAGTAAGGTTTGTAGAACTGGTTGTGATTAGAATTTTTTTTTACCCAACTGAGAAATGACTCTTGGGTTTAACAAATATTTTCCATTTTTAATACAGATTTGAACTGTCTTTAAAGTTCTTTAACTAAGGAAATTCTGTGAATGATTTTCTGTTCTTATGTCTGTCTCATGGTAGAGCTAAAACATCTTTATTATTGAAAATATATTTGTTTTGTGGCAGTTAAAGTAATAGGAGTCCTAACCAGATATGCAAACTATGGCTTATTTCATATGATACAACTGGATAAATCATAAATTTGATTAGATTTAGTTAAGCATGTTGTATATCTCTGGTCATTCACACACCAATTAGAGAAAGAACGGTTCATTTCTTTTTCATCTGCTCTTGCAGATGAAAAAGTGGTGCACATGAATATCACATAAAGGAGATTCTAATCTCCATTTAATTTGGACATGTTAGAATTAAGCCCTGCTGAGTTGTTAGTTCAAATTCAATAGTGTAAGGACAGAAATATAAGGCCTTCATGATGATAATGATGGTGGTGGTGGTGATCCCAATTTGTGGCATATCTTTACTAATATTAAGCGCAGAGCATCCTATGTTTTCATACCAAAGAATGGGACAGGAACTATATTGACAATGCTGGGAGATGATCTAATATAGGGGTGTCAAATTGGAGGCCTACAGGCCAGATCCATCACATTCAGGCCACGCCTACTGCAGCTCCACGAACGGGGAAAATGTTCTGAAACATCACGTGATGGCAACTAGACACCCGTGATCTAGTACATCAGGGCTTGGAGTATGCCATCTTGGTCCTTTTAGGACTCTTTTAATTATGTTACTGACCCTGGAACCTCCTGGGCTCTCTATAAAGGTTAGCACTATTGGGCAGTGATTCTGCTTCTTCCTATATGGCAGGATGTCAAACTCGCAGCCTGTGGGCTGGATGCATCACAGGCTGCCCACACCCGGTTTAGCAAAGGTGGAGGGGAGTGCCAATATGTCACATGATGCCACTGTGATGATGCAAGTTTGACATCCCTGCTATATAGGGTTTCCAGTCAGCGAGAAGAAAAGAGATCAGCTTAGCTACTGCGTAGGATAAGCTTCTTTTTCCCATACTCTTGATCATTTACATGAAGCCATTGAGGAAGGTTGAGAGACAGTTCTAGATCTTCACCTTGAGCAAAGTCCTAACCTGGTACATTCTGGAAACTGTAAAGATCTAAATGGGGAGAAACAAGTTGAAGTAGAATCCTACCCCGACAAAGTTACTGTTAGTCCAGCAACCATCTGGCTCTCTGACTGCTTCCTCAATGACTCCAGGTGGGGTATGCTTTTTCCTAAAGGAGCAGATTCATGCTTTGGGAGTCCTCCTAGATTCCTGGCTCTATAAAAGATAGGCAATTGAAAGCAACAACTAGGGTGGCCTACTCCAGTTGGTGTTGCCAGTTGCAATTCTTCCTTCCAGAAAAGAGCAGAAGAGCAGAAGATAAAGATTATAGCACCCTAAATGCAGTAATGACACGTAAAACTTTATATAAGAGCTGGCTCTTTCTGAAGGTATGACACAACTGGCACTAGCACATTTCTAATGTCACAGAGATGCTATCATCAAAAATGCAATATTTTAACATCTTCCATTTGCTAACTGAAAAGTAAACTATCCATTCCATCCCCTGTGGGACTTCTGTAATACCAGTACTATATTCCCTGGACTAAGGGTGGAAATATGGAATAATTTGACTCAGAGTAGATTCAGATGTTCCTATGTTATTAAACCAGGAATTCTGTCTCTTCTTTGTCTCTTCTTTGATAGTTGTCTCATTGTTTCTGATTGTTTTTGAATGGAAAGCCTATGTTAAATCCAAGTAATGCCTGGGCTGTTCTATTCTTGAGTAGCATACAAGTGTTCGTTTTAAACCAAAGTTAGCGTGGTTATCAGACAAAGAGGAGAACAGAAGGAAATAGCTGTTTTTATTTAATTAGGGTATTTAAAGGCAGCAGAGAAGTTGTAGCTCTTCCCCAATTAATTTAATTAATATCCATTATTCTTCTTAAAAAGGATTGAATGGAATTATTAAAGCATCTCTTAAGTGTTACATTCCTTCACAAAAGTATTTCCATAATCTCAATATCATTATACTGACAAGTAAATGAACAAAGGAAAACCACTTTAAAATATTCAGTTTGAAAAACTACAGCAGCACACATTCAGAATCTATAAACATTTTTAAAATTTTTAACCCAGAGCAGATTAAAAGCTTTTTAAAACAAGACATTTAAAGGCATTCTCCGGTCCTTGAAAAGGTTTAACATGAGATGTCCTTTTAGGCATAGAATGAACATTGTACTTAGAACCATATGATAATATCATGCAATAAGGACACCAAAGTGCAATTGAATTTCTGTGGGGGGTTTTTTATGCGATCAGATCACAAATCTGGCTTCTTGTCAACAAAAGCTGAATGGATAAATTATTATTAGCCCCTTGGGTTAGAAAATAGATACCCTGTCTTATCTTTTCATATTTTCTTGAACTGGTAACAGTAAAAGGGGGGAGGGAATGGCATCATACCCAGTTTTACCAAGCATTCAGACACCAGTCCACTGCTGTTTATATAGATGGTTGGATATATACCTCTGCTTTAAGCAATAAAAAAAAGGGAATGCAATAATGGGTTTCCCTTATCGTGCCTAAACTGGCTTAAGGCAGGGGTCTCCATGGCAACTTTTAAGAGTTGTGGACTTCAACTCCCAGAATTCCTCAGCCAGCATGACTGACTGAGGAATTCTGGAAGTTGAAGTCCACAAGTTTTAAAGTTGAAGTTGAAGTCCACAAGTTTTAAAGTTGCCAAGTTTGAAGACCCCTGCCCAGTGGTGAAATGTACCGGTTACTACCGGTTCTGAGGGCGTGGCATGGTGGTGGTGGGGTAATATGACTGAGTGGGCATGGCCAACTTTTTTTTTTTTTTACTTTTAAAACCATTTTTTCTACAACCTCTTTGGCTGAAGAGGTTGTAAAAAAATGCTTTTTGAAGCCTCTGACAATCCCAGCCGATGGGCTGGGATCTTGCCAGCCGATCGGCAGAGGCTTTTTTTCCTTTAAAAACATTTTTTTTATAACCACTTTGGCCGAAGAGATTCTTTAAAAAATGCTTTTAAAAGCCTCTGATGATCCCAACTGAGCCACACAATCATCAGAGGCTTTTTTTTTTTTACTTTTAAAAGCATTTTTTCGGCCAAAGACGTTGTAGAAAAAATGCTTTTAAAAATTTAAAAAAGCCTCTGATGATTGTGTGGCTCAGCTGGGCAAAGGGGGTGGGGCAGGAATTTTTGCTACTGGTTCTCCAAACCACCCCCCTCCATCGCTACTGGATCGGGTGATCCAGTCTGGACCGGGAGCATTTCACCCCTGCCCCTCCCTTAAGGTGACATTAAAGATCCCAAAGGTGCTGTTCAAAGGGCAACTCAACTTCCCTGTTTTCTTTTTTCCTTGAAAATGTTTCATTTCTCAACCAAGAAGCTTCTTCCGTTCTAAAACTTCTTGAGAAGTGAAACATTTTCAAGCAAAAAAACAAAAAACAGGGAAATTCAGCTGCCTTTTGAAAAGTACTATTGGAACAACCATGACCTGGATGATTGATATCTCCATAGACATTGTGACATTGAATAGACTCTAGCTTAAAATAGTCCTTGAATATCATCTGATAGGTATGGACATAAATTCATGTGAAAGAGACTACAAAGCAAGGTCAAAGTTGAAGGCACAGTATTAACAAAAATCCTAGCTTTTCAACTTCTTTTTCTCATCTGTAAGGAAAAAAAAGAAACAATGTGTAAATGAGTCACTTGCCTTGCTGATACGTAAGATTATCTATGTTCTAATTATCCTAGAACTGAACCCCATTCTCCCTGTAAAAAAGAACTATAGATATAGCTTTATTGTTGTAATCACGTAATTTCCTGAATTTAAAGACATGTTGATCAAAAGTTTGGAAGTTAGGAGGATTCAAATTCTTTAAAAAGTTCACTGACTTTTGACAAAAGTTCTTTTTTCTACCATAGGACTAAGATTGGAGTGGAATGTCAAGAAGCATCAGAACTGAAAATAATAACAGATGTAAGGGAAAAATATGACTGTCTAAATTCTTCATGGTTTTTTGTTCGGAACTCTCAGAGTGAAAGGTT
This sequence comes from Masticophis lateralis, assembly GCA_030761175.1. Lineage (NCBI taxonomy): Eukaryota > Metazoa > Chordata > Lepidosauria > Squamata > Colubridae > Masticophis > Masticophis lateralis. The sequence continues at coordinate 118,847,345 of JAUDYJ010000001.1, forward strand.
ATGCAACTTTTCTCTAGAAAATATATTTTCTCTGACCCCGTGCCAACTTGTTTGTAGTCAGGAAATTTAAATGTTTGTCTCACATTAGGAAAAAGGAGGTGCTATTTAGGTTACCTTAAAAACAGAGATGGTGGAACAATGAGTGCTTACCTACAGCCTGATATGATACCACTCTGGAATAGATTGGTACTTGTGCAGGAAGTATATTTTAAGCTAACAGGATCCTGTTTAAAGAGGGTAAATATTGTAAGGGACCGTCTACTATTGCTAACTCTTGTTTTCCAATTGCAAAAGAATGGTGGTGCCAAAACGTCATTACATTAAGCATTTTCTCACATTGTGGATTCTTACAAAAAACAATGGTATGGCGTCTGTCATCATTTCACAGGATACATGTTACGGACACATTAGAACCAAAAAGAGTGTGGGCAATTACACTGCACATCTTCCATAACAATTACTTATTCTGACAACCTGTTCTGCATGCAGCTCAGGTTTGTTCCATTAAGCTAATTTACACACCGGTTGGTATAAAGCCACATCTGAAGTGCATCAACAATATTTTTTGCTCTTGCAGTGGTTATAAAAATAAATGATAATAATTTCTTTATTCTCATTCTTTTGTTCCTCCCCAAATCTCCTGCTTTGCCAAATAATTTACATTACAAATAAGAATAGGCCCTAATATAAGTACAGTTTTATAAGGCCATGAAAAGAATATGCAAGGAATTTGGCGAATAAAGTTAAATGGACTCATTCTAAATTGGTATTTGGCCTTGTAGCAGGTCCTCTGGAGGTTATGTGGACTGGGGCTGACTTGGTCATTTGGTGGAGTAGGATCTTGTTGGGCCTGAGATAGTGGACAGGATTCTCATGGCTATTAGTTCAGCTACCTCTGCATTTGATCCATCTCCCTACTGACTGGTGAAGGCTACCAAAGAGGAGATGTGTGGCTGGGTCCAGTGGTGGTTAATCCCACTCTGAGAGAAGGGGGGGATCTACCATCTGATAAGGAGGTGATGGTGCACCATTTCCTCAAGAGGTCATTTCTGCACCTCACTATGACATCATAATTCACAAATGATATTTTTTTTCATAATATATCCATAAATGAGTATGTATATATCAGTTAGGTGTATATGTACACATCTCACGTCAATTGAGGATTATGCTTCATGGTTCGGGTGATGTTTTAAATAGTACAGTATAGTTATTTTTTTCACTAATAAATAATGTCTACTATTGCAACCCAAAATAAAATGATAATACCTTTAGATTAATTGATTGATTGATTGATTGATTTGAGTTATAGGCTACTCTAATTTGTGCAGACTCAGAGCAGCCTACTACTTGACTTGATTCGTATTCAGTCTGTAATTTATTCTAATGCAGTGTTTGGTCTGCTAGACAGTTCCATTCTGTATTTTCTTTTTCTTTTCTTTTTTCTTGTGATATTTTACATTTGTATTTCATGGCTTTTATGTATGGTTTCAAACATAGCTCAAAGAATTTCTTCAGACTATTCCACTTTCTGGTTCTGAACTATAATCATGTGCTTCCAATTTTACATGAATGATCACAATCCTAATTTTGGCAGAATTCAGTTAACTGATCCAAATAACTTCAAAGTTACGTTCTTCCGAGACTCATTGTAAAGATGGAAGCCCAGCTGAAGTTTTCTACTGAACACATTTTAATTTGTCCAATCTGGTATTCAAGCAATGTGCCAAGAAATGAATTTTCTGTAATGGTAATCCTAGGTCTGCAAGTCCAATCATTTTCTTCTGATGGATTTCTCTAGGCAGGAAAGGGCACCTCCATTTTTGAAAAGCGTGAGGCTTTTATCTGGAAGAAAAAATTCCCAGTGCTTGCTTCTTCTCTCTAGAAATTCACTTGCATGATATTAACAACACCTTAAGCAAGATGAACTAAAGTTTATAAAGTCTTAACAGCCACTCTCTCACAGGAGGTCAGTTTGGCTCTATCTACTTTCCTTTGTAATTCAGTGGCCAGGAAATCAATATATTTCAAAACCAGGGCATGGGCAAAATCAGCTTTAAAAAAAAAAAAGAATCTAAAATGAATAAAAGTTCAGAGGACTTGTTTTTACAATTTCCTGCCATTAGACGTTTATCAGTTAATATATTTTTAATATAATGAGATGTTATCCAACCAATGGATAACTTCGAAGCCCCATTTATCTCACAAACATCAAGTTAATCATTGATGTCAAGTATATTTAATTTTTTAAAAAAGATTATGAACTTCCCATGACTGCTATGTGTATTACCACATTTTAAAGAGTAACAATGGTGAGAATAAGCAATTTGATATTTAATCAGATATCCCTGCAAGTTTTATTATTGCTTCAGAGGAATCTACATCTTTCATTGGCAGAAGATAGACATTTGCAATGATAAAGAATCATATTTAGTTTCTGTATCTTCATTTTTCTCAACAGAGGCAAGAAAAGTTTCCAGATTAAAACTTAGAAGATGGTGGGATATCTTGGGTGTAATTAAACATCCCAACTTCATATTTACCAGGTATATTGGACTACAAGTCCCACAATCCCAGCTATTGAATATATTGCAGGAGTTCCTAAACCTTTTTCCATCTTACTTCCCTCTAGTCCAGGGGTGTCAAACTCTCGTCGTCACAGAGGTGTCATGTGACATATCACAACTTTCTCCTTCGCTAAAGCGAGCTTGGGTGTGGCCAGTGTGTGACACATCCAGCCCGCAGGCTGCAAGTTTGATACTCCCCTAAAAACACCAAAACGCACACAAATGAATAATGAAAACAACACAACGAAACTTTGGGAAAGATGGATTTATTGTAACAATGTACAATTCCTCTAGACTTTGTCTGCATCTTCCCAAGGTGTACTTCACAGTTTGGGAAACCTCCTACATTGACTTGGTAACTTTTCCTCCATCTACTATCCTGCATAAAGGTGAATATGCCAAAGAACGTACTCTGCTCTTCTCAAAAGATTGATATGGCACTGAATATCAGGATGTAAACCAGGGGTGAAATGCTACCAGCCGAACTGGTAGCAATGGCGGCAGGTGGTTCGGAGAACTCGTAGCAACGGCATCACGAGGCTCCGCACACCCGGTCATCGTTACTTCCTGGTTTTAACCTGATTTTTACCCTCTGCGCATGTGTGTGCACTTCCAAACCAATAGGGAAGGTAAGTAGATTTTATCCCTTATGTAAATTTTACATAAACAACTGGGTCAGTTTACAGTGCATTTTTCCAGATCAAGGGATCAGTCCTTAGGAAACCTTGCCTCAAAGGAATGGGTCACTCACCTAAGAAATTCTATAGCTCTGAAACCTTATAACTACCCCAGCTTCTTCAGTGTGGAATGTGTGCACAGTCTTTGCACTGTTGAAACATTTGGGATCAATTTATTTAGTACATTTCATTAGCATTAATTCTAATTTCTGAGCCATTTTATAACTCAGTTTGACATGTTTTATTCTGCAAGACCTTAAGAGGAAATGAAAAACATTAAATTATTATTTTGTGGAATTCAGTAATCTGGGATAATATTCCTGGTACATTTACGTAACACCCCATTAGATTTCAAGGATAAGGGAAAATTGACCTATACTTTTTACCAATTTAAAAGCTTGTGGTTTGGGAACGACAGTAACAGCATCAGCAAAACGTCAATTTCCATGTGGTTTTTCTACTGGAAGCCTGCAGTTCTTATACCTTTGGAGGCCTGTATCTACTTTGGGTGCCTCTTGCCTATCCACTGAAGTAAGCCTGGGTTATGCCGCAGAGGCATATCTCTCCCCTAGCTTCCATCAAATATTTCAGACCAGATGGCTGGACGGAAGGATTCAAAACTGCAGCTGCCAAAGGGACCAAATGTTGGGGGGGGAAGCCATTTTAGACCTCTTTTTTTATTATTATACTTTATTAAGTTTTTATAGATACAAAAATTTTCATTTCTATTTACATCGGATATGCAGTGTTTATACATATATACATAGTATTACCTGGTGTCACTTTTGCTATTTGTTATTGTTTATTTAACACACCTTTTACTCCTGTTTTAATTTTATCGTTCATCCATTTGTATCACTTTTCCCACACGGTATAGTAATCAGAGTTTTCATTGTTGTTTATTTCATAAGTTAATTTACTCATCTCTGCGCACTCTAGTACCTTCCTAAATATAAGTTCTTCTGGTGGCAAGGTTTTCTCTTTCCAGTGTTGAGCATAGGCCAACCTAGCAGCTGTAGTTATATGTATTATTAAGTGGGTCTTTATCTTTCCAAATCTCTTCTTCACTATTCCCAGGAGAAATAATTCTGGTGTCAGCTCTACTTCTTCTCTGATTATTTCTTGTAACCATCTCCCAATTCTGGTCCAATATTTTTTCACTTCAGGACACGTCCACCACATGTGAAAGAAGGTGCCCTGACCATGGCCACATTTCCAGCAGTTTGGGAGCATATTGGGGAACATCTTCGCTAATCTAGCAGGAGCTAGATACCACCTGTGGAACATTTTATAGTGATTCTCCTTATATGTTGCAGCTCTAGTCAATTTATAATTTTTATTCCATGCCTCTTCCCATTCGCTAAAATTTAAATTATGTCCAATATTTTTTCCCCATACTCTCAATTGATCTTTAGACCTCTTATTCAGGGGAGATGTTGGTGGGAATAAGCACTTGGTTTGTGGTTTGCATTCACAATGGGCAGCAGAGTGGACAATCAGTCTTCTAATATGTACATATTTCTTTTGGCAACAAGTTGAAACTGCTGCTCTTTTATACTTCCAAAGCCATCAGGAAATTAAAATTGAAGCTTCCCTAAGCACCAGTGGTGGGTTTCAAAATTTTTTACTACTGGTTCTGTGGGTGTGGCTTGATGGGTGTGGCTTGGTGGGTGTGGCAGGGGAAGGAAACTGTAAAATCTCCATTTCCTCCCCAATCCAGGGGAAGGTTACTGCAAAATCTCCATTTCTTCCCAATCAGCTGGGACTTGGGAGGTAGAGAAAAGATGGGGACGGGGCTAGTCAGAGGTGGTATTTACTAGTTCTCCAAACTACTCAAAATTTCCACTACCGGTTCTCCAGAACTAATCAGAACCTGCTGAAATCCACCTCTGCTAAGCACATCTTTACTGTGTGCACCCAAGAACATATCTGGGTGCTGCTATCCATGCAAAGTTAATATGTGGCATCCTAAGAACTGTGATTGGCAGTTTCAGCCCCATCCAGCATCATCCAGATGAAAAGCCAATTGGCACAATAGTCCCTGGGTACTGCATTTTTTTTTTCTTTTCCAGTCATGCAATATTATGATCTGTTCACAACAGTGTGAAATCACAGTTGCCAGTTCTTTAGCTGATGTTGGTCTTCATAGGCATCGAGTTCTTCCCAAGAACCTAGGATGCTGTAATGTATCTGTGCAGATTCGAGTAATTTTTATAGTTCATAGATGGAAATTTTGTCAACGTGCACATTATGTAGTGCCATCCAAGATTTTTGGGTATGACACCAAATGTGTCCATAACCACTGCAACCATCATGGCCAATTCATGCCATAATCTTTCAACTTTGATTTTCAGATATTGACACTTTGTAATCCTCTCCAGTTCTTTGTCTTCTATTCTGCTATCCCCTGTTATTGCCACATTAGTTATCCACACTTTCAACCATAGTTAAATCTGCTGTGTTATGAGCCAAAACTATTGTTTGTATTCTGAAATTCACAATGTTTTAACCTGCTCATTTTGTACTATTTTTTTTAACTCTGTTCTCATCAATTTTTAACCACTAGTGCACAATCATTTTTGCAGATGTTCCAGTGAATCATTTTGGTGACTATGGTATGCCGTTGTTTATAAATCAGTTTGCTTTAACTTTTTGCATGAGCTGAGCATATAAACTACTATTTATACTTTTTTATTTTTGTACAGTCTGCACTTTGAAATATTTGACAATTTTTCAATTATGGCTTGATTGCATAAGTTTGAATAGTTTATTCTTGAGCAGCCAAAATCAAGCCTTTGCTTTCTTTTTTAAATGTTCCAGTTGTGAGATATTGCCAGGTCTTATCTGTGTCCATTTTCCCCTCAATCTTTTGTAGAAATTGACCATGAAATGCTTTTCCTTGCCAGCATTCTGTTTGTGTCTTTATTATGTTAGTTTGATACTCATTTTTGTTTATTTAATAAGTTCCAGTTTATAGTTTGCATTGGTGCTTGTTTAGGGCTGTCTTTTATATAACCAGCCAATGTGCAACGTGCAATTTTCTTCAACAGTTTGACTTGAAGTAAATCTCTGCCTTCATTTCTGTGGGGCATGTCTGTATGCACCTTCAAGTCAATGTTGACTTGAGAAACTGGCAAAAATGTTTAAAGATAAATCAGCCAAATGTTGGAAATGTCACCAGTTACCAGAGTCATATTACCATATGTGGTGGACATGTTCAGAAGCTAAAAACTATTGGAATAAAATTAAGATATGGCTGGAAGAAATGACACAGCAACGTATTGAATTTAAACCAGAGCTGTTCCTATTGGGTATCCTCCCTGAAAAAATTAGTAAAGAAAATATTTATTTGATTATACAAATAATGTATAATGTATAATTATACAATTATACAATTATACATTGTATAATTATACATTATACAATAACAGCTGCAAGGATTGTTTATGCACAAAATTGGAAAGCAGAGAAAATACCTTTGGAAGGAGAAATAATTTAAAAAATTCTAGCTTGTGCAGAAATGAACAAATTGACTGATGATTAAAGAAAGAATCAGAATATTTTAAGTTATGGAATCATTTTTACCATTGGTTAGAAAAGAGATACAAATAAATTTATAACTATGTATAAAAAATATTATGACTAAAATATTGTGTTAGTGATAAATCGCTGTAATGGACTGGGTGAGACTGAAGACAGAAGAAACAACAAAAAGAAGAATCTTGGGAGATAACACTGAGATGTCACATGTACGGAATGACTGATGTATTAAATGTTTGTTTGTCTAAAAAATAAAATAAAATTTTTTAAAAAGTCAATGTTGACTTCTGGTGATTGCCAGGACCTTGCAATTTTCTTGGCAAGATTTCAGAAGTGGTTTGCCATTGCCTTTTTCCTTGGGCTGAGAGAGAGTGACTGGCTCAAAATCATCCAGCTGGCTTTGAATTTAAAGTAGGATTAGAACTCATGATCTCCTGGTTTCTAGCCTGGTGCCTTTAACCACTATACCAAACTGGATCTTCTTGAGAGGTGAGGGAATGACTTTTCAACTAATTCATCAAACTGCTAACCACACAGATGAGTGACATAGCAGTTAAAATAGCAGACACTTGGAAAGAATTGCAAACACTTAGAACTGGCATAAAACTGAATTCAAACTGTCAACCCAGTTTCTATTCTATGAGTCACTTTAGGTGTAAAGCTTTTTTTTTTTTTGTACAATGGGTTTCTGAGAACAATTCCAAAGCCATCTTTTAAAAAATAATCTGCTAATGAAGCCTTTGATCCACGGTTGCAAATCCACTTAACACACAAATCAAAGATGGCAGAATTGGGGGTTTTAACTGATGGTTTATGACTTTCCTAAACAGTATAAAAGGGGTTCACATTCCTTTTCTTGTTTGTAGTTCTTCCCTGCATTGTATGTGTTTGGAACAGTTAACCATTTAAGCTTGATTAAGATTAAATGTATTTTACACACACAAAAAAAAGTAATCTTACACTGTGGTACTCAATTGACCCACACCAATATTCTTTCTGTATCCTAGCTTCCCTTCTACAATCGTTGTAGCAGAGAATTTTACCACTGTGTTGTTAGCAAAAATGTGAAGCTTTTCAAGGAAAGTTAATGGTCTTCAGAAAACTAATCACTGGGATTATATAAAGAGCATTATATTGTTTACAATATGTTAGCATAGAACTTCTCTTCCTGATTACCTAGTGATTACCTCACCTAGTGTCTCCTTAGTTCATCATATCTTTCTCAGAATGTTTCAGAAATGACACTATGCTAACACATGATGACAACTTTCTATGACAGGGAGAATGCAGGTGATGAATGCAGGTTGCAATCACACCCCTATCTATCAACATCAAACCTTCCTTTAAACAAAATAATTATCTAATAACTATGTTCCTTTTCAACCATTTGAAAAATGTGCATTGCAGAGGACATATTGCAATTACTTAGTCAAATTATCCAAATACAATAATGGAAAGAATTTCTCTGAAAGAATTTCTCTGAAATTCTTTGAATTTATTTACTCTCAGCTTGATTGATAATGAACATTAATTTTAGTGGGAATTATATATGAAAGTTTTCCAAGAGGCGAAGTTCCAAAAGAGGTCATCTAACAAAAGAAATGGTTAGGATAATGCATTCTTATTATTTACATGGTATATTTGTAAATAAATCACATGCTTATAAAGTAAGCAGTTGATGAATTGGCTAAATACCTTTTTGATAAAATAAGATAAAATGGCTTATATCTGTTCTTTTCCAATCTCCTGTGAAAGGCACCTTTAGTCCATGAACTTGATAATGATTTTTTAAAAACTTGTTTATTTAGTGGTGTCTTAATCAGAGCTCCATCTTCATTCTGTAGGGCAAAGTGCCAAGAAGTTGTGTGTCTTCTTGAATGAGACATAAGCACATAACCAACCAACCAACCAACCAACCAACCAACCAACCAACCAACCAATCAATCGCTTATGATATTTATATCTTGATGCAGATTTTCCCTTTCCATGTGCCTGTCTGTAACACTATTCTCGTGGTGATGTGTGATATTGTCTTTGACCTTTTATGCTGTGCATAAAATCCAGGGGTCACACGTATTTGTTCCTAAAAGACATGTTTACATTTTCAGAATGCTCTTTAGTGACAACTGGAACAAATCAAGCAACATTCTTGTATTTAGCATTTAACTCTGAATTCCATCAGCCGTAACAAAATCTAGCCATCAGTATTTCCACAAGCCACAAACTTGGCCTTGAGCAAGGAACATGGCATTCCTTATCTCCAGGAATATTGCCCTCAATATTATGCCCAGCTTGATACCTTTGAACAGCAAAATAGATTTTTGGGATCTATCTGCATTCCAATATGTATGACACATGTTTTGCAGCCAAGCCTGATCCACACATGTAGCCTATTCTGCAACTTGTCATGTCAACACCCTTAAAACAGCAGATTGTTATAGCAGAATCTACAAATGTCAAGAACGTAAGATATTCAACTGAATCAGAACAAACATGACTTTGATCCAAAGACTTCCCAAACCTGTTTAATTACAGTACCTGCAATCTGCAAGCACTTGCTCTGACATCACATCAAGCAAACCTGTTTATTTTCCAATAGAACTTCTTTTAATCTCATATATATATATATATATATATATATATATATATATATATATATGTATGTATGTATGTATGTATGTATGTATGTATGTATGTATGTATATGTATATGTATATGTATATGTATATGCATATATATGTATATGTATATATATATATATATGTATATATATGTATATATGTATATATATGTATGTATGTGTATATATATATATATATATATGTATGTATGTATGTATGTATGTATGTATGTATGTATGTATGTTTTTTTTTTGTATTAAGTCATCCTGGATTACCATGAATGGAGGAGATATCACAAATCTCCAATTTTTGCCTTTCAGCCCAATCTCATGGGCCATCCAGACAGTATCATATAGCCGACAAGCTATTTTTCTATGTTTTTAATATTTTTGCTGATAATAATAAGCCTCCCTTTATTTATAGTATTATCAGCAAAAATATTAATATATATATATATATATATATATATATATATATATATATATATATATATATGTTTTTCTTTCCTAGTGAATTGTGATTTCACTGAACTAGGGCTGCATAAAACCTTGGTTACGTAGATAGAACCTGGCTAAAAAGAAACATGTGTGTGTGTGTGTGTGTGTGTGTGTGTGTTTCATATATATGTTTTCTTTCCTTTTCATAGGCTTTATGTGTATTTCTCTTTAGCCAGGTTCTTCCTACAAAAACCAAGATTTTTATGCAGCCCTAGTTCAGTGAAATCACAAGCTACAAGCCTAGAAACTAGTGGATTGTGATTTCACTGAACTAGGGCTGCATAAAAAAGCTTGCTTTAAGTAGGAAGAACCTGGCTGAAGAGAAATACACAGTTGTGCTAAGTACAGTTAATTGCTATCTATCTTCAAAGCAATAAAAATGATTGACTTGGCTTGGTAATTTATAATCCAAATATGAACTGAAGCATGCCTGGGAGGACTCGGCAATAGTTTTCTAAATTCCACTAGTGACGTATTTGACTACAAATGCACCATAAATGGAAGTGTTTCTTTTGGGTTGTCATTTACATCACATGATGCTTTACATATAGTGAATGGCAGGGGACATATGATTTTTTTTTAATCATACTTGGTTTTTGAGTGGTGAGGCTAGAACAGAATTGGTTCAGCTACATTTTAAATTTCAATCTATTTTAAATTTAGTTAAATATAACTCATATGATCACTTTTCTGAGATGTAATAGTCTTATTATGTCTCATTTTACTACAACTTGGCAGCAACTTTTGGAACAACTCAGAAGGCCACCTCAAGGTTTTAAGCCTGTATTTTGAATCTTTCTTAAAGGGTCTTAAGAGTAATGAAGTGGTCCACTTTATGCATCAATCATCTAAACACCCTTGTGGCTACTTGGCCCCGATTGCTAGGAATGGAGAATAATATTCTTAGACGATCAGTACAAAATGTCAGGGAGCAGTAGCTAAGCAAAAACTGAGATGTTGAAACCTGAGATCTGGATATTTCCCATTTTCATCTTGTCCTCCCTGAGCTTTAATGATCAACTATTACTTTTAAAAATGCTAATTATAGATTAAGTCATTTTCTGAAGGATGTGCTTCAGAACACAGTTGTGTTTTTCTGTTCCCCATGTACTTTTGAAATGCATCACTTTATCAAGGAAAATCTTTTATTTAATTCTAATATAGCCTAAAGAGCTAGACATAACTTTCTTACCTGAATTAGAATTGAATTAGAATTGAGGTTGTTCTGGTTAGTTTTTTTAGAATTTTTAAAAGCACGTACATACGTTCTCGTTAGTGAGATATTTCAAATACACCAAGTACAATCTAGCATTTATTTTTATTTCACTAGACGTTCTACCCTTTTTTAACATTTTTGTATTTTCATGTTCTCTCCTTATATATTTGACTTCTTTGACCCTTAAATTACATGCCTATGTAGTATATAAGCAATCTTCTTTTCATCTTTTTTAATCTTCTAGAACATTTCAGAGAGGATGATGCTGCAGAAGTAAATAGGAATGCCACCGAACATCTCCAGGATCAGCCCAGTCTCAGAAAATGCCAACAAATGGCCTCAAAAGAGGATACTGAGCCCTGATCTTCCTGTATTGTCCAGATCGGGATCCAAATGAGAAATCCTCAGCTTACCCATCTGCCTTTGCAGATGTACAAATTACATTTCTGACAACCCATAGCCGTCTCCTGGGTGTGCTTCCCTTCTGTACTCTGCAACAACACAGAAGCTAAAATAGACCTCCAACACCCTCTTTTCAAATGTTCTTCAGAACTCGAAAGCATTTGAGCACAGTGTGGGTCTTATCATTAATTTTTAAAGTGGCAAGTTGTGCCAAATAATTGGGTTTCTGTCAAGAGGCAGAGCAATTTCTTTTTTATTTTGGGGATGATCCAAAAGAGAAGAATAGACTTGAATTACTTCACTGAATTATTTGGAGAAGAGGGATTGCATGATCTTTCGGTTTTTCCCACCACTCTGTACATGGGAAAAAACTTGGGTCTTCTGTTTCATTAGGGGACAACATAATCTTCCAGTGGGTTAACTATTATCAGTTTGACATGTGTTTGTAATTTGCATAAAAATATTATTCAAATGCTAAATATCCTGCAATGGCTGTGGGGAGAATAACTTTCAGAAAACAGACTGTGGCATTTTTGTTGCCTGGGGATTTCATTTTGCTTTTATGTGGCTTTTATATAGCTAATTGACATACAACCATTCTATAGAAGGACCAAAACCATATGGTGATGTGGGTGAATAGTACAGTATAGCTATACTGTTGTAATTATTTGGTAATGCAAAATAATCTCACATTCTTCTTTTTCATCTGGGAAGTTAAATAATTCAAAGAGAAAGCCTTTCGTGTTTCAAATATTGGTGATCATCTAGTGATAGAAAAAAGCTAGTGAACATAATGTGGTAATGCATTTTAAAATTACTATTATCAGCAAGATAACTATGCGCATAGCTATGGTAACAACTTACTAATGTATTCTGTCCTTCATTCCGTCTCCGTAGTTTCTGATTCCCTTACAACCATGACTCCATCTTTCTATCCTCCTAGCATATAATGAAGTCATTTTTAAAAATTTCTTGTTCTGTCCCCTCCCATGAGTGGCCTTGCAGAGGCTCAAATAGCCCGGCAATAACAAACGCAGGCTAGAGACTGAAGCTGGCCCTTTAATAAATAGTTCTCTTCAAAAGCGTATATCAGTCCAATAGTTACCAGGCAATGTTCCAAAGGTCTTGGCAGACAGCCAGCAGGCTAATGCAGGAATGCAGACTTTGTCAAAAAACTCCAAACTAACAGTTGTAACTCCACTGCATCCAAAACTCCAACAAATTGTTCACCACGCCTTTCCAGCCCAGTCACACCCCTTTTATACTTTGTAGGATGTGGCCCTACGTCTCCTGACCCCACCTCTTAGGATGTAGCAAGAGCTGTTCTCTAAGATGTCTCCTACGTCTCTCTCTTGCATCCAATAGGGGCTTTCCCTTGTCGTTAACGGCCTCTGTTTCCTCCTCAATTTGGCTGGGATCCATAGGCACATCAGCAACTGTCAGTTCTTGCTGACTCACCAGTGAAGACGGCCCCTCCGGCACATAGCTCGTGACAGCTTCCTCCTCCTCCGTATCATCCTCTGAATCAGCATGCGAAGATAAATCAGCCTCCGGGACCGGGGTCACACCACTTCTTCTAAACGCCAAGGATCCAAGATCCAGCCTTCTATATTCTGTAGATTCCCCCTATACACTAGCTGTACAGGTAGTCCCCCACTTAACATCAGTAATTTGATAATTCTACAAGTAGGGCTTATTTAACAATGGAACAATGCAGTCATAAACTGCTTTCTTTTGAAGAATATATACAGGCCTGACTCGAAAAAACACTGCATTTATATCAATATGAAACCAGTTTTATAGATATATTTATTAAACCATATGAAGTGGAAGGTTTTCCTTGATCTGGTAAGAATGCATATTTTAAATTTTCAGCACAAAATATATATTTTAATACAACATAATTAAAGACCTCATTTTCATATACATGTAAATCCTGAAATCTTAAACATGTATTTTCTTGCACCCACAACACATATTTCTTTATTCAATGTTAGGCAGATGTGTACATATATGAATAGAGAAATTTGTATTTCCAAATGTGTGTGTATAATCTTTATTCCATGCACTTTTTCCTCAGGCCTATTCAATATAATATTCAAATTAAAGCATACAGTGCCAAATAAAATAGGCAGATATGCCAAACCCCTTTGAGAATTGATTTTATGCACTTAAAATTTAATGTAGCTAAAGTTGCTAAAATTTCTCTTATATGAATCTTAATATTCACCACATATTTGTCTACATTTGTTCATAGTTTCCTTTTTAAATGTTTAAACCTGTGCCTTACCACATCATTATTTTAATCCAGTGCTTCACTTCCTATCTAAGTGAATTTGACCATTGCAATATATAGTTGATATTTGATAGTCCTGCATCACTGGCAGCCTACAAACACTGGCATTTGTGAACATGGATACAGCTTTACTCTCTACTGGTTTAAGTTTTCTTTTCATTCATTTATTGAACCTTAGTTTTAAGGAAGATGGAAGCAGATTTTGATCCTATTTCAGTGACAAGAACACTGTTGTTTTTACTTCAAATTGGGCTCTTCTTTGTATTCTATTTAGACTGGCAGAGACTTAATTCCAGCCATCTCAATGTCAATATTTTGTTTGTTCCTATAGAAGTCCTTGACATACAACCATAATTGAGCCCAATATTTCTATCGCTAAGCAAAACAGTTAAGTTACTTTTGCCCCATTTTATGACCTTTCTTGCTTAAGTAATACAGTTATTAAGTGAATCAGCTTCCACATTGACTTTGTTTGTCAGAAGGTTATAAAAGCTGATCATATGACCCCAGGTCACTTGCAATCATCATAAATACATGCCAGTTGCCAAGTGTCCAAATTTTGATCATTTGACTACAGTGATGCTGTAATAGTCATAAGTCATTCACTTTTTTCAGTGCAGTTGTAATAGTCACTAAACAAATGATTTTAAGTTGAGTACTACCTACTGTATACTGCTAGTCTTTCTTGTTCTGCAAGGTGTTCTATCTCTGAGTAACTTATAAAGTTTGTACCACATTAAAATTCTTCAGAGGTAGAGTTCCTATTGGTTTAGTCTTCTAGTTTAACAACAACTTCTGTTTTTTTTGTCCATAGGATTGGCAGGACAAGGTGGGTTCAGTTTGAAGCAAGCCACTAAACTGCCTAATCTTACTCTCTAGCAACAATTAGGACAAGCAATAAATGTCATACTGTAAAAGAAAATACAAGATCTCTAATTAAAAAGAAGCCTTTATCATAATATAAATCTGTTGCTTTCTTATATTTACTTTTAACACACATACAAAAATAATGCACTCCAACGCATAATGAGGCATATTTTGTTTTTAACATAGTTTAAGCATTTTTCATAATGTGATTATTCAAGTATGAATTATGGCCAGCTGCTTGACATGTGTTTTTTTTGAGCTGTAATTTAGTAGGTCTCCTTATGTGCACATTGTACAATCAATGCATATAAGAGTAATCTAGATTTTTAGAACATAACTGAGGAAATCAGTAATTATTGCAATGAATGTTAATCTGGCCCAAAGTACTTATTAAACTGCTTTGAAGGAGAGGTTCAGTCCTGTGCCAGTACAGTCAATAACACTTATAAATTAAATGTTAGCCTGAAATGTACCATAAACTAAATCCCATAAACTAGGGATGTAGGGCTTAAATAATATATTGTGTAAGTACTAAAACTAAAGAATATTCCTTTAAAAAACTCTCAAATTCACTATAAAAATAAGAAATTAATACAAAATATATACTCCATTTTAGTTTTTTTCCCCTGAATATCAGTTTGGCCTCATTCAAACATGCTTTAAATTTAAAAAATGATTAAAGTTTTAGACTAATCAATTTAATTTTAATTTAACATTATCTAATTCAGAGCAAAGGTTAGAGTCTGGATCCTCCCCTATTTCACTGCAGAAAATAGTTTAGGTTTCCATCTTATATACACTTATTAAAAGTACTATAAGAGCCCTTCAGACTTATTACTAAGCATCTGCAGTATATAAGACTTTGCAGAAAGTCCTTAAGTATTCAGTAGATAAAGAACAGTGTTTCTCAATCTTGGCAATTTTATACTGTGTGGATTTGCTGTCTGGGGAATTCTGGGATTTGAAGCCCACACATCATATAATTGCCAAGGGTGAGAAACACCAGTATAGAAGATGCCAATGAAAATAAAAATGGTACAAATGTAAAAAGTTTTCCATTCCAAGCAATTTACCCTTACTTAATTTGAGATGCAAATTCTTTCACAGAGTTTAAACCCATAAGTCAATTTTCACAGGGTCCAGACTCTCCTTATGCAGGAAAATACAATCAATGGTACTCTCAGCAGTGCAATAAGCTTCAGTCACCCAGTTATTAAATCAGACAAAAACATAGCAAGTTGACAGCACTAGCAGTACTAACAATTCCGAAGAGAGAGAAACGGATAAGGAGCCTCCTGTTTTACAAAAGTTACATTCATCGTCTTCACAGAAAGTACAAGATGACAAACTCTGCATCACCTGGGAATTGTAGTTTTTCACTGATCTCCTCCCTATTATGAACAATTGAAAAGCAAAGAAAAAAGGTATTAAGGCCCAACATTTCAAACAATTTATTATTTGATAGTATTTATATGCTGCTGTGAAGCAATATCAGAAGCAAAACTATCCCATAACTTCACCACTGTAGTCTGTCAGGTTATTGGGGGCAGCATGCTGACATTATAAACTGCCCAGAGTGGGCTATAAAGAACTACGTGGGCAATATGTAAGTCTAAGTGCTATTGCTGTTAGGTATGATGCCCTGATTTCAATCTTCTATCTGGACCAGAAGAATAAAAGTTATTTTTTTACTATATATCCATGAATCCGTACTATTGCTAAATTTGTTGAAATGAGGAATGCTTTAGGTAACAAAATCACTCTTGATTGAAGAATTATATCCCAAAATATCAATCTTTCAGAGAACATAAATTTAATGGACCTTATGTTTCACTGAACACTGCCCTCTCCTCACCACCTCCCCCTTCTTTAAGGTTTAAGAGAATTAACATTATTTAAGTTCCTGTGGTTTCCAGTCATTTATTTCTCATGTACAGTCTTTACTGTAACTAATTGAATCTGGCCCTTCCTTAACATACAACTTCCCTTTCCCACCTAAACTGCATAGTTGAGCACTGAATGCATAAAAGTGATTGACACATACTAGGTTCATAATAATCCATCACAGTCACTGAAGCATCCTGGGTATTTGCCACTTTGAAGTCTCTCACAGCTGGAATGTCCACACAAACCTGTGTTTCATTTAACTACCAAAAAAAAAATATATGATAATTTTCAGAGAGGTCTACAGTATGTGCTTCCATAATGAATGCATATGAAAAACTAGATGTTTAATATTTTAAAAAAAGAAACTTCCTATGCATCCATCTTTAACTGCATTACCCAGAACAGTAGATACAGCTATAAATTTACAAATAGCTGCCCTTTCTGACAATCTTATCTATAGTTTGCCAATAAGAGTAGACATATTGCACAAATGTAGAATCACAAACAGTAGCTGATTCACACACATAAGTGCAACAGTCCATATCTGTCACAAAGAACATGCTTACCAAAATTTATTCTTATTTTCCTACTTGTTTTGAAACTAAATACAGGTAGATCAACTGCCTTGGACAGCAACTATTTGAAGTTATAATGAAGATGAAAAAGTAACTTTGTGACCAATCTCCATACTTACATCTTCACAGTTACATATTCACCAATATAGTCCATTAGTATATATTGTCATGTGCCTGACCTCTTTTATTCTCCACAGCTCCCAGATTGGAATGATTGCTTAAACAACCTATCATTTCCTGAATTGCTTTTCTCTGCAGCACAGCAATCCCCTAAAATGTGCTAATTGCAATTTAACAAACTCAGCTTTGTAACCTTCATTAACCAGTTTACAGCTGCTGCCTGTAACTGACATGACCTTGGATCAGTTTCACACTTTTGGCTTTTGTTTGCCTTATAAGCTCTGGAAGGCCCAGCCCTGAACCGCTAAGCAGACAATCAATGCCAGCACATTCCTTTCAATGTGCATTCTCTATTATTATTATTATTTATTATTATTATTTATTAAACTTTTATACCGCCCTTCTCCCGAAAGTCTCAGGGCAGTGTACAGCCACAATAAAAACACCATGAAATACAAAATTTAAAAACAATTTAAAACAAATTAAATATCTTGGCCGCCCAATTAAAAACCCACAAATTTAAAACCCCAATCAAATTTCTTATTAAGCCAGTCCAGTTTGTTGGAATAGCAGAATCTTAAGGGCACGGCGAAACGTACACAGGTCGGGAATCATGCGTATCCCCGGGGGCAGTTCACTCCAGAGGGCGGGTGCCCCCACATAGAAGTCTCTCCCCCTGGGGGTCGCCAGTCTACATTGCTTAACTGACAGCACCCTGAGGAGTCCCTCTCTGTGGGAGCATATTGGTCAGTGGGAGGCAGTCGGTGGCAGAAGGCGATCCCGTAAATATTTGGGTCCTAAGCCATGAAGCGCTTTAAAGATGGTAACCAACACCTTGAACCGCACCCGGAAGACCACTGGGAGCCAGTGCAGCTCGCGCAGGAGAGGTGTCATGTGGGAACATTGAGTTGCTCCCATAATTACCCGTGCGGCCGCATTCTGACCAGTTGGAGCCTCCGAGTGCTCTTCAAGGGGAGCTCCATGTAGAGAGCGTTACCCACTTGTGTACTGATTATAAGACAATAAGTGTACCCACTTATTGTCTTATAATCCCTTCGTCACAAGACAAACATCAACTTTCCTCTTGCTAATTATCTCAGCACTGGGGTGAGCACTCCAAAGGGTGGGGAATTAGGAAAAAAAGAGCTATAAGATTTGCCCTTTTACCATGCTTCCTTGCGAGTCAGGTTCTGGAAACCTTCCCCATCTATTGGGCTCATCTGTCTGTTTAGGTTCATATCCTTGTGACACTGTAAAGCATGGGTGTCAAACTCGCAGTGTCACCTTGTCATCACATGACATATCATGACTTTTTCCCCTTCACTAAACTGGGGTGGGCGTGGCTAGCATGGGATACATCCAACCCGCAGGCCGAGAGTTTGACACCCCTGCCGTAAAGGAAAGAAAACCTGAAGTAAAATCATAAGCACCAACATAGTCACATGATTTTCCACTTAGTGACTGAATTGCCAGTCCCAACTGTGGTTGCTGAATGAGGATTAAACCAGTTATTGGCTGCAGCTGTGACCAACAACTCTGTTCCTAAGCAGCAATGTCTTTAAGAAGAACATCACGTGAGCATGACTTACAACTTTCTGCAAGCTTCCCCATTGACTTTGCTTGGCAATCACATGACCATGAGACTGCATAAATCAGCACTGGTTGCAAAGCACCCAAATCATGATTATGTGACTACCAGTTTGTATCTATATGATTTTTTAGTATTTGTTTGCAGAAATACAAAACATGCAACTTTGTGAACTGGTTGTCTTGCTTTTTAGTACCGTCGTGCCTTCAAATGGTCACTGAACAAGTGGCCAGTAAGCAAAGACTTCATGTATCATGTGAATCCACCTTTACACATCTATTTATACTTTATTCTTTATCCTGAGTAAACACATAGATGCTTGCACTATTAGTGTGCTTAATCTTGGCACAGTACAGTATGGCCTGTCAAACAGAAAAACCAGGGAGAACAAGCTGGCTATAGACCTTCTTCATTCTCATTTCTCTTTTCCTTAACTTTGAAGATAAAAAGTTTAGAAGTACAGGCTTCCTATCAGAGCCTATAATTTGGTAATTTTAATTTGGTCTTTTGACCCTTAAACATCTCCTTCTACTTATTCTTACAAGGCTTGGTCAAACATATATAAATATACTTCATAAAATATGGCCTCTCTTGAATGAACTGGAGTATTCCAATTAAATTTTACCTCTAAAGTTTGTCTATAGTGTTGACCAAACGTAATGTTTATTTTAAATGATAATTTTTTAAAAAATGTTTTCATAATTTTAGTTTTTGAATCAAAGTTTTATCATCATTCTGACTAGTATGTCTTTATTTTGACTTACAGACTCCAGATATAAATGGATTTTGCCTTCCTCTTTTTCCACTTTTTTAACTGGGTCATCTAATGATACAAAACTGGGTGACAGAGAGAAGCCACTCAGTAATCCAATCTCCATGAGAGCCATGCCGGTCTTTGAAGATGAGCCAGTACCCAGATATCTAACAAAGAAAAAGGTATGAGTTACATAAAAATAACGATGCATGCACATGTGCACACACAACCATGCAATGTTTTTAATTCCTAGTATAAAATTAAAGTATAGACTCTGAAAAAGGCCCTCCATTTGTACTGGAGGAAAATAAAATTATAAAAGAGCACAATTAATTAATTAATTAATTAATTTTTGTTTATAGTGTTTCTATATATAATATTGTACGCCCTCCAGAGTTATCCTGTGGAAAGATGGGCGGTCAATACATTTAAAAAATAAACAAAGAAATACCTCTCCCCCACACACATTTTAAAGGTGCCAGACATCTAAATCAGGGGTAGTCAACCTTTTTATACCTACCGCCCACTTTTGTATCTCTGTTAGCAGTAAAATTTTCTAACCGCCCACCGGTTCCACAGTAATGGTGATTTATAAAGTAGGGAAGCAACACTGGCTACCAGCTCTGCTTGTCTGTTACAGCTGGGTGGTGTTGGGGGAGATGCACGAGCTATTCTGGGATGAGGCTCTTTTGTTTGCAGTCGCACTATAGCACCATTTAACGCTCTCTACATGGGACTCCCCTTGAGGAGCACCCGGAGGCTCCAACTGGTACAGAGTGCGGCCGCGCGGGTGATTATGGGAGTGACATGGCGCTCCCATGTAACACCTTTCCTGCGCGAGCTGCACTAGTTCCCAATGGACTTCCGGATGCGCTTCAAGGTATTGATTCTCACCCTTAAAGCGCTCCATGGCTTAGGGCCAGGGTATTTATGAGACCGCCTTCTGCTACCGATAAACTCCCACCGGCCAATACGCTCTCACAGAGAGGGCCTCCTCAGGGTGCCATCAGTCAAGCAATGTCAGTTGGCGACCCCCAGGAGGAGAGCCTTCTCTGTGGGGGCACCCGCCCTCTGGAATGAGCTACCTCCCGGAATACGACTGATCCCAGACCTCCGTACTTTCCGTAAGGCCCTGAAGACTTTTTTAGCTATTTTAACTTTTATACTGTATGTATTTTAATTTCGGCTGTCCACCGTCCTGAGTCCTTCGGGAGAAGGGCGGTATGTAAATTCAAATTATTATTATTGTTGTTGTTATTGTTGTTATTATTATTTAGTTTCATGTGACATGAACTAAACTTATGCGCAGGCAATACAAATAGTATATTTTCAGAAATTTAAATTGTCACGGGGAATTTTATGAAAACCTAATGAAAATGTTTTTAAATAATGCTAAGAAAATTTTTTAAAAAGTCAATTAAATTTAAAAAAAAGGAAAGTGCTTCAGTATCAGACAAAATGAAAGCTGGAACGCCCATTAGTGGGCGGTAGGGATCAGGTTGACTACCATTGATCTAAATCAAGAACAAACATTAATTTACAACTATAACATTATGACAGGAACTACTGAGAGGACAAGCGAAGTGGAAGCATCGAACAGCAATGACAAAAGTTCTTTAATAGCATGTCAGAACACAATCATGAACAGGATATTTCTGTTATAATTTTTCCACAAAGCAGGTCAGGTTGTCCTCTTTGTCAGGTTTGTGCTCTGAATCCTTGGGAACGGAGTAAAACAATATTTCTTGTTCTCAGGTAGTCCTTTTTGCCACAGTTTTTCAAGTGAATCACTGCCATTGCTATGTGAATCATGTGGTCTTTGAATGACTTCAGCTTCCCTCATTGCTTATCAGAAGTCAAGCTGGGAACATTGCAAATGGCAATCACATGACCCTGGGATGCTTCAACCATCATAAATACATGCCAGTTACCACATGCACAAATTTTGACCATGTGACTATGGGAATCCCATGATAGTAGTCCTTAGTATCAGGAGCAGCCATAGGTATCAAACTCATGGCGTCATGTTGTTGTCACATGACATATCGTGACTTTTTCCCCTTCGCTAAACCAAGGGTGGGCGTGGCAAGAGTATGACACATCTGGGCCGCAGGCCATGAATTTGACATCCCTGGCCTAAGGGAAGAACTTGTGAACTGAGCTATATCTTTAGATTTAACTAAGCTTTAACTTTGGTAGGAATTTTTGTTTGATTCGTTGATTTATTCATTCATTCATTCATTCATTCATTCATTCAATCATTCATTTAGAAAACCTGGCAAAATATGATGGAGTGGCATGCCCAAACTTTGATTTCTCTGAAATCTTATAAAGATATATTTGTTAAAGTTCAAAAGTCAGTTTTTAAAATTGTAAATAAAAGAGAATGGATAGTTTAATATATTTACTTACCTGGTGCACACATTTAAAGTTAAGCTATTTATGTCTTCTTTGTTATCCTTTACATAGACATCTAAGTCAAAGGCTTCTTGATTTTGTGCAGATCTACGCCTTTTGCTGGTATGTGAATTTTTCACATTGTATATAACATTGAGCTATAGAGAAGCAAAATTTTTAAAAAATGATATTCAGTGAAGATAGCAGTGATTTGTAGAAAATAATAATAGCTATTTCATAGTTTATCCGATTAAATTCATATATGCAATACTGTAACATACAATCCAAAAATAAATGTGAGATATTTTGCATCCTTTTCTGAAATAAAACTTTCAGTTTCAAATTCTCAAAACAAATCTATCAAAAGCACCTCAAAATGACAAATCAAACATGCTTTCTTCTTATTGGACCTGCTGTGAACTTGGTCAAATCAAGTTGGAAATAAATCAAAATGTTGTCATCACCCAAAATGCTATTGTTTCAATGTTTGCCAAGAAAAGCAAAATGGTAAGAATTTACTGGCAATTCAGGAACACCTGGATCAACATACAGGATAGCCTCTTAAACAACTATTTTGCTGGAAGGAATTTTATGTTCAATTTTTCATTCCTTCTTGGCCTTAAACAAAGATAAATCCATGAAGAAAGAAAAGCCTACAAAGGAACGATCAAGCATGCTTTCAGCTGGTTGCAACATCAACTGTTTTCTTACCCAGCCTGGCCTCCTGCAAACAGGACAAAGCAAGATATGCTGTCATAGGCAGAAAGAATTTTACCAACACATTTTAAAAAGTATTTTGATATGACAGTTTAAACGAGAGTGGTGGTAGATATGCATGCAGCATATTACCATATATTCACTATTTGGTACATTCATAATGATTGACATTCTGGCTTATACTCATAGCTGTCAATATGTAATTTTTGGAAACTGCAAAACATCATTCAAGACATCTGGAACCTCTAACATAATTCATACACATTTGCCTATTCCTGTGTCAAACCACACGTCTTTCCTTAAAGATTCAGTTCTGTTATGGAATTACTCATTTCTCTAGGCCATGCAACCACTGCTTCTATGATGGATTGTGAATAAGATTGTGTGAGTCTCCCACACCTGGGTCAATGACTCCACTAAACAGATTATGTCATTTTGTAATTCTTTTCTTCTTCTTCTTCTTCTTTTTTAAAAAAAATGATTTCTGCTCCAAAACTAGAAAGATAACTACATTTTTCTAAATGGCATAGACCAGTGTCAGCTAACCTTTTTGCCATTGCGTGCCAAAAGCAAGGGGATCACATGCACACATTCCCACATCTATAATTCTATGCACCCAGCCTCCCCGTGCTCCCCCCGCTTTTGGCACACAATGGCATGGTGGGCCCGGTAAGCCCATTTTTTTGCTCTCCCCAGGCTCCAGAGCTTTTCTACGAGCCTGGGAAGGGCAAAAATGGCCTTCCCCCACCCAGAGGTCCTCCGGAGGCCGGAAACAGTGTGTTTCTTGACTTCTGGTGGGCCCAGAAGGCCCGAAAATCAGCTGGCAGGTGCATGCATGCGGGCCGGAGCTGAGCTCACGTGCCCACCGATATGGCTCCGCGTGCCACCTTTGGCACCCATGCCATAGGTTCGCCATCACGGGCATAGACATTTAATTAAACATTTAGTTAAACAATAACATTTTGCATCAGTTTTTATATTGGTTTTATGTTGTAATTAAGCACTCTTGGGGAGAGGCAAGTAGCTGTTATAACAGCTATCTGCAAGGGAAAGGGGGATCCAAAACCATGAACAGGAAGATTCTTAGCTGATAAGAATTATCTGGAAATTATTATTTCTGCCAAAGTACTATTGTACTTGTTATAAAGTTACACTTTCCATATTCACTATTTTCTTATTCTGAATATGTTGACAGCTACATGAGAAGAGTTTGATTTACTAATTAAAAGCAAACCACTCCAAAAATATCTTGTCAAGAAAATTGCATAGGCCTATCTATGTATTTGCAAGAAACAATAACATTAATTTATAAAAAAAGAGTTCTGCATAATAATTATGCATTCATATTTGCAGAAAGTTTAGCTTTGTACTTGTCTTCTACTATTCATTTAGTGTGTCACTCAAACATGCAATTTGACCACAAATGCTAAATTTATGCCTGTGTACATATATTTTGCATGTTATAAATGTATACATTTTGATTTCTGTAGTAAAATTCCTTCATAGTCAGGTAAAACATTGCAAACTTGGAAGCTTGAGCAAACTTTAAGTAAACCAGAGTGTATTCTCCTTAGCATGCCATGTCCAGGTTCATTTTCAAAAAACACATGCCATTTTAAAATGCATCTTTCTCATGTACTTGTAATTCTTGTTTATTGCATGTAGAGAATTTTACCTGTGAATAGGTAAATAGGAGGTAGTTTAGTCTTCATGAAGGATGCTTGAAGTAGAACACCCACACAACATTAACATTAAACTACAATATAGGTTGATTTTGGTTAATGTGGTATGTAAACCTAGTAAACTATGGTTATGGTCAAGCCATATATGTAAAAATAGTCACTGTGGCTTAAAGAAATATTAAAATTAACCTTGGCTTACTATAATGCGTTAACTTGGCCTTAGTTTTGCAAGTTCTTGATTGGAAAAAATCTCCAATGCTTTTCCAAGATAAATGGCAGGAAAATGGTAACCTTCACATTTATGAAACTGCAAGCCTTTATGCTTCTGGAACTACTTTGCTTCAACAATTATTGAAAACAAGGAGCTTCCTTGTGAAAGCATTATTGAAATCCTTTTAGCAGCAACCTTCACAATATTCCAGCTAAAAAAATATCAAAACTTTGGAAAACTGCCTGTCAGTCCAGGAATCTTTGCTCTCTCATGTTTATCCTTAAGGTTGGAACTTAAACAGATGAAAGTTTATGCTTAAAGGGTTATTTTCAGGAAGAAATTTTTGGCAGCATTTTCTTTGGCTGCTGAATTAAGCTTTGATAAAGAAAGTAGAATGCTAATGAGCTTGCATTTTAAAATAAATGAACTTCAGCAGGTGTGAGAATGGGTGGGAAGATTCACACAATCCTGACCTGGACTTTTTCTTTTAAGAGGCTTCAGGTATATCTTGTTTAGACTTGATAAAAGTGATTAAAACCCTAATGTCAAAATAAAAACTAATATGAATGTATTCACTTGCTTCAGGAATGAAACACAGACGCATACATTAAGCATGCTACTGTCTCATTGGGCCATATTTTTTTTTACTTTATTGGCATATGTAGAATTGAAAAATCAGGGCTGCTCACTAGACTGAAAGCTGAAAAGTATCTCTGAAGAAGACAATTGGAAATCTCCTTGCTGACAAAAAAAAAATGACATGAATGTAGTCAGAAACACTCAAAACAGACACAGGACCATCTTTATTTTTTTAAAGTTGAATAGATTGTTGTTTTTCTTACATCTTGGAGAGCAGTCTGTATATTTATCAACAGTAGACACATGGAAAGCATAATTTTGTTTCATCCAAGATAAAGGTGAGGGGTGCTACATGTTACCTAGTTTGGGTAGTGAAATATCTGCAAGAAAATAACTAAGCTCATAGAATACCAAAGACTCCTCATTTCAACCTTACAAATATTCTCTTATTGATAAAGATTCAGACCATTTGGGCATCCATTTGAATTTCTGAATGCAAACTAAATTTTGAACGCATTCAATTTACGGATCAAACAGATGCAAAATAATGAAAAATTTGCAGGGAAAATTATAAAATTCTTTGAAAAATCAGTTTTATGGAAAAATGTACCAAGAATTGGCATCTCCCTTCGAAGCGGATAGTCATTAGACTTTGCTATGTAATAATACATTATCCAGAATAGATTCAAAAAGTGAAATGGTGTTCTAAGATGACATGATTCATTCTTCCCAGATGTTTAAAAAGCTTCTCTTTCCCCTTTTTTTCTGTCCAATCCTGTATAGGCATAACTCAGAAAATCCCTAGACATGGCTGAAGATTGCTTTTGACTTAAATTACAACTGGTAGCGTTGTCATTGCTAATGCTAAATGAAGGGACAGGTTCCTCTTTACACATGATGCAATGGTAGTAAAATATATCATTGCTTCAATTCATCTACTCCGAAATTCCAAATGTCATCATTTTTATAGACAGCTCACATGTAATTCATAGCAGATGATAAATCATGCCATGTTAATTGCTGTTATTACCAGCCATTATTGCATTCTGTATTAGTACAGATTTTTTTAAATGGGAATTTCATGTATCATTTGCTTAAAGTTTTTTATTGTATTTTTTGGCATATTAATATTAATTCTAATGTTAGAGTACTTTATTAGAAAAGGGTAGGTTGCTTGATTTGACTATAAATCAGTCAAAAGTCATATTATTAATTTATCTGCCTACTTTTGTCAGAGTAATTCAATCCTGATAACAAACTGCAATTATTCTTTAAGGATGGAACATTTAAAAGAACAAGAATGGCACAGTTTAACGCTCTCCAGCCTAGATGTTATGTCTTAGGATGCTTTAGGAAGAGTTACCTTCATCTTCAAAAGGTTCTTTGTACAGAACAACTGCGTCATAAATGAGAAAACGTTGGTCAAGTAGTCTCTTAATAAGATTTATGGTAGAATTTAGAGTACTGTATCTACACATGGAGACAAACCATCTTCCATTCCAGGTGCCGTGGATTATGAGCTGTGGTAAAGCTCTTTGGATAAGGATTAGAAGTTCTGTTTCATTTGGCTTATCTACTTATTGAGCTAAAGCAGAAAAAAATAATTACTTGGATAATAATCACTGTCCTTTGCTTGAAAAGTTTCTACAACGGCCCATTGTCCTCACAGCTCCAAAATGAAAGGGAATCTATTGTTTCCTCATTTGCTTCTTTAGTTAAACTATGTATATGCTGTCCTTTCTCTTTATGGAGGTTATCAAAAGATATTCAGGTAGTCCTCGACTTACAACCATTCATTTAGTGATCGTTCGAAGTGACAATGGCACTGAAAAAAGTGACTTATGACCAGTTTTCAAACTTACGACTGCTGCAGCATCCCCAAGGCTACGTGATCAAAATTCAGATGCTTAGCAACTGGTTCATATTTATGACCATTGCAGTGTCCCGGGGTCATGTGATTCACTTTTGCGATCTTCTGACAAGCAATGTCAATGGGGAAGCCAGAGTCGTTTAACAACCAGGTTACTAATTTAATAACTGCAGTGATTTTCTTAACAACTGTGACAAGAAAGATCATAAAAACTCACTTAACAACTGACTCACTTAGGAACAGAAATTTTGGGGGTCAGTTGTGGTCATAAGTGAACCTGTACACTTACACTCGTATCTGTAACAAGTAAGAATATTAAATGTACGTCAAAAACTTTAGAGCCCCAAAAACCAGTTGACTAACTGCACTCAGGGCTGACCTCTCAAAAGATGATTACCTCAGCTGATGAGACTTTAAATTTCATTATGACCACTCTGAACTGAGTCTGGACAGCAACTGGCAATCAGTGAAATTGTTTCAGCCAAAGGTAACATGTGACCTCCAGGGGACACCAATCGCTACCTATATAATTTTTCTGCAAGTTTCATTCTCAAGAGCTGCTGCTAAAAAAATGCATGGGCAATAAATCAACCTTGAAGTTATCACTGCATGGAATTTAGGATTCTTGGTTTATCAGCTAAAGCTGTGGTGGCTGTCCAATGTTAATGCTGAATCCAGAAGACCCACTAGACTACAAAATTGAGTCAAGGGAGTCTCCTTCTAAAACAAATATTACAGGAAGTCCTCGACATACAACAGTTCATTTAGTGACTATTCAAGGTTACGACGGCAATGAAAAAAGCAGGGGTGAAATCCAGCAGGTTCTGACAGATTCTGGAGAACTGGTAGCAGAAATTTTTGAGTAGTTTGGAGAACCGGCAAATACCACCTCTGGTTGGCCCCAGAGTGGGGCGGGAATGGGGATTTTGCAATATCTTTCCCTCAGGAGCGGGGAAGGAATGGGGATTTTGCAGTATCCTTCCATGGCGATGCCCAAGCCACACCCACCAAGCCATGCCACGCCCACCAAGCCACGCCCACAGAACCGGTGGTAAATAAAATTGAATTTCACCACTGGAAAAAAGTGACTTATGACTTACAAGCATTGCAGCATCCCCTTGGTTACATGAACAAAATTCAGATGCTTGGCAACTGACTCATATTAATGATTGAAATGTCCCGGGATCATGAGATCACCTTTTGCGACCTTCTGACAAGCAAAGGATAGCCTGGATAGCTCAACAGGCTAAAAGCAGACTAAAGCCTGTTATTAACATCCAGCTGTCTGCAATTACACCAGTTCGAATCTCACCAGGCTTAAGGTTGACGCAGCCTTCCATCCTTTCTAAGGTAGGTAAATTGAGGACCCAGTTTGTGGGGGCAATAAACTGACTTTGTATAAAATATACAAAAGTATGAAGGCTATTGCTTAACGCATTGTAAGCTGCCCTGAGTCTCTGGAGAAGGGCGGCATATAAATCTAATTAAAAAAAAAAAAGTCAACGGAAAAGCCATATTCACTTAACCTTGATACTAACTTAACAACTGCAGTGATTCACTGAACAACTATAGCAAGAAAGGTTGTGAAACAGGGCAAATTCACTTAATAACTGCCTCACTTAGCAATAAGAAATTTTGGGCGCAATTGTGGTCATAAGTCGTATTTATAACTGTATTGCCCAAATCCCGATGTCCAACTCCCTGTGTTATAAATTGCTATGTCTTATTTTATTCCTCCACATCTAAGTCCAGGGTCATCTGGAGACATTCAGAGGACCTAGAAATCTCAGACCTAAGTCTGCAAGAAAGGAAAGGAAAGCTAAGTATTATCAGCATATTGGTGGTTTCTGACTCTCAATTTGAGAATGACACTTCTATGTGATTTCATATTGGAATGAAACAGAATTTTCCCATCTTTAACCATACATTGGCATTTCTGATATTGTCATCAAATCCTGCAAGCTGTCTTTTCAATGCTACTTAAAAATAGATAAATATATTGGTAATATCATATGCCTATAGACAGTTGATCAAGTAAAAGACCCTCTTATTCTATATGTTAATTACAAACACAGGATAGGGTTTGAGTCTGTGCATTTGGCATCTAATATTTATTTAGATTTTTCTTAAAAGGGTTTTAAGTTGTTGATAACTTGAGTGCGCATCAATTGTTTTAAAATAAGCTAGTAATATTTTTGCATGTGTAGACAACTTGCAGCAATTTGACTGCTGTTAAAAACAATTCCAACTGAGTCCACCACTGTCAAGATATGATGGATGAACCATTTATTGCCTGCTGTGTTATTTTCAAATGTTGGCCTTCATTAATAGACCTGAACTTATTTTCAAATGCATATTTTTTGATAAAAATAAATATGATTTCTGTAAATGCATATACCCAAATAATGGCATTTTATAACAAGCCCAGCCCCCTCTGAAATTTTATATATAACCTATTCTTCAAATTCCATTTGTGGTCTTGCATTGCTAATGTCACGTATTCTACTGTTTATTTGTACTGGATGCTAATCAACATGGAATTTGGCTCATGTAACCCCATCGTTTTACAAGGATTAAAGATAAAAAGATGTAAAACAGGCCTAGGGTTTCTATACTAACTGGATTCTGTGTCCCTAGTATCCCTTTGATCCACAGAGAACTCCATTTCCTTTGACAGGAGTCCAAATATGGAGACAGGTCTCACATGCCAAGATACTTTTGTAAGTTGTTTTCATTCTCCTTCTCATCTTCCCCTGGGCTACCAGACAGCATTTGATTTGCTATTTCGTGTAGCGTGTGAGAATTGGACAAAAGAACAATATGCTACTGACCGACAATAGAATGATGTCTATGCATTTTGCCAGGGTTAAAAAAGAAAGATATATAATGAACACTGAAAAATCTAAGCAACAATTTTTGTGGCAGGGAAGAGAGAAGGGATGCTTCTCCTGGAAAATTAAGTGATTATTTCTTAAACACAGCGGAGTGGCCAGAAAGGTTGAAGAAGGGGAGGAAGTGCTGCAAATAAGAAATTGCATGAAAATTATAGCTACGACATTCCACACTGCTTACAGGAGCCCACAATTATTATATTGAATTGTGGAATGGGCAGCATTTTTATAAAGGACAACCACTTCAATACTGATAGTAGTGATGTTCAGGATTTCCTAAAAGCCACTATAGATCCAAAATGATGTTAACAACATATCTGCCATCGGCGTTCACTGTTATGCTGCAAACTGTACTGCAGTTCGGAATAAAACTGTTCACATCAAGAAGTCTTGGTGCTGATTTAGAAGATCCATCCTGTACACAGAATAATAATCTTAAAGTGACATTTAACAGCATCCTAATGCTATTACAATTGCCTTCTGGGAAAACACCAGGAGTTTAGCAGGAAAGGAGGAAGCAAAATCTCTTTTGGTGAGACATTCATGCACAGTAATTAGAATCAAAATCATACTTTCCAATATGATATGTACAATGGGAATATTACATAATTACTATAATTAATTAATAGCATTCTATTAGTATAGAATTGCTATATTTAATATATTAGTAATCAAAGCAGTTTTTAAAAAACCAAACAAAAGAATAACATATGGAAAAAACAATCTAAAGTAATAAAGTCATAAGGAGAGTTGTGACTTGATTCTGAATCTAGTTTGTACTTAATATAATATTGACTCCATCCTTGATAATTCAAATATGATCCAACCTAATGGAGTATCTAATTCAATCCAAAATCCTTAAAGAAAGAAAAGAGACAAAAATGTCTTTATACGCCTACCTGAAAAATAGCAAAACCACGGCCATTTGCAGAAATTGTAATTCTAACAGGCTGTGCAGCTGGAAACTAAAAGAAATGGCAGATTTAATTATGGTCAAAAAAAGCATTCCAAATGAGATGAAGTTCCTGAAATCAAACTTTTTAAAAAAAAATTTCAGTACCTCTTTGGTCTTGAGAACGAAACGGTTTTCATGATCAATTCGGAAAACCGTTGGATTTTCTTCCATGGATCCATTCACTATAACATCTATTTCTGTCACAGAATCAGCTGTAAGTGTTGCAAAGGTACTCAAGGCTTGCAGAGCCACTATTGTGTCCTACCCAGAGAAGAAATAACAGTTTTGTTAATATAAATATGAAGTAAGTAGGTCAACCAGGTTAGCAAGAGCACCTAATGAAGCCTGGTTGATTTCAGTAGCTAAGTAGGTACAGATCTGGCTAGTACTTAGATGAGAAGTCATTTGGAAATCCTGGAGCAGAGGTGTCAAACTCAGGGCTTGGGGGCTGGATCTGGCCTGCAGGGTGCTTAGATCTGGCACCCACGGCCACTCTTGAAACATTGAAGGCCTGGCTTGTGGTGGCTCTACCAGCAAAAACGGAGCTTGGGAGAGCCACAGGTGGTCCTCCCAATCTCTGTTTTTGCTGGCAGTGGGTTGCAGGAAGCCGTTGCAGGTGAAAACAGAACTCAGGAGCCAGTTTTTGCTAGCACAGTGCTCAGACCACCACAGGCACCCCCAACATGAGTGATGTTGAGCTGGCCATGCCCACCCTGGCCATGCCCCCCCAGCCCCCCCAAGGTCAAACGCAACCCTCATGCGGCCCTCAATAAAATCGAGTTTGACCCCTTGTCCTGGAGAAATAGGTTACACTGAGATTTTTTTTTAAAAAATCTTCACGTATTCAGTCCAAATGCTCATTTAAGTATTGTGTTTTATTATTAGAAAGGGCAAAGTCAGCAGGTAGTCATTCATGACAGCAACTATAGTTTTATCTTGCAAGGCACACATTTGCTGACTCAGTAACTCAGTAACTCTTACAGAAGTAGGACAGATGTAATTTATCATAATTTGATTTGGTTTGGCTTAACACGATGCATGAGCTCAGTCAGCGGGCCTTTATCATCATATCAGAACTCTTTTGCTTCTCTAATAAAGAACATTTACAAACAGCTTATCTCAGCAATGTGTATAACATTGCCTAATAACCCATAACATTGCCTTGGTGTAAAGATATGAACTTAGTCTTCCCAAGCCCGAATTCAACTTTCTGACTTTTTAAAATAAGATTGATGAATCAAATGCAGCCATGCCTTTGGCCTATGTAGAAAATTAACTGAATCTTTGGAACGCACACAGAGTAGAATATTCTGGCTGGCTTTCTTCAGAGAATCGAAATCTTTTCTAATTGTTTTTTGAAACATGGAGATATATATATATATATATATATATATATATATATATATATATATATATATATATATATATATATATATATATATATATATACACATACACATACATACATACATACATACATACATACATACATACATACATACATTTCTGGCAATGCAGAAGGCCCTAAGTGAAAAGCTCATCTATCAAATTTCATATAGGGTTTGACAGAGTCCTGGTTCAAAATTTTAAATGAAAATAATATATCCCTAAGGCCTTATAAAATTTTAATGATTAATTCCATAAATGAATTAGTTTTTTTTGGATAATTTCTAACCTGTGTTGAAGAATAACCTCCCAGGTGATTTCTTTGCTTGCTTAGCCATTTCATAATTGGAATCCCCTCTAACAGTCTTCGTTGAATAAAATGAGACAAAAGAGCATAACCTGCAACTTCAATATCTGCAGCACGTGGCTGCCAGGAACTGGAGAGTCCAGAAGATGGTGATGTCCAGAACCTTAATTCTCCTGGAGAAAAGAAAAACAGAAAGAAGCTTTCACATCATAAGAAAAGTATACAACTTTGTAAGGTCGGAGCAGAGTGAAATCAATTACTTCTTAATCCTATAGTTTCTCATATTTAAAGATAATCATTCCCATCCATATCCCAAAATCAATTTCACATTTATCAAATTAATAAACTATAATTTGTTCTACTACATATAAAGTTTTTCTGTACTGTAGCTTTTGGCTGCTTGTCGTTTACTGGCTAGAAGTGAAACTGGCTGAAGAAACCCATTTCTGAATTACAACCCACTCCTCTACTTTGGTCACAATGATGACTTGATGTTCAATTCAGTGTATAATATGGCTCCCAACTGGTGAATTTTTCTGCTTTTTTATTTTCAACCATGGCAGGAAAACAAGCATGAGTTATTTTTTCTTCCATCTTTAAGTTGCACTTAATAGTTTCATTTGGGCTAGAAGGAGAAACTTGGTAAAACTCTTGTCAATTTCACCCAGTGAAAAAAACAAAGAAATAAATAGCCAGTATGTCTCAAACCATCTGCTGAATTTTAAAAAACAAACAACCAGGACAGAGGAATAGTTGTTGAAGGTAGTTGAACTTGCTGAGATAGTCAAATTGACCTATGTGTTTAGAAAAAATACTACCTATCTTTTTACTCTATTTTTATTTTGTATTAATTTTCACACTTTAAAACTTTCAGTGAGATAACAGTGAACAACAACACAACTATAGTTTCTCATCACTTAAGCTAAAAGGAAAAACTTGGCAGAATATTTGTTAGTTCAAACAAGCAAAGAGAAAGAATACAACGGAGTCTCACTGAGGAATTAATCCTGTAACACACTTCAAGCATTTGGAACAGAGATATTTCTATAGGATAGAATGAAGCCCAGCAGGCAGATCAGACTTCCCTGCTTGTTCAAGAAAAAGAAGAAAAAAGAAAACCACTAATTTTGATGCAATTTTGAAATCTCAGGTGGGGTTTGCCTTCTCAGTTAATAAGGGATTGGCTGAGGACAATATCATCTATTCCAATGGTCCCCAAACAGCAGTTGGTCCATTCTCATGTTGGGGCAAACAAGAAGATCAGACCAGATCATAATCAAACAAAACCCGTTCCTATTATATATGTTTTCAGGCCTGCTTTTCACATCCATATTTCATGCCGGCTTTGTAGTTTACCCTTGCTATTGCCAAAGTGGCCTCTAAATGCAGGAATGTTTGCTTATTAGAAATTTTTCCCTTCCCGCAGGTATGCCTTCATATCATTGCATCCCACATATACAGTATATATGCCAATTGTATATGATAATTGGAAATATGTTCTCTAAGAGTTGATTGCTCCAAAAATATCCACAGTGATATCAGCAGCAGTGGAGAAATACTCAGGTTTACAGAAGTCCCTAAAGAAAAAGGGACATTCTTATAGAAGGCAGCCAAAAATAGCCCAATGGGAAGTGCATATATCACGATGGGAAACAAATACATTAATAAAAACATGACTGACTTGCAGAAATCCTGCTTAAGAATGTGGCAAAACAGGCGAGCATGGAGGTTTGCTGTTCTTTCAGAATATGCATTAGTAAAACCTGCATTTTGTGATAAATATTCTACATCGAAAAGAATATACAAATTATGAAGTCTTACTGTTGGAATGGGCCATTTAGAATCCAAGTTATCAGATCCAATTGTTTACTCCGTTCTGTCTTACTAAATTTTAATAAGTAGCCAACTGAACAGCTAGGTACAGATTGTAGGGTCAATGAATGTGATCTTCATTTTCTTTACAGAAGCAGAAAAAGTTCACAGGCAATTATTAATTGCTATCTTTACATTTTTAATTTAAATAGAGTCTGTAAAACTCTGGAACTGAATTGAATTCAATACCAGAAGATATCCTGTAATTGTATTGTAACACTAAGCATTTTAAACATGACCATACATAACTTTTAACTAGATACTCACATCAACCCATTTTATGTTTCCTTTCTTTTATTCCATTGGCATATATTGCCTTAAGTGTAACTGCAATGTCAAATAAAGAGTATAGGCATAAAGAGTAGGCATAAAGAGTATTTTACACTACCTTGTCGTTCTGATCTCTCATTCAATTTGTCGAGAGCTCCCTTTGCTGCTGTACTTTTGGCAAGTGATAATGCGTAAGTCACAAGAGCCAGTGTATGATTATCCGATGTGATGTTATTCAATTGAAATTCAAGAAAGCCCAGTGCTGTTTTTATAGGTTTATCATTCTGGAAAAAGAAAAGTAACACCTTAAGAAATATTTTACAGTTAACCAGAGTAACTAGTAGTAGTCTTTATGGCAAACAGTTACATTGCAATTTTATGTTCAAGATAAAAACATTTAATGCTAAAATGTGGGATGTACTACAAAACATCACAGCAACTGGAATTGAGCAAGACACTATTAACTGTAACCCTCTAAATATGCTTGGGAGGAGTGGACTATAGATACTTTGAAGTTATGACCAACCTCAAAAAAGGGACTTACAATCGAACGTCCATCTATACCCTTCCACCATGGTCAAGTGGCAACTGACCCACATTTTTGGCCATTGCAGCATCCAGTTACTTCCAGTTTCCCCCCCAAAAAATGTGTTTGCTTTAACAGCCACGATGTTCGCCTAATGACTACTATTAAAAAATCATAAAATCAGGCACGGTTCTGTGATGGCTTTATGACCATCGCAATTTACAACAGAAATTGTGGGCTCAATTACGGACGCAAGTCAAGGACTACCTGCACTGAAACCTTAAAAAGCAGAAGACAGTTAGCAAGGAAACGTATTGTTATGAATAGATCATATATTGTGATTTTTCAAAATTCCATTTTTGCTTCCTGCCTTAATTTAGGGTCTAACAAAAACATCGATATTATTGATGGCGGTGGTGATAACTGCAAGCCATATGCAGTTTGTACGTTTCTTTGCATTATAATCCCTCAAAATTGATTTGCACTAAAGAATAAAAATTACTTTAGTAATAATATTTTTATGTTCCAAACATTCATGTAACTATTAGGAGACACATAACTATTGACTTAGAATGAGATGATGCTGGAGGATTTTGAACTAACCTTGTTCCTGTTAGAATGCATATAGCAATACTATGGCTTGTACCTATTTCTGGGATCTACCTATATTTATCTTGGGCCAAGCCAAGTTGTTTAATTCCACACAAAAGAAAAGAGAAATTATTTCAGAAATGTAAATGTGGATGTATGCTATTATGTCATGCAGGCATAACAATCAATGTCCAGGTGCTCCTTCATTACTAAATCTTTTGAAAAGATATTTACTTACTAGGAGTGCATCTCTTTAGGAAACAAAGGTTAATTCATACTGCAAAAAACTTTCCTGTCCTATTCCACTTTGTAAAAGATAAAATTTCCCCTCCAAATAAAAACCTCCCTGTTTCTCCAGAACTGTTAATTAATCTCACCATTAATCAAGCAGAATACTGTTCTGCAAAGATAAAGCCTCATTTGAGAAGAACACCACATAATATGCTAGCATAAGATGTCCTAGATTCAATTCCTGGCCTTTTTGAAGTAGAACTGGAAATAACTCCCAACTAAATCCGTGAGCTTTTGGCAATCAATATAGATCACCCTTCCTTTATTGAGCAGATGTTCTTATACACCCGTATTCCCATAAAACTAATCAGATGTGTAATCCAACACATCTGGAAGAAATCAGGTTGTGAAAAAAGGATTGGTTGCCTGACTGAGAATACTACAACTTCAACTGCATTCTTTGGCATTATCCTAATTTAAAGCACTAGCCTATATTGTAAACAGCTTTATGGTAATTTGTTTCAAATACATTAAGATCACTATCATTACTACCTCATTGAACTGATACTCTAATAGAGCAGTCAATATATAAGCTGTCCGTGAAACAGAATCGCTAGTGCCTCCTTGAAGCTCGGTATGTAGAACTCGTCCAGGCTCCTTAAAATCTCCACTGAATTTCTGTTGACTGAGGATCCAAGCAGCTGTTCTCTCCAGGATATATGGATCAATATCAATATATGGTTGTGCTTGAATGAAACTTCTTAATACAAAAGCTGATAACCTAGAATGAAAGTATAATGAAATTATAAAATTAAACATCTTTGCCCAAACTAATTCTTTCTATTAAACAATTGATTTAGATCAGTGTTTCTCAATCTGGGCTATGTTAAGATGTGTGTGGACTTCAACTCCCAGAATTCCCCAGCCAGCAAGGCTTTTAATTTGGAGAAAATTGAGCTCAAAGGCCTACACAGCCCATTTTATGATGTGAATTTGTAATAAGTTATAATTTAAAAAATTATGAAAACTACATATTGGGTACTGTGCAACAATATAGGTACTCACCATGTACTCCCAGAGGGATCACTATTTCCAAAGGCACTGAAAGAGCCATCAGGTCTTTTATAGAGAAGCTCTCTTTGGTAACCTGAACAAATGAAATATGAGAAGCATTTTGAAAAAACTAAGTCTGTATTGTCAAGGTGATGCAGTTCTGAAAGATTTATCCCTCACTGAAGCTAATAGCCTAATCTGCTAAAATCCACAAGGATTGAATTTACTCAAACACTGTTTATATGTTCCCATTATGAAGTATAAACAACACAATACAGAGGCAACTTCTGAGAGCTGGAGACTAAAATTTAGTTTCCCAAACTTCTGAATGTAACATCACCAGAAAAGGCATTTAAGGGATTAAGGGTGAGAATGGGAACAGAGAGGTTTTGGGAGGCAAACACCTACTATTTCCTCTATTAACTTCATAAAACCTGACAAGTAATATGAAGTAATGCTATCCCATAGTGGTATTGCCAAGGAATATCAACGGCACCACTTCGGCAAATGAAAGGTCTACAGATAAGATCCTGAAACATGGCCTGAAGCCTATAAGTAATAGGAGAATGAATAGGCCATGACGAAACATAAAGCCAAATTTGTAAAAAACAACCTGGGGACCAGGTGGAAGGACTTTTTTATAAAGAGAATATAAAGCTGAGAATAATAAAGCTTAAGTTATTATTAGCAAAACCTCAGGAATGTGAATATATAACATTTAAGCTATATTGGTTGTCTACTACTGTATTGTATACACATAATTCACAGTTAAGTATCAGCCTTAAAATGAGAAATAGAAAACAATTAAATGCTACTACTGTACTAATAATAACAAAAGCCATTACTATTACTATTATTAGACAACAATGCAAAGATGAATACTTGTTTTTAACATTTAACATTACTTGTTTGTCTAGAAAAGAATACAAAGAGCATGAATTATTTGAATGTTCTCAAATATTAAAACCCAAACCAGGTAATGTTTAAGTGAAACAGTAATTACTAAATTTCAATTTAGCATACTATTATGACTCATTTTAAATAACTTCAATAAAACTAATGTTTGGAGAATTTTAACAAAACCATGGCAAAATAAATCAATCTACAGGGAGTGACAGACTGCTTGTAGACTTCAAAGAGGTTTTTAAAAAACAGATGTTCATCATTTTTGAAAATAACTGTGCAACTTTGGAGTAGCCAAAGTTCAAATGTCAGGTGAAATGTAACCCATGGAGTTAAACAAAGCAAACAAAACTGTTTCTGTGGTTGGTAGCTTTTGTTCTATCTTTGTGGGAGACTGATCTGGGATGTCAGTCTAAATATAGTTATTCCTGGTATGATACTACCAAACTTAAACTAATTTAAACTAAAATTTAAAATGGGTCAGTTGTATTCAAAAGGCAAAAATGTAGTCCAGAGACATCTTCAAGTCATATGGACTATAACTTCATAACAATACAGAAATGAAACAACTATATGGAACCAGCTTCCTAAGGTAGGTTTTTAAAGTCTCTAATATTTATGCTACAATAGTACAGCTTCTCTCAAACAAAAGCTCCTTCAAGAATGAACAGCTGGTCTAAATGCTTTCAAAGGAATGCACATTGAATTGTATGTTCGTTACCCAAACATATCCTTACCTTCTCTCATATATGACACGATTTTTGATTTAAATTGAGTTTGGAGGTTGCCTGTTTTACTCAAATAATCCAGAATATAAATATTAGGTGCAAAGTTAATCATGTTTTGTTCCCCACAACCATAAGGCATCTTGACCAGTGACTCCAAACCACTGATAGAGGAACTAAGTTTGTCACCTGAAAGATAAAATTTGCAAGTCAGTGATGGAAGGGGCAACAATAACAAGTAAATATGTAAGCAAAGACCAAAGGGGAGAAAAAATTAAAATGTTCTATAGCAAACTTTTTAATCAATTCTCTCAACCAGCTAGCTTGTTTTTAGGGTCGAAATATATTTCAAGTATTGCCATGAAAACATATTTTAATTATAGGCATCCCCAATCTAACTAGTCTCTTAATGTGTAGACTTCAATTTTCAGAGCACCCAGCCATGTGGCCGTTACTGAGAATTGTGTGAATTGTGAAATTTACATGTCAACTCGGAAATGCTAGGGTATTATAGGAATCCTCCATTATGATACTGACATTCAACCATGGAAGATTAGAGCAAGATTAGATAACATCAGCATCATAATTCTTTTTTTAAAAAAATCTGCAAACAAAAGCAATAATATCAGTAAAAAAGATATTCACGTATGCAGCAGATAAAAAATGAAATGTTAATTTAAGCAAGAGAACTACGTTAGTGTTAGTAAAACAAAATGAAATAAACCAGTTACATAAATTGATATATAAAAGTATCTCAAGAATCATCTCTTTTCCATCCATAACACACACACACACACACTAGCAATTCTAAAGTAACACTAGTAACTAAATAAATAATTAAATAATTAACATGATGATTCACCCAGCAATTAGAAATAGCTAAAAACTGTATTCCGAGGAAATACAGTTATGCTTACCAGTAACTGTAACTTGCACTCTTTCACTACCAGGAACTACATCAGAGGGGAAATTGAAATTCAAAATTTCTTTAAGATTAGTTCTTTTGGATAAGTCCAAAAGAACTGTCTCTGAGTAAGTTTGTTCTAATCCTTCAGCCTATTAAAAATAAACAAGTATTACACATGTAAACAATAATTGTTTATGTCCAAGAACTAAGTTTTGATCATGTGTCCATTGGGATGCTACAGTGGTTGTAGGCCAATGATGGCCAACCTTTTTGCCATCAAGTGGCAAAAGCGGGGGGAGCACAGTGGGGTCAAACTTGTGCATGCCCACATCCATAATTCTATGTGCCCCGCCCCCCCATGCTCCCCCCACTTTTGGCACATGATGGCATGGTGGGTCCGGTAGGCTTGTTTTTCGCTCTCCCCAGGCTACAGAGCCTTTCTAGGAGGTGGGGAGGGTGAAAACGGTCTTCCCCACCCCCTAGAGGCCCTCCGGAGGCCAGAAACAGTGTGTTTCCTGACTTCTGGTGGGCCCAGAAGGCCTAAAAATCAGCTGGCAAGCGCACGCATGCGAGCCAGACCTGAGCTCGCGTGCCCACCGATATGGCTTCACGTGCCACCTGTGGCACCTGTGCCATAGATTCGCCATCACGGTTGTAGGCCCTAGGACAGGTTGTAAGTCACTTTTTTCAGTGCAATTGTAACTTCAAATGGTCCTTAAACAAGTGGTTGTATGTCAAGGACTACCTATATTAGCCATTGATCCTCATTCTTCTATGAATCGCTCCAGACCGTTTTTGAAGCCAAGTCGAGCCAGTAACAAGCACAACATTTCATGCAGTACACATTTTATGTGGGAAAAGCTTTGTTTTTGAATGACTGTGGGGAAGGGGGAATATATTCCAAACACAGCAAGCCAACACACAAATTAAAGTTCCTGTAATTTAATAGTCTCAATTTTTTCATCCCTTTTCATTCTGTCTATTAAAAGGTATAATTCAAAAATTTCTGAAGGAGCACTGAGAACCGGTGCTCCTTCAGAAATTCAAGCAAATGAAAAATATTGCAAAAGTAAGAATTTTTTCATACACTCGTTTCAGAAACTTGAAAGATTTCATCACAACTGAACCTTCATATATATATATATATATATATATATATATATATATATATATATATATATATATGTATGTATGTATATATGTGTATGTATGTGTGTGTGTGTATATATATATATATATATATATATATGTATGTATATATGTATATATATATATATGTATATATATATATGTGGGGGGGGCTTTGTCTAATTACTCATGGTCTATATCAGGAAGTGGCAATATAGATTTCAATGTCTGGCAAATATTTGGCAAACCAAAAACCCTTGCCTTAAGTCTATAAGGAAATTTATCTAAAAACTGTGAAGCTGGTTTATTAGATCTTACTTCAAACAAGACCTTACCCCACCCCTCAGCTTCAAGGCAATCCCAACCTCATCTTCTTCAATATTTGATTGCAAGATTTTCTGACTTCTTTTTGAATGATCCATAGGTGCTTTCAAAAATGATCAAATTGGGTAAAAGCTTCTCATCTGTCCCAGAAAAAGATTCTTGAAATATGGCTCCTTTAAATTACCTTCACTAATAATCTCTGGAGAATAGCATCAGAAGCAATGGTTGATATTGCCGTCACTCTGATGGGAATTTCTCCAATCTGCTTTGGCTTAATTGGAAAGAAGACAGTCTTCCCATCTTCACTTGGTATCCAAACAATATGTTGGTTTCCAATGGCATTTATATCATTAGAGATAACAAAAATTTCAAAGCTATCACTTGTATCAAGGGTAACTGTCACCTACAAAACAGAAGTGGTTAGTTAATGTTTTGTTCTACCAGCATCAATAGTTAACACTATAACTACGGTATCGGAGCTGGGGGAATGAACAGAAGACTGAAAACCATATTTTGAAAAGGGAGAAGAAAACAAGGTATCAGAGGAAAACTCCTGGAAATAAAAATAAATATAGAATTACATCTGGAAGTTCCTAAACTTGGCAGAACATAAAAATGCTCCTACCAAAAACTGATAGATATAAAGGATATGCACACCTGGGCTTGGCCATAACATTGCAGCATGAAATGGCCAAAGCAATTTGAGCCCCATTAAAGCTTCAGTTGTAATTCAACATTTTGAGGTAAGATAGAACTTAACTGCATTGTTCCCTAGAAGAAAAATGCCAGAATGAATAGCAGAGTGGAGATC
This sequence comes from Masticophis lateralis, assembly GCA_030761175.1. Lineage (NCBI taxonomy): Eukaryota > Metazoa > Chordata > Lepidosauria > Squamata > Colubridae > Masticophis > Masticophis lateralis. The sequence continues at coordinate 118,889,288 of JAUDYJ010000001.1, forward strand.
TGAATAATTAATAATTACAAAGGAACAGTTATCTGGTTTAACTCTCAAGCTGCAATATTTGGAGAAGGGGAACATCTCTCTGTGCTCATCTTTAGTTCTGCCTATCTTAGAAGGATTTTGAAGTGCTTTACTGAGCTCTTTCAGAAGAGCAGAGGCAAAACTGACCCTTGTTATCAACCCTATTCTCTATGGATCTCTATTCCCAATTTCTCAAGTCAAGCATCTGATGAGGAGGAGTACTTGAACAAACCAAGCTGTTTTCCATATCTGCCTCCAAACTAAAATCCTCGGATTGATGCAAAATTCTAATATATGCATATATAACTATGCTCATATTTTCTTTTAAACTAGGGAGATAACAATACTTAATAATACTTACTTTATACGTAATAAATATAAAAAATCTATCAGATTGAAATTAATCAGCATGTGGGAGGGAACACACTGCATCCCTTTTGCCTTTCAGCTCCAATCCAGAAGCCCTCAAGCAGTCGCATTCATGACAAACCATTTTATACCAAATTTATATTTCGCTGATAAAGAAATAAAGGGAAACTAGCATAGATCTATTTCAAGCTATTTAGCTCTCATCAGCTAGCCATACTCTTACTTGGATTCGAACTTGGGCTGCCTGCAAGTTCGAATCCACAAGTTCTCCTCCCTTCATCATCTTGAGCCAGGGGAGAGACTAAGTGTTTTTCTATCGAGACACCTGGTCTACCCCAGCATGTGGGAGGGAGCACACTGCATCCCTTTGCTCAAACTGATGATGGGAGGAGAACTTGTGGCTCAGAGGTTAATAAAACTGCCTAACATGCAGGCAACCAAAGTTGGAATCCAAGTAAGGGTGTGGCTAGCTGATGAGAGCTAAATAGCTTGAAATAGATCTATACTAGTCTCCCTTTATTTCTTTATCAGCGATATATATATGTATGTATGTATGTATGTATGTATGTATGTATGTATGTATGTATGTATGAATGAATGAATAAATGAATGATATATGTATATAAAACAAAGTTTCAATATGTTTACCTCAGTGCTTTCTTTCAAATAATTGAAGATGTTTACTTCCAATATAAATTGTTCTCCTCTTATGACACTAGGAGGAAGGTTTAAGGAAACAAAAAAAGGCTGGAAGACTTCTAACTGAAAAACAAAAGTTATATATTATGAAATCATTGTGGGGTACTATTTGTTAATTAAGAATTAGAGATCTGAAGATCAGAGAGGAGAACACTTCCCTGTTTTTGAAGAGTTTTCACTAAAAAAATGGAAAATTCTGAGAAAAGGATTATAAAATATATCCTAGCTTTACACTGTACCTAAAAAGACAAAGAGATTTGGCATGCTTTGAAGTATGCATGCCCAATAAATTAGTTAAGAGATAGAGACACTTGCTTCAAATTCTCAATTTTCAGACATCAAAAAAAGGAAGAATCAAGTGAAACAGAAACAGCTGGTAATGATTATAATTAGTTGGTGCTCCATGTTACAAAAATATATCCCGTTTCTCAACTTATTTTCTGAAAAGTAGTGCTTTCTTTATCTGTTTGAAGCACAAGAAGTCAAAGTACAAAATATGCAAGCTTACTTCATTTCAGTACTGATGGCATTGACTTTTTCTCTAAAAAAGCAAAGATAAGTGCTACATTCCTTAAAGTTCAGCAGCTCTACAGCATTACTTGTGCTCTAAGTGAGGACATGGTGCTTACAACCCACCTCTTCAAGATGAATATATTGCATTTTTTCCTCATGCCAAAATATGAAACAATAATGAGATCTATGAGATCTCAGACATGAGCTGAAATTAAAGAATTATTTCCTACATATTTCCAAAGTTCCCATTAGCATTTGGACTAGCTATGTATTTATAAAGCAAATAGTCAAGTGGTTAGGAGAGAGTGATGAATGGAGAGGGAGATGAAGTTCAAAGAGGGAAGCCCATCTGTATATGCAACTCTTGATTAAAATTTATGACTCATAAGATATTCACAGTATAATCTTCATCTGCATTACACCTTTCTTTTCCTGCCTTATCTTTACATATTTAAATCCTCCATCAGCTAAGGCAGTCTGTGCATCTGATTAAAAGTTGCTACCAGACACTCTCAGATTTTGAGAGAGAAAGATCTGCAAGGAAACTTAGCAGGAAAATAAATGGGATGGATTACATTATAGCAAAGCAAAATTAAACCACACAAAAGTAATTTCTGTTAATAATTTACCCAAGTTAAAATACATAAAGCCTGTGAAACACTCAGTTTCTATACAAATATTTTTCATGCATATTAGTATGTAACATGATGTAACCATATGGAAAACTCTGAATAGGAACTAAGCAAGCCAAGGATATACAGTGGTGAAATCAGTCATCGAGAAAACCAGAGTAAAACTCTGGTTTTGAATGTATAAATGGTATTCAACTGTAAGCATGTACAGCCAAGCACATCCTTTGATAAAGCCTGAAAGTGCCTCATTAAAACAGTATCTACCAATATACATTAAATAAATATTAACTGCATTTTGTATCTAATCCTGAAATAAACTTTAAGATATGAATCCAAAACATTGAATGAAAGGATGCCTCTAAATTTTGTTTTTATTACATGTGTAAGCGCAGGTGCAAATTCAAGATCTGGACCTCAACGAACTTTTTGTTTTAGTAAAATCTAAGACTTCACACTGAATGTTGTTTATTATATTAATTCCATATTTTTAAACTAAAATTCTTATCTTAAAAGAATCCAGGTGAGAGCCTCACAGCACCAAGCTCATACTATTCCCATGTCATCTGAGAAGCCCTGGAGGAGGAGCCAAGAATATAGAATATTGCAGATCTTGTAGAGAACATGAAGCCTTCTCTATTTTTAAGGCAACAAAAAGTTAACTTTACTGTGAAAACACTTTGGTTGTTGACTCTCCAACCCTTTTTCTTATATTGGACTGCCCTCTACAGTCTGTTCATCTCTTGCAGTGTTCTAGTTGCTTTACTAGTTTTGCTTTTCTAGACTGCTAGACTTTTCTAGACACAACATACCAAAAGCTCTTCTCAGCAATTTGCTGTGCTCCTCTCAGCTTGTTTCACCATCCCTACAATTTCAGTAGAGATTGATACAGTTTGCTGAGCTACAGTATGCTGGAACAGATTCCTATGGAAGTGGGTTTGAAAAATCCACCAAAATAGATCCACCAGTGCACTGAAAATAATGTTACATTAAATCATTTAAAAAGTTAACTTTACTGTATTAACAATGTTACATTTTAAATCATTAAAAAGTTAACTTTACTGTGAAAACACTTTGGTTGTTGACTCTCCAACCCCTTTTCTTATATTGGACTGCCCTCTACAGTCTGTTCATCTCTTGCAGTGTTCTAGTTGCTTTACTAGTTTCACCAGTGCACTGAAAACAATGTTACATTAAATCAGCTAGCATCTTTTCACTCTTTGCTAAATGTCCATAATCTCTATAAAAAGCAGAAGAATCATTATGTCCAATTACCCGATACTATTATTATATGACTGAAGCTCTCACTATTTCAATATGATTGAGTTTCACTTAAGGAATTTTCTCTTACGTGACTCTGTCCTCCAGGTCCTTGGCACATGTAAATTAATCTTTGAATTATTGGAAAGATGCTTGAAATGTCCCAGCTTCTACATATCTTATGCTAAAATATAACATCTGAAAATTATCTTATTTTAAGGCTGCTATGTTCATAGATAACAAATATTTTATTTTCAGTTTCATTTGAGTTTATTATTACATTAAAATAAACTATCCTGATATAAAATGTTGATAAGTTGCATAGAAATATTTGTAAAAAAAACCGAATGACTAAGAGACTTTAAAGAACTACTGAACAGAAGCTATGCTACTAAATATGAACTTCAAAAAGTGTTTGTAAATTCTTATTTTCACAGCAAATGAGCAGAATCAACTTAATGATTTATTACCTCAATGGGTATTTTCATCACACCCAATCCAAGATTTTCAGATATTATAAATGCGCTGGCTACCCAAGATGTAATGGTATCAGGAACAGTAACATTTATTGCTGCTTCAGTAGATCTAAAGATGAAAAAAGACAGAATAAAAGGGACAGCAAATCTAGTGTGACTTTCCTGGTACAGGAATTTTGTTTTGTTTAATTAAGTTAATTTTTTACAGGAATAGTAAGGAATTTGCACTATGCTCGTGAGAGACCCAATTTGCACTATGTTCATGGTCTCCCAATATGAAGGTAACTGTCACATATATGTTTTGGAGGAAACATATATGAAATATGTGTTCTAAACATGCATTTAACATTTTGTAATCTAAGGATCTTCTTTTGGGTATATGTTACAGCAGGCATCTGTTACATTTTTAGACATTATTTTTCTTACATACTTTATTATTTACTACAATACACTCTGTAAGATTGTCTTCAAAGAAAAGAAGTTAGTTTTGATTCTTTGCAACTATCTGGAAAAATCCCTGAAATTTTCTCAGCAAGGTTTTTCAGAAAACCTTACCTTCTACATAGGGCTGAGAGAGACTAACTGGTCTGACTTGTCCAAAATCATCTAGCCAGCTTCTTGTCTCAGGTGAAACCAGAACTCTTGGTCTCCTGGTTTCTAGCCTGGTGCCTTAACCGCTATACTAAACTGGCTCTCACAATACACTGGTCTAAAGAAATATAAACATTTGGAGAAATATGAAACAAAATAGCCATCAATTTCAGCTTAGTTCAACTCCAGTTCAGGAAGCTAGGTGATTGGGAAAAAATGGCCATCTGACAAACTGTTTTCCAATAGAACAGTCCATTTTTCAGAAAAAAATAACCCCCGATATCAACTATAAATAAATAAAACTTGGATATGTAAGATTTAATTTTCCTTGAGGATTTCTGGGTGAGGCAATGGCAAGCTAAAACTCCAGAGGAACATAAATATAGCGAAGACTAACAGACTGGCAATGCTGATCCCTCTTCAGATAAGTAAAGAATGAGACTGTCCATATGGGCTCCAAATGATTGCTTCTCATAAGGAGACTGCAGGACAGTGGTTCTGGAAGAGGTTGCATGTGTGGGGAAGAGACTTACCTCAGTAGTTTGTGACCTTCCCTTCTAGCTTTCCTGTTGGCTTTCTGGAGAAGCCCTCAGGAAAAGTCACAAATGGCAGTCACATGATTGTAGGTCACTGCAACCCATCGTAAGTGCAACCTGGTTGTCAAGTGCTCACACTGTGATCATGTAACCGTGAGGGGGTTTGCTGGGAAAGCTAGAACTGAGGACCAGTCATAATCACCCTTCAATCAGTGGTATCATAATTTCAAACAGTTGCTGAATGACTACCTGTATTTCAACTACCTGTATTTTTCAACTACCTGTATTTTTAAAGTTTTTAATAAAATGTATTTAATTCTGTTCACTTAATGCAAATATTAAAACAAAGTCAGAACTCAAATGAAAAGCCATTCCTCCATTTGCAGAATAACCAATAAGCTGCTGAGGTTAGCTTGCAACTAACTAAAGCACTTACACCAAAATACACAGAATCGCTTAAGGTAGCAAAGGATAGAAGCGGGTGTCAGAGAAGACACGCTCTATGGAGTAGAGAGTTGGTCTCTGACAGAAAGCCACTTGAAGAAACTAGAAGCATTTGAAATATGGATTTACAGACAGCTGTTAAGTATAAGCTGGGTTGACAAAATCAGAAATGAGGAAGTGATAAGCTGCCTGGGAAAGCCAAGGGAAATCATCAAAACCATAAAAAAACAAAAGTTAGAATATCCTGGACTTGTGATGTGACACCCGGAAAAGTATGGCACACTTCACTTAATCCTCTAGGGAAAGATTGAAGGCAAATGAGGTCCAGGCAGAAGAACATCATGGCTTCAAAATCTAAGGGACTGGTTTGGACAAAACTCAGCAGTACTTTTTCATGCAGCTGTCGATAAAAATAGGATCACCAACATGATCGCCAACGTCCGATGATAGATATGGCACAAGAAGAAGTCAGAGAAGAAGCAGAAAAATGGGCCCTGGGGTCACTTTGTAGGTGAGGGGGGGGGGGAAGAGGGCAACATAATCACTTTTTGCTCTTCAGAAACTGATACCTTCACTATAAAGTTACACAATTAAGAACTTTTCTATTTGCCAGGTCTTTATTCCACTTTTATCAAAACTGTCCTTAATTCGCAATTTCTTCTCTGGAAGTCCCACAAACATTTATGATTATCTGTAAGGGAAAATAAAGAAAGCATCTCCACACAAGTTTATACCTTGTCATTATTTCCTGCCAAAGCCAAGTCTCTGGAAAATTCTTCCTCACATGGAGATCATCATCATTCATTGCTGGGATATATTCATGGGATAAAGATAGGCTAACCATGCTGTAATCAAAATCATAATCCAGTTGCGCTAATAATGAAAAAAGAATAGGGTGAGGGTTTTGGATGCAAGAGAGCATCATAAATTGGATCAGATAGTTTAATTTCTGTCATAAGAATGGCTTATTCCATCCCCAGATGTATGATGAGGTGTCACTGATGAAAGGGGCTTGATTTTTGTCATTTCCCCCCTTTTTCTATTTCCACACCCACCCAGCAACATGTCTCACATTGTTCTGAGAAGTATTCTTAATAATTTTTTAAAAAATACCAAGAGTTGAAGGGCAAACTTTTAAAACTTAATTTAACCAAAATTCCTCCCACAGGAAAGGAAGACTCACAAAACTAACACAGAGCATGAAAGCCATGAGATCAAACTATGCCAGCACAGCTGAAAAAAAACAACCTTGTCAATTTTAAAGGGAGGTTAGAAACAGACATAAGCATTCTCTCTGGTGTCTTCTTGCTAAAAGAAGTAGCGTTCATAATGGATTCACATTAAATAGCAGTCTTAAACAAATAAGAAATTGTATATGCACCGAGCAGGGGAAAAGCTAAGGGATTCATTTCAGGCCATATTTCCCTTGTATTATGCAAATGTTGCCACACATTCGCTCACTGAACAGAATACAGATTTCAGATATTAAGTTTAATATATACCCTGCACTGTTATAAATTATGTTCCTCTGTCAACTCCTTTTTGTCTAAGCATCTCAAGCCACAAACAATCTATAGCAAGAATTTGCAGCCTTGGTCTGCACTTTTTTTAATTTCCTCTGCCACGTTTTGTGCAAACAGCTTTCACTATACTGTGTCTCTACTTCATTAGCTGATGAGGATATGTACTAGAAAATATAAACTGATGACTACTAGTCTCTTAAGAAAATAAGCAGGATAAGAACCAATAAATAGCTAAATGAAAAGCTATTTGACAAATCAACTGTAAACTGAGATTAAAAGTTTTTTTGTCTGCCTGCCTGCCTACTTATCTATTTACAGCATTTGGAAAAGATGAGCATTTTGCTGTGTGATTTACAGTTCAACATCTAGAACAATGACAGGCTAGCATTAATCTTTTCCCAGGAAAAATCTATTGTACAAACTCTTACTTTCTGAAACTTGCACCCAAGCTGAGAAGTCTCTCATATTTTTTATAACTTTTGCCAACTTTGTATGATCACATAACCAGGCCAAAGTCTCCATTCCTAAAAGGGCCTATATAAAAGGGTCTATTAAAAAAAAAAGTTTGCTCCAAAAGAGGACATTTGAACTGAAGAACTAACCCACTTATCCACTGTTAAGATTTGCTTTGGAGAGCAACAGAACATAAGGAGCAAACACAAAAAGAGAATAGACCAGTGGTTAAATTTATCCGGTTCTATCCGGATCGCACAATACATCGCCCGGACATCATCATGTCCCGTTTGCAGATTTGCAGAGATCAGCAAAAATTTTTTGCAATGAGCTGAATGAAGATCTTGAAGAAATAATAGAGGGAAACCTTGAGTAACATAAAAGTAGTACTATGACTGCACATTTTTTTCTGTGAGAAAGAGAAGTTGCTTTAGAAGAAACTTGCATGAATCCAATATTCATCGGGCTTGTATAGCTACAAATAGGAAAGGTTAGGAAAAAATGGTTGGAGACCTTAATGTGCTAATAAACCTCCACTGATGGTTAAAATGGACAAGAGATTTTCATGGTAGATAAGGAATCCATTCTACTCTTTCTTTTTCTTTTTCAACGTATGTAAATAAGAATAAATTAATTTAATCTAACTTTGTGACTATATTTTTTCTTTATTAGAATTATTTATCCCACTTTATTACTTTATAAGGAACTGAATGTGTGAAGCATTCAGAATACTCCTTCATCTTCCTAGGTTTCCCACAACAGCAGCCCTGTGAGGTGGATTGGGTAGAGAGAGAGAGTGACTAGCCCACATTCACCCAGTGGGCTTTCATGTTTGAGGCAGAACTAGAACCTGAGATTTTTAATCTGATGCTTTAACCACTAGATCAAACTGGCTTAACTAGTTCACCAAATTTTATTTCAAATAGTTATCCTTAGCTGAATATTCAGTCTGTCTTTGATTCTGTCATCTTCATTATTGTATGAACTAAAGAGTAATTGGTATTGGAAAAGAAACATTTTGATCTCAAAAAGAGTATGACAGGGAGTAATTAAACAGAATAAAGGAAAGGCCTTTTTTTCTGAGGCAGATAAAGAAGAAGTGGAGGTTTGAAAGTCAAGTAGGTATCTACCCAAGAAATGCTGGATTTCATTTCTTGATTTGTCTTTACTTACCGTAGTCATAGACCTTATGTCTTGAAAGGTTGGCATCAGTCCATATCCAGAGATTGTTATTCTGAATGCAGTACATAAAAGATTTTTCAGTTTAATTATATGCAACATATCAGTATATGCTGCCCAGAGTTGCTTCAGACCATGAGATGGGCAGCATATAAATAAATAAATAAATTATATAAATAAATAAATACATTTTAATTACTTTTCAAAATGTATTTTAGAGCACATAGAAAAAAACTGTACATATATACACAGAATTGGAGGTGACATGATAGCTGTCTTCCAGTACTTGAGAGGCAATCACAGAGAGGAAAGGGTTGACTGATTCTCGAAAGCAGGAAAGGGCAGGACAAAAAGCAATGGGTGAAAGGTCATTAAAGTGAGATCCTACCTGGAACTAAGGAGAAACTTCCTGACCGTGGAAGCAATTAATTAATGGAATAGCTTGCCTCCTGGAATTGCTGCGGATGCTCCATCACTGGAGGTTTTCAAGAAAAGATTGGACAGCCATTTGTCTCGGATAGAATAAGGTTTCCTGGTTTGGGGGGCTAGGGTGGACTAAAAGACATCCAAGGTCTCTTTCCTATGTTTCTATGATACTACCTTATGGGGAAGCTCTTTGTGTGTGTGTGTGTGTGTGTGTGTGTGTGTGTGTGTGTGTGAGAGAGAGAGAGAGAGAGAGAGAGAGAGAGAGAGAGAGAGAGAGAGAGAGAGAGAGAGAGAGAGATGGAGACTTTCATATTCTTTCAGGAACCAAACACATCGGGGAACATGAAAATTAGCAGCTATATAATGTGCAACCTTACCTGAAAGACACTGAAAGCACTTCCAGCTTCTTCAAAAGATGATTTTGTATCATATAAATTTAGCTCATCGTGTATCTATTTTTAAAAAAATAGAAATAAATCAAAGATAAAAAAGTTAACCAACTTTTTTGAAAAAAAATTTACATCTTTCAAGGAAAATTTAACCAGTGATAACACAATGTATTAGTATCTATGTTAGTGGGCCACACACATTTTTCAACCCAGGAACTGGATAAAATAAAATAGGACATGGTGAATAATTACTGTATGATATTTTAATATGGCAATGTGGAAAGCATATGAAAAAAATCTTCAGAACACAATTAATTCATTATGACCTTTCTCTGAAGAGAGTTGTTTGATGGAAGCCTAGTAATTGAGTTGCTGTACAAGGAAGTAATAAATTTTGAACCAGGGCAGTGAAGAATGCCACCAAAGACTGAGCTACAATTGGCAATCAGTTTTACGATCGGCATACAACTTCTTGGAAGTGTCTAAAGACATTTTATTTATTTTTCATCATTCATTAAGAGCTTGCTGATGATTTGTAAATGCATGTGAATTCATTACATTTGTCTTTAGTTTCCATTATTTCTTTTGCTATGAATATTTTACTTTAACAAAAATGAGAATTACATATAAATTCTTTAACTGCATGGTTATCAGAAAATGAAGTAAATAAATACAAACATGTTTGCTATAGAATATAATGTTACTCAGATTATCAGAGAATGAAGTTGACTGCAAATAAAATAGATTAATATTAATGCATATTAACTGTTTTATAGTTTCAATTTGTTTCAATATTTTAAGGAAACTAGTCACAATAAAACAGTGCTTCTAAATCTAAACCAGTGCACTCTTGCAAAAGAAAAAAGAAAAAGAAACTTACAGCATCTTGTGTGATATCATTCCTTTTTCCCAACAAATTCATACTTTTGTCAATAACTAAAAGTCCAATTGAGGTTTGGGGTTCTGTCACTTTGATGTTGAGGGTGATATCCTCAGCAGGTCCAGCTTTATTTTTACTCCAATGCATGTTAATCTGGGAAATATCAAATATTATACATTTTCCTATGATGCAATTGAACAGGTCCCAAAATTGTGAAAGCCAAACCAGATGCAGAAATGGGACAATAATACTATATATACTTCCTGAGAAATATCTTTGGAACTCAGTGGTTCTACTTCTGAGTGGAAAATCATACTTTTTTCCCCCTGATAAATTGAACTATAAATTAAGGAAAAAGATTTGAGGCCTGTGTATTAGAGAAAGCATTATATTATTTCTATGTATAGTATTCTCCCTAAAACCCTTTCACACACACACACACAAACCCCTTCTGAATATTTTCTCTCATGGGGAAAAATAGCTCAGAATGATAATCTGGATTATGAAAGGGCTGTTGAGGAGTAGAGAGTGTTTAAAAAATTGACCATTTTGAACATAACATAGGACATCTGAAGAAAGAGAATAAGTAACAAGAGAACAGACAAGGAATGTAAGGGACTGGTGGTTACATGTTGAAATTAGGAAAAGAAAAGAGGAAGAACAGATGGAGGAAGATGGAGAGACAAAGAAATTTGTTCCAGCAGTCAACTGGCCTCTTGATACTATAGGGCGATAAGCATCTTGCACTTCACTTTGGCTGTGCTTATACAACAACTTAGATTACAAATGTAAGCTCAAAGTAGCCTCAGGGTCTTGTATATATTTTTGTTTCTTTCCTGATAGAACCAGTTCAGAAGTCTCAATTTCTATTTTAATTTATAGCAAGTAAAAATAAGTCACTTTCTTAAAATACAGATTCAAGTTGCTTTGTTAGCATTACCTGTATTTAAGATTAATTGCGCTTTGTCTTGTTTCACAGAGCAAGCATTGTAATTAATCAGCAGTGGGTTCTTGGTTTTTTTTGTTTTACAATCCTTTGTGTGGAAGTTTTTTGGATACACTGAAATGTTACATCGTTTTTGTGTTTTTTTCCTTTGTCCTTTACTATATTGTACCATAAACAATAAATGTTGATGGCCCAGAAACTCAGTAACAATTTCAAGAGAAATATATAAAATGTAGACTAACTTACTGATGAAGGATTTATTTTTGAGGTAATTTTAAACATCCAAGGAAAAAGAAATAGTTAATAAAAGTAATAACAAATTACCTCCCATCCAGTGCATAGGGAAACTGATCGGGAAGCCTCCAGTAGATTGAAAGGAATTAAAAATAAAGACGATTTCATGAATTTAAGAAAACTGGAGTGAATGGTTTAAATATAAGTATAGGAATAAGAGAGAAATATCTACGAGTGGGATTGAAACAAATGCAGTAAAAGCTCTGAGAATGTTGAAAAAATGGAAAGCTTGTAGAAATAGTGCAATAGGAGAAATATTAAAATATGGGTGTGGTTCGGGGTGGTTTCTACTTACCTTTACTACCAGTTTGCATCACACCCACGCGCGCGCTCTTCTGTGCATGCACAGAAGTTTCTGCACATGCACAGATCACCTATGATGACGTCCGGGTCAGAGGGTGGAGCCTCCTGCTGGTTTTACTACCGGTTCTTGCGAACCAGTCCTAACCAGGGGCAACCCACCACTGGTGTGGCTTGCTTACTGAATTGTTGTGTGAGTGTGCCTGATGTCTGGAAGAATAGTATGAAAAAGGCAGCAACAGTGAATATAAAAACTGCAGGGAGATCCACTTATGAAATGTGCCTAGATTGGCAGAATTCTGACTGAAAAGCAATAAAAGGTGACAGTAAACAACATTTGAGAAATGCAGTATGGCTTTATTCTGGACAACGGATATACAGTCAAGATTTTTGTGGTTGAACTGTGGTTGAAGGCCTTAAGTGCACCTATATAAATAAGCTTTGCTGCACATGGGGAAACTGAATTTGGTAAATCAGTTCTTACGAAGCTGGAATAAAGTTCAGTGTATTATGCAGATTTGCAATAGGTAAAGCAATTATGATGTAGCTTTCAATCATTTTCTTCAGTAAGTAAATAAACATGTATGTACAATACTTTTGATTCATCTGCTTAATTGAGTTCTCTTTATCTAATTTTAGGAATTAAACAGAGAATCGATTAGGTTTTAGGCCATATTTATGCAGAAATATTGGAAATACAAACAGATTCACAAACTTCACAAGCACCACTGTGTGGTTACCAGTTCTGGGCTACAAAAAGTTGGACAACTGTTGAACAGCTATAAAGATACAGGAATGCCATGTGTTTGCTGCCATCTAATGGCTGTTTGAATATCATGGTCCTAACTCTGCAGTAGATCTCAGTTCATTCAAACTACCAGCTTTACAAAGGTTCTTCATGGTTTGGTAAGGCTGTACCTGAAGGACTGTATCTTTCCATTTATTCTTATCAATATTTTAAGTTCACTGGTTAAAATACTTCTTGAAGTTGTTGTCACTTAGAAGTCTTTTTAGCCCTAGCCTTCTCCCATGTGTCAATCTTCATATACTTTTTATGACTATCAGATGTTTTTTTCCCTCAGGTACTCCCTCATGTACTATTATCCTGTGATTTAGCATTAAATTTTTCCTTCTTGTGGCTGTAATTATTGTTCTTGTAATAATTCTATAGCTCAACAGTGGGATTTAAATTGGAAAAACAGTACTAACAAGACAATAATATTGCTATTGTTTTATTATTTTGTTTGATTTTTAAAGATATTTTATTTTATGGCTATATTTTCTACTTGCTCTAACCTTCATTTCAATAAAATGTAATTTTAATATCTTATTTCACTTTCTTAGAAAGCACTGAATATAATAAGATGCAATTATGAAATGCAGCATGCACAATTTATATGATAATACCTTCCTTTTCTTTCCTTTTTCCCTTTGGTTTTTCAAAATAAACATATAGGCTATAATTCCCCAAAGGAAATGTAACTAAACTGATGGGAAACACTATCAAAGAGAATATGTCTAGTTGTTCAGGTACTTAGTTAATTATCTAGTATGTCAGGAAGACTTGGTTTAAAGGTTTATGCTAGCTACAGATTTAGAAGAAAATATTTTTTTTAATAAGAGAAATAGTTTTCAGTATTGTCTTAATCTAACAACCCTCCTTCTATGCTTTTCTACGGAAATGCATCTTGGAAGATACCAAAGTCGGTCTCTGGAGCACTGATAATAACCCGATGTCTATTAACACAGCTGGTTTGTAAAATTCCACCTCCTCATTTATTATGAAAGGAAGGCTGGTACGTTTACCTGATTTTTAAAAGTCAGTTGAACAGGAATATGTAGAGCATCATTTATTATTTCTCCGTTTTCATGCACATAGAAGACAATTATGCAAGCCGTAGGAGCCCAAGAATTTTCTGGAATTAAACTGAATGTGGTGGTCTTCTTTTTCCCTGCATCCACAATCTGACCTCTGGACATCACCTATGAGTAAAAAAAAAATTAAAAATATCACATCTAAAACATATGAAAATAATGTGCCTATCCACATTATAAAAATAATGTGGATAGGCACCTAATGGTTTCTAATACAAACATCCTTTTTTAAAAAGAAAAATATACAAGGTTACTCTGTCTGGGAAAAGACAGGATCAGATATACTGTTTAATTTGAAATTAAAGTTTTCATCAGTTGATCATATCAACTCAGGGACAAACTTAGTTTATGAAACTTTTTCAGACCATTCAAAATTATAGTTAAAGTGGCCATTTCTTTAATCAGTAATACAAGTTTGGTTGAAGAAAATATCTTTAATCAGAGATACAAGTATTAAATATTTTTTTTAAAAAAGTTTCAATGTGTACTTTTCTATATATTAGAACTATATTTGCTACCTAATCATATCAATTTCTGTTTGTAAAGAATTGTATGTTTAAGGTTATAAAATGTATCTACCATGTTTCCCCGAAAATAAGGCCCTGTCTTATATTTTTTTGAACCCCGAAATAAGCACTTGGCCTTATTTTCGGGAGATCTTATTATTTTGGGGCGCATGGAGAAAGATGGGGCTTCTCTTGCTGTCCTACCTGATTTCCAGTTCTGCGTTTAAATATTTTCGGGGAGGGCTTATTTTGGGGGGAGGCTTATTTTAGAGCATGTGGTCAAAAGCCCGATTGGGCTTATTATCAGGGGATGTTTTATTTTCAGGAAAACAGGTACTAGTCAATTACTTTCAGATATTAACAATGAAGGCCTAAACACAATTGTTGAGAAGTAAAGCTTACTAAATTCAGAAGCATAAATATGCAATCTGAGTGTCAGGATCGAAAATTGATTTGAAACGATCATATTTTTTTCCAAAGAAAATAACTATACTTTCACAAAATGTATGCATTTGTTAACTATGTCTGATGAATTAATCTAAGTCTTTAACTGCAGCATAATTATTGTTACTTGACTACTCTTTGGCAAGATGGACTTCCAATAAACAAAAAATAAATAAATAAAATAATCAACAGAAATCCTCCTTAGTTGAATAATGAATATGTAAAAAATTGGTCACTCAATATTTTAATTTTTTTAAGTTCCCTTTTTTTAGCATTAGTTACAAAAATTCTTCATTTTTAATTCTTTATTTAATTATTGCTATTTTTTCACATTGCTTTGGGACACAGACAGATTGACAGGTAATCAATTTTTTAAAGATTTCTAGGCAATTTTACTCTTCCAAACAAATCCTCTACATGCAAATTTCTCAATTCCCAATCTCCCCAAAAATACTCGTGCAAGCAAATTGATGATCATTACACAGTATCAGTAAGCCAAATAACAACACAGGTTGCAACTATAATTCTCTACATAATTTTTCTACTCTTTCGAGAAAAAGTAGACATTCAGCTCTTCTACTTATCCTTTTCTTGTTGTTCTAAGGTAACTGAAGTCTAATGATACACTTCAATTATTAAAGGACACAAGTGCAGCTGAAAATCAGTCCCCTCAAAGAAACAGTTTATCACTTTTTTGCCTTTGTTTACCTATTTATTCCTTTGCCCTGGATTAATAGGAGAGTTAATGCTAGAAATATTTAACGAGGCGGCAGAATAAGCAAATATACCAAATACTTGGACAGAAACATTAATTACTCTGATACATAAAGAAGATTCAGATCATCAATTATTACAAAACTATAGACCAATCTGTTAAATACAGACTACAAAATATTTATGTCAATTATAGCCGAAAGAATAAAAGCAATTCTAAATAAACACACACATTCTGACCAAAATGGTTTCCTGCCAGGCTGACAAATTAAAAATAATACCAGAATAATAATGAATACCCTAGAGTTTTACGAAGCACATCTGGAAAAGCAAGCTTCACTGGTTTTCCTGGATGCCCAAAAAGCATTCGACGACTTGAATTGGAAGTTTATGACCAAACAACTAAAACTTATCAAATTTGAGAGCAAATTTGAAAATATGATTGGGAAAATACATACAAAACAAACGGCAAAGGTGATTATTAATGAAGATATGACCAACAAATTCGATATAACAAAAAGGATGAGACAAGGATGTCCACCTTCCCCGCTTCTCTTTATATTATCATTAGAACTGCTTTTAAAAAGTATTAGAGAAGACCATGAGATAAAAGGACTAAAGATAAAAAATGAAGAATACAAACTACAGGCCTTTGCCGACAGATCTGGTCTTTATTGTGGAAGAACCCTTAGAATCAGGCCCAAAATTGATAAAAAGAATAGAAGAATTTGGTGAAGCGGCTGGACTAAAAATAAATAAAAATAAATCTAAATTATTAACTAAAAACCTTACAAAAAAACAAGAGGAAGAATTGGAATGTGTAACAAAGATTCAAACAACTAAAAGAATTAAATATTTAGGCATCTGGCTCACCGCAAGAGGTTCTTCAATTAAACATGACAATTATAATAAATTATTACTGCAAATTATTGGAAAAACTTACAAATCTCACTCATGGGAAGAATTGCCACGATTAAAATGAATATCCTGCCCAGAGTCTTATTCTTCTTCCAGGTTATACTGGTGAAATTAGATAAAATCTTTTTCGATACATTAAACAAAACAATTACAAAATTTATATGGCAGGGAAAAAGACCTAGAATCAGATTAAAAATTTTGCAAGATTTTAAAGATAGAGGAGGACTAGCACTGCCAGAGTGGGAGATATACTACCAAGCGGCAAGCCTAGTATGGTTGAAAGAATGGATGGAATTGAAAAATCAAAGAATATTAGTAATTGAAAGACATGACTTGCAAGTGGGATGGCATGCATTCCTGCGGGATGATAAATACAAAACACATGGATATTTTAAAAGACATATATTAAGGAATGCACTGCTACTGATTTGGACTAAAATCAAAAAACACTATTATACAAAATTGCCAATTTGAATTTTCCCTACAGAAATATTAATACACCCAAATATAATAGAATGGGATAAGATAATTAGGTACAGAGATATTCTAAAAGATCAAGGAAAATTAAAAACAAAACAAGAATTAGAACAAGATTTAAAAAGAGAAATAGATTGGTGGATATACATACAAATTTCGTCAAAATACAAAGAAGTCATAAAACTGAATGAGATACAATTGGAACAAAATGAATTGGATAAAATTATACAAGGGACAGAGCAGAAACTAATTAGTAAAATATATAAATTTTTACTACGATATAAAATGGAAGAGGAAATAGTAAAAGACACAATGATTAAATGGGCAAAAAAATTTAATCTACAATAGAATTAGAGAAGTGAATTTACAGAATTCACAGAGAAGTGAATTTATAGAATTAATTTACAATAGAATTAGAGAAGTGGGAAAAGATATGACAAACAAATTTTAGATTGACACTGTTGACGGCATACAAGGAAAACCAGATGATGTTTCACAGATGGCACTTACCGCCAGCAAGAATAGCTAATATGTTCCCTAATAAATCCCCATTATGTTGGAAGTGTAAAAACAATTACGGAACATATTATCACCTCTGGTGGACGTGTCCAGCAGCAAAAAAATTTTGGGCCAAAATCAAAAAGTGGCTAGAGAAAATAATACAACAACCGATAAATGGAAAACCTGAGATGTTCCTACTAGGGATATTCACAAAAAAAATTACGAAGTAAGTAAAATATTTAATATTACATATTTTAACTGCCGTTCATATAGTTCTTCTTCCAATTCTATATAGTCTTTCTTCCAATTCTATGCCCAGAATTGGAAGAAAGAAAATGTACCATCTGAAGACGAGTTAATAAAAAATATCTTGGAATGTGCCAAGATGGACATACTGACAAAAGAACTTAAAAAGAAGATACAGAATACTATAGGACTTGGCACAAGTGGCATAAGTGTTTGGAGGGAAGGAAAAATGAAGAAGAAAATTAGGGGGGAAAGATAGAAATGTTAAAAAAGACAGAAAGGAAATGTTAAAGTATAAAAAATAGGAAATAGATGTGAATGAGAGAAATATATTGTATATATAGTAATTAAAATGTCGGGGACAAGTAGAAAATCGGAATAATATAAAGTGAAAGAAGGGGAAATTGTGAATAACAAAGAAGATCACCATGCAATAGCTGTAAAGAGAATGTGTTTATTAATGTTGTATGTCTTGTATTGTTATATTATATTATAAAAATAATTTTAAAAAAAATTTAAAGGAAGGATCAGCTCTGAATTATTTTGCAAAAATAAAAAATAAGTACCATATAATTGATCTCATTCAACGGCATACTGCTCTGAACACTGAGTTCCAAAGGTACTCCAACCTAGGAAAAATAAAGAGGTCTTGAGTTAAAACACCAATCATAATGTAATGGAGTAATTTACTTCACAAACTTGTTCAGTTACTGATAGACTCAATTACTTTTAAATCCTTGCTTGTTTTTCTAATCTGAAGGTAAGACAAACTGGGTGAGTAGAACACATCATGTATCCTTATGAAAGTCTGACTCTCCAGAAATTCAGCCTGTTTTTTAAAAGAAGAAAGGCAAAAAAAAGTACATAAGACAACAGTAAAAAGTATATCTCCCTTAAAAATGAAATAGTACAGGTGGAAGATTCAACACTTAGCATAGTTCCTGAAATACAACCCTACCCTTTTTCTTTGAATACTCATTTGGAGAAATAAAGGATGAATTTTGCTAACAACATACCTATATAAGCATTTGCCCTGTTCAAACTACATGTAGCCCTCGATTTAACGATCACAATTGAACTCAAAATTTGTTGTTAAATGAAACATTTGTTAAGTAAGTTTTGCCCCATTTTATGACCTTTCTTGCCATAGTTGTTAAGTGAATCACTGCAGTTAAGTTAGTAACACGGTTAAATGAATCTGGCTTCCCCATTGACTTTGCTTGTCAGAAGGTTTCAAAAGTGATTATATGACCCAGGGACACTGCAACTGTCATAAATATGAATCAGTTGCCAAACATCTGAATTTTGGTCATGTAACCATGGGGATGCTGCACCAGCTACTAAATGCAAAAAATTGTTATAAGTCACTTTTTTTAGTGCCATTGTAACTTTGAATAGTCACTAAATGGACTGTTGTAAGTCAAGGTACCCTTTAAGGCAGTTTAGATTACAAATGAGCCATAGCAAACCATGGCACTCCCCTCCCCATATATTTGCCTCATCAACTTTGGGAAAGTCCAAACCCAAACGACAATTCTTAAAAGAGTTTTTATCTAATGGGAAATTATGGTTTAATAACAACAGCAATAGAAGAAACTTTCCTTCTTACATTCTATTGCAATTATTACAAAACAATATTCATATCCAATGACTACCGAGATAAATTTGAGGAAGAAGATAGGCATTAAACAAGTTTCCATATTGAAATTATTTTCACTGGCCAGTTAAAGCATTCCTTTGGACAAAATGACAGGAAATGAATATACCTTAATATGCAAAACTGTTGTATTAGCTGAAACTGGAATATCAATCTGAATAATTCCATCTTCTGGAACAGGATAATTTTGCTCATAATCTGGGTTCTTTTTCTGTAATTCATTTTCATATAGCTGATGAGAAATTTTTGATTGTATGACCGTGATTGTGACATTATTCTTTTGTTCAACAGATGTAAGTGGATGATTATCAGTTCTTCCTACTTTCAGCTGAAAACAAATTAAAGTTTTAATTTAACTTTTAAATTAATCTCCGCATTTACTACAGACATTGCTCCTTTTTTGAGGGGGCTTGTTTTAAGAGAGCTCAAGGGGGTAAGAAATGTTCTAGATTTTGAACTGGTTTGCATAACCCATGGCTGTAATGGCTAGGCACTTGGTTTAGCAAGTACAATTTAAATCTTGTTTTAAAAGAACCCAAGGCAAATAAATTACTTAAAACAATAATAACAGTTATGTAGAGCATTTATTTGAAATGGCAATACTATCTTTAGCAGCAAAGAATAATTGGTATATCTGGTGACTTCAATGTTGCTCTAACTTTCCACTCTGAGTTGTGGAAAATAAAGGCAGGATATAAACCTAATAATTACCCAAAGAAATATTTATGGGCAATCTTGGATATGTGGATGTCAAATAAAAATACTAAATATTATAGCCCACACTCTACATATAGACTCCAGATGAACGTGTCAGATGGGGATGAAGACTTTAGTTTTGGTGTGGAATTGGAGGTTTTGAGAAATACTATGGCTATCTTAAGACTTGTAGCTTTTTAGAACGTAATTCCATCTTTCTGATACATCTTTCATTCAGTACATTTCTGAAATGATACTGAAAGAAGCAAACAGTAATACAACACTACTCACCATAGCAATGAAATTCAGAGGCGGCTTCAAGAATCTTGGATACTCAAAAAAGTCTAATGCATAATCGTGCACCTGTGGAAATACTGTAGCACTTGCATTTTGGGTGATTCCTATTATAAGAATCAGAGATCTTTTTAAAATGATAGACACGGATTTGTTTTTAACTGAAGTAAGATAATTCACACTTACTATTATAAGTGACAACACTGTGATTAGATTCATACAAGATGCTAAGACAAAAAACAAATAACTTAATGTCTTAGTGTACTATGTCTAAGCCTTGTGTTTTGTAGATGGTTTATGGTTTTGCATAGTAAATAGTATTAGATGGTATGTCTTTATCTCAGTTTCCAGAGCCTTTAAAATTATGAAATGTAACTTCAAATGATCAGTGTTATGTGATAGATTTTCACTTTCATTTGTTGAGTAAAATAGGTAGAATAAACTTTTGCAAATCCCATCAAATGTCCCTCTCCAACAAATAACAAAAAAGACCACATCCGTAGCAATAAGCTATAGTACCTAAATTAGAACCACCATACCTCCAAATATCAATTGCTATGAAATATGAATGTGATTTAGTGACTGTACTCAGTCTGAGACTGTATATTGTGTGCTTGTGGGATTATGACTGCCCACTGTAAAAAGATACAGCTGTATTAAATAGACCTTTGATTTGATCTTTTCCAATATTCTATAAAAACCACATTAAACCACATACCTGTAAGAGATTCTGTAACAGCAGCTATAATTTCTATAGGTGCTGGGTGCAATCCATCCTCATCTTTGACAGTTATATCTTTTATATCTGAACTCTCCAGTGTAAAGTTTAAAGAACCATTAATCTGAGATCAGGAAAAATATGTTATTAATACTATGTTATATTTGAAGCAATATAACCAGAAATAATATTAAGATATAATGTTTTTGTTACTGCATTTCACTGTGAAATCAAAGCAATATTCATAAAATACCATGCTAACATCTGAATCTGAGTCTCAATAGAAGAGAATATATGTAGCTCAAGACTGAACTGTGGACAAATAACCAAGCTTAGAGAACACCAAGTACTTCACAGAATCTCAGTCTAGATACATTTTAGGTTGAAATTCATTCTAAGCATTATTAGTATAGCGCAATTTAAGGAGTTGCCTTAAATGGCATACAACATCACAGAATTCTTTTTATGTATTATAAAGATGAGGTATCCGAGAGAGAGAGAGAGAGAGAGAGAGATCTGATTCTCACAGTAGCCAAAACATTTAGAAGATGTATTCTTGACCATATATCATTACATTTTATTATTAATACTTTTTCCATACACAAATTTATATGAATTGAGATATATCTACACCACAATATTTCTAACCATCAGTTTTCCTTGCTAAAACTGAGTGGAAAAAGGCAAAAAAGACCCAGTTATCTATTAATACAACATTCCTCTCTTTTGGCTTAGCTACAGTTTTACAAGATATTTGTGGAAAGAATAGCCACCATAGTTGAAATGTTATAAAACTGATACAAAATTAAAATTAGGGGATTATTTTCAGTGATGAATTTAACTTGGAAGAAAATACCTCAATTTGTCCCAGTCGTGATATTTGGTTGTAGTTAATCTCCACATTTACTACAGATATTACTCCTTTTTGGGGAGGGGGGGTCTCCTTTTAACACTTGTTTAAAGAGGGCTCAAGTGGGTAAGAAATATTCTAGATTTTGAACTGGTTTGCATAACCCATGGCTGCAATGGCTAGGCACTTGGTTTAGCAAGTACAATTTAAATCTTGTTTTAACTCAGATTTTACAAGGCAAATAAATATAAAATATCGTATTTCCAAAACAGATAAAGAAAAGAGAATCCTAACCCTAATCCTTCATATAAGCTTTTTCCTAAAACTCCTGCCAATAAGCTATCGCAGATGGTCTCCGACCCAATTTAATTCCAAAACTCTGAAATGCCACTGCATCTAGATATATGTCAATTTTGAGACAAAAAAGCAAGAAATAGTAAACAATGCAAAAAGTTTTTTTTTATTTGTTCTGATAAGGGTTTAAAGTAGTAGTATGAGGAAGAGGAAGAAGCTATTCTGGATCAGAAAACAGCAAGGAAAATAGAAAGACCGCAGGAGAAATTACTAGAAAATGAGTGAGGGTGGACCATGATGCACAATTTTACTGAAACGTAAGTATATTGTCAAGAATTGAGTATGGCTCACCTCCATTATTTTAGTTATCTTTGTGTTCTGTGTTCGAAACAATGAGAAGAAATCAATAGTGACCGTTCCTTTCATTTGTTTTCCGTATACATACCTGAAATGAATACGCAAAGCACCACAAAAAAGTTGGAAATTGTTAGTTTCAATAGACAGACTGAAAACATATGATAACTCATCATGTACTTATTAACCTGGACAGTTTATTTTGAAACAATAGTTTCCTTTTTTTCCTCTCACCTTTCCATTTGAACATCTCTTCAACAGCATCCAATCACAACTTCTTATCAACCTCTTTTCAATCAATGAGGTCTTTGTCTATATATTTGTTTTGCAATTTGATTATCATGCTTTCCTTTCCATATGACCAAACAGCTTCACTTTTTAACTATGCCTTTCTCACAGCAGTTAGTTTTTATTTTTCTCCTGTCATACCCAAATCTGTACAGGAGGATGTACATTTGTTTTCACTTATTTTGACAAACATTAATTCCTCCCAATAAACCACATATTACCCAATAACACAGTACCTTGCTGCTAGCATTTGAACTTAAAAGAAGCACAGCTTGATATAGCTGCTCTAATTTTTTACCATTAATGGCTAACTTACAATCATTCACTTTATTTTCTTAATACACATCACATGGGGCTAGGATAGCTGACGGACCACCTCTGCCCAATTACATCTGCCCTTCCCATTAGGTCCAGCAAAAGATGTATGTTGCGGGTGCTATCTGCAAAAGAGATTCCTCTGGAGGAACCCAGAAGACCAGCCTTTTCTGTCATGCCACCTGCCATGTGGAACACTGTTCCCCCTGAGGTAAGACTGACTCCCATCTATGACATCCTTCCGGAATTCCCTTAAAACACAGCTCTGACAGCAGATCTGGGGGGTCTCAAGGAGATGGACTTTTGATGAGATTGCTGCATTATTTTTAACATATATTTTCTCACTGTCTTGTTATTAATATTGTTGATATTTTTGATTGTAGTTGTTTTAATATTTTGAGGTCATGATGGTTTTTATTGTAAGCAACCTAGAGCGACTTTAATATGAGATGAATAGCTACTGTATATAAATGTGACAGTTAAATGAAACATTTTTTTCACTGCACATTCCTACATACCTAGCTGATATTCACCAAGCAGTCACCATTCTCATCATTCTTGCTACTCAATCACATCTTCTATAACTCATTCATCTTGCCTTAGCCATCTATTCATATCACCTATCAGAATAATATTCTCCCCTTGGAAACATTCATTCAGAGAATTATATTATTTTTCACAAAAACTAATTTCTGGCTTTTCTATCATTGCATTCATTGAATAATAATATGAAACCATCACCAACACATGGATTCCTATTTTCATATGCAGTAAAAAAACCTGAAAGACAGTAATTCATATTTTCTGATATACATGTTGTCCTTTTCAGTCATTGTTAAACCTATACCTTCACTTCCTACATGAATTTCACTCCATGTGATCAGTTCATTTCCATTCAGATTACCTGTATTATATCATTCCCCTTATCCTTCCTCTTATTAGTTTCACAAATATAGAATTATTTTTAATTAACTGGTTCATTAATTCTCTTTAACATTTATTCCTATTATATTACAATTACAATCTTCTATATAAGCTGTAGTTGTAAAATACGGAAGGTATAAACTAGATTATGAGTCCTAATTGTACCTGTGTCACAGATAGTTCTGTCTTTTAATAATCTGAATAATACTCGTCAGGTCATGTCATTGTGCATAAGACAGAATCTTAATCTATAAAATACTGTGCCAGCCAAAACACCATTGCCCATATTTCATCAAGTAGCAAGTTATTATTTATTTATTTAGCATATGTCATCTACAGAGATCATGCAATCAGTGATATATCGATTTAGTTTAAATAAAGCATCAGCAAACACACACACATTACAATATAGGAGATAAGATAAAACCATAATAAAATCACTATAATATGCCATTCATAAGTATATGCAATATACTGATGCATACTCTGGATAATTTTTGCTGCCACCTCACAATAATGAACTGTTTTTACCTACTTACACCCCACCTCTTCCAAATCAGAAACATTCTAAATAGAATAATTTACTCCAGCATTACATAATTTTTTATATCTGAAACATAGATATAGCTTTCAATGCCATAATATATACTTTTTACTTACTTTGCTGTGATAGTGCCATTCAAGCTACTTTGCATAGAATAATAGGTAGGTGTTGTTAAAGAGACTTCAAACTTTGGTGCCACTGAAAAAACCCAAAAGCAACAATTAAAGTTACATAATGGAAAAACTAAAGCAACTAAAAGATTAAGCTTGAGTGCTCCTCTACTATATATTTATTATTCAAGGAAGACTTCATTGAATGAATGAATGGATAGACCTCAGAATGACTTTTGGTTTTGCAAGCTATAAAAGATAAATTTAACATTACCAACAACTGGATACTCAAATCTAGAACTGACCTTGTTCATACTAGAAGAAGTTAATAATGATTACTTAAGTCCCATCTAGCGATTTCACTTTGTTTACTCTAAGAATTATTGTCAGGATTCAAGTTATTAAACTTTATGCTAAACAGCCTTGCAATATGAATATTATAATTTTTATATTTTTAATATTTATATATATTTATATAATTATAATATACTTTTTTAAAATGATAAGTAATATTCTGAATTTCAGTTTTGTGGAAGAATCATTACCTTCTTAAATTTAAAAATGTATTCATCTTCTGCCCTAAAAAATATTATAAGCACCTGTTTTTAATGAGCAGTGGGTTATCACTTACCATATTCCATTACTGCAAATGATTGATAATAGGCTCGACCCTATGGAAACACAGGCAAAAATAGAAGTCTATGAAAAGCATGTTGAATTCCTTTAGTTTACTGAATCTAAGGAAAAACCTAGTTGAAAATTTTCTTGACCATTTAAGAATAAATGCATGTTGAGATATATTTTTAAAAAGTGATACTTTTTTCACAATATTCTCATATTCAACAATCAAGAACCAAGTTCCTTAAATTTACTATCTAATGAATCATTCAGATTATAAAAAAGTGAAAAGTGAACCATCACTTCTTAAATCACAAGCAGGCAGTCCATAATCGTGAGTCAACTTTGGAGTCCTTGGAGCGTAATCTAAGTGTGATCTAGCCCCACCCACTTTGCAGTCTTTTACTTCTCCTTAAATTAAAGCTGTCATCAAAAGGTTGCCAACTTCTACCTTAAATACAAACACATCTTAATTATACTCACATTTACTTGAACCTCTATAGACCAATCCCCCAAGAGGGGATGTTTGGATAATTTGAAACGCTTAGCGATTTTGCCCAGTTTTCCATTCTGTGTCAACCATTGCTGAATCAAATTTCGCTGAGGATCCTTACAAAAAATATGTTAAATTACTGTATATATTCAGAATACAGAATTTAATGTACTATAAAATAGGTTCATGGCAACAAAGTATGTTTCAGCAGAAAATATCCACCTAGAAAACTTCACCATCAATTCCACTATATAATCAAAAAGGTTGCAGATATTAAGATTAGAAGTTCCTGTGGCAACAGGAGTTAATTTTCAGAAATGCTTTCACTTTATCATTATCTGACAAGGAATTTCATCATTTGTTATAGACTAGGGGTGTCAAATTCAAGGCCCGTGGGCTGGGGTACTTAGATCTGGCCGCAGAGCCACCCTGGAAACAGTGAAGGACCGGCCTGCCGTGCCTCGGCCAGCAAAAATGGCTCCTGAGCTC
The DNA here is from genome assembly GCA_030761175.1 of Masticophis lateralis. NCBI lineage: Eukaryota > Metazoa > Chordata > Lepidosauria > Squamata > Colubridae > Masticophis > Masticophis lateralis. The sequence continues at coordinate 118,915,538 of JAUDYJ010000001.1, forward strand.
CATTTTTGGCTACGACAGCCAAACTCTCTGCCAGTGAAAGCAGAGCAGCTCTTCTGAGCTCCGTTTTCACTGGCAGAGGGTTGCACGAGGCCGTCACAGCCAAAAATGGAGCTCAGGAGTCCATTTTCGCTGGCAGAGCGTTCAGGCCAGCACAGGCACCGACACAAGTGACACTGGGCTGGCCACATTCACCTCGGCCTAAGGTCAAACACAACCCTGATGCGGCCTTAAATATAATCAAGTTTGACAACCCTGTTATAGACCCTCAATGCAATTGTTTATTTGTTTTGGGCAGATTTCATTTCTGAAAAAAAATTTCATCTGCTCCAAGTTCTCATGTCTTACTTAGCTATGGTTTGTTTAACCACAACTCACTGAAACCAAATAGCTATATTATGGCTTGCTATACATTGCATATCAAGCCATTGGGGCACATTTTCTGGTGATAAAGTATTTTCTACTCATAAATATACCCATGAATAAATGTAATGAATTCTCAATAATTTTAGAATGATTCTTTTATGTCATCCAGAGTCATGCTGTTTGAGCTGTGTGGCCAGGTAAATGCTTTAAACAAATACATGAATAATGAATGCTTTCCAAAAGTCTCTTGCCCATCATTCCCTTACTATAGCTCTTTTATAAATAGCAATAAAATTTACCCTGAATTTATATCAATTGTGTTCTAAAACATAAATTTAGCATGGAAGAACATATAATTTGGACCATTGTGAGAACATCTATATTCCATAGCCATGATGGAGAACCTATTGCATGTGTGCCAGAGGTGGCATGCAGAGCCCTCTCTGCTGGCACATGCACCATTGCCCTAGGTCAGATCTCCATGGCATTTCTTTTGTGAGCTTCTGTTTCCCTGCAAACGACGAAACAGAAGCCTTCGAAAGAAAAAGATTTTACCTCTTGTTGCAGTGCTGGTATTGGGATGCACTGCCTCCCGCCGGCCAGCTGGTCTTCAGGTCTCTGCTGCGCATGCATGAATGTATGTGTGTGCGTGTGCATGTTGGTACATGCACAAGTTCATGTGCTAGGGTGTCTTTTACAAAAAAATCACCTTCCTGCTGCTATACTTTGGTGTGAATGCACAAGAGTAATTTTCACATATTCCACATAAAATCCCTTCTTTGCCAAATAATTTTAAATCTATGCTTACCTGAATGTATATATTTACAGGCGTATTATATGGTTTGAGGTCAGAATGCAGAGTAACAACCCGTATTTTCACCTCTTGTCCTGCTTTATACATTGCCTTGTCAGTCTGGATGAAGACTGAAAAGCTTTTGCTTGCAAATAGCAGTGATGAACGATTAGAAAACAGCAATTGTTCTTTTGAATATCCATTCACTAATAACTCATAATAGGCATCAGTACTGTCCAATGGGAGCTGAGGAAGAAAACTCATTTCATTACCATTGTTTTATTTATTTGATTTTTTAATCCCAGCTTTATTATTTTTTTTAAATAATGGCAATCATACCTAATGCTCCTTCCTCTCCTATTTTCCCCACAATAACAACCTTGGGAGGTAGATTGGGCTGAGAGCGTGACTGACCAAAATCATCCAGCTGGCTTTCAAGCTTAAGGAGGTACTAAAACTCACAGTCTCCTGGTTCCTAAACCAGGCATCTAAACTATTAGGCAGAACTGGTTCTAGTCATTCTTACATATCCTTGGAGACATCAGGAAACAATGACTGAAAGTCAAAAGACATAAAGATCATATACATTAAGATTATGAGTCTAAGAATTAACTTGCATTGCCTACTTCTTCTGGCACCAGAATCAACAGGCATTTTATTCTAAAGGGCAGAAAGAAATGAAATCACTCTCTGTTAATTTCTTATTTACCTTCCAATCAACCTCAAGTCCCACTTGTCTGCTCTGCTTATGGAAGTACATTTTTCCCTCTTGTGTTGGCAAAAACAAAGAGTTAGAATTGAATTGATTTGAAGTTTGAATATTGTTTCTTAGGAATTAAACATATCTGAGGGACCGTCTCTTGCCAGACACATCGATTCAACCCATCAGAGCGGGGAGGCAGGGAATGCTACAGGTCCCATCCCTGAGGGAGATATACCTGGTGGGACCCAGAAGAATAGCCTTCTCCGTGGTGGCTCCATCTCTCTGGAACATCATTCCCCCAGAGTTTAGAACAGCCCGCACTCTAATACTCTTCAGAAAGTGCTGAAGATCTGGTTCTGCCAGTGGGGGAACCCAGAGCGGGATGGAGCTCATTAAATGGCTGTGTAATCTGCTGTTGCCGAGGAGGGGTGTGATTTTATTATATTATACTATATTAATTTATTTGATTATTTTTATTGTTTTAAATGTGGTTTTATATTCTGTAAGCCACCTTGAGTCTCCCTGGGCGAATAGGCAGCAATATAAATTCAATAAATAAATAAATAATCCTAATTTTCTTAACTAGCTGCTCAGTGCTTTACTGCCACTATCGTTAATTTTCACAACCTTCCCTGTTCCCCAAAATAACTGAGTTTATACAATATATAGCATTCTTCTCACAAGAAGTGCCTGAGGAAAGGCACTATAATTCACAAAATCTTATGCAATAATAAAATTATTAGTCTTAAAGGCAAGGATGCCAATTCTAATAGTTATGAGTAGTGTAGGAGGGCTTATTCAAGGGCCACAATATTGCAGTCATTTCATACTTTGATAGAATTTTCTAGAGCAGGCCTGTCACATTTGTGGCCCTTAGGCCAGATACGGGCCATGCCCACTCCGGCTCCATAAAGGCAAAAAAAATCCCTTTATGGCACGATATTGCCTGTGATGCAATCGGGTTTGACACCCCTGCTCTACAGAATTGAAAATATGTAAAATGAAGAATATCTTTCTATGCCATTCCATTAAATGTACATTTGTTAAATTAAAAATTCTCCACTGAAAAACAAGCTTCTGGCAATGCTGTGAAACAGAGCCATGTTACTTTGCCGTTTAGCTGGCAGCACTTTTCATTAACCAGAACACCAATACTTGGCTTTGTCCTGGGCTAATATGTCCTGTTATTTTCAAAAACATATTTGAAATGAACTAGGAAGCCCAACTTGACACTGTTCCAAATTGTTTCTTCTCTCTCCTTGCTGAAGAGAAAAATCTTTCTTCCCTTTCTTGCTCACTCTTCATTTTTGCTTCTTCTTTCCTGCCTAGCAGAGATCTTACTTGCTTGCAAGTGACTAGCTGTTTCTTCCACTCATTGTTTGGCAAGACCCACACTCACTCCCACCTTCTCTCCCACTTTCCTTTCCTTTCTTCTTTCCCTCCCTTCTTTGGCAGTCCTAGTCCTAACTCATCTTTCATTGACAAGCCTCACTTCCCAGCTGCCCTATTTGAAGAGCAACTACTAACAGCATCTCCTACAAAGCATGAAAGTAGGAAGGTTCCTAGGTTGTGGTGATCCCTGGCACCAGGGGCCTCAGGGCACTAGCTATGCAGCATGGCTGACAGGGTCCTTTTGCTGCCTGGAGACCTGCTGATTCAGGCCAAGGTAAGCCACCATGGCTCCCCTCATAATGGAAAGCTTCCCATGGCTTACTTTGCATATCTGCATGACCTTCAACATCTCAACCTTGTTAGATATAGAAATACTATACAGCAGGGGTGGAATCCAGCAGGTTCTGACAGGTTCTGGAGAACCGGTAGCAGAAATTTTGAGTAGTTCGGAGAACCGGCAAATTCCACCTCTGGCTGGCCCCAGAATGGGGTGGGAATGGAGATTTTGCAGTATCCTTCCCCTGCCATGCCCACCAAGCCACACCACACCCACCAAGCCACGACCACAGAACTGATAGTAAAAAAATTTGGATTTCACCACTGCTATACAGTATTTCAAAAGCCATGTATGTTCTACCGTAATGTATATTTTTTTTAAAAAAATCCTCCTCTCAACTTAACTCATCAGGTTCATACTGTACTTTTTTCAATTAATCTAATTCTAAACAATTAAACTTATTGCCCAAATGCAGCAATAACATTTTGCATTTGCATGTAGGATCTATCTGTATTTCAACTTTAACCCCATACAAATATCTACATATAATTTACTCAGATGTTAAGACTTCATTAGTATCAGTCTAAATTCTTAGGAAAATAATCAGTTTGGTTAAAGTATCAAGTTAGAAACCAGGAGACTGAATTCTAGTCCTGCCTTGGACACAAAGCTCATTGGGATGCCTAGTCACTTTCTCTCAACCCTAGGAAAAAGAATGGCAAATCAATTCTGAAAACCTTTGCCAAGAAGACTGCAAGGACTTGTCCTGGCGGCTTTTGAGAATCAAAATTATTGATTGAACAGAAGCAAAAAAAAAATAAAAAAAAATCTTAGAAAACAAGTTTTAGAAGCAAAACATTAAATGTTTATTCAGTTCCTACTTGTTACTGGAAACATTAATTTTCCACTGATTAAAATATGTGACTCATAATCAATTATGCTGTTCCTGCTCTACTTTAATAGGGTGATACAAATATTTTGTTCAGAAACAAAACATTCTGAGTATAGGTGAAGAAAATTAGATGGGGCACCCAGTTATTCTTCCTTATACAAATAATCCTTGATTTATCACCAATTCTTTAACCAACATTCAAAGCTATAATTGACTCAAAAACAGTTACTTACAACCTGTTCTTGAAGTTACAACTGTTGCATCATCTCCACAATCATATGATCGTATTTTGGCCAGCTCACATTTACAATCATCCCACAGTCATGTGATTATGTTTTGTGATTCTTTTTTTGCCATTTTCTGGCAAAAATGACCATTGTAAAAGCTTTCATAAAATTGAGTCATATAACTCATATTATGACCGCAATGACTTATGACCAAAACTTCTCTCAGTCCCTTTTAATTGTCATTATCCTCTCAGTTTTTTTCATTAAGTCTTCAAGCATCTCCTTTCATTAGTAACTTCTGAAATATTTTAACAAAGACCAAGAAAAAAAGGCACTGAAGGGAACTCTTTGCTGTTTGCAATTCCAAGTCAACAGGAATTATTAATTATTAGATTAAAGGTATTATTGAAACCGAAAACTTTTTGATCTAAAAAATAGACTATTTTGGGTTCTTAATCAATATAAATTTTAATGTAACATATAATATGTTGTACCCTGTATTTAACATGTAAATAGTTTATATTTTGGTGATGTCAGATTGCGATTCATGGATCAAATAAGCTACTTTACAATACACCAAAGTTCTTGCTGTATTTCACTAAATAGATTTCAGGTTGTGTGAATTTCTCCATGTTTGTAGATCAGGCAAGGAACTCTCTGCAGTTTGAGATTAAATAAGAGCAAAGCCCAAAGACAGACTTTAATTAATACAACCAGGCATGGAGGAAATAAAATGTTTTGGATACAAGTACAAATTAAATTTTTTGCATATATTTCTCATCTTTTATTAATACACAAATCTGTTAAATTGAGTACATATCGCTGTTTCCCCACAACATGAGTATGCATTTAAGACATTCAAATTGAAATCCCAGGTTCTTCTGAGTGGGCAATCAAACTACCGTAATTATTAATCTAAACAAACAAAATAACACCTACATACTGATTACTAATTTGGAGCTATAAAATATAATCAAATTAGCCAAATGAAAAATAAAAGCCATGCTGGAAATGTATGGTTTATATTTCTAATAGTTTAAGAATACTTACAGATGGAAGGACTAGTGTCCTAAAGGAATCTATATTTGAAAAAAAAAATAGGGAAAAATTAAAAGATTTCACATATCCATATGCCAGATATTCTCCCTATTCAAGCATGAATTCTTTATATTGCTTATTTAAACATATGACTCCAGCAACATTCTTTTTAAAAATATTCAACAATGAGATATCCAGATAATAAAACTACTTAAAATGGAAGGAATTAATCTCTGTTTTACAAAGCAAGAACATACAGATAGCTCTCAACTTTCAACCAGTCACCTAGCAAGCATTTGAATTTACAAAAGATTCCCAAGAGACTTACAACCTACTTTCAAAGTTCTGATATCACTCCCTCCCACAGTCATGGGTGCTTGGCAACCAGCCTCCATATATGGTCATTCGCAGTGCCCCATGATCACATGAGTACAATTTATGAAGGCATTGCTGAAAATCAGAGTTTACTTCCAGTTTATGGAAAAAATCTAACCCAATTAATAGTGGGTTCGCTTAAAAACTGTAGTGTTTGTTTAACAACCACAGCATTCAATTTACAACTGCTGAATTTGCTTAACAACATTGCAAAAAAGATAGTAAAAATAGGTCTGGTCATGTAGTGAGTCGCTTTACAGCCATCATGACCAGTGGTGGGTTGCTACAGGTTCATACCAATTTGGGAGGACCAGTAGCAATAAATTGGCGAGGGTCGCAGAACCGGTATTAATGGCTGGCTGGCTACGCCCCCAAACCGGTCCCCCAGTCACTGCCCCACCCAGTCACTTCCTTTTCCTTCTTTTCCTCCTCCTTCTGCGCTAGCCCCCCCCAGAGTATGCTGCGCCACCCCCACCATCCCCATCAGGCTCGCGACCTTACCTTTCCCGCCCCTTAAAGGAGTTCCCCCCTACACCCCGTTTTGGCTCCCAGGGAGGCTTGCTAAGGTCAAAATGGGGCGTGGGGGGTTCCCAGCAAGACTCCCTGGAGCCCCCTGGAAGTGGTGGGGGGGGGCTTCAAGGGAGAAAGAAACAAAGAAATCCTCACTGTTTAGGGAGATCCCCAGGTGCACTGAGCTTGAGTTGAGAGCTTATTGTAAATCCTGCAGTACCTATCTTTGTTCAGACTAAGCTACAAAATGTTTTTCCTCACTGTCTGGGGATCCCCACGTGCATTGAGCTTGAGTTGAGATCTTATTGTAAGAGGCTGCTAGCTATCCTTGCTCAGGCTAAGCTAATCAGTAGTGGAGCTCTAAGAATGCCAGATGATCAATGGGCATATTCTGAGTTTCAAAATGTCTGGCTTTTCTTCCTCCTACCAAAGACCTTCTGGGGTTCTTTACAGGAAGGGAGAAACGAGAAAGAGAGAGAGAGAGGGAGGGAGGGAGGGAGGGAGGGAGAGAGAGAGAGAGAAGAAAGAGACAAATAAAGAGAAGGAAAAAGAAAAAGGAAGGAAGAGAGAGAACGCAGGTATCTCTTAACAGAGGCTTGAATTTGGATGAAATTAGATCAAGTCCTACATCACTTAACCCAATGTATCAGATTAAATTGTTATTGAATTATTTTTGGTATATATTCTACATTCTCTTTTGTAATTTAGTTACAGTGTAAAACTAGTCCATTATGTCTCAAAATAAAAGGGAGATCAAAAATCCAATTAGTGTCATGTAAATTCTGGAATCCCCAAAGACCTTTCCCATTGTATTTATTAAACAAATTTATATAGCAAGTGACTTTATCACATGTGTCAATCTCCTTGCTACTCTATTTCCTCCACCAAAATTCTATCATAAATAATATTACCATACATTACAGTTCTAATTTTGTGTATTTGCGCCAGTAATTTTCAGAAATAGATTTATTCCTCTCTTACATAGTTATTTAGAAGTAGCTTCATATATCCGTTTACTTTTACCATTAAAAAATGTTTTGTTGCATTATATGACCGTAAAAGTCTTTTAGCAGTTTCATGTAACAGGAAATATCCAGTAACAATTTTGAAAGTAGTTGTCATAGACACAAACACCCTCCCCCCAAAAAGACAGAGAAAGAGGGAAAGAAAGAGGAAAGAAGGGAGAGAAAGAGAGAAAACTCTCTGCTATTATTTTTATTTTTTATTTTTTTAAATTTGATTTATATGCTGCCCTTCTCCAGAGACTCAGGGCGGCTTACAATGTGTTAAGTAATAGCCTTCATACTTTTGTATATTTTTTATACAAAGTCAGCTTATTGCCCCCAACAAACTGGGTCCTCAATTTACCCACCTTATAAAGGATGGAAGGCTGAGTCGACCTTGAGCCTGGTGAGTTTCGAACTGGTGTAATTGCAGGCAGCTGGGTGTTAATTGCTGCCTTAGTAGGAGGCATTAGCCTCCTACGCCACTCAGGCTCTCTATTGTTCCATTATTTATCATCTGCTAATATTTTACATTGTCCCTACACCTAGAATGATTTTACTGCCTTTCTTTTGCCCAGGGCTACCACATATTTTTCAGGGATTTACATGCATTCAATGTCTATAGTCCAGAGCATAAATATGTGTGTATTTATTTTGTACATCAGGTTGCATAAGTCCATCTTAATATGTTATTCCCGGAGTGTGATGTTTTGTATACATACAGAGAAAGAGGCACTCTTGTGATCTTTGACTTTTACACTTGTTGTCAAACATCAGCCATAATACTAATTACTGTTTTAAACAATATGCACAAATAGCTATTTTATATGTGAAATTATAACTGAAATATTTCTGCACCTGTATTGTTTCTCACTGTCAGGAAGTTTCTCCTTAGTTTTAGGAGAAAAATTAACTTCTCTCTTTATTCAGTTTCTATCCATTGCTTCTTGTTTTGCCTTCTGATGCTTTGGAAAATACATTGCCTATACATTCTTTCTGGCAGCCCCTTAAAAGCCTGTTGCCTATCACACTCTTGGGCAAAGCATGTGAGCCATTTCCTCCTTTCAGTGGTCCATGAAAATACATCTATAGTATGTAGATAATAAAGTTGAAAAAAGGTGAACAATATTTTACAGAACTATAGATATGTTGAGGCTGGGTGTGACAAGGAATGGTTGGAAGGGGAGGGGAGGGGCCAGGCGAGGGACCCCTTGATGTGAGTGACATTGAGTTGGCCATGCCCATCCAGTCACATGACCATGAAGCCACTCCCACATCACATGACCAAGCCACACTCACAAAATAAGCCATGCTCACAGAACCGGTAGTAAAAATTTTTAGAACCCATCTCTGATCATGACTTATGACCATAATTGCTGGGCTCAATCATAAGTCAAGGACCATTTATAAAAAATAAGGGAACAGACTTTAACAACAGGCTCTCTCTTTATCTGATCTACCATGAAAAGAATAATTAAGGAAGCCATTTTCTATTCAGCCTGTGGGAAGGAACTTTCTCAGACATTACTCATATAACTAGAGTCTATTCTATGACAAGGAAGTTGTGCTAAGTTTCTGGTTCTTTCTTAAAGGTAAAGGTAAAGATTCCCCTCGCACATACGTGCTAGGTGTTCCCGATGCTAGGTGGCAGTGCTCATTCTGTTTCTAAGCCAAGGAGCCAGCGCTGTCCGAAGATATCTCTGTGATCATGTGGCCAGCATGACTAAATACCAAAAGCGCATGGAACGCTGTTATCTTCCCACCAAAGTGATCCCTATCTTTCTACTTGCATTTTTACATGCTTTCAAACTGCTAGGTTGGCAGAAGCCGGGGCACTCCGTTATGTGGTGCTAGGGATTCAAACCGCTGAACTGCCAACCTTCTGATCGACAAACTCAGCATCTTACCCACTGAGCCGCCGTGTCCCCTGGTTCTTTCTTAATATGCAATTATGCTAGTCCCAGCTTACTACCATACACTGAAAGAATAATTCATGTTCATGTGTTTGATCTAGTCACAAAATATTATTCAAGTCTAAAGAAAAAATAAAAACTACCATGTTCCATTTGTGGTAGTATAACGTAAATAAAGATGCGAAAGCAATATGTATGTCGATGAATAAGCAACCACATGCTTTTTGGGTGAGGTTAATCACACACACACAGAAGTGTATGATTAATACACAGAGAGAAGTGGAATCATTCTGATAAGTAATACTTTTCAGCATGTCACATCCTTTTTTTTAAAATTAAAGGAATAAAAAAATTAGGGCAATGAGATAACTAAAGCATAAAGCCTAAAGTCACAGCAATATTCAGCCCAAGAGCATCACATTGCCTATCTTTAATCTAATTTCCATTGAAAACTACTCAAAGCCCAGTGTCTCAGAGAAGGGAATAGTTTTAAACAATATTCTTCCACTTTTCAGAATAAATTGAGAGGCTGAGAGGCAAATATTTAAAAACAAATTTTCAAAAGCAGAATTAAGTTGTGGCTTTGTGCCTTTGAACTAACTGTATAATTTCTATAGATTTCTAATGACAGGCATTTAATATTTCTTTGATTTTGAAATTTTATTCTTAAATTCTTTTTATCTGTTATGCAAAGTATTTACCAACCAAACTGCAATATTAGCTTAGGGAAAAATAATGAAGTTCAAAACCAGAACTTTTTAATGATACAAATAGTTCATTGGATTTGAGGTCAATTTTTACCTTGATTCATGTATAACACTGTGGCATAGTTTAATCAACATAGTTCTGATGAGCACAAATATGTGAACAGACACATCCCTTTACTATCTCCATCCATCTCACCCCTCATGACTCCTGTTCGATCAAATTCAACTTTAAAATGCTTTGCTATGTAAGAGAACTTTGAAAATAAACAAACTGAAAATTGAAGTATGGTAATGTTTGGATGGTGAGAGTAACCAATTGAGCTAACTTGGGACATAATAAAACTGTGAATGTAATATAACATACAGCAGGGATGTCAAATTTGCGGCCCATGGGCCAGATGCCCACGCCCAGAAAAAAGGTGCAATACATGATGTGACAATACCATGACGATGTGAGTTAGACACCCCTGACAGAGGCTACAACAAGAAAAGAAACCCTGCAGTGTTCATCTTTTGTCTCTTGTCAATCTAACTCTATTTTCAATGTAAATCACTCATGCAGATTCCCCCATCTTCAATAAATGTGTAAATAGGCTACACCTATATGCACACAAATGCATATATAGAAGCTATATTCTATAAAAGGTCAAAGCCAAGATGAAAATATACATGAATTGTAGTAACTAACAGTAATAGGGATTCGAAGGGAAATAAATTAAGCCAAATTATTCACAAAAATTGAACTTTTGTAAAAAAAAAATGGATCTCAGAAATGTAATTATTTTCAGATACAGACATACATATATTTAAACATACATACTGTATATTTAATTTGTTTATTGTACAAAGTCATTATATAAGGTACTATAGAGTTCTCAAAATGAAAAAGTAAAAAAAGTCATAACATGGGTTTTTGAAAACTCCATGGTACCTTATATTAATTAGATAAAGAGTTTAATAATTTTTAATAGTTTGGATCAGGGGTCAACAAAGGATCAATCGTGATTCACTGGTAGACTTTTGTGCAAGTTACAGTATGTCAGCCTCAGGATTAAGCCCTGTTCCATGAAACTTCAGAGCTCCATAAGAACTTAATGGATTTCTGTGAGAGACTGAAAAAAAACCTGAACTGAACTGAAACATGGCCAATTTTCTGTCACTAGAGGTTTGCCTCTTGATCAGGTGCTCCTGAGTTTTCTTTTTAACTAGCGGTGTGAAAAAGAACTAATCCCCCTGGTCCAGATGACTAAACGCCAGCAATACAGCAACAAAGCTATTTTCCCCTGGAAAAAAAATGGCCTTTTGAAATTCAGCTGATTTCTGGCCAATTGGGTGAAAGCTTTGTTTCTGGTAGTAAAAATAAATTCCTGCCCAATGTATTTCCTCAGCAGCATCCTATTCCATATTTTGTAGAAGCTAAACTGGTGCAATGGTTAAGATGTTGGACTGGCAAGATAGAGAGAGACCCAAGTCAGTCACAGAAGCTTATTGGATAACTTTAGGCTATTTGCCCTCTCTCAAGCCAGCCTACCTCACAATGTCTTGTGAGAGAGAAAAAAATGGGAAGATAGGAGTGTTATGTAGGCTGATGAGTTATGGAACTCCTCAACAAAAGACACAATATAAATCTAACAAAATAAATAATCTATCAAAGGCTTTCAATTGCAAATTTGAAGGCAAAGATTGTTCTGTGAATTAATACTAAAGGAAGAGAATATATAGATTTATATATATCTGAAACTAACATTTTGAAATGAGGAACTCATTTGGTCTAGATTCTATCACTGCAACCCTATCATCTTCCATGATTTGGATAACATCTGAACCCAACAATTGGCCTATAGAGTTTTTAACTGAGGAGAGTAAAATCCAGCCTAAACCTCAACACTGGTCAGATGCTACTGAATTCACAATCAAAATATGGTATTGCACTTATAAATATCATTTCTAAAGGAAAAATTGGTTTCAATATATCAGAAAACTTTTATTATCTGGGTGCAGGGCTGAAATCCAGCAGGTTCTGGAGAACAGGTAGCAGAAATTTTGAGTAGTTCAGAGAACCAGGAAATACTACCTCTGGCTGGCCCCAGAGTGGGGTGGGAATGAGTATCCCCACCCCAGTCTGAGTATTTGCAGTATCCTTCCCCTGGAGTGGGTGAGAATGGAGATTTTGCAGTATCCTTCCCCTGCCACACCCATCAAGCCACATACCCACCAAGCCACACCCACAGAACCTGTAGTAACAAAATTTGAATTTCACCACTGTTCTGGATTTGAATCTGAGAAATGTAAATAAGAGCTCGTGTATTGGATGCCACTATTTGCTTCTGAGTGTATTTCAAAACTTGATTATTATACCAATTTGAGAAGGTGTGTTATTTGTTAGTTTTTGTTTTAATCAACAACACAGAAACATTGGAATTGTTTCATTTATACTGATTAGCTAATGCAAAATTGTATTCAAGAATCATTCTTCTGGGATTATGTCTTTAAATTTTTCTAGGACCAGCCCTGGAAATCAATGTGTCATCTGGCAGGATACAACAAGTGAGTTTTAAACCAACGGTTATATTATAATTGGAGGCTCAAATGGCTAAATATAATTTGCTGCACTGTTTTTACAGTTCAGCATTCATCAGCAAATTCTAACCTGATGTGCAGTTTCAACCAGGTTATATTCTTACACAAACAGGCTTGCAGAGATATTTTTTCCCAATATTTTATTATCACTACTTGTTTCAATTTTTTAGGGATTTGCTTGAATTTTTTCCTAACTTCCTTGTTCAGCATTTCTTTCTTCAGTGAGGCAAGAAGCAATTATATCACTTATTCGTTAGATGATGCAAATCATTCTTACCACCTGACATTTACTTTCATTTTTTGAATGCGTTATAGAATATAGAAAATGTTTTTCTTCCTAAATGAGTTGATGCATCCAGTGACCTGGTTCTCATACCTGGCTGGCCCATATTTTGCTTAACTTTGGTTTACCGATTGTAGCACTTCTTGACTGTATTGTGATTTAGTCACTAATAAGCCAAGATAGTTATTAAGGAGATTATGATTTAGCGTGGTGTATAAATCTAACCATTAAATCTGTAGCAGCCAATTTTCATTGTTGCAGAACAAACCATATAAAAAATTAGACCTGTATCCTACTCATTAAAAAATGAAGAGAAATGAAATTTAACCTACGTGAAGAGAAATGACAAAATAATTTAGCAATTCACTAATAAACACCTGCATAGCAGTTTTAGAGTTCAAATAAATAACATATTTAATATATCTAGGATGTATAACATACCCATAAATCACTGAGTGCATTGCCACAGGGAATGGAATACAATGGAATAGAATTATATCAGGGTTTTTTTCCTCTTGAATTATTTGCCTTGCAAAAATCTTTAGGGTTTTATTAAAAATGCTTTTTAGATATTAATCCTCTTTTGTCATCTGAAAATCCTGGGAGTCGTATCTAATCTGCCATATGATAGCTCAAAAAGAATCCATGGCTTTCTTGTATATACAATATGATAACTGTTAATTAAATTTACATCTTGTCTTTCCTCTATGGGCACAAGGTGGTATGCAAGACATCTTCTCAAATTTTTTTTCTGTAACAACCTTGTAGCAAGAATCAAGCCTGGAGGAGAACAGCGAAGGGCCAATCAGAATTCACTGGTAATTTTGTGTAAGACAGAGAGGTCTTTTCCCAATTTTGATTGATGTACTAGTATCTATTACAGCCATACTTACCTTCAGAGTGCCCTGGAAATAGTAATTAATGCCTTAATCACTGCTTGGCTGTTCTACTGCTGACATAAAACCCAGTAGCTAGATGTTAGTCACTAAGTAGACCAACTTCAAAGGAACGCTAGGATTATATTTTACTGAGATAGGTTGCAATAACAGAATCTTGCAAGGATGATTGTACTTTATTCCTCCTTATTCTTCAGTGAATCAGGGAGGATCCTGCCTGAGTAGCTTCCAAATACTATCTTACTTCTCAGTACTTATGTTTAAAGTGTGAATTTGGGGACCTATAGCCCATGCATCCATTCCTTTCTAAATGCATGTGATGTTAACACAGTCCAAAGGTGCAGGGCTTCTGTAACAACACACCCTCTTGCATAATTTGTATCTGGATACTGCTAACTGATTCTTCAACTATCTCATTGGATATGGACCAAAAGTGACAGTAGAGTGCAAATAAAGAATTAACAACTTACTCTATCCCCTCTTTATCTATTATTCTACCTGTTGTTTGTTTAGGAAATTACTAATCTCAGTTCATTTCCTTCTGTCTTGCTCTCTGTCTCTCTGTCTTTCTTTGCAGTGTATAGTTAGCTACATGCAAAGAGTGCCTACTTCTACACAGGTTAACGGTTATTCATTCAGCCACCATCCAAGGTTACAATAGCACTGAATGAGTGGTCCTCACGACCAGTTCTCAAAACTGCAGCACAAGCAAAGTCAATGAGGAACACAGTAAGAAAAGTTATATGTCACTGGTAAGTCTCCCACACCCTTCAGCAGTCACACACATCCCACCAGTACACTTGCATCACACCAACAACTCATGAGTCTTCACTTCATTAGCCTACTTGTGAGCTCCCTGCGACATGCAACTTCCTGCTGGCTTCCCCACGGACTTTGCTTATTGGAAGTCAACAAGAAATTGTACAGAAATTGTCACTTAAAGACCTGTGAACCTCAATGATAGCAATAGGGACTTCTGAATTGTCATTGCTAAGTGATGTTATCATATGATGTTGCACTTTATAACCGTATCGCATAGTGACAGAAATTCCAGTTCCAACTTCCATTGCTAATCAGGGACGACCTGTAATGTTAACAACCTATGATTTTCTTAAATAAAACTCCTTTTCATTATAAAACCTGCTTCACTAATCATTGGTCACGTCAGATTTTTACTGTGGGATCAATTTCTCAAAAGGCACACAGTACAACTTCATCTTTAACAAGAGAGATCCAACAGAAAAATGAAGTTTCCAAGGTGTGTTAGAAACAAATGGGAAAAGACCCTAAGACAATTTTATATCCCACTTGGACACACTGATTTTTTTCAAGTCATCTGTTCCCAGGAATTTCCTTTGTATATGGAAACTCCCATATGTTGTAAAGCTACCATTCTTTGCTATGGTTTTGGAAAAAAAGCTGCTATTAATACTGTTTTCAAAATGTGTTTGAATGACTGACTTATTTGAAAATAGTTCACAGAGCTGCTATTCATTTGTTGCCAAGAGGTCATAAATCCTGCCTCTAAAGTTGTGTTCTTGTTGTAAAAACATTACATTTCTTCTTCTATTGAGGAAATGCAATATAAGCCCCCCATACTTAATTTGTGAAAAACAATATGTTGATACAAGAGGCATAGATTATTAGCAAAAGGTTTTGCTGCCAATGCTTTTGAAAGTTAGCACTCTGCCTTTGTGAAAATTAATCAGTAAAAGAACAGCAGCTTTATCTTTAATAACACTCATCCCTCCATTTAATTCTTTGAAAGTATCAACTGCATACTAATCAAGCAGTATTTCTTTTAAAAGAGGTATTATTGAAAAATATAATATCTGATCTGCTCTCACTGAAATGCATGAGGGGGGGAGGAAGAAGGGAGGGAAGGCGGAGGGGAAGGAAGTGGCTTTATAAAGCCACTTCTACCATTAACCATTTATTATACGTCAATAGCAGCAACAACAGAGAAGAAACTGAGTTCATAAATCTCTACTTAACTACACATACATGTTTATTCTTGACTTGTTTTAAGAATAATCAGTTGGGCAAGGGGGAATTTTCATTAGGATAAAAACAACCGTGAGCACACTGCCCTGACCTCACGGGAGTGATGATGACCCTATATAAATTAATTTGAATGGGGACTTATTGAACGATCATGCAAAAACATATTTTGACTTTATTTCAGATGTTTTGTGGTATTAGGCTCAAAGAATGAAGGTAGATTTATATTAATGGCAATGATTCCTTATGCAACAAAATCAAGGAAGGAGGCGAAGATAATGTAGTTTTCTCTTCCTTCAGAATTCAAGACCTAATATGTATAAACTGCTAATAGCTCAGCAAATAATTATATTTGTAATCCCATATAGATTACGCCCACATACCTAGAGCATTTGTGAACATTCTGAACTCAAATTGCTATCCACAGTTATTTCAACAAGACCTCATCCAAGTGCCATCTTTGTCTGCCATCCTAAGCACAAGTAAAACACTTAGAATATGGTGAGAATTGAATAAGCATGTTTAGGACTGTACTGTAATCATAGAAGCTAATTACCGACACCAAGAAACTTTGAGTCGCCTTGGCGACATGTAAATGTAATAAATAAATTAACTGAATAAATCTAATTGCATTCATTCCAGGCCAAGGCAACCATCTTACCTCTTTGAAAGACTGCTTCTCCTTGTAATATGGATTTATTTGCCAAGAGTACTTGCGCTTGTATTCTAATGCTTGAAGGGCTTTCCTTCAACAGCCTAACTCCAATAGTTAGATTTGCTCCAGGTCGGATTATTTTAGGAACTGCCAATAGGTACGTGGGTCTATAAATCACAGAAAGAAAGAAATAGTCATGATACTTACTGACAATTGTTATTAAAATGCATAATATTATAATACTACCTATATGAACTACAATAACCCTGAGGGAGCTAAGGCAACTCATCAAAAATTGTGTCTTGCTCTCATCTCTCATGCTATTTTAAATTCTTAAAGTGTTGTGGGGGGGGAGCAAAATGAAAGCAGAAGAAAAAACTTGTTTGCATCCTTATATAGTTCTAGATTAGGAAATGATTAAAATTTAAGCAACAGAGACCTGAATCTCTGAGATACAGAGATAAGGATATAGAAGCATAAGGAAGTTTTCCTCCAATAATTAAAAGAAAAATAATGTCTCCGTTAAAGATCTTTCCCCAGGCTTCAATTCATGCCTGCATCATCTGCATCCAGAAAATAGTTGTTTGGGCACTTTAAACTCAGCGCCTAATACTCTGCATTTTTGCCCCCCCCCCGATTAGCAAAATGCAAACTTTAGGCCTCCCGTGGAGAACATAATTCCCCCAAAACATGCTCTTCCCCAATTTTCTCCCCTCCCTCCATAATCACCCTTCTCGTCCACTACCACCTCCCCCACCCCCCACCCCTTTTTCCTCCTACCCAGCGTTAACAAGCGACGAAGTTATCACGAAGCTCCAAATGAAAGGGAGGACGGGAAACAGCCAAGAGCTCCTCCGGGTAGCGGGAACAACTTCCATTAAAAGCCGCATCTTCCTTCTGGAGAACCGGGCAGCCGAACTGGAGACAACGGTGCTCCCCTTCCACTCGCGGTACCTTCCTGCCTTTTCGGACTAAACCGCGCTAATTCGAGAAGTGAAAGCAGCTCCTTGTGTCGAAATTGGGGTAGCGCCTTCTTCAAAGGCTTTCCTCCTCCGCCCCTCCTATTCCACTCGGAGGCTCCTGCCGAAATAAGGACGGGCCTTCGTGCCCACGAGCCTTTCCCACCCTCCAACTGGAAAGGCCGGGAAGAGGGAGCTGGAGAGAAAGTAGGGTCGGCGAGGTTTTTACGTGGTGCCTTTCTGGTCCACGATGCGCGTTCACTCGCTGCGTAGGTCTTCTCAACTGAAAGAAATTGAAGTTTTTAAGCGGTCTAGTGCAAGCCCAGCAAATTAGGGGGAAAGAAACTGGATTGCTAGAAGAGGTCTGATGGGCTGACTCAGAAATAGAAATAACAGACTCCAGCAGAGGGATGTTCCCGCTTAGCTGGTTTGCAACAGGCTGCGACCTGCCTTGCTGAAGTTGGTAACTAATCTTCAGTTTATTTGGAATATGGATCGAAGCAAATAGGTGATGTAAAGCTGATTAGAAGATTTTAAAACATAGCTCCAGTTCCTTGTGCTTTGTTGCCTTTATTATTATAGTTCATTGCACAGTCAACCAGATGTTTATATTGAATTAGATATTTTTATCCACCCTGCTGAGTCCTTCCCAACTACTTGGGATAGGTCAGGGGTCTGCAACCTTAAATACTCAAAGAGCCATTTGGACCCGTTTCCCACAGAAAACACCGGGAGCCACAAAACCCTTTTGACATATCTCTCTCTCCACTCCCCCCCCCCCCTCTGTATCACTATATGTCTCTCTCTCTCCCCCTCTCTCTGTATCTCTTTGTCTCTGCCCTGGCCACTTCTCTATCCCCCACCGTTGCCCTTACCTTCTCAGGCGGAGGCAAGGAGTGACTGGGAGGGGAGGGCGAGGGTCGGGGCCAGCCAATGATGGGATCACCTGACAGGGAGCCACAGAGGGCCCAGAGAGCTGCATGAGGCTCCAGAGCCGCAGGCTGCTGACCCCTAGGATAGGTAATATTATTTAATGATGTGCAAAGGTATTGTTGCATGTTGTAAGACATCAAGGTTGATCTGCTAGCCTCCATTCTATTATTTCCAATTCTGGAACTGCATTCTTTTCAGATACCCTCTTCTTATTGGACTTGATTTATAACAACAGGTCATTTTTAGTTTTGTTTTCAATCTTTCTATATTTGTGATGGGTAGGGAACTTTTTTCCCAGTAGTCCTGCAGCTTAACAATTATGGTCTGAAGTATTATGTGGCAGGTGGTCCTCGGTTTGAATATTAATTATCTGTCAAGGTTTGCAATACTCTTCACGCTCAGCATAAAAAAAGTTTTATGGTGGATGCCAATCAATGATGGCACTGTCTAAAACATGGAGGGACTACGATTGAAGGAGGGTCATAGTTTCCTGTGGAATAGATAGCAAGAAATCCATGTATGATTGTGATCATATGAAAGTCATTACAAAAAAAAATTCTGGACAAGGTTTATTATTTCAGATGGCCCACAACTTACTTTTGCACTACAACAGAATTAGTTTCTGACTGATTTGCCTTTTGGTAAATCATTAATATGTCCGGGGTGATAAAGAGAATGACTTCTTATTTATAAAAATGAGTTGTCATAGGATTACTACTTTGCAGGAACATACAGATAAGCTGTTTGGAACGTCTGCATCCAAACAATACTTGAAAGTTGATGTAATATTCTAGAAAGAAGCAAAGGGCAGGGGAATGTTTTAATCTAAACTTTACTGCTATGCTCATTTCAGACATCCCAATTTCAATGTACGCAGTATGTTTTGCTTATCCATTTAAAAAATGTATTGGCCTAATTATTTCTTTTAAAAAAGAGCAAAGAAAAAAAACATGCATCTAGCCTCAAAGCCCATTGTGAGATTTTAAAAAACAGCAAACCTCATAAAAAGTGAAACGGAGACCATGAACAAGTAAAAAGCAGATTTATTATAAAGGGGGGTGTGTGTGTGTGTGTATCATAAGCTTTTGCAAAAGGGTTCTCTCATGAAAGAGAGAAAACGTCTTATCGCTCCAGATACATGGTTTAAATACAGTTTCAGGCAATCAGTAAAACAATTAAAATGCCCTCACCTGTCATTGTTTTTCAGTTACATAACATTTTAGCTTTTTCAGCAGCATTTGTTCCAACTTGGGAGTTCCCCTCCAAAAATACGCTTTTCGATATGTCCTTAACTGTCCTTCACTAAGACAATTAATTAGAACGGAGTATCTTCCTTCCTTCCAATGGAGCTTGGGTCAGCTTGATCCAACTCTTTAGGTATTTTTTAACAGCCGCGGAGAGTGGATGTACATTCATCTCTGGGGGAATGCTATTACAGAAGGGAGGGGCAGCAACAGAGAAGGCATACTTCCTTTGTCCCATACAGTGACAATGTTTAATTGAATGGATCTGGAACAATTGGAGATAGATGGTTCCTCAGATAACCAACCCCTATGCCTTGAAAGGCTTTGAAGGTGATAACAAGAATTGCACCTGGAAGCCAGCAACTACAAATACAGCTCACATAGCAGCAATGACACATGGTGTAATGACAAGGGCCTCTTATGACACTCCCATAGACAGCATGTTGCAATTATAAGTTCACCAAGGCATGATTGATCTGAGTGGCTTCCTGTTCAAGAAAAGAGGGCAACTGGCACACAAAATAAACCCATGCAAAGATCTTCCTGGTCACCACTACCACCTATTTGGTCAAGCTGCAAGTCCAGGAGGAGTCCAAGCTGCAAGACTAGGAGGAGTGCAAACTGCATACCAGTTCAAATGGAGAAGTGCAACTTTATCTAAAATTGCTGACTATCATCAACATACTGTTCTTGACAGAACTTGAGACTTTTCCTAAAAGTCAAGAGAATTAGGGCTAAACTTAATTCTGGAACAAATATATTTCACATGTTGAGATCAACATGGTGGTGATATCTGCTCCTCCTAGTGGAGGTGCTGGATAATGCCTGTCTGTCAGGGTGGTGTTGAGCTGATCACAGACCAAACCAATATAGGCCAAGGTTATAAACTAGTCAGTCAGTTTTCTGTTGTAACCAATAGATCTACAGCCATATGTAAAAAAAATGCAGACATGGCCCGCAAGCTGCATTTGATCGTACAAGATGGCATTTGTTGATCCGAAAAGCAGACCCTGCACCTATGGGAATAAAACTAGGAAGATGTTAGAGTCAATATAGGAAAGCATTCTTCTATGCTAATAAAGCCTCTCTACAGATTTAATTACTAGGCAGGATTATTTTAGTAGAGAAAGCTCATTAAAAATTAGTCATGTGCCACAAAGTTAGCAACAGATTCCTCTGTTTTTAGCCTTTCAATAATTACAGAATTACACCTCTGGCAAAAAAAAAAATCTAACTTATGAAGAATATTGAATATTGTAGTTTAGATAACATCTCTTGAGCCATCAATTCCCATTCCTTCACTAAGGATTTTAAAAATACAACATCTTGTTTTGCACCTGAAATATTTTTCCAATTTTTTTATTACATAAAAGGTAAAGATTTCCCCTGTCATAATTTTTTTTTAAATTAGATTTATATGCCGCCGTACTCCGGAGACTCAGGGCGTCTTAGAATGCATTAAGCAATAGCCTTCATACTTTTGTATATTTTTATACAAAGTCAGCTTATTGCTTACTGGGTCCTCAATTTACCTACCTTAAAAAGGATGGAAGGCTGAGTCAAATAATGTTTAACATTCTTTGCATTTCTTCAGTAAAAAAAAAGGGACTGTCCAAAAGGCACCTAGTAAACTGTAACGTAACTGGAAGGATTTGAATTTATCTTTCTACACCAACACTGTCACATTGTCCCAACTGCCTAGTAAATAATTACAAATATTCCATGTAATCTTCTGTCTGGAAAGAGAAGACCTTTGTGCACTTCAACAGAACAGGACGTTTTATAATATTTATAGTGCATGAATCAATTTGTATTTTGGCAGAACTATTTCTCCAAAAGACAATGGAAAAAGATGAAAAATCTTCCTGTACAGTAGTTAGCTGCCTTGATACTTTATCTCAGAATGGTATCCTCCTCTAATTTTAACAGTTTAACTACTCTGCCTCATTCTCAGCATTTCAGTAAAGGATCAGACTTGGCACTATGATTTTTCTTTCACAAATCTGTGTATTATTGCTTCTTTTACTACTGTTTTTGACTAGTGCAAATTGAAAGAATTGGTGCAAGGACAGCAATTCATCTCATTTAATGTTGTCTTTTAATTTTTGCTTGGGAGCCACTTTTGACAGCTATATAAATGTTTTAAATAAATCTCTAAACAAAAAGTGTAATGCAAAAATGATGTTTGTTGGAAAAGTAGTTATTCTAGCAAATGCTTATTCATTGTCATCTACGGTAGAGTAGAATTTAACTTTTCTATGATTATGATTTCTGCACCATATGTCTTTAATAAATATGTTAGAAATAAGATATTCTATAGATAGGAGAGAGAGAGATCTGTAGGATATCCTGTTTCCTACACAAACTTTGAAATACCATCTGGGCTGCCTTTGGACTACACAGACTCCAGTAAAATACCAAGTATATCCAAGTCCATTATAGGATCTTCTATTTTGCAAAACAAAACAAATCTTTTTTTCAATAAGTATTTCATTTCTAGCTAGCAGGGACAGGTGCCGCCACCTGCTGGCATTACGGGGCAACTCTCTCTCTCTCTCTCTCTCGTTATATTTGTTAGCATTGCAGGCATGGACACCCTTCGCAGTTTCAAAGGCCGAATGCGGGATCCGCAAACTCACACCCCCCCCCACCTCCACCCCCCATCCCCGGCCGCCTCCTCCAACACCTTTCCTTTTGTCAAGCAGAAGAATGCCAGTACTAAAGATGGCCGAGTACAAGAAGCGGAGCAGGAAGAAAAGCCGGCCAGCGGGGCTGAATCGTGAGATGAGTCGTATTTGTGCCCGCTACAGGTCACGTGCCACGGATCACGTGCCGGTTCCTGGAGCTTTGCTTTTCTAGCCCGGGAGGCTCGGGGGACCGGCCAGTGGGGTTCTTTGGAATCCGGAGCAACACGACATGCAGACTCCGAAGCCAGAAGAGGCAGAAGAGGAAGAGGACCGTACTCCGCTTTTACTGTCCGACTCTCCACCCAGCCCCAAAGAGGGTAAGAATCGCCACTCTTGTCTTCTTCCCTGGCTCCCGCGGTTCTCTTTTTCTCCTCTTAACTTGGTGACACTGAAGAAACACCCGTCTTCTGGTGGGCGCGTCACCGGTTTTAAGTACCCCGGAGAAGGCACGGGTGTTTCTGTTAATGGGAGATTTTGACTGCTTGGTCACTAAACAAAACAACGGCTTAAAACCTCCAAGAGTGAAATCCCTCCGGATTCAGGGATGCTAACTCCTGAGTCATTCAGGGAACATGTTGCTACCAGAGCAGAGGCACCCAAGAGTGGTGGACGACCGAATTTTATTGAGGCACCTTATATATTTAGGCAGGTGTGCCTATAAAATGCTTGCAGGCAGTAGTGAAAGGAAATTTGAGATATAAAAGCCCTGTGAAATGTTAGCAAGAGAGGATCACTTCCACCTTCCTCAACTGGGAATGGTCGTTGGTCATTAACTATATAAGAAAATAGAATAGATTGTTTTGATTGCAGGTCAGTGCCATGATATATTTTTTCCCCATCAATTTCATTCATTAATTGAAGAAGCTGCCTTACTTCATACTGTTTTTCACTCTAGTTATTGTTTGGTTACTTCCATACAGATCATCTCTATCATTATTTCCATGCAAACAATAAGAGAATTGCAATGATTTGGGGGGGGGGGGGGTAGGGATAATTTGCTAAGAAGTCAGAAGACATAACTTCTGTGACTGGGAAATGCCCAATTTACTTCAACACAGATGTTTTAAGATATGTTCATGATGAACTAAGTATAAGTATACATACAGTATTAAGTACACACACAGATAAACTACATATAATAAAGAAGAACCCATGTTCCTTAAGGCTACATAGAATCTGGGATAAGATATGGTTTACTTTATTTGCTGTCTTGCAATTTATAGATCTGGAAATGCTGTCTTGCATTTCCAGATCTATTATAATTTTGAGCCCTCTCTTTGGCCTATATAGATCCACAAAGTTGTACAAAAAGATAAAATGAGAACAGAATTGGGAGAGCTAAGTGCAAAAAAAAAATTATGGCACTAATTAATGTGATTATAATTAAAACTTCTACACTTCACATTCAGTTAGATGAGAAATTAGCAAGATTGTTCTCAATCCCCTTCTCTAGCGTAAAGATAAATAAATTATGTTTGAGGTTTTTAAATATCTCTAGTTATCTTTAAAAATATCTAATAAATAAATTTAGAAAGGATAAAAAAGTCTAATTTCCTGTGTTTAAATTGGGAGGAAAAATATGGTTGCTGCAATTTTAGCCAAATTGATTACTGTAATTATATAAAATTGTAGCGTAACTATTTACTATTAGATGGGTGGAAAAAATGGCATTCATACTAAACGTAATAGTGAACATGCGCTCAGTATGATGGAGTTATAAAAGACACAACCATTGTGGACTGTTTTTCTATTGAGAAAAGTAGAAATATGTCCACATGATAGCAAAGCTTTAAAATCCTTTCACAAATAATAGCAATTAGTTTCAGTTGTTATACCAAAAATAACATAGAAAATTGTTATTCTGGGCAAGTCACTGCTAATTGATTTTCTTACGATCTTAATTTATATATATTAAATTAATATTTATATCAAGCAATGGAAAAGTTTATAAACAAATACAGGTACTCCCCTAACTGTTAATCTCAAGCACAAAATAAAAAAGAAAACAACATACAGTAGAACCTCTGGTCACGACCATAATTCGTTCCATAGCTTTGGTCGCAACCTGATTTGGTTGTGACAGGAACCTAATTGGAAATTTGGTGTTTACAAAAAAAAAAATAGTGCGGAAGGGGAAATCGGCTGTTGTCGTGTTTTGGTCATGGTCAGAAGCGTTCGTGACCAGAGGTTCTACTGTATATTAGTTATTACTGGATTTTTATCCCATCAAAGCTAAGATGTCTAATACTAATTCTGAAGATGCAGAAAATTAAATCCATCTTTATGTAGTGGAAATCTTGAAGGATACCCCTGTCAAATAATATTATTCAAACTTTTGTTTGAAATAATGTGAAGGAATGAAAGTAGGAACATCTTTGAAAATACAAAACTTGACTAGGGGAGAAGATTCCATTGTAGTTGGATAATCATTACATTTTCTAGGTACTACCGGTATCTGCATTAGTTTTCTTATAATAGCTTAATTGCTCTTGTAGCAGCTATTATTAAAATAATAAACTTGATCATTATTTTGGCATTCACATAGGACCTGTTTTTAAAATTATCTGGGATAGCAACTAATTTTTTTTTGCTATGATCGTTAAAGTGAAAATTCCAATAAATATTGAGAAAAATGGGTTTATTCATCCCATGAGTCTAGAAGTTACTAAAGGTAAGATACCTGTGGAAATATCTGTGATTAGTTTACTAAGAGTGATATGTTTCTTCAGGATAGTTTCTTTTGTCACTCCTTCAGTCACTCCTGCTGGGAAATTAATGATAAGATCCTTTAGCATAAATAATTTTCTTACAAGGTCATTCTTGCTGTGAAACTAATGATAAGATCCTTCAGGATAACTAATATTCTTACAAGGTCATTCTTTCATTCATTCTTAGTGTTTATCAGGAATTTCAAAACATGATGAGAAGGGCGTGACAATTTGTTTTATGGAAGTTCTAATACATAATACTGATTTTGCCAGCAACCAATGTATTCAGAGTGAGAATTCACTATTTCAGCTTCTCCATTCTGTACAACTAATAAATAAAATTAATCAGCTTAATCGTGAAGGAATAACCGATGTTAACTGGCTTAATCCATTTGAATAACTTACTTAATTGAATGCGGAAATAATAATCACATTTCTTCCCCCTCCCCACCCCATAAGGAAATCCAACAACAACAAAATAGGTTTATTGCAGTGAAAATTATTGCTTTACAGAATTACCTTCAATATTTCACCAGGTTATCAGCTAGAATATGTTTTGAAATTATTGCATTGGTCAATAATTTCATCATTTGTTGGAGTTCAAAAACATATTTCCTCCCATTTTTGCTAAAGGTCTTTTGGAGGAAGTTTAACAAATATCCGTGTTCAGCATGAATAGTGCTTAACTTGCATTTTAAATGTTAGCTTGCTTTTTCTGCAATTGTGAATGAAATATTTGCTAGTTATGCCTGAATAGTCCTGGGTATACAGATTGAAATCTGTTTTGCAGTTATGTTCTTGTTTTCTTTCGTCCCTTGCCCTTTTTTTTTAATTTAACATTTGGCTAAAATCCTTATATTTCAGTTTATTTTTACTTTTTTGGCCTGAAATTGAATGAATAAATAATTATTCATTCTCCTTTAATTCTCCCAATTTTCTCCTTTAAAGATGTAATTTTAACAAATTCTTCTTTTTTGTATGAAGCATCTTCTTCAGATCAAACTCAATTCCTGATAACTTCCTGTCTACATTTTTCTGCCAACAGTAGAGAAGTGTGGTATTGTATGACCTGAATACTCTTTGAAGTATTCCATATCAAAGATGGTGATAAGTTGGACCATTTAAAAATGTACTAAATTATTGTAAAGTAGGGGTACGACATTCACAGGAGCATGGTCTGAAAAGTTAGTAGTGTATATATATCATCCTTTGTTTTTAGATGTAAAGGAGTAGGATACCAGAATATAATCAAACAAATGCAGCAATCCGTATTCAAAAGAAAGCAAAATTCAAAGCAGGTTGAATGGATCATAAAACATCCATTACATTAAATGTGTACATATAACCTTGCAAAGTATTACAAATCTGAGAATATAATTGGGGACTGGGAGTTTTAATGTACATGACTAATTTTATCTCTGGAACAACTTTATGAGGCACACTGGAATATTTCTCAGACAACTCATTTAAAAAGCGTCCTGAGCTAAGTGTGGAACTGAACCTCCTGTGTCAATAGCTCTAGTGTAGTCCAAAATCTTAGCAATTAGCTAGGACAATAAATTAGCCCAAATTGCTTACTTTGCTTTTGTCCAATAGCAGATTATTAAGGCACATGGCAAACTTCTTTCAAAACTAAGAGGAATTTAAGGTATTTCAAAAGTTCCTTGTTGATGCAGTTTGGAGGGGGAAGTCACCTGGTCGAAGAAAAAAAGTTTAAAATAATGGGATAATACCTCAGGGTATTTGAATTTCAAACAATATGTTTTCTGTGTGGTATAATTAAACATAGCAATGCAAGGGAAACAAGGTTTATCACAGAAAACTAATTTAAAATACAAAGTCACAATTCAGTGGTTTTAAGCACTAGCTTCAAAGTACAGTGAAGTTACCTTCAGTCACAGTGTTCTGGACTAACCTTAAAAATGGAAAGTACAATATTTAACATTCTGTACTTGTTAGTCTTTGCTTAACAAAGCTAATTGGGAACAGAGACTGTTGTCGAGCAACATGGCTGTAAGTAGAAAGAGGTTGTGCCTCTGCTGTTTAGCAGCAGCAGCAGTTCCAGCCAACCCGGTTGTCATCATTTAGTGAGGACCACACAAATTCTTGCAATTTCCTGCAAGTTTCCCCACTGATTTTGCCTGTGGCAAATTGGCAGGGAAAGTAGCAAATTGTGATCATGTGACCATAGGATGCTGCAAGAGCCATATATACAAGAACCATTTGTAACTACCGCTTGTCCAACACCATCAAAAGTTTAGTCACTGAATGAATGGCCATCAAATGAGGACCACCTGTACTTATCAGAAAATGAATTTTAACCTACTTTATTTTATAATTAAAAATCTCCTGGGCATAATAAATTTTAAGTCAGTAAAATGTTCATTTTAAATGCAAATTAGCCCCCAAAATGTATCAAGTGGTGAAGTTCAGTATTTTATGAATGATTAAGTTAGCAACTAGGCAGATTCTTATCATTTGTGCACATCCCTCATTCAAATCTGTGAAGCTCTCCCATAGATGATTTAGGATTATCTGCTGCCATTCAGCTAATAGAAGAATATGTTTGTCTACTGTTGTGTACTGTTAGAAGGATGACAGAAATATGTTTTTACAAAATGTATACATAGAATTTTCTTTACTAGCCTACCCTAGTACTAGCTCTGTGGTGTAGTTGCAGTATTTATCATAACATGCTTGATGTATCTTTGAGCTTCTAAAGGATCTGGTTGGTTACTATTGGACACTGAATTCTAGGACTTTGATCTCCCTGATTGAAGTAGTTCTTACGTATTTCAGACAGCTGATTCACTCTGTTTATCTAGTCCAGAAGCCACACTTAACTCTGAGTTAAAACCAGTTTGTAAAAATGTAGTCTTATGAGTCACCGTAGATTATTTGTCATATTTATGGCAAAACATTAAAAAAAGGCAAAACATTAAAAAAAGCATTACAATTATTAGTGTATTTTTTTTTAAAAAAAAATCCACTGGAATGCGTGTCTTTCTCCTTCTCACACTAATCTTTCATTTCATAGTTTTTACC
Organism: Masticophis lateralis; assembly: GCA_030761175.1. Lineage (NCBI taxonomy): Eukaryota > Metazoa > Chordata > Lepidosauria > Squamata > Colubridae > Masticophis > Masticophis lateralis. Next base: position 118,943,723 of record JAUDYJ010000001.1, read on the forward strand.
GCAAAAGTTATACTGGCAGAACTTCACATGTGTGTACTGGCAAAATAAAAACAAGGTCCTTTTTTTTCCTTGCCTGTGTAGCCATAAAATTGTTGCTTGATTTCTTCACACATTAGGAAATAATTGATCGATAGTTCTATTTACAATTTATCAACATGATCTAAGAAACATAGGTTGACTTAAAGCAAACATTTAGTACAAAGTAAATGTCTATTTTGTGAGTGTGTGCGTGCGCACACATCCGCATAGGACACAATAGAAATAAACTATAGGGAGAATAAAAAGGAATGCTTTGTTTAAATCTAGAAGAAAGGAAGTTGCTGAAAAAATAGCAGCTGTTCAACAGGATATTCCACACGCAGCAGAGAAGTAGAACTGGGAGGGGGGAATATGTAAATGTAATTGGTGAAAAGAGCAGTGGATTCAGATTAGCGTCACTGGTGAATAGCAGCATATTTGTGCCATTAGCATTAAACAGCATTGCGTATTATTAACATTTTGTATAGGAACAGCAAGATTTTACCTTTGAAGAACATGCTATGTCTAGTTTAGATTTTTGCATGAAAAAATAAGACGGCAGCTTCCTCAAAGAATTTGCAGGAAGTTTCTGTTCTGATCACGGAACATTTCAATAAATCGACGCAACAATAACTAGGAAATGATACAATATGAATATGAAAACAAGATTGGTTGCAAAAACAGAAGCTTCCTTGGATGTTAAAGGTAAGAAATTACCTTTGAAAGGTTACTTATATTAAGTGGTACAAGTCAAAATCTTTTCCAAAATGAAAAAAAAAGTATTTTGCTATATTATTTAATTTTTTTTTCAGGGAAAAAAGTATTTTCTTTGTTTTATGTATATTTAAAGCAAGATGATGGTGAATATGATATGGTATATTTGTATATTAGTATAGTAAGTGCTGTGTTAAGACATTATTAAATTTTATCAATTTATCAAAAAGGCTTATCAAAAAGGGAGATTGTTTTTCATATTTGTTTTTAATTGTATATTTATTTGTATATTTAACTATAAGTTTCTGTTCCTTACTTCTGTTTATTCCAATTAGATCTGTCCTTGAATAATTGTGCTAAAATTGCAATAGGTTTTATACTACACTTGATTTCAGTTTTGTAAAAATAATAACAAGAATATGAAGTTAATAGCACTTATTATTTGATCCTATTTATTAGACTGTATGTATTGTTGACTAGACATGGCATCAAATTTATGTTCTATTCTTTTAGCTTTATTTTGTTTAACCTAAAGGATACTAGGAAGGCTGTTGCTAATATCATGTAAAGAATCTTAAAATCCAAAGCCCTTTGATTCCTGGTAAAATGAAACCTGCATCTATATGATTTTAATCTACTTGGACTTAATGTTCAAGCTTTTCATTATTTATAAAGGTAAATTCATTTTTAAAGCTGGAAGGATTAGAGAAAGAACAATAGCTACTATGTATGAATAATCATTACACCTTCTAAAAAAGTTCAAGTAGTGAATGTATAGCAAGTGGTATCATGGTACCATGAATTTGGGTGGGGAACTGCAGATTTATAAAATAATTTTTGCCAAAAATTGCTGCAGGAAAGAGTGTGCTTAGTTTGGATTTCCTGAAGAAGCCCTTCAAAAGAGTTTGCTTTTTCATTAATTTTAATATTTGTAAGCCACCCCAGAGTCACTTATGTGAAATAGGCAACTATATAAGTCAATCCAACAAGCAAATAAAATGTTTATGTTACCTGCAGCTTTTATGCTCCTATATTTTTAAGAGACGGCCATGAATTCAATTTAACTTTCAGATTCCATTTGTTCTTAGTGTTGCAAGTTTGCATCCCTTCTTGTCGTCAATCATCATTATCAATGATTGTGTCATGTCAGCTGAGAGGGCTAAAGCAGTGGACTTTCAACTTTTTCACTTTGAGTTTATGGACAGTAAAATATGATATCTGGGGAGATAGGAGTCCACCTATTCAAGCTTGTATTTTGTATTTTAAATCTCACGTCATATAATATTTTAATTGTGATGCTTCTGGGATGAATAAACAAACAGGAGCCATCCCATCTCTATTAGTCTTTACTGTCTGTGATAAAATTAAAGCTTCACCAGGAGCTTTCTCTATCCTGATCTATTTAGCTTCTTGCTGCCCTGATAGCAGAGGCCAGGCCTGTAGATGGTTATCTGCTAGTGGTGACCTTACTGTCTCTACTTTGGAGGCCTTGATTTTAACCAAGGGAAACTTTGCTAATAAAAACTTGTTTATTAACTAATGCTCTTATTAGTAGTCTGGAGATGAGATGGAGACAGATGTAGAATTGTATCCAGAAGATTATCGAAGTGAATCCAGCATCAACTCTCCTACCTCTCTTGTGCCATGTGGAACTATCATAACAATTTACCTCTGTTGATTAAGTCTGTTTATTTTATTGTGAATCAGTTACTTACTGCCATGTACAGTCTTACTTAATCCATTACTATGGTTCTTTGATGGGGATAAATGGAGTAGAAAATGCTTTACGTCTTGCTTCTTGCGGGAATAGCATAATCTTAATGGTGTTGACCCTTGTATTTGGTTAAATATTACAGCTGAGCAAGACTACAAGGATTATTTGTCCTTGGAAGGAAATGCCATTAACAATTATGTGTTTTTCTTTTTCTTTTAGTGCCCTTATGGTGTTCCGCTCGCCTCAGTTTAGCAATATGGGCCTTCTTTGGATTCTTCCTCTTGTACGCACTTCGTGTGAATTTAAGTGTTGCCTTAGTGGACATGGTAGAACCAAATACAAGCTTGAACAAGAATATCACCTCAAATGTGTGCCCAGAGCATTCTTCCACTCCAGTAGCTCCTCATAATACTACGGTAATTTTAACAACTTTATTTTTGAGAATGTGAGCTTTACTTAATTGTTAAGAATTAGATCTATAATGGAAGACTGGGATGTCAATAGGCTTCAGCAAGTTCTTATTGACTAGATTATTTCTTTTCTTCCCACAAGAAGAATATCTCTGCAAATTATAATAAAGCCTATCATATGTTGGGTCCTCAACCTTCCAAAAGATGCACTGCTGTGTGAAAAGGCTTGGAAAAGATGCCTTGCTGTTTCTTTTAACTAATGTAGCCATTTCTAAATGAACATATTTGGGCTGTAATCCTGTAAATATAATCAAGGAATAAGGGGCTAAGGAACCCAAAGAAACTCAAATCAGATAAATTTGAGTAGCATTGTGTTGTATGTCAAGTTTTGGATTTAAATAAGTCCTCTTATGAAGTGTCCTACTGACTTTGGAAAGCTAACAATACATGAAACTTAACATAATCTTATACAGATTTATGATGCAATGCAATTATGGTGCTTAATAAACTATCCCTTATCTTAGCATGATATATATCAGGCTCCACTAATATCTTGGGCCAGGGACAGAGAACAGAGATATATCAGTGATCAGATTTAGTATAAGAGACTTCTTTTATTTATGTACCTTTAACAATGCTCTTTGGACTGCCTACAAAAGTGTGTAATGTCTTGTATTTCAAGCATGGTAACATAATCAGTTGAATGCATTGATAAAAATAGAAAACAAACCAGAAAAGGATTCCAAAACAATGTAATATTATTTACATTATTTAAAAACAGTTTTAAATCTCTTTGACATATTGTAATAATTAAATTAGCGAACAGTTTTAAGATGATGTTTTTGTAGTGGGTATACATTGTAAGAAGCTTTTTTCATATATGTCATACTAATGAGAACAGAGATTACTGTTACAGAAAATGGGATTTGTTAACCAGGGTATAACTGGGAGCAAATTCCACAAAGGCTCATGTGTCATTAAAGAGTGGGAGAACACAATATTTATTTTATTTTATTTTTGCTCCTTCGATGTAGAAAATATTGCCTCTTCCTCTCTCCTGTTTTTAGGGGAAAAGCTATCCTTGGGATGCTGATATGCAAGGCTGGATCCTTGGGTCCTTTTTCTATGGCTACATCATTACTCAGGTTCCTGGAGGATATCTGGCACGCCAATTTGGGGCAAAGCTACTGCTGGGATTTGGCATCTTGGGTACTGCTGTTTTCACCTTGTTCACACCGTTAGCAGCAGATCTAGGAGCTGGGTTCCTCATAGCAGTCAGAGTTTTGGAAGGTCTAGGCGAGGTAATCTCTTGTTTTTCATTTGATATTGGCAAAATGGTGGGAAAGAAGGGGAAACACCCAAGTCATTAATGGACCCCCGCTCTTCATTGCTTTTTGACATACTCACTCTCTTAAATCTTGTCACAGAACTTCAGCATGTTGTACTTAGATATGGAACTTGAGTTTTCTTTTTCTGTCAGTTCTTCTAGGTTCACATGAAAATTATGTGAAATGCATTATGAAAATAATGTGGGTTTTTTGTGAGTGCAACTCTAGTACTTGTAAAAGACAAAGTGTGTAAAGCACAATCTTTGTGAAAAAATGGTAGATATGAAGAGTAGTATACTGTTCTGTACCTGAATAATCCAACCCTCTCCAGTCCTGCTGTCTCATATTAGTGGAAGGCATTTGTAGGAGGGATGAGCAAAGAATGCCAAGAACATAAATCCCCAAAATGAAGGCACAAAAGCAAATTTCAGCTTCATCCATACCTTACAATATTTAACATATATATTTTCCAGGGTGTAACGTTCCCAGCCATGCATGCAATGTGGTCTAATTGGGCTCCTCCATTAGAACGCAGTAAACTCCTTAGTATTTCATATGCAGGTAAGATTTCATAAATATTTTTAAATTTGACCATGGTTGACAGGGGGTGGGGGGAGGGGGGCGAGAAGTTGTTGCAGGGCTATGAATTTCCTTCCCTCATCCTGTATTCTTCTTGGTACTCATGGCCATGGCTCACTGTAATGCAGGCCTTGCTTTTAATCAGCTTATCCTTAACTCAGTTGTTATTTTAGCCACTCTTGCTAAATAATTTGTTTACTACGATACATATTGTCAGCATTTAAAAAAAAATCTTTTCATTTGTAGGTGCACAGCTAGGAACAGTTGTCTCACTTCCCTTGTCTGGTGTAATATGCTTTTATGTAGACTGGAGTTACGTATTCTACATATTTGGTAAGTAGTTTCATTATAAGCATAATTCCTTGCTTAAGACTTTTTGTGTTTAATTTCAGAACAGTGCAGCTACATAAACTATTATACTTGTATAGATGCTTTATTTTTCATACTTCTGGAGATTTTGATTGTGTGATTTTATTTCATTTTTTCTGTCAGTGAGATGCAAAAATGCAAATTGTTAAGAAATTTGGTGATTCCAAGCAGTTGTGGGATGTGGGCTTGTATTTTCCTTAATAATTCAGCCTTTATGTAATAATCCTATTTTCTAAGCATTTCGTGTGTGTGTGTGTGTGTGTGTGTGTGTGTGTGTGTGTGTGTGTGTTCTCTCCCAGCTGCTATCATTTTACATTTAACATCTTTAGCCATACTGGAGCCAACAGATCTAAAAGTTAATATGTTAAGTACTATCTATTATGCACTAACAATTGATTTTGATATAGCTAGGACACATTGACACAAACTTGTAAACATCATACAAAAACAATGCTGTTGAAATGCCCTGTAACTTTTCAAGGTTTTTTTTCCTTGCAAAGGATTGTTACAAGGCTCTTACATTCACATGCAGATAATTTCTAGTTAGTCTAGCCATAGACATTTTTTTTCCTGTCTTCAACTTAAACATAAGCACTTTTTTCTTTCACTTTAAGGTACCTTAGGTGTGCTGTGGTTCCTCTTCTGGATATGTATTGTTAGTGATACACCTGAAACTCACAAGACAATTTCCCCTGCTGAAAAAGAATATATTCTATCTTCCCTTTCACAACAGGTACGAACCATCAACAAATAGTTATCATCCAGGTTAATTGCAATATAAAGTAATACATATCCACTGTCTATATAAAAGGGAAAAGTAGTCCTTAAATAAGCTTTTAATCAAGCTAATTTTTTTAAAAAATTAAGACTAATAAGGGTTCCATTCTTCTTCAAAAACAAGTTCTTCAAACCTATGGTTTTCATTTTACGTTAATACAGCCTAACAAACTATAGTGAAATGGTGGTAGCTATTCTCCAATGAAAGAGATTTAGATTCAGTAAGATATACTACCTAATCATATAGGCTAGTTTTTTTATATTGCATCTATGTGCAAAAATATATGTCAGAATTAATCCTTCATAATGCTGAATAACAGATTCTTTAAAAATTAAATTCCTTGAGATCTAAAGGTTTTGAATGTATTCTTTCCATTTAGCTTTCTACCCAAAAATCTGTGCCTTGGAAAGCCATGTTGAAATCTGTTCCACTGTGGGCCATTGTTGTTGCACACTTTTCTTACAATTGGACATTCTACACTCTCCTTACCCTGCTGCCTACATACATGAAGGAGATTTTGAGATTCGATGTGCAGGAGGTAAGCCACTCTATGCATTCCAATTTTACAAAGATTAACTTTAATCCTAAAGTGGTACAACCATGAACCTAGATCCAGGAGGCTTTATAACTGTATTAATTATTCTGAAGTAATTCAGTTAATATCTAGACTGAATGAGAATTTGATTCCAATCTTAGGCCCAATTCTTGCATTTCTGTCCATCTTTCTATTCAACAGATAGTTCAGATTTTTGTAAGAACCGAAGTATTATATAATCTTCCAGGGATGTGGATATAGTTAAATTACTGTGTGTGTACTCCAGGAGAATTCCTTTTATGAAATTATCGTAATAAATGGACATTATGAACTATTTTAGTTTTCACAATCATGTCTTCTGGGTGGACTATTCTGAAAGGGAGAAAAATGTTGGCTTCCTACAGATTGCCTGATGCATACTTGCATTTCTTCAGAAGGCTATATACTTAACCTAAGTACAAGGGAAGAATCTTAGTAACAGGACAGACCAGTTTAAATTCTTCAGTTAATATGTAATCAGAACTTGGAATCTTGCTTCCTTATTTCCCTTTTTATATAGTCTGCATCATAGGTATCAAACTCACCACGTCTCATTGCCATCATGTGATGTTTCATGATGTTTTCCCCATTCATGGAGCTGGGGTGGGCGTGGCCTATGTGTGATGCAGTTTGACACCCCTGGTCTATTTGGTGGGGGGAGTTTCTTTTTTTTAACTGCAGCGCCTTAAATCTAAAAGGAGCTGTTGAACTAATATTTCCTCTCCCCCAGTAAAATACACCTAAACCAGGGGTGAAATCCAGCAGGTTCTGACAGGTTCTGGAGAACTGGAAGCAGAAATTTTGAGCAGTTTGGAGAATCTGTAGCAGAAATTTTGAGTAGTTCAGAGAACCAGCAAATACCACCTCTAGCTGGCCCCAGAGTAGGATGGGAATGGAGATTTTGCAATATCCTTCCCCTGCCACACTCACCAAGCCATACCACGCCTACCAAGCCACGTCCACAGAACCGATAGTAAAAAATGTGGATTTCACCACCGATCTAAACCAAATGGGGCAATGGCAATATCCATTCTAATCCAGAATCATGAAAAAAACCTTTGTCTTAAATTTATAATGGGTCTCCAATGGAACAGGTGTTGCATCTTGGCCGCATACTTAAAATTCATTACTATATTTCTGTTTCCATTGTTTATCATTAAAAAAGGTTACTTTGTTTAAGTAATTTTTAAGTAATGCCTTTATTCTCAAAGACTTCAGGCAATTTCAACAATTGTCTGGGAGCTCCATATCAATATTACATACATACAAAAGCTTTTATAGTGAAGGAAGACAGAGAGAGGCTATATTTTTCTCATCTGGTCAAACATGTGTTTGGTGGTTGGAAGGAATGAAGTAACCTGAAGATGGATCAGTATCAAAAGAGCCACAAAAAGTTGTATATAAATTACTGGTCACCTGCCTGCATTATTTACTAATATATTGTTTCTGTTTATTTTTAAATCTGTGATCCTCTCTATAGGAGTGTGTGTGTATGTGTGTTTGATCATATCTAAAAATATGATACATTACTTATGCTTATATAATAAATGATATTTATGATCTGACAAAGAATTATTCAAACTATTTTTAATAACAGAACCATTCCCAACCATTTTCCTCCTCTACAGAATGGATTCTTATCTGCACTTCCTTATTTTGGTTGCTGGGTTTGTATAATTGTGTGTGGTCAGTTTGCGGACTATTTACGGGAAAAGAAAAATATGTCAACAGTCTGTGTTCGCAAAACATTTACAGCAATAGGTAAGAAAAGCATTTGTTTTTAATGTAGCCTATAGCTCATTGAGAATACTTGGTATTTTAGAATACTTAGCATTTGATATGCCACCGTTTAATTTTTTGAATGTAAATATATATATATTCCAAATGCTATATCTGGAAAAGAATGAATGAGAATATATATTTATATATATATATATATATATATATATATATATATATATATATATATATATATATATATATATTTATATATATATATATATATATATATATATATATATATATATTCATATACATATATATATATACACATATACACATACATATACATACATACACACACACACACACACACATATGTGTGTCTGTGTAAGTTTTCACGGGTATATATGTGTGTTCAGGTAATATCTCGGATTTCTTCCCGTGTAATTATAAACATATCTTTAAAAGGATAGCAGTGACGTTTCGATGAAATCACATTCATCATCTTCTGGCTGATGTTCTTGGTTTGGTGCTTATGGGCAAACTGTGTGATCTTAACTGACGTTTTTCTATGAAAAGAGGCAAAGGTGTATTCTGATTGGTTGACAGTGTTGTTTTATTCTGATTGGCTGATGTAGTTGTATTTTGATTGAGTGGAAGCACTGTTGCTGGGTTGTGGGTTGATGGATAAGATACATTGGAATTGGTGGCAACACAGGCTTTTTGATGAACCTTTGATCTATGGTTTATATTTTGTGTTAAGATTCGTTTATTTATTTATTTATTTATTTATTTATTTATTTATTTAAATTTATATACCGCCCTTCTCCTAGTGGACTCAGGGCGGTGAGAGCAATTTATGCTCTCATAAATAGATCAAAGGTTCATCAAAAAGCCTGTGTTGCCACCAATTCCAACATATCTTATCCATCAACCCACAACTCAGCAACAGTGCTTCCACCCAATCAAAATACAACTACATCATCAGCCAATCAGAATAAAACAACACTGTCAACCAATCAGAATACACCTTTGCCTCTTTTCATAGAAAAACGTCAGTTAAGATCACACAGTTTGCCCATAAGCACCAAACCGAGAACATCAGCCAGAAGATGATGAATGTGATTTCATCAAAACGTCGCTGCTATCCTTCTAAAGATATGTTTACAATTACACGGGAAGAAACCCTTACCGTACACTTGTCGGTCAGAAGGACCCTGCTCCTTCCTCGATAGACTCAGTATATCTTGCATATGTGTGAAGGTCACAGTCTACAAGACTATATGAATCTTGTGTAAGTATGATTCTTAAAATAAGATTTCCCTATGGTAATTACATCTATTTCAGGTCTGAACAACCAGACACACATGTGCAGAATGCAACCTAATTATTATGTTCTACCTGTAATAGAAGAATTTCCCCAGTCTGGCTGCCTACATCTGGGAACAATTAGATAAGGCTCTAAGAAACCTGGGGGAGAAGTAATTTTAGCCTAGAATCACTGCACACATGCAAAAGGGCTAACTCCCTGTTTGAACTCCCTCCATGCCAAGCTGGTGCTTCTCAACATCTAACAATGATAAGGATCACCCTGATATTTTTAGAAACATTTGGGGGGGGGGAGGGAAAGCATGAGCAAAACATGCTAGCATTATAACTGCTCAAAATGATAGGAAGCTGCCTTATGCCAATTCAAACTTTTGCCCACCTGATACAATGGCATAATACAAAGTAGTTTCTGTAGTACTAACTAGAAATCAGCTCTCCTGAAGTTCAGAAAAGCATCTTCTGTAGACTACTTAGACATACCAGTATGCTGCTTCTACTCATAATTGCGTGTTTTAAATGCAGCTGCCATGCTCTTGCTTCCCTCTGAATCTTTTGATAACTTAATACCTTGAAACAAACTGAAATTACAATGCATATATTAATTTTGAGATTATTAGGTAAGGAAATTGCTATCTTTATTCACAATTCTTTTTTTTTTTTTTTGTTTCCCACGTTAGTCTTTGCTTGCTGCCTTGCCTTAAAATAAATAGCTGTGAATACAACAAAGACCGTTAATAACTTGGTGTATTCTTTTTTTACTGACCCAATTGATTTTTAATATAGATTCAGTATGTTGATTTTAATAAAGCTGCAGCAACAGCTTGGGTATTGCTATAAAACATGAAAGGCAGTTTACCCCATCTGAATTTTAAAGTTTGTTTTGTACACTAGATGGCAATAGAAAGCAGGATAATCACCCAATATTTTCTAATTTTTTTTTTGTTTATCATAGCAAAATAGTAATAATCAGCCAATCTCAAAGTATCACATAGAGCACACAAATTAATATACTTTTAGCTTGCATTAAAAAACAGTTGATTTTTTAAAATCATATGGACAACAAAGGCAATTGAACCTCCCAGAAAGTCTAGCAGGAATTTTGATGCACATTTTGTAATATGGCTAATAGAAAGCATAAGTGTAATTTTAATCAAGCCATTAAGAACAGTTTCATGTTACTCCAACAAACACCATCATTTTGAATTAATTTGAATCTTTCAGTAGCAATGTTAGATTTCTACCATTTAATATACTGAACTGTCTGAAATGCCACTGTATTGGCGATGCATTCTTATATAGGTAGTCTATTTGATGTACAACCATAATTGAGCCTGGAATTGTGTTTGTACATTGTACCAGACATTAAGTGGATCATCACATGACTGGACCCAATTTTATGACTTTTGAAACTGTCATAAAGCAAACATTGTAGTCGTAAAGCAAATCCAGTGTCCACAATGGGTAGATTTTGCCAAAATCTAGGTATAAACTCTGATTTTTTTTAAAAAATTAAGTTGCGGTCATGTGACCGTGGAATATTGAGAACCATAAATATGAGCTAGTTTCAAGTACCCAAAATGTAATAATGTGATTATGGAGAGGGGCCCAGCCTTTGGAACTTCTAATCCAGCTCATAAGTAGCTCTGGGAAGGCTCATCAAAACTTTGAATGGTTGCTAAGTGACCAGTTATAAATCAAGGTAGCTTACCTGTGAAAACTATCTTCTATCCAGATGATCTGCCTATTGAGTTCAACCTTTCTATGCAGTCCTATCAAATTACAAATACCCTCATCTTGTGTGCCTACACTTCTGCCTGCTTTCTTCTAAAATCCTGCTGTCTTTGTTTCCAAATGTCTACATAATACTAATCCCCTATGTCTCCAATATTGACTTTCTTGTGCTGATAATACTGTAGTAAGTTCTTTGAGTGTGGATGGATCAGAGGAGAATACACCTGCTTCCATTTACAAATTCCAAGGAATATGTATGACCATTCTTATTCCCTGACAATATACTATGGTACTGTTGAGCTGTTGTCTGTTTTAGACAATGTTATCTCTTTTATTTAGGGATGAAGGGTGAAATTATGCTTCAGCGACCCTCTGTTGCAGGTCAAGAGCTGAAAGCTATAGCTATAAACAAAAAACCAAAACTACACGAAAACATCATGAAAAGAATTAATAGAAAGTGCTCGTATAAAGTTTCTATTTTTTTGTTTTAATTAAGGAATGGTTGGGCCGGCAGTGTTCCTTATGGCAGCTGGATTTATAGGTTGCAATTATGAAGTGGCAGTTGTATTTTTAACCATATCAACAACACTTGGAGGGTTTTCCACGTCAGGTTACAGTATCAACCACTTGGATATTGCACCATCGTAAGTTTTTTTAAACTTTACTGTTTTTACCACTAGTTAAGTTTTTTACTAGCTGTTAATTAAGCTTTCCTGAAACAGATAATCTCATTATACTACGTATAAGGCACAGAATTCAATGAAGAATGATTTTAGAAATTGTGGATTGTTGCAAACCATGTCATTCCTTTCTTAAGATTCACAAGTTGAATTTTTGTTGTCATCAACATTGGGCATGTTCTCAAAAACTGGTACAAATATCAGAGGACAACTATAGATTCTTTCCTGGTTGACATTTCTTAGTGATGAAAAAAAAATATTTTCATCCTTAATATTTTTGTTGATTTCCCATTAAGAATAAAAATAAATGTAGAAGACTAGGGAAGAGTGACAAATAGTGACAAAAAAACAACTCTTTCAAAATAATTTTGAAATAATAAAAGTAGGTATTACAGTGCGTGTGACAAAAGCCAGTTTCTCTACAAATGTTCCCAGTGCTGCTTCCATTTTAGGCATGCTGTGCCTTGTTAATCATGGCTTCTCTCAGCTGGAATGGAGAAAACCAAAAACACTTGTCAAAACCAAACTTAAAAAGCAAATCTTGGGCTCCGTTTCTGGTGTCCTCAATCAGAAGAAACTTTCTTAATAAGTTCTCAAGTGATGATTACTGGATAGTTTGCAGTTGGCTCCCTTGTATTGGGCAGAAAACTACCATCCAGCATGTTCCTATATAAGACAGATTTTGGTGTGGCCAGGTTTTATAAATCTGCCATTGAAAGCTCCATTGAAGAGTTCTTTGTTGTCAAAGTGAATGAACAAAATAGAGAGAAACAAAAGTTGGGGGAAAATATTTCTTCGTTATGAGTGGGAAGTATTCTCTCCCCAACATGGTTCCTCCAACCTTCCATAGTTACCAGATGTTGTTCCTTTTCCCTTACCACTACAGCCATCTGGAGCTGGTGGACAAACAGATGTGTACAGCTGTTAGTCCTCTTCCTTTCCACTTGTCACAGTTCTCATAATGATAGCATCTTCCTGGATCATCAAATGCTCCTCTGATCCATTTGGGTTTTGTGTGTTTGGGAGAGAGGGAAGGTGTTAGTTATTTTGGTTCCCTCACTACACACACATGGGATCATATGCCATTCAATTCTCTAGAACACTGGACATGTTTTTTTTAACTCTTTGGAGAGTGGCAAATACATTTGATAAATAAATCTTCTGCAGTGATTTCAAATATAACTTCAAGCAATAACCACATCAAAATTTAATGTTTAAATTCTTGTTAATCCATTGCAACAAAAACAATACAGATTTTTGTGGCGCCCTTAAGAAATATATTATGGCATGAGCTTTCCTAGATCATATTTCTTCTAATACATGCAATTGATTGGCTGTTTTAAATTAATTTAATTAATCAATTAATTAATTAAATTAAATTAGTTATAAATTATCATTTTAAATTATAATTTCCCCATTATGTTCTATTACAATGCTAATAACTAGTTATACAATTATATTTATCTCATAGATCCCATACCTTAAATATATCTAGCATTTCTGAAATAATATAAGTATAGATTGTACAAGATTACCTAAAAGACGCCAGCTGCATTCAGATACCAATACACGGTAATTTATATCGACTGACAATCCTTTATTTCATATATTTTTCCAGAAGGACAATTTTTTTGTGTGTATGGAGATTCTTTTGTAAATGGCATAGTTGTTGAAAAGGGCCAGTTGTAGACATTGTACAACTAAGATATTTCTTAATGGGTGGAAGATCTTACTTTTTTTCTGGAGGGAAATGCTACACTAAGCTGTTTTGAGATAGACTTTGTGCTTAACATTTGCAGGATGCATACCATAGGTATCAACTGTATATGTGTATTTATTAAATAATGCTGTTGGAAAGTATAGTTTGTCTTAGCTGTCTAGTCTGGGCTGAAATGAAGTTGGAGGGAAGCCATTTAATTTGCAGTGGGAATCCCCATGCTAATATCATAAGAAGCTTGGACACATGAGAAGCGTTTCTAATCCTGTGCAGACAAGTGGATGAATCATGTGTGAAATTCTTTCTCGTCTCCCATTTCAATCTGTCAGGAGGCTTTGGATGCCAAACTGCTTGGACTGCTGTTGAGAAAATTCCTCTGTTGTGGAAGTGCACATATAATTTAATCTGGTTCTGAAGGGGCAGGAAAAGAATTGCAAAATCGAGAACTGGAAAGTTCCAAGGACTAATCCTTGTTTTCTCCTATTAACTTAGCTATGCTGGCATTCTCCTTGGAATCACAAATTCATTTGGTACTATTCCCGGAATGGTAGGACCACTTGTTGCTAAGGCTCTGACTCACAGTGTAAGTCACACTTATTTTATTTTTAGAAATGTAAAAAAAAAGTTTCATGTACCATTCTTAGTTGAATAATAACTGTATTCCCTTGCTGATATCAAAAAGCTAAGCATTAGGGACCTGATTTGTACTTGATAAGAATTCACCACAAAATCCTAAAATCGTAGGCCAGCTGAGAATTTGGAAATATATCCCAGGAATTGCCACTGTTAAATTGCACTACGTTACTTTTAAAAAAAAATCACACGAATCTGTCTAGATACTTTTAAGAAAATATTGACGAGTGTGTCTTAAATTACATATTAATAAATGAATGAATAAATAAATAAAGCCAATTATTTATTTTTACTTAATATTCTATTTATTAATAGAACACTGTAAAAATATATCTTTTAGCAAAGAAATTTTGTTCTGAGATTTCCCAATACAAATCTCTCATTTTAAAATAATTCTTCTCACAAAGCACTGCAAAGTAACTCCCAAAGTCAGCAACCAAATTAAGTAAATATAAAATAAAATTAGAATAGTCTGTAATCAGGAGATAGCACAGCACAACAAAGGAAACATGAATTCAAAAATTAACTTTGAAAAAATATATAGGCCAGACCTCTGAAGAATTTTTCTATATATTCACATTAATGTTTCATCATTTTTTTAAAAAATGCCATATAGCTAGAAGTTTGTAACTGACTAAGCAGCTTCAAAAATTATTTCTTTCTCAATATAATACTGGAGGAATGTCAGTTACATTTTATTAAGTATTAAGCATCTTTAGAAACTAGGGTTAAAGTTCTAACTTCAACTGTAGCTTATGTATGCAATAAAAACCACATAATATAAATTATAAGTATAGTTCTTTTGTCCTTTGGCTTAATTGGTCAAATTCCACATTTCTTTGTTTTGCACAAATAAATCTGTAACTTTCAAGTATCACTTTTCCCGTTCTCTAAAACAATGCTTTAAATCAGAAATAAAGAGTACTTTCCAATATGAGCTCATTTAAAACTTAACTGAATTCTTATTTATATTTCTCCGAAGACTCAAGGCAGCTTACAATGCATTTAAAACCATATATAAAAACATTAAAAATTAGAACATTAAAAACAATTAAAACCCATTCACACCATTCATGGCTGGATCTTGCCAGATCGCAACAGCGAGATCAATGGCCCCAGGCCTGCCGGAAAAGCCAGGTCTTCACCGCTTTTCGGAAGGCCAATAGGGTGGGAATGGTCCGGATCTCAGGAGATAACTGGTTTCAGAGAGCTGGGGCAGCCACAGAGAAGGCCCTCCCCCGCAGGCCCGCCAGCCGGCACTGTTTAGCTGACAGGACCTGGAGGAGACCAACTCTGTGGGATCTTACTTGTCGCTGGGAACTATGCGGTAGAAGGCGGTCTCGAAGATAACCTGGTCCTGAGCCATGTAGGGCTTTAAAGGTAATAACCAACACTTTGAATTGTGACAGGAGACCAATAGGGAGCCAGTGCAGCTCGCGGAGAATTAGTGTAATGTGGGTGTACTTAGGTGCACCCACGACAGCTTGCGCAGCTGCCTTCTGAACACTTTTTAAGGATAGCCCCATGTACAGCGCATTGCAATAATCTAACTGTGAGGTGACAAGGGCATGAGTGACTGTGAGAAGAGCCTCCTGATCCAAGTAGGGTCACAATTGGTGCACCAGGCGAACCTTTGCAAAGGTCTCCCTAACCACAGCTGACAGACGTTGCTCTAATTTTAGCTGTGAGTCTAGGAGGACACCCAAATTGCGAGCCCGTTCTGAGGGGGATAATTTCTCCCCCCCTCCCCCAGAACCAAGGATGGACAATCAAAATAGTCTTTAGGAGGCAATACCCACAGCCACTCGATCTTGTCTGGGTTAAGTCTGAGCCTGTTGATTCCTATCCAGATCCTCACAGCCTCCAGGCACCAGCACATTACATCCACCACCTCACTGAACTGATGCGGGGTAAAGATATACAGTTGGGTATCATCAACGTATTGCTGATACCTCAACCCGTATCGTCGGATGATCTCACCCAGTGGCTTCATGTAGATGTTAAATAGGGGAGAGAGGACCGAGCCCTGAGGCACCCTGCAAACGAGGGGCCTAGGGGTCGATCTCTGTCCTTCTACAAACACCGACTGTGACCGACCAGAGAGATAGAAGGAGAACCACTGTAACATGGTGCCTCCCACTCCCAACTCCCTTAATCGTCCCAGAAGGATACCATGGTCAATGGTATCGAAAGCTGCTGAGAGGTCAAGTAGCACCAAGATGGACGAATGACCCCCATCTCGGGCTTGCCAAAGAAAATCCATCAGCGTGACCAAGGTAGTTTCCGTGCTGTAGCCAGGCCTGAAGCCAGACTGAAAAGGGTCTAGATAATCAGTTTCCTCCAATTACCGCAGGAGCTGAAGTGCCACCACTTTCTCTACAACCTTTCCCACAAAGGGTAGGTTGGAGACTGGACGAAAGTTCTTTAATTCTGCTGGATCCAGGGAAGGCTTCTTGAGGAGGGGACTTACAACCGCTTCCTTTAATGGTTGCGGGAAGGCCCCTTCCCTCAAGGACGCGTTAACTAAAGCCTGGAGCCAGCCTTGTGTCACCTCCCTGCTGGCCAAAACCAGCCAGGAGGGGCATGGGTCCAACAAATAAGTGGAGGAACTCATTGCTCCTACAGCCTTGTCAGCTTCCTCAGGAGTCACAGGCTCAAATTCATCCCACACAATAGGACTAAGACCTGCCCCGTCATCTCAGTCATAATTGCCCAATCAGAGTCCAGGTCCATCCGAATCTGAGCGACTTTATCCAACAGAAACTGCACAAACTCTTCAGGTCTACCCTGCAAGGGCTTCTCCACTCCCCCTGCATTAAGGAGGGAGCGAGTCACCCTAAATAGGGTGGCTGGGCACGAATCAGCGGATGCAATAATTGCGGAAAAATGCGAACATTTTTCCATCCGTATCACCACTAAATAAGTCCTAATAAAGGCTCTTAAGAGTGTTCAGTCAGATTCAGAGTTACTGGTCCTCCAGCGTCGCTCTAGACATCTCTTCTGGCACTTCATCTCCTGGAGCTCCTGGGTAAACCAGGGAGCTTTCCTGGATCCACCGCCATAGAGAGTCGCAAAGGCGCAATCTGGTCCAGTGCCCCAGATGCCGCCCTATTCCAGGCAGCCACCAGGGACTCAGCCATACTGTGGACAAGGGAGTCAGGTATCTCCCCAGACTCCTTCTGGAACCCTTCAGGGTCCATTAGGCGCCTGGGGCGGAACCACTTATTTTCCATTTCCACACATTGTAGTGGTATCTAAGTCAGTAAACTGAATTTGATGCTTGTTCTTGAATAAGAGTTGGGACTGTGGTATCTACAAGAGAAATGATTGAATCTTCACATTCTCCTTTTCTTCTGACTTCATGCTATTTAATTATGCCTGAGGTTTCAATTCAGCAAGGTAGAGTAGAATCTGCCTAAGTCAAACAGTAGCCATAACCTAACCTAAAATTAAAATAATTGTTAATTAGTCCTAGCTCTCTTTGTCTATGTGCTTAGAAAGTTCTAATTTACATAGTGCAACTGCTGTAGTTAGTTTGTTAACAAAGACCATGCAGTAGGTGGAAGCAAATTTCCTGGCTAAAACTTCTGCTGTATAGTGGTGAAGTAGCATTGCATTTTTATTTAACAATGTGAATTAAAATGCCTTAGTTTTATCAATATTCACATGATTCTTTATGAATTTTATTATTCCAATTATGAATTACTGGAAATTTACAAGCAATGCATTGAAGGGTTAGCCCAAAGTATTCAATTGTGTGTGCAGTTTCTCCCCGATCTAACTTTTCCCAAGTTCCTTTCTTTCTTTAGTCACCATTTGTAGACTGTTCTTGGTTCTTCTCAGCTGTATTTACTAGTAATTCATATTTAAGCTTACGATTTTTCTGTGCTTTGCTCAAACTCATTTCTAGGATTCCTTTTCAAACTACGCAGTTTTAATCTTGGCAAACTGATTAGTCCATGTTTCTCATGGAAGGTGGGCAGCCTTTAAAAAAAAAAGATTAGAGTTTTTAAAACCCTTTCACAGTTGAAATAAGATGCAGGAAGTCCCCACTTTCATTGATATCTACAGTGGAGGCAGGATAGAGGGATATCACAAGTTATACTAAGATAGAAAATTGTCAATTTATTTAACAACAAGAGAGTGTAGACCACACATATACAAGACTGGAGTGTGTGTCATGATGTCAGTATGAATCTGTGATCATTTTGACACAATTTCAGATTGCCTTAGATGCCTATATCAAAGCTGAATTTTCATTCAGCCATGCAGTTCACTGGATAATCTTAACCCACATACTTTATTCCTCTTTAATTCAACTCTCAAGGTTGATGAAATAAAACAATAGGGAAGAGAACAATAGAGCTCTTTGGAGGGAAGTTACGAGTGTGGATAATTTTACTTAAATATAATAGACTGGCACAAATATAAAATATCAGTGAATTCAGTTGTAATAAACTATAAATCTCCTTCCCCTTATTAAGAAAGTTGCAAATTGCTGAGCTGTTAACTAGATTAATTACATCTAATATTGAAAAATATTTTTTTAATGAGATTAAGATTAAAAAAGATAAAAGACTAATGAATATCTTAATGGAAAGCATTTTCTCACTCTTTAAGCATCATCATGCTATACTGATTCATCCTTTGTATTCCTCTTTTACCAGAACACTATAGAAGAATGGCGGAACGTGTTTTATATTGCTTCTGCCCTTAACTTATTTGGAGCGATTTTCTTTGCATTGTTCAGCAGTGGAGAAGTGCAAAACTGGGCACTCAATGGTTATCATATACATAGGAACTAAAGGAATTCTGAAGAGAATGACAAAGCATTACAATTACATCACTCGGAATGCCTTTTATGGGAATATCTGTTAAACTAACAGAGTTCCTTTCCTGGAATTGTAAAGACATTTTACATTTTTAATATGCTGATTTTTGTATTAAACTGGGATCTAATCCAACAGATTTACACTTTCATTTGGTATATATGAAGATGTGCCATATTTTAATCTACGTTATCTACTTTTTAAATATTTATTTATAAAATCAATGGAATATGAGTGATTATTAAAATGCCAATAAATTGTAATGAAGGGATAATGTATGAAAAGAAATGCAGAATGTTTGTATTGCCTCAAGAGTGAAGTTTGTTAGAATTCTTACTATTTTACTTGTATTTTTCATGTCGTATTAATTTAAACAAATGGAAATTAAATGTTCTTTTAAAATGTACATGTTTCCCCATAAATCTGTTATGAAGTTTCGACAAATCTAGGAAGCCACACCCTGATGATTCAGGAAAGTAGGCCCAAATCCTCAGCTGCCTCCTGTCAGAAAAAAGTTTGAAAGCATGGCATTTCACTTTCATCTCTTTATTACTTCAATCCCAACATTACAATTGAAAAGTAACCCAAATAAATAAAGATCACAGAAGCAGACTAATATTTGTGGGCAGCAACTGGCGTAAAGCTGCTTAATTGTAACTGTAATTGTAACTGTAACAAGTGACCAGCCAATCGCTCAGGCTCTCCTCAGGGATTTGATGTGCCCGTGTACCATTAAAAACTTTTAGCCTACTGTTAATACCTCACTTGTACCAATCTACTTTGCAAATAAGCCCCGTGTCAATTTGTATTACTATGTCATCCAGACCATCTATACAGCAGATGTTGTATCACACCTTTTTCATAGAATCTATTTTCTTAAACTGCATTTTTGAGATTAGTGCACTAGGAGACTTTTCTGCACTTATCTCTAAGAGATCTAGAAATATTAGGGACTCCTAACTAGAGAGAAAAACATTAAGAATGGTAGATAACTTAGACTATATACAGAATATTGTGGGGTCAACTAATCAAATTTAGTAATGAGTAACTATGCACACAATTGTATAATGAAAATCAAAACTGAAATAATATTCAAAACAAGGGATAGTTGTACAGGCTTCCTTTGTGTGACATTGTGAGTTTAAATGATGTAGTAGACCAGTGATGGCTAACCTTTTTGTTGTCGCGTACCAAAAGCAGGGGGGGTGGGGTCATGCATGCACGTGCCCACACTCATAATTCAATGCGCCCTGCCCCTGCACATGTGAACGTGCTCCCCCTGCTTTTGGCACTTAATGGCATGATATGCCCATTTTTTGCTCTCCCCAGGCTCCAGAGGCATTCTAGGAGCATTGGGAGGGTGAAAATGGCCTTCCCCCCCCCCCCCCCCGGGAGGCCCTCCGGAGGCCAGAAACAGCCCATTTGCCAACTTCCAGTGGGGCAAATGGGCTGTTTCCAGCCTCAGAAGGCAGGGTGGAAGGCCTGTTTCCTGACTTCCAGTGGACCCAGAAGGCCCAAAAATCAGCTGGCCAGCATGCACATGAGTGCTGCAGCTAAGCTAGGGCAATGCTGGTGTGCCCACCAATACAGCTCTGCATGCCACAAATTCACCATCACGGTAGTAGACCATAAAGTTTGAGATTGAAAGCATGTACATTTCAATTGTCAAGATTCAAATAAAATAATTTTTTTTGAATATTTTTTTTTATTTTTAAAACAAAAACATAATGTCATAATGTCAATAAACATTGACATTAAAACATAGTTCTTGCATCTAGCATATCTTTACATGTATTAATTTCTTTTAACATTCTTGATTTCTATAAAAACTTCCCTTTTATTTTTACCATCCATCTTTATTTTATTTTTAATCACTTCATCTTCATTTTCTCGTCTGCAAACGTAGATTTCCTTCCATTTCCCAAACTTTTAATTTTGTCCTCCATAAATCAAGTTAATTCTCTTTTCTTATTTTTGTTCCGGAAATGATATATCAAATCTTTTTCTTTTGAGTCTGTGCTTGATCCTTCTTCTATTCCTGCACCAGTATTTAAGTTATTATTATTTCAACTGTAGGAGTTCCATTGTAGATTTCTTTTCACCATAACCAAACCGCCTACAAACAGGAAAGAAAAATCCTCCTCCACAAAGTTCAGTAATTTTTATCTATAGAGTTCAGAGTTTTCCATTACAAAGGGAGGGTGCAAAGTTCCTCTTTACGCCAGATGGTGTCTCTCTGTAACCCACATTTTCCATTAGTCATGCAAGACTCCACTTTATTTATTGTTACATAACCATCCAATCTATTTCTTCTTCTTTTAATTAAAAAAAAATTATCAAATCTTCTTTTTCCTTTTTAAAATCCAATTCAAATTTTTAAAGTGTTTAGTCTTTTAACCATATCTCCAAATTAGTTCTCTTAGTTCTGTTCCAAAATTAATTGTTACTCAGGTCTTTGTCTCTTTAAAGTTGTAGTTTTAAAAATTTTTCCAAAGCCCGTTTGTTGCATAGCTGCTATTTTAGGCTAGGGGTCTTCTAATTATTAATAATGCTCCGAACGTTGTTGCAAGCCTGGGCTGTTGTCACTCACCTGGCTTCAAAGAGCTCCGTCTTTCTCCGCTTTCCTCCAGCACTTTTCTTGCCCAGTTGTCCCAGCTTCGTGTCAGCCACCATGGCTGCCGTCCCCTGCCGCCAACTCACAGAGGATTCCCTCTGACCTCCGAGGAACGGTCGTCCGAGGTGCTCCTCTTTTTCCCCCATCCCTGCAAGACTGGTTTGGTCCGAAGACCCATCGGCGGCGGTTTGGCAGCTGTGGTTTTCATGGGACTCATCAGAGCCCGCTATTTCCCCAACTGTCTCACCGCGACACCAAACTGGAAGTCAAGTAAAATATTTTTAAAGATGATTAAAGATCTTACGAAGCTTTCCAAAACTAACATAAACCTGAGACAAGATGCACATTGCTGGGTTCTAGCCTTTCCACAGCAAAATATCATGCATGGTTTTGTTGTAAATAATTTCAGAAAACCTAGTTGATTTCATTTCTAAGAAGTGGCAGTTACTGCTTTTCTACCTTAGATTTGAAAAGTCATTGAAATATTTTAGTAATATCTTATTCTTATTGTTTTAGAATAATTACCGATATTGGCAATGAAGTTGGTACTTTTTGCTGAGTTAGTAATATGAACACTACAATCATGTTGTAGTAATGAGATGGGAATTTTCTCACCTTTAAGAAACTCAGCTTTTGGAATCTTTATAGAATACTTACAACCCTTTGTCTCATTCAGCCTTCCCTCATATCTCATGCCTCCTGATAACTTGGGCTTTATTTGTCCTAATTCTTTGTAGCATAGCTTGGGAGATGATGAAGAGAGTGGTCATCTGGAAGGCACTATTAGGAAAGGCTAATCTTGCTTCTACAAGTCAATAGAGGGTGTTTCGTGGGCAAGAAATGGTGTACTACTCACACTTTTTGTTATCCTTTTGTACGTGTTTTTAAAAGAGAAACCATGTAAAATAACCTTCTCGACAGTGCCAATTTGTGCCTACTCAAGAAATAAGTCATGGAGGAATTTTCAACTTGGATGGAGTACAACTATCAGGACATCATTCAAATGCATTGCCTGTCACCCACAAAGGATCATCTGCAGCTAATGTAATGCTATTCATATGATTGGTTCCATTGATTTTTCCCTCCTGCAAAATTGGCTGTAAGTTTACTTTGTTCTTTGGTTACATATTCCCCCATTGGTCTGAGAATGTTACTTGGTCTAACAGTGTAGAATCTTTTTGTCATGTTAATTTGTTTGTCTGTCTGTTTTATTCTGAAAATGAGCTGCTTCAGCATGTTTATAATATTTAGTCGCTTGATAGTAAAATGGGCAACATATATATTTAACAAATATAGAAGCTTGCGTTCAGCCTTCCAAAGCTACCAACAATAACAAACTCAACAATACTATAAAAAAAATTGAAGCCAGCACGACAGAAGGGTGGGGAATTCCTCAAATCCTGGCAGTTAAAACAGCCAGGGAGTGTTAAAATAAAAAGAGTCATGGATTCTTTTATATATACCCATGTCAGTGGGCTCCAAAACCCCAGAGAGTCAACACAACAACACAAGTCTCTAGGCAACACACACAAGCACTCAGAAGCTACTACTACTTTTTCCCACTTCTCTTTTCGAGGACATTTCATTTGTATTAAATCAGGATGGCTAGAATAATCCCAGATTCCTTCCCTTCCTGCTTCTGCTCCATTCTCATCTTTGCCTTAGACGGGACCCTTGTAGTTACTCCCACTGTCTTAGCCTCTTTCTCAAATCCTTTTTCCCCCCCTCTGGGTCTCACCTTAAGTAAGTGGAAAATCTGTTCCAATTAGTAGGTTACATGGGAAGTTAGGGATAACTCCTACCACCATTACCTGGTTCCATTCCCTCTTGCATGTACTTGGACTTTAACCAATGGAACATCTCAAATATAATTTTTCTTCTCAAAGATACTCTACTGCAGCCATTTTATTTATTTTTTGCTTTTACTGCCTTTGGACAAATGGCCACTTTTCCCACAGGTGTAACAACTATGATGTCCCAAGGCCTAATGTAGTCCTTAGACAATCTAACCACCCTTTGCTCCGATTCTATGTTTTTGCATCCAAAACCTCAATTTGGTAAGGAGTACATATAGAAACTGTTCTGAAATTAATTCCTCTACCACTTTTCCTTTGCTTCTTTCATCTGGCCTCAACCATTTCTTGCCTAGTCTTCCAATGTTGCTCACAATTCACACATCCCTTCATGTTTGTCATAGGTGTCAACCTTTGCCTATAGATGTAAGGGGTGACAACCTGTCTGTATAGAATTATCTCTTTCACATGAGAGTAATCCGCTATTTTTCTCGTTGGAAGTCTACTACTCTCAAAGCCTTTCCCATGAAACATGGGGCTGGGTTAGACCACCCATTCATTCTCAGGCCACTTACAAGGGGTAGCTGCTCTTTTAAACTGATAAATGTTCTGACCTAAATGTTCTGACAGTAAAAAGCACACGATTAGTCCCCAAAACCCTTTTTTTTATTTCAACGGCTGTGAATTCTGTTCATTCACAGCCCGTGATGAGTCACAAATAGTTTGCAAAGAGTCAAGACAGAAGTCTGCCACAGTCCTTCGGGATAAGGCTGATAAGCACCCACCTTTATCTCCCTTGACAGGCTGCCAAAGACCTAATTGGCAATTAGCTTTGCAAGGCTACACGGAGCACAGAGTCCAAACAGCGCTTCAGAATTTAAACCGACCAGCGTGAACAAAATTGCTTCCTGCAAAGGCTCACGTGCCTTTGCTCCTCCTTTATGTCTTATGGGAGGGGCCAATCATCTCCAAGCCTTACTACCAAGTCGCCCCTTTTGTCTTAACTGTTCTTGCCTTCTGGCAGCTCTGTGCATACGCGCACTGGAAACAGGCTCCCCATATTCCTCTGCCTCGCTGAAGTTACGTGCTGACTCTGGAAACTCCAGAGTCAGCACATAACTTCCCAGATGGCCCTGGCCCCATATCTGCCTCCAACGCAGAGCCCTCATCTGAGCCTTCCCCAGACTCCAGGACTGGCCCATGTTCCTCCCCAGCCTCCTCACTGTCCGACTCTGCTGCCAGCTCTGCAGGCTGCCGGCAGACCACAACAATAAGCTTCTATTTCTTCTTTTTTCTCTGACTCCTTTGTAATTTAAATGTCTCCACCTCCATTCTCTACACATTTATTTATTTGTTTGTTTTATTGGTTCGATTTATATGCCGCCCTTCTCCGGAGACTCAGGATGTCTTACAATGCGTTACGCAATAGCCTTCATACTTTTGTATATATCTGCTTAGTAGGGCTTTCGCCCCACCCCAAACGGTGTTCTTTTTTTTATACAAAGTCAGCTTATTCCACCCACAATCCGAGTCCTCATTTTACCTACCTCGAAGGATGGAAGGCTGAGTCAACCTTGAGCCTGGTGAGATTTGAATTCGCAGTAATTGCAGGCAGCCAGCAGCTAAGTGCTATTTAACAGCGCTTTAGTCTGCTGCTCCACCAAGGCTCACATTCTGAAAATTTTAGAGTTGAATGTATCGCTTCTGGTGAATATCCCTTTAAATAGGTCTATCAGCCCCCTAAACCCTTGTCTCTCTTTGCCATTCCAGCCAATCTTTCCTTTCTCCCTCCAAAGTTGCTCCTCTTCCTCTTTTTTAATTAATTTCAGCCTTTCCTCTTGCTGCAGTCTGATCAGCTCTGCAATTATTCTGGCCCAAATATCAGTGCCTAGCTCCATTTCAGGCTGGTCTACCTTTTGCTTTGGCTTTACCATAGACAGACACCTGCCTCCACCAAAGTAGTAGCCTCTTTGAAGGAGGAATCTGTCCCTTCTGCCTTTTCCATGTTTGGTATAAGCTCTGGTACGAAGTCTAGTTTCAGCAGGCAGGATACTGGCTAATTTCTGCAAAGTCTGAACTCTGCAAGGCCCAAACTCCTTTGCTTTTGCAGCCTCCCCCTTTTTTTTAGCTAAAGCTAGTTTCCTTTTCATTGAGTTTAAGCCAATTTGTGCCAGTGCCCACTTGTTAAGTTTCCCATCTTTTAGATATTCCACATTTTTTGGCTACCCCAACAAGTTTGCCATCACTTGTCATATGTACACAAGTTTGTGGGCTCTAAACACTACCAACAGGTAATGGCAACACAAATACACAGAGGCTAGTACTCACTACTCCACTCTTTCATTTCTACTATGCCTCCTCCTCCTGTTCTTCCAACTACTGTGTTTCCCCCAAAATAAGACCCTGTCTTATATTTTTTTTGAACTATGAAATAAGCACTTGGCCTTATTGCCATGCACTCAAAAGCCCGATTGGGCTTATTATCAGAGGATGTCTTATTTTGGGGGAAACAGGATATTACTACTTATGAGTCCTGCTGCTGGAGAACAGTATCTACTTTAGGCTGCTTCAGGAACACGCATACCTCCTTTCCCCCTCCCCCATACATCAACAACCACCACACCCAACTGCCTCTCCGATCAGGTTTTATAGCCAACAATTGCTCTACTGGCTGCAAGAGGACTTAAAGGGATAGGACGACAGCAGCATAGGTGCTGGTCATTTTGTAGGCAGCCTGTCCTCTCCCATACCCAATGAAATTGAAAAGAAGAAATGGCTAGATGGACCAAATATGTCTTCAGGTCTTCCCCTAAAGCTTGTTTGCTTTAAGTCTGATAGGTCCCAGATAGCAACAGATTCTAGAGGTATGGAGCCATTGGGGAAGTTGCCTTATATTGGCATTAAAGGGCCAACAGTTTTGATTTCAAAGGGCAGGCAAGTTGACAGCAATGAATATTAATGCTTATATATCTTCCTGGAATATTCACATGTAGTCCTTGTTTAGCAACTGCAGCTGTGACAATTACAATCAGTAATTTAGTTGTTAAGCTAAGTACTCATCTGAAAGAATTGTAACTGCTTATGATCTTATTTCAGCTTTGCTTTGCTTTGCAGACCTGCAACGGTCATAACTTCACGGACTGGTTTCAATTGCAAAAGATGGCTAAAAGAAGACTATCTGTAAGTATTTCACAGAAAGGAAAGTTATATTCTTCCTAAAAACTTTATACACTTTTGTGAGACAGATTTTCTTCTTTTTTTTTTTAAAGTTAAAGTATGCAACTTTTCCTGTGGAGAATCCGTAAGTGTAAGTTCAGTTGCACCCAGAAGACTAACTGGTAGCCTTTGAGCTGATTCACGATTAAGCCACAGTGCTATTAAGTGCTTTGTCCCTAATGTACCATACAAGCAAGTTACTTTGTTTAGCACTTCTGTTCCTGGCAGAGGGAGGAAACAAAGAGAGGGATTTAAAAGGAATCACCACACAAAGCTCAACTCGTGGGCTGCCTCTGGAACAATCCAGAGAGAGCTGCATCTGGATTGCCAGCAGCCTGGAGCCCTTCCCCCACTCCCTCCCCCATCAATGAATGTTCTATCTTACAGGAAAAAGTTGTGGAATTCTAATGGTTCCAAAACATTCCAGTGAGAGGAAAAATGACAACATGAAATAATTTCACTACAAGAAGCAAGATGGCAAGTACAAAGAAAACTTGGGGGGAAGGTGAGCATCAAAACAGGCATAGAATGATGGTGTCAGTTACAATTTGAGTTTACAGCATAGTTTCTGTCTAGTATTTATAAATCACACCTGTACCAATAAAGAATTAATTACCAAGCCACAGTAAACAACAGATGGACACTGCATTATGATAGCCAAAGGAAAAACGGAATAAGACTCTCTTTTCTGCACAAATATTTCAAGTATAAAAATTTGCTTAGGTTTGCAAGTTGTCCAGGTCTTAGCTGGAGTTGTCCAGCTCTTTAGAACAAGCTAAAATGTATTCTTAGCAATATGGTGGCATTTTTAACTCTGATTGTTTAATGTCATCATCCATTTTGGGATGGGTCAATTAATCTACTAAATGTTACATGCTGCTTTATAGGTTCAGTCTGATGTATGCTGCCCAGTCTTCAGATTATGGAGGGGTATAAAAATTACAAAATTAATAAATAAAAGAAATGGAAAATATTACTAATACATTTTCAAAATATTTTCCATAGTAAATGTATTGCCTTCATTTGTAAAGCACTTGCCTATATCCATTTCAGGATATTTTAATATTTTTTTCCATAATTTTCAAAAACAATGCATCACACATCAGCATTTCTTTGAAGATAGCATTTAAAGTGTATATTCCTTCCAGAAGACGTTCCTTGCCACAAACTTGTCAGTGGTTTTATTTCTTTCCATTACTATTGATGTGTGTTTATTCACCTATATTTGTGTACTGCCCACTTTTTTTTTTAATGTAATTTATATGCCGCCCTTCTTTGGAGATTCAGGGCGGCTTACAATGCATTAAGCACTTCACATGACTCAAGGTGGATTGTAAGAATGTAATAAAATATAAAACCAAAATGAACATTTAAGAAATAAATAATTATGAGGCCATAAAAGCACAAACGCCTGAGGAAATAAATGGAGCTTAAGTATATTCTTGAAGACCAGGAAGTTAGGGCCTTTACACTTCATTAGGCAAGGGGCAAGCATCAACAAGGGGCATCATTGGGGCAACCATAGAGGAGCATCATCAAGCCCCAAACTGCCTAATTTCATGTGGTGGAGCATTCAGCATCCCTTCTCAAAGGATGGGTTGAAACATGCCTGGAAAGGTGACCCTGCAAATATGTGGGAGGCAAGCCATTTGGGGCTTTGAAAGTGTATTGAAAAGGGGAGCAAACCTGTAAGTACAGTGACCATAATGTTTGTGCCTGAAAAGTTTGTATGACACTGAGAGCTCTTGGAAGTGCAGAATATAGATTTTGCACCCATCATGTGACAGTAGGTAGTTTCACAATCTTTCTACTTGCCAGCATTATCTATCTTCTTTCCAGCTTTTCTTCTCCTGCTAGAAGCTTTGCGCCTCTAAGAGTTGCACAACCAGCAGAAATTCAACTGGTAAATCCTGTCTCAGCCTGGAGATGTAGCCATAAAGAAAATTGTACTTGATAATGTTACATTCACGTTCAACAATAGTTAAAAGCACAATATCCCTTATTTCAGATGTTATTTCAATATCATAGTGGGGAATATGAAACATTTATATTATGGAAATTGTATAGCTGACATGATACGGTAGCAGAATTTGACATTTTTGCATATTGTACTAGTTGGTGTAAATTCTAAGGATATTTATTCACACACACAAAAATGAGCCAAGAGAGCCCAAATCTGTCATGAGTGTTTCAGATGAGGCTAATAAAGCGAAATGAAATATCTGTCTGTCTACATGTCTGTATTGAATACAAACACCATATTTCCAAGCACTGTCCACTGAGTAAAACTGCGTAAGATTACAACCTTAAATCTTTCAAAGAGCAGACAAAATGTTATCCTTGTATCAATGTGCATATACGGACAGAGAGACACTGAATTCTCTTCCATATAAATCAGTCTCCTCTGAAAAGCAAAGTGATTTGTGAAAAGGCCAGAGAGACTTCTGCAGAGACATTGAGCGTCCAATGGTACATTTTGCTGTTCCTAGATTAGAAGATAAAACTTATATTTGAGGAGGGAATTTTGTGCAAAATCCCTGGGTGTTAGGAAGAAAAGAATCTGGCATGTGTCCAACTATCCTAACTCATTCCGTTTCATAAGAGTTATAAAAAGCAACTAAACACAAGCATCATTCAGGTATACTATTCCCTCCATCCAATTTTGTTTCAGATTGTTGAGACTTTTCTCTGTTTATGCCTTTTTTAATTCCAAGGTTGACTAACAGTCTACTAAATTTAAAGGAAGTAACTTTGGGTCTTTTTTTTCTGAAGGAAAATATAGTAAAAACAATTACTGACATTCCAAGAAGTAATAAATTGTACTTTTTAGCAACCCTCCCTCCTCACCAGGACAGGCTGAGGAGAAGAAAAGGAGATTTGGAGTCCAGATTCCACAGATTCTTTCTTCATAAGAACTGCCAGAGTTTAGGAAGTCAGAGCTTGGGCCAGTCACTCTTCTCTTAGCCCAAGGAAGCAAACAATGGCAAATCGTTTCTGAAAAACCTTGCCAAAAAAACTGCAGGGACTAGTTCAGGTAGTCACCAGGAGTCAAAAACTGACTCAAAAGCAAGAAGGTAAGCAAAACAAGGCAAAAAAAAAGAAAAAAAGAAACCAACTTCACAAGTACTACATTATCATTTGCCACCCAATTCTGATAAAACAGGAACTATGTTATGTGGTTTGTTTTGTTTTTTGCATATTGGATAGACACAGACAGAAACAGATACATTAAAATATATATTTCATTTTTCGTGAAGTTTAGTTATTGCCATGCAGCATCTGTAGAGATTTTTAAAAATCCAGATTGTGCCAGCAGCAGTGCAATTGAAACCTGCCCCTTTTTGCATGCATCACATGTGCATAAAAAGCTTTGATCATGCAGTTACAGACACCACCTGGCCTTTTTTGGACCCATTTGGCAGCTTCTTGGCTGCCATGTAGCAACATAAGCTGGCATGACAGAACTTGGAGCTGCATCTTGCTAGGAGAAGAGAATTAGGAGAATTATACATTCCATTGTATACCATTGTATAAACTCTTATCATCGCTACCCGATTTAGTTGAATTTGGATTAATGTTCAAGTAGTCCTTGACTTATGACCTCAATTGAGCCCAACACTTCTGTTGCTAGGCAAGACAGTTGTTAAGTGAGTTTTGCTGTTTTACAACTTTTCTTGCCACAATTGTTAAATGAATTGCTGCACTTAAGTTAGTAACATAGTAACCTACCTTCCCCATTGACTTTGCTTGTCAGAAGGTCACAAAAGGTGATCACATGAGCCTGGGACACTGCAACCGTCATAAATACATGCCAGTTGCCAAGCAACTGAATTCTGATCATGTGGGGAGGCTGCAATAGTCGTAAATGTTAAAAATATGTCATAAGTCACTTTTTTCAATGCCTTTGTAATTTCAAACAGTCACTAAACAAATGGCTGTAAGTCAGGGACTACCTGTAGTATGTTTAGATTTTACTCTGCATTTTGAACTCTTTCAAAAAAATAATGTTTCTAAACATGACAGCCAAAACATAGTTTATTATAACCTAATTAAAATTTCAGCCTACCAGTATGATTTAAATGGCCTTCATTGTCATCCAGCTTGTTACAGGTACTGTTTGAAGTGGTTTTAACTTAAAAGAGACTGGGATCAAATTTATATGGATTTGTGTATTCACTAAATCATTAGGTGAGTTAAGTTATACCTCAGAGGATGATGCCCTGGAATTACTTGTGTGTGATCACTTATAACACTAAAAGTTAGAAATTTATGCTTTTACCTGAGGTATTTTATAAATGCTTTTACCTGAGGTATATCTTAGTTCATTTTAACTTAACTGGTGTAAATTAACTACAATCCAGTTTGTTCAGTCTTCATCTGTTTCACCTATCTTGTAAAAATACCTCAGGTAAAAGCATAAATTGATTTTATTGTAAAGAGTCACACTAAATTGATTTTATGATTCTTTATTGTAAAGAATCATACAGATTATGAGCACTGCAGAGTGTAATGAAATGAGAAAATAACAGCACAAAGTATGTTATGTTAAGGAATCTTACTGTTAGGTAAGTACCAGTATTTAGAAAGATTTTGGCAATATTAGCAGGAAATATGATAAAGGCAAACTGAACTGAAATATTTATTAATACCATTATCCTTTTAAATAAAAATAATGACTTGAATCACTTGTAGTATTTGTTCAAGAGGGGATTGGCTAAACATATATTAAAATGTTAATATTCAGTAAAACCAACATTATCTCAGAGGAATACAAATACTGAGCAGGAGGCAGTTGGAAAATATTCTGACTCAATTTGGAACAATGCACCTTAAGGTAATCTTTAAATCTACTGTAAACATTTTTTACATTCTTCTATTCATTCTAACATTTTAGCTATAGATAATTGAAGTTAGAAACATCAAATTCCAACTATTTTTTAAAAAGTTTGCAGTCAAAATATATAATAATTACATACATCCATTTAAATCTGCTGTGGCCAGAGTGATTCATTTCAGACATGTAAAATTTGTTTAGAAATTTCAACGAACCAT
The DNA here is from genome assembly GCA_030761175.1 of Masticophis lateralis. Taxonomy (NCBI): domain Eukaryota; kingdom Metazoa; phylum Chordata; class Lepidosauria; order Squamata; family Colubridae; genus Masticophis; species Masticophis lateralis. Next base: position 118,975,523 of record JAUDYJ010000001.1, read on the forward strand.
ACTCTGGTGAAAAAAAATATTTATTTAGAAACAAATTTAATAACTAGGATTTGTAAAATAGCTATGGTAAATGAAATCCATACTAAAGTATCCTCCTGTTTAGTCAGGCTTGCTTCTCTTCATATACTAATTTAATGTAATTAATATACTTCAGATTTGGCTATTTTTTGTGCGGGAATGATAAATCCTTGCCAATTTACTGCAGATAATCTGAGGTTCTTACTAACAGACTCATCTGTTTTTCTGCCAACGTTGCACTAAAGTAAGAGTACAATGCCATTTCATCAGAGATAACCTCTGTTTAGTTCTCTGTGATACATTCCATTTCCCACTAGGAAAGCCTGTAGAGGATTGCAGCGTATCTTCACATAGCCTTCACACATTATGTTCTGTACATAGATATCAACTCAGAAAATTTTCCATAGTTAGGAAATATCTTATTTTTTGCCAGGCAGAAATTTCCATCTGCACGAGGTAGGCATATTTAAAAAACAGTTTACTGTATTATTGTAAACCTGTTTTCTGGTTATGTTATTTATTTGCCTTCAAAAGGTCTGTTAAACCCTAAAATGCAGTATAGCTATAGGCTTGCAGTGTGAGACAGATGTTATGTGAATGTGATGGTTTTTGTGAAAGTGAATTTTATCCGTTACAGACCTGTACAGTTACACATGCCTCTTTTATTCTACAGCAGAAATCTCTCCTCTAAGAAAAATAAATAAGTTCATCTTTAAAATTAACAAAAGAAAGTCTACAGGCCCTTCGCAAAGTGCAGTCTACCAGTCCCTGCTCTAGTAAAAAATGCAGAGGCATAAACTGTTTTGCCTTCATTGCCCATTCCTATTCTGCCATACAGTACTATTACTATTGTCTTTATTTATTGCCAGCAGAGAGTAAAAAAGCCCTAGATTACTCTCCTGAATGTGAGGTGGGTTGAGTTTAGACAGACGATTAGAAAGGCAAGTTTAGCCACTTATCAAAATGCCCATTTAAGAGGTGGCACAGCAGCAGCCACTGATGTGCAGAGAGCGAGGTGGAATAGACTCTTGTGCAGTCCCTTTGGCTGTCAGTCAGCTTACTTCCATAGGCTTTTAAAAAGAGGTCTAAGGTTCTGGCAACCAAATCCACGGGAAGCCCCAGGAAGATGGTGAGATTGCCTCTGACAGCCAGGCATCTGGTATCTCTTGCAGACCAAGCTAAAATAGCTATAAGAGGGCAATGTCCAATGACCTCAGGTGAGAGGGCATGCATACAGCAGACCAAAAAAAAAAGCTAGATAGATCCCAACCCTTGACTGAATCAACAAATGGTCAGGGAAGCGAGCCAGATGATATTCACTGAAAAGTCCTGTTGGAAAAGGGACAACCATGCTTTAAAAATGAAATAGCTTAGGGCCTGCCCTGAGGAGCCCCTGGCAGGTGCAAATAAGAAAAAAGCCGTGTCATGAAGATATAGCAGAGGGGAAAGTTACTATGACATTTGTGTGCAATGGTTAGGCACACAAGACAGAGCCCTATGACTGAGTACCTGAGTTAAACCCATGCCTCCCAGATACTGTATAGTTGTAAAGGAATACTGTATACCTCATGGAGAAAAAGCATAGTCTGACAAGCTTTAACTTGATTGCAAGTAAATTCCACTGAGTTTGATGAAGCTCATTCTGTAAGTGATTTGTGAGAAGCAGGTGAAAGGGCTGAAATAGTTATAATTAAATCTTTCATCATTTAATAACAAATAGAAATTTCTCTGATTTGACCAAGTGATTATTTTTTATGCATATGCTATGTCCACAGTATTAAAGTAAGGCGACAAACTATTCTATGAGATTTTTTGAAAATTTTAGTCCATTTTTCTTCATACTTCAATATTTAGCAAGCTCCAAAAAATTGCCTATTAGCATATATGCTACTGTAGTTATAAATTATGAAGCTTTAGTACTTAGTTAGTACTTAGTATTTAGTAATAGTTAGTATTTAGTAATAGTGAATAGCTTCCAATGCAAAAGTCACGATCCAGCTAAAACAAAGTATCTTCCTATCTTTGTCTCTGTTGTTGTGCAAGGGAAAGAATTTACACACCCTTTTAGTGAAATAAAGATGAATAAACCCGTAAAGACTATTCCAAACAATATTTTGCTTTCAAAATTAAACTACATATTAAAATGTACAAATCCTCCAGCTCTTGTAGTTATAGAACAACGACGTGTATTTTTAATTACTAATGAAACATTCAACAAATGGGGGCGGGGGGGGGGAGAGAGAGAGAGACTGGTTTTTGGGTGTTATTCACAGCATATCGCTATTTACCAAACCGGGAGAAATATGGTCGACGAAGGGGATTGGGTGATTCTATTGATGGGTGAATGGAGTGAAGTGAAGGCTGGCGGGGAAGATCCGTCCGCGAGGGACGTGAGCGGCGCTGAAGTTATGCTGGGGTCGAGCGGACGAGATATGGAAGGAGAGCACGAAACGAAAGGTCCCGAGTAGGTTAAGAGGCGGCACCGCTCTTGACCCGCTGCCTTCAGCACGATCCCAGCGGCTCCTGGAGTCAAACTCGGTGGGCTGCAGAAGCGGAGAAACTGCGAGCTACCCCGCGCTGGGTGCGAAAAGTCGGCGGCGAGAGAAAGAAAGAAGCATCAGAATTATATGAGTTGGAAGGGACCTCATAGGTCATCTAGCCCAACCCCCCGCCCAAGCAGGAAACTCTACCCCATTTCTGACAGATGGCAGTCCGGTCTCTTCTTCAAAGCTTCCAGTGATGAAAAGGGAAGCACAGCCGGGTTTCAAAGGAAAGGGAGCGGGGGAGAGAAATAGGCAAGGCTGGGGAAAAACCCGACGACCTAATTCAACCTCCACTACGTAAGGGCGATTAAAGAGACGGGTCTTCCAAATGCCTTCGGGAGGACCAAGCGCCTTTACTCGGGTGGGGGGGGAGGCCGAGGGCCAGCCGGCTCACGAGCCAGCGAAAGGAGACGCTGCCACGATGAAAAAGGAGGGGGCGGCATTTCCCCCTCCCTCCCGAAACGTCGTTCTCGAGGAGGTGCGTCCTGTTGAGGGGGGGCGGTATGTGAGGGGGGAGGGAGTCAGAGCCAGCGGATGGAACGCTGGGAGCGTGACGTATCTCTCTGGCCGCCGCCCTCCCTGCTCAAGCTATATAAAGGACGCCGCTCACCCCGTCGGTCTTTTTCGCTACGGGTTTGCCGCTGCTTCGGAGGTGAGTGTTGCTCGACGCGCGTGCGCGCGGCCTAGCCGCGTTTAGACCTGTGGGTGGGTGGGTGGGGGGGGGGTGGCGGCGGCGGTGAGGACGGCCTGAGGACCAGTTGAGGCGCACGTGCTCCTGGCCCGAGCCAGAGCCGTTCTCGACGTCCGCGAGGGGACGGAAGGCGCAGCCACGCACGCTTCGCCTGCGAAGGGGGGGGGGGGGATGGAATCCACGCGTGTCTCTCTTCGCGTCACCGCCCCCTCCTTTCCCCTCCCCCCCCCACCTCCGAGTTAGAGGCGCAACAGGTCTGGCGCGAGGGGTTTCGGTTACAAATCTGGACGGGGCCCATTCATGCCTTCGGGGCCGAGCGACAAGGGTTTATGAGGGGAAAGATTGGGAGCGTCCGCGGAGCTTCGGCGGGAAACGTGGTCGACTGCACTCGTGGCGCGGCGGCTCCCCCCCCCCCCCGGCGCCTCCCTCAGCTTCGCCCGTCGGCCTCGAGGTTGGGAGGGTTCTTCGCTGGGATCCATCCCGCCGCCTGCTTTCCGCTTCACACAAAAAAATGGCCGCTCTTAGCGGCCGTGGCGGCTGCTGCTGCTACCGTCACAAAATGGAGGACACGGGCGGGGCGGGGCGCGCCAACAAGTGTCTCCCCCTCCTCTCTCCCCCCCCCCCCGCGGCTCGTGCTCGCCTGGCGCCCGACACAAAGGAGCCGCTCGGCCTTTGCCTTCCTCCTCACGCCTGAGATGCCCCTGGCGGCGGCCTAGAAGCGCTGGAGTCTCTTTCCGAGTCGAGTCCCAGTTGTCTCCGTGACCTGAAGAGGGGTGGAGCCGAGGAGCTCGAGGCAGGCCTTGGGCCTAGTCGAGGCCTTGGAGCCCCGGAAGGAAGGGATTAAACTCCCTGGCCGTCCTTCCATGCCTTGGTTTACTTACAGAGAATTTTAAGTGAATTTTCTTCCTCTTCCCTTTGGAAAAGTCTTTTTTTTTATTTTTTTTTTATTTTTGGCCTTGTGTACTTTTATCCTGTAAAGGACCTTTATTGGAGCTGACGGAAAAGCCTATCTAACCACCCAACATGGGAAAGGAAAAGACCCACATCAACATTGTTGTCATCGGACACGTCGATTCCGGCAAGTCCACCACTACTGGTCATCTGATTTACAAATGTGGTGGGATTGACAAGAGAACCATTGAGAAGTTTGAGAAGGAAGCTGCTGAGGTGAGTTTGTGGCCTGAAGAATTGTTGGTTTATCTCGTTTTTTTATGTAAGGTGCTTGACTTAGAAAGTGATTTGCTTTATTTTAGGTATTGATGCTGAAATCTTATTTAGCATTCTATCTTAATTACTATAGTTACAAGTTGTATAGTGTGGATTTTGTAGATTTAAGGAGAAAGAAATAAATTATAAAAGTATACTAATGGGAGAAGTATAACTAGAAAGGTAATTGTTACATAGTTATTGTATTTAGTGAATGTAAAGTTGATTGGAAAGGGTATGCATTTAAGTGGATATCTTTAAGCATATTGGCAGATGCAAGGAAGTTGGATTAGCACTGTCAAGGGGTTAAGTAAGTGAGAGATACTTGGAATTCCTCACTAGTTGTGCCAGTTGCTTGACCTTCTAAACATAGTTTGTAGATTATGTTTCAGAGCATTAGTGCATGTTTCCTTTAAAAGAGAAACAGTAGTCTTGCAACATTTTGTGCTTTGTGTAATTTTTTTTCCTTAATAGATGGGTAAAGGCTCCTTCAAGTATGCATGGGTATTGGATAAGCTGAAGGCAGAACGTGAACGTGGTATCACTATTGATATTTCACTCTGGAAATTTGAAACCAGCAAATATTATGTCACTATCATTGATGCTCCTGGACACAGAGATTTCATCAAAAACATGATTACTGGTACATCCCAGGTGAGAACTAAGTTAACTTTGTCAGATAACAGTATTAATTGCTTAAAATTATTATCGTATGTTAGAAACATTGAAGTCAATAATGATCTTTTCTTGCCTCTCCCAAAGGCTGACTGTGCTGTCCTTATTGTTGCTGCTGGTGTTGGTGAATTTGAAGCTGGTATTTCCAAGAATGGACAAACCCGTGAGCATGCCCTTCTGGCTTACACTCTGGGTGTAAAACAGCTCATTGTTGGGGTCAACAAGATGGATTCCACTGAGCCACCTTACAGCCAGAAGAGATATGAGGAAATTGTCAAAGAAGTAGGCACATACATAAAGAAAATTGGCTACAATCCAGATACAGTGGCATTTGTGCCAATTTCAGGCTGGAATGGCGATAACATGTTGGAGCCTAGCTCTAATGTAAGTAATTATTGATAGGGTTTTTTTGTCTGCAGTCACATCACAAAGGATTGCAGACAATGAATTGCTGTGCTTTTTTTCTTTCTTTCTTTTCTAGATGCCCTGGTTCAAAGGATGGAAGGTGACTCGTAAAGATGGCGGTGCTAGTGGAACTACATTGCTGGAAGCTCTAGACTCTATCTTGCCACCAACTCGTCCAACTGACAAACCTCTACGCTTGCCACTGCAGGATGTCTACAAAATTGGTGGTAAGTATTACAATAGCAGTACTACATAACTATTTGGAAAAGCTTATTACGGATGTATATTTACATTTACAAACCTGGCTAGAGAAATTGTATTTCTTTATTTAAGGGATTGGTACCGTTCCAGTCGGTCGTGTGGAAACTGGCATTCTAAAACCAGGCATGGTGGTGACGTTTGCTCCAGTTAATGTTACAACTGAAGTAAAATCTGTTGAGATGCATCATGAGGCCCTAAGTGAAGCTCTTCCTGGTGACAATGTTGGCTTCAATGTAAAGAACGTATCTGTAAAAGATGTCCGTCGTGGTAATGTTGCTGGAGATAGCAAAAATGATCCACCAATGGAAGCAGCTGGATTCACAGCACAGGTAACTTGTGGTGTGTTTTAATGTGTCAGTGATTCTAAATTCCACCATGAGGACAGTATGATTCACTCAAATCTATTCCCATAGGTTATTATCCTGAACCACCCAGGCCAAATCAATGCTGGCTATGCCCCTGTTCTGGATTGTCATACTGCTCATATTGCTTGCAAATTTGCTGAGCTGAAGGAAAAAATTGATCGTCGTTCTGGTAAGAAGTTGGAAGATGGTCCAAAGTTCCTCAAATCTGGAGATGCTGCCATAGTTGACATGATTCCGGGCAAGCCTATGTGTGTCGAGAGCTTTTCTGACTATCCTCCTCTGGGTAAGTGTTATTTATTAGAAGTATATTGTTGTGCTGATATTGTTATTGACAGGTCAAGGTATAATGAAACTTCAGTTCACCTGATCTTGGGGTGGTGGATGCTACATGAGGCAGATCAAATCCTTTTCAGGCAATCAAAATTCAGCCGCTTGGCAACTGGTGTACATTTATGTATTTAGTGTCCTGGAGTCGTGTAATCTCACCTTTTGTGACCTGAAAAGCAAAGTCGGTGGGGAAGCAGGACTCAATTGTTACTAACTTTAAACTGCAGTAATTCACTTAACTGGAAAAAGAGTCAAAATAGAACAAAACTGAACTGTTGCTTAGCAACAGAAATGTTAAGCTTAATTGGTCGTAAGTTGAGGAGTACTTGTAATATGTCCCTACATAATGTTGATGACAAATCACTAAAATATACTCCTAATTCACAGACATTGTCCTCCCTCCTTTAGTCACTTGTAAAGAGTTTTTGCTATGTCCTATGCAAGAAACTTCATACTAAATTTACTTTTTGCTTAAAGGAAAAAATGTTGCAGTGTCTTGCCTACTGAAGGAATTAAATTGTGTTGGTGGTGCTAAGTATTTTTAACCAGATGTATTGGACGGTTGTGAAATACCAAGTTAATTACAACCTCATTTACAATTGGTAGTGGAGGATCTGAATTGAAAAAAAAAAGGAAATTGAAAAAAAAATTGCTGGATTTATATTCCTGTAGTTTGAAAGTTCTAATTCCTTTTTTCTCCCCCATTAGGTCGTTTTGCTGTGCGTGACATGAGACAGACCGTTGCCGTTGGTGTCATCAAGGCTGTTGATAAAAAAGCAGGTGGTGCTGGCAAGGTCACAAAGTCTGCCCAGAAGGCTCAGAAGGCTAAATGAAAATTCTGTACAACTGCCACCTCAATCTTAATCAGTGGTGGAAGCATGGTCTCAGAACTTTTTGTCTCAATTGGCCATTTAAGTTTAATAGTAAAAGACTGGTTAATAATTACAATGCATCGTAAAAGCTTCAGAAGGAAAGGAATGTTTGTGGACCATTTGTTTCGTGGCAGTTTCTAAGTTATTAGTTTTTAAAATCGGTAACCTTTTTTTTAAATGGAAACAACTTGACCAAAATCTGTCACATTTTTTGAGACCATTAAAATCAAAAGTTTAATGCAAAGTCTCTGTGTTCTTTGGGGCTATTGGATACACTTTGATATTCAAAAACATTGTGCTTTGCAGAGCAGTATAGTAGCTGAAAGTAATTATACCTCATTGATTTGGGGAACAAGATTGTTTGCAAAAGTATTGCAGCAGTCTTAAGCATGATCTTAATTTTGTGCCAACATCTTAAGAATTAGAAAATAGTCAAGGAGCTATTTCAATATGCTCAAGTATATTGAAGCTACAAAATAGTTCATAGATTCAATTTTCCATGTTTAATATTCAAAAACACATGTAGGCAGTGACTTCTGTGTTTCCATGCTATTAGTATAGGTTAGTGTTCGATCATTTTAAATGGAATTTTTATTGGAGCATTGTGTGATCATGTTGCAGGTTATAATACAGAAATTCACCTCTGATAGAATATTTCTCAAGCTAATTGCTGCAAGTTAATGGGTGTTAAAACAACTAAAAGATCAAATGCTGTTTTCCTGCTTTATAAGTTCTGAGAGACTTAATATTTTCCAAGATAATTGTACTTCATCTTTAGTATAATTCTAAAATGAAATTACACCCTTCAAAAAAATCATGACCAGTTAAAGGTTTAAAGTTTTGTTTAAAAGCAATATTGTGCTTAGAGTAATTATATTCAGGTTCTAGATGTTATGCCAAAGTTAGTGGCTTAAGTCCTATAGTAAATAGAGTCAGTAGTACCATTTCCTTAGAGTAGATTTGGTATTTTAATAGTGCCATTAGCAGAAGACATTGCTATGCGCCATTTCAGCTTTGGAATTTTAATTTGCATTTGTGGTATCCTACAGGGATGCAGTCAAAAAAAAAACAAAACCCTGTAGCTTTTGTGGAGCTTCATACAGGACAATAGAATTTTATATTAAAACAGTTACATGAACTGCTGGCTATTTTTACTTATACAGCACAAGGGGTAACATGCAGAATAACAAGCTTTTCTATCCTTAAAATACTTGGTTTCTTTCAAATTGTTTTGATGCTCCTGTTACATCTGAGTATTTTTAAAGAATTCATGGTGAGAGTGAAGCATTGCTCTCTAAAATAAGAACTAAAAGTTCTTATTTTAGTTTTAAAGTTTGGATTGTACCTTCAGTTTCTCTTTGTGTCTGACTACTGTAACTGCTAGATAAATGTAACAGTGAAAAGAGTAATGACATCTTGGCTGTATTATTTTCAAGGAATAACAATTTGAAAAAATGACATGTACTAAGTACTTAGCAAACCTACTTTCAAACCATGAAAGCCTTAGGTCTAAAATAAAGAATAGGAAAAATAGTAATTTCAGAAAGTTATTTTTAACTGTTAGTCTCAAGTGGGCAGACAAAGGTACTGCTGCTTTGTCCAGTGGTATTCTCATTTTTTATCTAAAAAGACTGGGACCAAAAAAAAAAACCCCACTGAAAAACTTAGAAGGCAAATAGCTATATTGATGAAAGTATTATCAGAAATTTTGTAAGTCCTATGAGCTGCACCCAAAAATACTTTTTGGACAGAGTGTGCCAGGACTTTGATTTTAAATACCAAGCTAAGACAGCTTTGCACAAACTGAAGATAATTCTATGCTGTCATTGGAACTGGTAGTTAGTAATTACTTGCCTATGTCAAAATAGCTGCCTTTGGTTATTACTAATTTGGTTAACACTTACTGGCTATTCACATACGTTGATTAGTTTTGCTTTCCATTGCATATGTTACAGTAATAGTATACTTCTTGTTGGGTAATGAAAATACTAAATTTTGTAAGCAAACAATTGGTCTTCTAGTTTATCTTCAATAAATTTTAAGTCTAGAATTATTTTACCTTCATGGCTCTTTATTTTCCAGGTAAGATGATTGAAAAGAAAGCATGAGTAATTGTCTTCTGGACTGGATTCCTGGTCCATCCAATCCAGAAGTCTTTTCTTGAAGTGACCAACTACATGAGAAGAAAGCCCACTAGGCTTTCAGCAGGTGACCTTCACTGAAGGTTGATTGTCCTTGGAAGAACCTGTTTTTTAGTCACTTTAGGGCCTAGTTAAGCACTTAAGCTGTGTCGGAAGCTGCTGGGATGTATTAACTATTCCATTCCCATATTTGGAACTTTCAATATGGAAAAAGGCCATTTTAAAGCATTCATATACATTGGGTATTGCCTAGGCTGCTGTGCTCACTTCAATATGAAAAGTAAAGTTGAGTACAATAACTAAAGCCCTAAGGATTTAAAAGGCAATGTTGGTAGGTTATGTTTGGAGATAAGAATTTTAACATTTAAGGAAATCCTTAGAAACCAACATGCAGGAAAAAATGAATTGTGGAGGTTAACCATTCTGTACCTTGATTTTTAAAAACTTGTGCATATGGAGAAAACTTAAAATTGACAGCATAGTTTCACCATTGCTTGAGGATGACAATAGGTTTTTATACAGTATTTTCCTCTGAAGGCACAGAAAGTCCAATATTTCTCTGAACAGATTGAGAGTTCTTGAATGAATTGAGCAAAATTCTTAGTATTCTAAGCATCAAGATTTGCTGCTGTTTGTTCAGAAGGCTGTCCTACTCAAAAGGATCATTTTTATCCCCTATGAGTGATGGAAGTACCCAATTCTTTGAAAATAGTACCCAAAATCACAACTTTCTGTTATTGATTGCTTATTCTCCAAGAAAGCCAGTTCTGTGGTCATCATGAGGAATTGAAGAGAAGCACCAACCTTGCCTTTCTGAAGCATTTCACTGGGACCACTTAGTTTATTAAATTTATATGCTACCCATTTTGCTGTCAAGCAAATTTGGACTTCTTCCTGCTCTGCTATTATATCCTAACTTAAATATTCTCCCAAGAGAAAGAGCCAATATGTAATCAGTCGAGAAGAGAAAGATGCTTCCTAAAATTATGAATGTGTGCTTCCTTGGTGTGAGTTAGTAATCTTGCAAGGGAGGAGAGCTATCCTGGGAGGATCAATGTAGGGATACTATGTTATTGGCAGTAAATGCAAATCTAAAAGGGTAGGAATGCAACCCTTTCATGTGAAGATAGAATATTGGAGTGTAAGTATGCATCAGGTGTTTAGTGAGGTTGTTAGTACAGGGAGTCCCCAGTTTGAGTTATGTTCCTAATCTATTTAAGTAAGAGCTCATATTTACATACTGTCCAACAAAAGTGCTGAAACCACATAATGCTTTGGAAACTGCTGAAAAAATCATATATATTAAAAACTTATGGCTTCAGTACTTCCTAAAAATTCCTCTTATATTAGGTATTTTGTCCTTAAAAGAAAGAAATAATGCTAGGAAGATGAGAAATGTGAGTTCATTGAGCCAATACCTAGTTCTTTACTTCAGAGTGGTGCGTGTTCAAGATTTTAGACAGAATAAAACTAATCTTTGGGGGTGGGGTGTATGTGGGGGGTCGCTTTCATTTATTCTAGTCACCAGCTCCAAAAGGACAAATTTAGGAAGTCAAAATAATAATAGCAATCTGCAAAGTCTACTGCATCAAAATCACACCAGATCAATAATTCAGTCTGAACATACATGAAGCTCCAGAGCAAAACTAACTTCCACTTGGGGGGAGGACTTCAGGATCTTGGCTGGACACACACTACCAGCCTCTTGGTGAAGCTTACTCACTAAATAATACTTCTGGCTCTCAACCATCCCAGAAGAACTTTGTGCTCCAACAGAGGAAGCTGGTTCATAAGCTTTCTAACTTCTCAGGTTGTTCAGCTCCTTTCACTCAGACATGAATTGGTTACAAATACATATAGATGGAGGCTGAATGTCAAGCACTGCATGCTCTCGGCTACAATGCAGCTTCCATCCAGATCAGGCTAGCCTTCTAGACAGCAGTGACAATCTGGATCTATCAGATCACTTGATGTGCTTTCTCAAATGCTTTCTACAATGGCCCTGTATATCAAATCTTGCCTAGTGAACTATTAGGAAGTTCAGTCTGCTGCTTACCCTGCTGCCTATGTCATGATCTAAACCTCCATCAGCATTTTCTACTCCATTTGAGTGAAACATGAAGGAGAGCAGGAGAAAGATCTTCAACCTCTTTTACAAGGCAATACCAATTTAATTTATAGGTCACAGCTTAGGCTTCCTTCAAAATTGAGACTTGCAGCCAATCTTGCCTCAATTTTCTGAGTTTCTGAAAATTCTTGCCAGAATTTTCTGGCATACTGGGAAATATTTTGGGAACTCAGCCCAGGCAGAATAAGAAAGTAAAATATTGGACTAAACATGAAGTTGCTTTTTTAAACCATTGCTGAAAGTCATTCACATCAATCCACCTGTTGGTGTACTTCCTTCCTTCCTTCCTTCCTTCCTTCCTTCCTTCCTTCCTTCCTTCCTTCCTCAAATGTATTTATTCAAATTTCTCTCATTCTACTCATTCCGGTAGACTGGATTGCTTAAAAAATCCAAAATGCAATTTTATTTAACAATAAAAACAGTTTTAAAAAGCCATTCAGCAACACAAACAACCCAGACTAAAACAACCATAATAATAACAGAAAAGCACAATAGGGTGTCCATAAACAAATTACCCTCAGGTTTGAGACCAAGAGTAGGCCTTAAAGCAGTGGTGAAATTCAGATTTTTTTATTACCAGTTCTGTGGGCATGGCTTGGCGGGCGTGGTATGGCTTGGTGGACGTGGCGGGGGAAGGATACTGCAAAATCTTCATTCCCACCCCCACTCTGGGGCCAGCCAGAGGTGGTATTTGCCGGTTCTCCAAACTACTCAAAATTTCCGCTACCAGTTCTCCAGAACCTGCTGAATTTCACCCTTGCCTTAAGGGTTTTTTGAAACCCCAGGAGAATGATGCAATCTATATCTCTGATGGGATGCTCTCCCAGGGAGAAAATTCACACTTCCTTAGTTCCATAAGACAACAATTTTAACAAAGGGATCTGAAATGTATCCACTCTGCAGAATGTATTGGACAGGCAGAAACAGTAGAGAGATGGATGGTTCTTATCCAGGCCCTATGTCATGACGGTAAAACCAGCACCTTGCGTTTCATCTGTAGCAGCCAACTAGCAATTAATGCAGGGGTGACACGAATACACCAAGAAGCATCTGTTATTGTCCATGCTGCTGTATTTTGAACCACTTCCAAACGGTTCAAGAGCAGTCCCGGGTAGAGCACATTGAAATAATCCCATCATAAAATGGGATTATTTCCCATTTTATGATGGGAATTCCCAATGCATGACAAATGCATGACAAATAGTCCAAATTCCCAATGCATGACAAATAGTCAGAAGGGCCTCCTGGTTGAGAAGAGGGAGGAACTGGCACATGAGATGGCACCCGAGATGGACCCATGCAAAGGACTTCGTGGCCAGAACTGCTACCTATTCATCAAGCATTCATTGATCAAGCATTCATTGATCAAGCATTCATTCATTGAGGACCCAGTTTGTTGGGGGCAATAAGCTGACTTTGTATAAATATAAATATACAAAAGTATGAAGGCTATTGCTTAATGCATTGTAAGCCGCCCTGAGTCTCCGGAGAAGGGCGGCATGTAAATCAAATTAAAAAGAAAAAAGAAAAGCAGGAGAACCCCTAAAATGCTTGATAACCTTGAATGAAGAAACGCAACCCCATCTAAGACTAAAGGTTAAAACATCGCCGTTCGAGGAGAGCCTCAGAGCCACAGCCTCTCAGTCTTGTTGAGATTGAATGGAAGCTTGAGCCTCCCAATCCAGACCTGAACACTGGGTCAGTTATTACCTTTTTAGCTTTTTATCTTGTCTTGTTATTACCTTTTTATCTTACCTTTTTATCTTGTTCCATTCTTATCAAGTCAGAAAGTCACAGCCTCTTCAACAGCAGGATGTTTATCTAGCGCCACCTTGTGGCTGTTATGCAACTTTATTAAATAAGGTTGTGATAGAGCTAAAGATTTGAATAGATGGCAAACCTTTGGCAGGTGTGCCAGAGGAGGCACGCAAAGCCCTTTCTGTGGCCACGCATGCTGTCGCCAGCTGCACTTCCAGGTTACGTTGCATGCAGCTGGTCCAATGCACATGTGCGTGCGGCCAGCCACTCTCTTCCAGGTTCCCTGGTGCACATGCATGCTGGCAAGCTGGTCTTTGCACATGTGCACAACAGAATCCAGAAATGCAGCTAGCGATGGCGGCCAGCCACTCTCTTCTGGGTTTCGGTGGTCCGGCATATGTGTGCTCCTGTGTCGGGACTCGACCAAAAGGTTAGCCACCACTGGAATAGAAAAACCTTTATTGTAATTCACAATGCTACACATTAAAATGAAATTCAGATGCACCACTCTCGAAAGAGAAAAATGTTATGCACTAAACAATGTCACCATTCCAAGAATAATAATTATAATAGTAACAGCAGCAGCATCCCAAAATGCCAATTTATTTGAAAATGATACTACAATTGAAGGAGAAAACAGTTTGGAGAGGTTGCAAGTACACCAGATACACTTCCCAGCAACTACTTTAAAAAGTTTGGCCCATTTTTTTTCTTGGGCCAGTGCGGTGATTACTTGTGTTCAGGATCCCTTTAAATGTCAGTTGTGCATAATGTTACACTATTTCTGTAAACCAGGCAAAATTTGACTACATATTTGCTTAACAAAAGTCATCATCAAGCCGCCTGTTTAACCAAATTAACAAATGAGGAAACAAACAGTAATGGCATATGGAACAACTTTGGCTAAATTATAGAATTCTATATACCCGTATTTTCCGGCGTATAAGACAACTAGGCGTGTAAGACGACCCCTGACTTTTCCTGTAAAAATATAGGGTTTGGGCTATACTTGCTGTATAAGACGACCCCTCTTCCAACGCACACCAAATAAAAATTAAAAAAACATCAATTGGCTCACCCACAATGTAAAAGCAGCTGTGCTAGACCCAAAATGGCCCCTGCAACAAGCAGGAACCTCACACAGCCACAAAAAGCCCAAAAACCCAACTTTCACACTTTATACATACAAAATTCCACATACAGCTTTGTGAGATTTTGTGCGTTTGTGTAGTTAGAGTGAAACACTACAGAAACACACTAAATCTCAGAAAGCTGCACAAATATTATTTTATTTTTATTTTTTTTTATTTTTATTTTTATGCTAAATTTAAAACTTCCTAGCCTAAAACTTAGACCTAGCCTTTAAAAGGCTAGGTCTAAAAAATAACAAATTAAAAAAAAACCCAATTAACTATTTTTTTTAAAGCTCCCAAAGGGGAAAAAAACTTACCCAATAGAACAGGAGTCTCCAGCCTTGGCAACTTTAAGACTTGTAGACTTCAACTCCCAGAATTCCTCAGCCACCTTTGCTTTGCTGGCTGAGGAATTCTGGGAGTTGAAGTCCACAATTCCCTGCCTTCTTGATTGCAGGCAGGAAGATTCAGTTGCTTGCTGATGCAATAGATTGCAGGCAAGTGAAGCAAGGCAAGGGTTGCGGCTAGCAGCTAAAGTAAGCAAGCTGGAGTGGGGGGGGGGGATTTTTGCTACCAATTAGCAGGCAAAAATTAGCAGCTGGGATCGCCAGAGCCATGTTAAAGGGATCTTTTTTTCCTTTTACACGGCACTGGCCATCCAAGCTCCAGCGATCCCAGCTGAGTTGCTTGCTAATCAGGGATCGCCAGCACCAAGTAAAAGGAAAAAACTTTTTCTTTTATATGGCTCTGGCGTGTAACTTAGCTGATTAGCAGCAACTCAGCAAGCAATTCAGCTTGGCTCCTCAGAGCCATTTAAGGCTCGTCAGAGCCTTTCAGGCTGGTCTGCCTGGTTACAGGAGAACGACACCCTGCGTATAAGACGACCTCCGACTTTTGAGAAGATTTTTGTGTGTTAGAAAGTAGTCTTATACGCAGGAAAATATAGTAATTAAAAGCATTACATCTGCATCTCATTAATGGTTTTTCTGTCAATAATGGAACAGATTTGTCCCTTCTAGGTCCAGGTTAATGCTGGGCAGTAATGCTACTGTGTATGTCCACACATAAAACACATACACAGTAGGCAACAAGCTATTTGAAGAATATGATAGCTATCACAATTATTAATATACTGTGTGTGCATAATATATATTATCTCCATATACCCAATTGCTATGCAACATTACTGTATGTAGCTATTTAGACTGATGAAAGGACCTTGAAATTTTGCAGCTAATTTATTTAAATGTATTGACTGCCCAACTCCAATGAGTCCTAATCCTCTCCCTACACATTTCCATTTTATGGCTGAAGAACAATTGGTTAACGAACTACATTCAAGATATTGTAATATGAAATCCCTTCTATTTCTACCTGTAAGATATATTTGCCAATTAAAATTAACCAAGGTTTTTTTAATGGTCACTATTTTAGCCCAGAATCACTTAAAGGTCTACTTGTGAGAATGCCTCGCCCCCTTTATTTGCTATAATGGTAGTGGAATTTGCATACACAGACACAAACACATTAAGATATTATAGCTTAAAACAACTGAGACTGGATGGACCACAAATTAAATAGTTAAATAAAACCACAGAGACACTGCTTCTTTGGTGTACTGAAATTCAGCAAAATGTACTGAATATTATGTGAATGTTAAAAGTAATCTAGGGTTAGGGTTAGCCTTCTATGAAGTCTAGAACAAAAACTGCCATCACAGTTCAATTCAGAGAACCTTTTTATGCATACAAGAAATGTTTGCTTCCCAGTATATCTCCTTAGAAATCCTAGGCCAATTGCATGGGAAAACAGCATTGGAAGTGGAAAAATCATTTAGGGTTAGATACCCCTCCCATCATGTCTGGCCCAAAAATGAACATCAAATTAAATTCAGAGAGACTCTTTGTGGTTAATGTATGTTTTCATAACTCTCTCACTAGAAATTCTGGGCACACTGAATGGGAAAATCCGATTAAAATTAGACATTCACTATGATATTCACTTTCTTGTGGCCAGGAGTCACACAAAGCAGTCTAGTTTATTAAATGCAAACAAATGTTACAAAAAACCCCTCCAGCAAGAGGCTATTATAATCCTTTTTTGTTTCTTAAGTCAAATTCAGTGATGTGCTCTTTTGTAAATACAAACAAATTATACAATTTATCCACTACCAGGGTTATCAATATTTATGTATTTATTAAAGATATACATTAATCAAAGTACATAGATTTACAATTCTAAACTCCAGCAATACCCATCATGGTTCATTGATTGTGGCTCAAAAAGTGCTACTTGTACTAGTAGCTTCAAACTTTCTTTAAAGCAGTACTTCCGTAGCAGATATTGGCTCAGCAGTCCTAGATAAAGTGCCTATCTGCTCTGTTCTTCCATGGTTGCTTTTCACAAATATCAGTAAATTACAACCAGCAGCTGGTGAAATCCCAGGGATGCGGCTGACAGCACTGATCTAAAACCAGAGAAGGCAAAAGAGCTGATTTTATAATATAGTAACTGCAGTAATGCTATTATATGCACAAAAGATGGGAAACTACAGAAACACCCATAGAGAAATTAATTGTGAAAATGACTGAGTTTGCAGAAATGGCTAAATTGACTTGTTTGATTAGAGAAGAAGCCATTACTACATTGATAAAAGACTGGAAACACTTTATGGTCTTTTTTTTTGCTGAGAATGGATGAATTCCAGATTTACTGATTAACGGGGTTGTTAATGGGAAGAAGGGAATCAAGATATACAATCTGGGAGGGTGGAGATAGTAACTGTAACTGAAATAGCTTCTGTATAACTTTTTTGGTCCTTTGCTGTCCCTATTTTTTCTTTTATATCTTTTTTCTATTTTTTCCTGTTTTCCTATTAGGTTTTTAATCTTATGTAAAATTCTCATTAAAAAAAAAATTCTTTCAAAAGAGCTCATTTATATGATAATTGCTTCCCAGAAATCAAGAAGCTGACAAAATGATTGTGTAGTGCTTCCCTTGAAAGGGTTACTGGCCCTTCTATCCTTTTCCCAGGTGATCAACTTGACCTGGCCCACACACACCAATACACTTTGGATGGAGTTACAAGTTTTAATTAAGATAAAAAAATAAAATCAAATTAAGCATCACAATAATACAAAACATTAAAATGGCAAGCAAAATGTCCCATTTTGCTTGCCATTTGGCCAAAGACTGCCTCTTTGGCCAAATGACCCCTCACCAATCCTGTTGCCATGTCCTCTCAGGCCCAATGAGAGGCCTATCTGGTGGCAGCCAGGATAGAGTCTCTAGGCCGATAGGAATCCTCCTCTCTTCTCTTGGGTGGCAATCTCACAATCTCTCTCTCTCTTTTTGAGAGAGTGCAGGCACTTTCCATCTCAGTAGCTTTGTTCTTTCCACTCCCTCTCAGATCTGTTTCTCCTCAGCTTTCTCCCCCAGTCCTGTTTTATTTCAGCTCCCTTAAGCTGTCCTTTTACTCCCTCTGCTGGAGACTATATCGCCCATAAAAGAAACAAAAAAAACACAAACACACCCCTAATATGTTCATTTATTCTTCACTTTTGTACCATTGGAAATGCCTGAGAAAGGAAGCAATTTCTCAGGCAGAGTCCACGATTTCTTTTCTCTTAAACTTAAGAGGAACAGCTGTTGATGTTGCATTTGTCCACAGAAATTTAAATCTTGGAAAATCCATGAAGCTGAAGCTCGGAAATAAAATTCTTCACTTTTATTAGCCACTTCATCCAATTCACTGTAAAAGTTAAAGACAAATACACTTTTAGAATAGGAGCATATACTAAAGAAAAATTGAACCAGGTAATGCCATAATCTCAATTTACTTATGTAGAGACATAGCATGCTAATTCCGCTGAGGTGAGCAATGTATAAGTACAGAACAAGGTAAGAGATTGTAAGGAAAAAACAGGAGATTAAAAATAATTGAGTAAATGGATTTTTTTTCTGCTTTTGCAATGATGATGATAATGATTTGTGCAGCTCCCCATCTCATCTGAAGGACCCTAAGCAGCTGATCCAGTGACCCCACCTTCTTTATAGTTCACCCATTTTTCTATACAAACTTTTCATTCATTCATTCATCTATCCATCCATTTTTACTCCCCTCTTTCTCTTTTGCTTAAGTTTCAACTTCTACCCTCAAAACAATGCTATAGAGCACTGCACACCAGAACAACTAGACACAAGGACAGTTTTTTTCCTGAGTGCCATCACTCTGCTTAACAATTCCCACAACACTGACAAATAATTTATTAAGACTGAATTACTATTATTATTCTTTTCCTTACAAGTATCTATCTCTTCCACTTATTACTATAACCCGGTTTCTTGCATCTTTCAATTAATATTGTTTTTATTTGTTTCCTAGTTACAATTTGATAGCTTATTAGTAACCTTGGCTATCACTAAGTGTTGTATCTTTTTATTCTTGATGAATGTATTTTATTTTTCTTATGTACACTGAGAGCATATACACCAAAGACAAATTCCTTGTGTGTCCAATCACACTTGGCCAATAAAGAATTCAGTTCAGTTCAGTTCAGTTCAGTTCAGTTCAGTTCAGTTCTATTGCAGTGGGATTGAGATAGACTATATTCTAGTCTATCTCAATCTCACTGCATCTAATCTCCTTTGAGTGGCTAATGAGCCACTTTCACTTTTTTTTAAAAAATAGGTTATTTAATTAAATGGGTTATTTGTTTATTGAAGCTATTTCTTCAATATGGTTGACAGTAGTTTCTTGGTTATGCCGATTCCCTTCACCAACGAACGGTCCGAAGACCGCCGAGGCTCGCGAGGGACTGGGAATCCCCAGGCAAACCCCAAGAAACGGCGAATCCCAAGCCCCGCCCTCATCCTCGAGTCTCTTAAAGGGGAAGCAGAATGACTGGCCGTTTACAAGCGCCTCGCTCCGTCAAGACGGAGTTTCTCCTCAGCTCCCCTCTGCTCTCCTCCTCCTCCTCCTCTAATCTTCCCCAAATCGGGGACGCTAGGCTGTTCCTTCCACCGGTCCGGTAACCGCCTGCCCTGCTCTCCCAACTGGACCATTAGGCAGCCAAGCCAGGCAGGCCATCCTATCCTATATGCGCAAGACGCTCGCCCCGCCCTCCACAACACAAGAGCGGCTTCGCCCAACCGCTATCTCCTTCATTCGGACCGAGACTGGAGTACCGGCGGTTGCTGCGGTTCCTCTCGGTCCGGGTTTGCCGCTTGGCCAGCCTTTTCCCTCCAGCAGAGGCCGTGGAGAAAACGCGGCCGGCCTTTCTCCGCCTCAACGGCAAAGCACCCCTCCCTCCGCCTACAAGGACGCTCCGAGTAGGGCTTTTCAAGGTTTCTTCGTGAGGAGAAGTTCAGGCTCGGCCGCAAGAATGGGAGACGAGAAGGGAAGAAGGGAAAAACTGACCATCTCTATTCCCAGCGAAGGCTGAGACGAAGTCGGGTAGTAAGGGTAGCTTTATACAGGTAGTCCTCGACTTACAATAGTTTGTGTAGTGACCTTTTGAAGTTACAGCGGCATTGAAAACAGTGACGTTTTGACCATTTTTCACGTTTACGGCCGTTGCAGCCTCCCCTTGGTCGCATGATTTACATTCGGGTGATTGACGGCTGGTTCATACTTATGACGGTTGCAGTGTCCCAGGGTCACGCGATCGCTGTTTGCAACCTTCTCATGAACAAAGTCAGTGGGGAAGGGAGATTCACTTAACAACCCGTGTTACGAATTTAACAACTTTGGTGATTCACTTAATAGATCTGTCAAGAAAAGTTGTAAAATGGGGCAAAACTCACTTAACACATTTCTCGCTTAACAACATAAGCTTTGCGCTTATGCATGGCACAGCAAGGCAAGCTTAAAATATGTGGGGTTGTTTAGAAACAAGAGAAAGTCCTAGCACAGGGGAACTTGTTTCACTACTAATAACAATTAAAATGATCCAATGCGATATGAGTTAATAATGTTCAGTAGGATTAAAATATATAAGTAGCAATTAGTATCTGGGAAAAAAATGTCAGTGGAGGAAGAGTTGCTTCTAGAACACTCTTTTTATTATTTTTTAAAATTCCTTTTTGGTGGTTTTGTTTTTTAAATATTTTTATAGAAGTTCATTATGTATGTACATGCAATTCTTTTTTGTTTTTACTTAAGTATTTTAATAATAAAGAGATTTTTCTTTAAAAAATATCAATAGATATTGGATTACATATTTTTCTTTGACTTTTGGACAATGAAAATGGGCTTAGAATAAAAAAACTTACTGTTCAGCACCAGAAAGACAAACATATAGCTCCAAACTATTTATAGATTATTATAGATCAACTATGGATGTCTGCAGTGAATTAGAGCATTAATTTATCGAAATATGTATGTCTGTAAATAAGCGTATGATTTTGTTTCTTCTCTCTCACCTTTTTTCTCCTCTTTATAAAAAAAGGTATGGATTTCCCCTGTCCAGTCATGTCCAGACCTAGGGGGCAGTGCTCATCTTTGTTTCCTAGCAGAGGGAAGCAGCATTGTTGAGACTCTTCTGTGGTCATGTGGCCAGTATGACTACGCTGAGGCACACAGAGAACTGTTAGCTTCCCATTGAAGTGGTACTTATTTATCTATTTGAATTTACATGTTTTAAACTGCTAGGTTGGCAGGAATTGGGGCAAGTAATGGGAACTCACACCGTTGCACAATGCTCAGATCTTGAACCTTTTAAATATTTTTGTTAAATTTTTTTTGCATTCAGTTATTTTTTTTAAAAAAAAGCTATTCAGGCTATCATTGATCATCTAGACTTCCCTAATTTGGTATGAGTTGGGCAGCATTATTGTGAGATCTGACCCAGTGGTGGGTTGCTCCCGTTTCGCACTGTTTCGCAGTAGTAAAAATTTGTAGTAGTTCGGAGAACTGGTAATAACATTGGTCCCCTACCCGGGGGCTGCTTGCTTACCCCGCCCACCTCATCAGCGGTTGTTTTTTTTTTTTTTACTTTTAAAAGCATTTTTTCTATAACCTCTTCGGCCGAAAAAATGCTTTTAAAAGTAAAAAAAAAAAAGCTTCTGATTCACGCTGCTCAGCTGGGATCATCAGAGGCTTTTAAAAGCATTTTTTCTGCAACCTCTTAAGGTTGTAGAAAAAATGCTTTTAAAAGTAAAAGAAAAAAGAAAAGTTGGCCACGCCCACCCAGTCACATTAACCCCCACCAAGCCATGCCCACAAAAAAAAATAAAAAATAAAATTAAAAAAATTTATTACCCACCCCTGGTCTGACCCCAATGAATATGTATTAGATGTTATCCCAAAAAGTAGCAAATAAACACAAGTCTATATTGTTGCATAAACCCACCCTGTATAATTAAGATACGTTATGTTGTATGAATTAAATAATGGCATCATCATGACTCATCTTGTCATATGAATACACTTTGGGCACCAAAGTGTTTTCATGAAATACTTACAGAAAATCCTTGATTTATGACTACAAAGCAGCCCAAAGTATGACAGTTAATAAGTGAGTTTTGCCTCATTTTATAATTTTTTTGCCATAGTTGTTTAATGAATTACTGCAGTTGTTAAGTTAGTAACAGGGTTTTTAAGTGAATCTTGGCTTCCCCATTGATTTTGCTTTTCAGAAAGTTGTAAAAGGCAATCACATAACCCCAGAATACTGCAATCGCCATAAAGAGGAGTAAGTTGCCAAGCATCTGAATTTTGATCATATGACTATAAGGATGCTACAATGGTCATAAGTGTGAAAAATGGCCATAAGTCATTTTTTTCAGTGCCATTGTAATGGTCATTAAATGAACTGATGTAAGTCGAGGACTACTTGTATTTGACATAAAATGAATGCTATGAATGTCCATTTTAAGCATGGGGAATAGTCTGTTGCATCAATTTTAGCCCCACTGATGACAATGACGTCATATTTCGAAGTGCTGAACTCCATATCCCCCACAGTCCCACTGCTCCACACACGTTGCAACTGCACTCCAATGACTGGTTTATTTATATGAATCCTTTCTTTCCTACAACTAATGGATAGAATTTTGTCAAACTCAAGCTGTAACCTCCTAACTACTAGCTATGCCCTGAGAGAGTCTAAGTGTGTGGCTACCTACCCTGAACCTCTTCCTTGCTCCCCTATCTAGCTTGGCACTGTGCAGTCTCTTGATACAGCTGTCTGAGAAATCTCTGTGCTGCCCAAACTCTCCCCCACTGCTCTTTCAGATTCAGTCCTGGTCACCTAATCTGTTCTTAAAGCTTTTTCAAAAATCAAAAGGCATGGAGCTAACTTAATTTTGGGAAGAATATTCTGTACAGAGGGCATCACAACTGAGAAGACACGTGCCCTGAGACCCACCAAATGTAGAACCGTAGCCGCCCTGAAGTTCTTTCAAGAGAAATGGGCAAATAAAGTATGATGGAGCAAGAGCCATACTGTAATCGGACATCTCTCAAATTCTGTTCACTCACCTCTGCACCACTTTTTCAGTCTAAATTGTGCATATTTCTCCAGAGACCTTCCTCTTTTCTTCAATGGCACTATTTTTTCTATGGCATTTTTCTTGTTAGGTCATCCTTTTGATTCCACCAAATGCATCAATAGGATTATTGTTTCTCCCAATATTGAAAAATAGATAAAAACTCTTAAATAACATTCATCCAGCTGATCAGCTTGCTTTGCTGATTTCCTTTCTGAGGTCATGCTTCACAATAGTGCTGATAGGTAGATAAGCTCACCACAAAGGAGAAGTAAATAAAACTTATTGGTGGGCTGAATGAAAGCTATTCACAGAGTTTTTTCTCTGTGCGCACACTGAGTGTACTGATCCTTACTCATTGTGGACTGGTAGCTTAGATTTTATTTTTATTTAACTGCATTTATATATCTTAGGTTTAGTTTACAATATTTGTTTGCTTATTTGTTAATTTATCTTATTTAATATCACACTTGTTTACTTAATTTAGTTGAGTTTATACACACTTTGTTTATTTCTTCAGGATATATTTGTTTCTTTAGTTAGGATTAGTTTAGTTTAGGACATTGACTTCATCATGTTCTGTTTTATTTATTTATTTACTTGTAAACTTGCATGTCTGATTCTAGGATTTAGGATTCAGAGAGGTAACTTGACAGGCAACATGACAGAAGGATAATAAATAATAATAAAACAGGAATCAGAAGAATGTAGGAACAAGCAAAATTGTTTTAGAATAATTTTTAGAATAACCTTTGAATCTGAATATTTAAAAAATATTTCTACATCTTATTTCAAGCCCTTTCTTGGGGAATTGTGTTAATCTATGGCCTTGCTTGGGGTGCACAGGAAAGCACACAGTTGTAGGACTGGTTAGAGTCCTTAAATCCTTCTTCCTAATTAATTTTTAACATTACTTGCCTCTCTTAAATTTTATATATGGTGCTTATGTTTTTAATATTTCATTTGTATAGATCCTATAGTCTCTTGGGGGTGGGGAGGAGATGGGCAGTTCTTAACAGTTAGTGAACATTGTCGCTTCATTATCCCGTGTCCCTTTTTAGCACTAGAGAAGGTCCAGTGTGTCCTTCACCCCTTTTTCAATGCACCAAAGTAGTGGGGCAGGAGTGAGTATCCCCCTTCCTACTGTTTTTGGCTATGACAGGTGTAGGCAAAATGGTGGAAGGGATGCTGTCCCCTCTACCTGCTCATACCTGCTCCCATGATAAACAACCCATTTGTTTACATCCTCATTTGTGCACAAAAAGGTACAGTACAGTCTCCATTGTACAATTGTTTGTGCAATGGAGTACAGTCTCCATTGTTATGGAAGAAAGGATATAAGAGGCATCCCAATAGAGCAGCTAGAGTCAGGTTTATTTTTGCGCAAAAATGATTCAGAACCAGAGTTGTATCTGAAAGTTCTGAATGAAGAATCCATCTTTTACACTACACCTTTTATACAGTTCTTAAACAAAGGATTCTGCTAACACAGCAACTTTTCCATATATGGTTAACATACATTTGTCATTTTTAATTGTCATTTTCTTAATTATTAAAAGTTTTACATTATCTATCCAACACTCATAATTCTTCTTGTATTTTGGCTTAAGTACAAATTTCTTCTTGTTGAAGGACAAGTTTTAGCCCATGTGGATGCCCATGACCTAACCACCTTTAGCCATCTGTCTTCTGACAAACTAGGGATACTCCTTTCTTCTGACAGGCCATGGGGGCCTCGTTAGAGCATCAAAGGAAATTGTATCTTGGCTTTTGTATTCTCTGCAGCTGCACATATTTCTCGTCTTCAGAATATAGTTGCTTTTAGAATATATTTTATAAAGAATATATAAAGGTATCCAAAGATCATCTATCCTGACCCACATTACCATTGCACAAACAAAACACCTGAGAAGGAAAAGCAACTTTCAGAAAGGCAGCCTCTCAGTCCATATGCATTGACTATGGATTGGAAAAGGGCCTTTGAATTGGGAAGGAAAATGGCAGAAAGAAATATTAGCATGCCAAACCATAAGGTTGATACCATGGCCACGTTCATGCAGCACAGTACATCTATGTCTGTATGGAGTTGAGAAGTGAATTGAGAGTCTTTTATAATGTTAGGTACTATGAGCACATTATATCAGTTCTATTACATCTAGGCTAGACACTTTATCTGCTTTTTTGGCAATTTCTTTAGGGAAATTGTAGAAAAAGTGGTGGGATTCAAGACTTGGGCAGAAACTGCATTGGTTGCCCCTGGTGGATGACAGTCTCAGGACCTGCTTGGAGACGTACATCCTTCTTGGTTCATTTACATTTCTAGGGGCCTTTGTTATTATTAAGCAAAGTATCCTGGACTGCTTTCAAGGGTTTGAAGTTGAGAGCAAGTAATGATTCTGCTACTTCCTGAGTGGATAGTCCAGTTGATGGAAATAAGGTTGAAGTAATCCAGTAGCTGCTCACCTGAGTACATGAAGCTGCTGAGGTGAGGTCATCCATCCGTTTGGGATGTAGAATCACTGATATACTGATGATAACCAGTTGCAAATCCCCTGGATGTGCCAGGTGAAACTCCTGAGCTAGTACTTGTAGTAGTAGTTAGGCTCTAAATGAACAATCTGAGATTGAATCCTATGTCCAAAAAAGCATTTCTCACTACACACAGCAGTGGAACCAGAATAGTAATGCACCAATATCTTCTATGATAATCAGCTCAGAACTGTATCAGAGGAAAGCTGGAAATAAACTAGGCCAGACTGGCTGATTTAACAGTATTTTTGTACCACTGACTCCATATGAATTCTTGACAATGTACAAACAGCTGCATAAAATCCATGCAATTAGTAGTCAGGAGGCCCAGAGTCACTTTACACCAAACTAGAGATGGAAAGAATCTAGCCTGTGACCATGCTGTCAGCAACATATCCTCAGAGACATTGTCAATTGTTCATACAGCAAGGTTTATATTGGAAGAAGAGGGCCATTATAATATCACTTTAACAGCAGAGCAACTAAAGGCAACTTCAATTGTCCCCAGTTGGCTACAGACAAAATTCAGGTGATGTCATAAGGATTGTTTTTTAATAGTGGTTAACAGTAATTAGTGAGGGTCTTCATGCTATTTTCAAATACTATGGATACAATCTGGCAAATTGTGTAGCCTATCAAAATCTGCTCCTTTTTCCTCACACCAGCTTCAACAGACACACCCCTCTCCAATAAACAAATAAATCAATCAATAAAATCCCAAGCAAATTCAGTTTTGCCTACATCATATCATATGTATTAAAAATTCAAATCAAATTTTAATATAGTTCCTTCCAGATCCCAGTTTTGAGATAAAACAATTTCTTAGAAGGATTATATGCACGATTAGTATTTTTTAAAATCTATTTAGAGCTAGAGGATTAAATTTTTATTCTTGACAGATTTTTAAAAATAGAGCAAAATAATTATTCTCTGCAGCTTCATTTGTAATAGTGTATATAAGGATTGCTTAAAAATCTAAATTCACCATACTTTGTCCCAGCTACAAATATGAACATTTTGTTTTGAAAAGGCATATAGTATATAAATTATTCTGAAAACTAGGATAACTAAATTCTCCTCCTGTAGTTGATTTGCCCTCGATGTTCAAAATGTCTTTTTTTGCAAGTACTATCGCCAGAATACAAGCAACATCAAAGAGATAAAGGTGAGTAACCAACCATATTGTTTGTGTAAGTACCTGTAGTAGAAGTGGGGACAGAAGGGCAGTTCTTCCTCTGTACTCAAGAGGGGAAACGAACCCTTCCTTCAGAACTACTGTCTTTGGGAGAGGCTCCCTTTAAGTTAATGGGAAGCAGATGCAAAAAGATCTGTTTCCCTACGCTAATTACACACAAGATTACATTTTAAATGCAGTGTGCCATTTCTAATGACCAGTCTTAAATTGCTGTGTCATTGGTGGCTTAATATGTAATGTCATGAATATTGTGTAACAGCACAAGTGTTTTTCCATAAAAATACAGAACAAGGAGATGTAATAAGAGAAAAGCACCAAAAGATAGCTGAGAAAAATGCCATGGTAAGAGATGTAAATAATTCATTTCCCTTACAATCCTGTTTTAAGCGTCTCTTTTTGTCTGCTTATTTGTATTCTATAATTGATGAACGCTTCTTGTAATTTCTGCATTTTAGTTGGAAGAAGAAAACAAATTCTTAGGCAGCAAAGTCGCAAGCCTTGAGGAGGAAAACAAACTCTTGAAAAAGAAATTTAGAGAAGGTCAAGGATGTGAGTTTAATTTTGACTTAACATTTTGATTATTTTCATATTAAAAACAAAAGTGATTTATTTCTTGTTAAATTTAGCTTTACAAGTACTAGTTATTTTGTTATTTTTTTGCCAGGGCTGGAAAAAGAAAAAGAAAACATAGGTACTATATAAATAGAAAACTGTGATTAAATTAGTAACCTAATTAGTGGACTAAATTAATGGATAAAGGAAATGCTGTGGATCAATGGTGAAATCCATTTTTTTTACTACCGGTTCTGTGGGAGTGGCTTTGGCATGGCAGAGGAAGGATACTGCAAAATCTCCATTCCCACCCCACTCCAGGGGATGGATACTGCAAAATGCCCATTCCCTCCTCACCCCTGGGGGAAGGATATTGCAAAATCTCCATTTCCACCCCAGTCTGGGGCCAGCCAGAGGTGCTATTAACTGCTCAAAATTCCGCTACCAGTTCTCCAGAAACTGTCAGAACCTGCTGGATTTCACCTCTGCTGTGGATATAATATACTTAAGAGTTCAGTAACACATTTGACAAAGTAGACCACAGCCTACAGTTCATCTTGATAAAGGTAGAACAATGTTGGATAGACAGTACCACCACCAGATGGATTCACAATTGGCTGACCAACCGCACTCAGCATTCAGCCCTCAATGAAACTGCATCTGCCTGGAGAGAAGCATGCAACGGTTTTGTCTTGGGTTGTGCTCTTCAACGTGCTTGTCAATGATCTAGATCCATGATGGCGAGCTATATTGGTGGGCATGTGAACTCAGCTCCAGCATGCATGGGTGCGCTGGCCAGCTGATTTTTGGGCCTTCCTTCTGGGCCCACTGGAAGCCAGGAAACAGGCTGTTTCTGGCCTCTGGAGGGCCTCCAGGTATGTGTGTGTGTGGAAGGCCATTTTCACCCTCCCCAGACTCCTAGAAAGGCTCTGGAGCCTGAGGAGAGCGAAACGGGGGATAGTATCAAGATCACAAGAAGTGATAGTAAGGCAATTAATCAATGGAATAGCTTGCTTCCCAGAGCTGTGGGTACTCCATCACTGGAAGTTTTCAAGAAAAGATTGGATTTCTATTTATCCAGAATGGTATAAGAATTCCTGCTTTGGGCAGAGGGTTGGACTAGAAGACCTCTAAGGTCCCTTCCAGCCCAGAAGGAAGGCCCGAAATTCTGATTCTTAGTAATGAGAAAGCAGCTACTGTTAATTACAGCAATTTTACATACAAGGAAGGGGAGAAGAAAATGTATTAAGTTTTAATCAGATACAGAAGTTATACTGTGGGATCCTTGGTGCTCTGAGCTTGGTTGTTTTCTTGCAGATATTTCATTACCCAGCTAAGTACCATCATCAGTACACATTTATAGCCTTTTTTTTTTGTCTTATGCTCCCTTCCCTCAGGGATTAGAAGGAGATGCTGATAGCAATGATAGAAGGCAAGAAAGGGAGTACAGTTATGTTGTAAGTGAATGGAACACTCCTTTCAGAAAACTTTAAAAATCAAACAGCACCACTGAAATTCTTTTTTAAAGTCTTAAGATGAGAGGACTTGCGGTTGATGTCGCAGCAGGAACGGACTGGAAAATAGGCTCTGATGAGCCGCACAAAATCCAGCTGGATGAACCACTGCTGGGAGGTTTTTGAGCCATAGCCTTCTTGCAGCAATAGGAGAGGCCATAGCCCTCTTGCAGAAGAAAGGAAAGGCGTTTTTTGGATCACAAGGATTTGGCAATTTCCTTGCAGGAACAGAAACAGCTCTCCCGAAGCAGCAGCAGGGGTGGTGGCCATCTTATGGTGGCCACCTTGAAGCTGGGACAACCAGACCCAAGAATTGAGCTGGAGCAGCGTTTGGATGGAGTGCTAGAACTGGGTGAGATAATTACCGATTTATGCAAGAAAAAAATGAAATTGGAATCTTAAAAGAAATTCCTGAGCCTGAAAAAAACACATGTGGAAAGAAGAAAAAACAGAGACTGTAATACAAAAAGCCTAAGAGGAAGTTTTAGATCTGGAAAATTGGGGAAAGCAAAATATTTTAAAAGGGGGGGGGGAAGTGATTTTTGGAAGAAAACAACTTATATGAGGATTTTAAAAATTTCTGGATATTTTGATAATTAATCAGATGTGACAGACTATTTTGTAACGAATAGAAACGGAGAGTGCCATCTGCTGAAGGAAAGGAAAAGTACAGTAATACTCTACTTAAATAGATAAAACAGAAGAAATACCAGCTGGAAGACTTGACCTTGATTATACAGAAGATAATTTGTGAGAACATTTAAGGAGTGACTGTGTTTTTAAATCTGAGATTTTGTTTCATTTCCCTTCTCTCATGGAAGATTGCTACAAAATGGAGTTGCAGATATATGAAGTTAATTTTGATGTTTAAAAGTATGCGTGAATTTTTATTATGCAAAAAGAAACAGAAAATTCATTGAAAGATATAGAAAAAGAAAATGAAGAGGTGTTTGAAGAGGGAATTGTAAACGAGAAGCAAGAAGTTAACAATGTTGAAGAGAAAATATTAAAAAATAAAAATCAGATATTATAAGAATTTTTTTGGGAATGTAAAAAGAGTAGAGAGGAAAGGGGGAAAATTCCCCCTAAAAAAGAAACAGTTAAAAGGTAAAAAGGTAAATATCTGGAAGAGACAAGGGAAAGTCTTGGTGAGCGATGTTCAAAAAGTACAACAAAAAAAGATAAAAGGAATCCAGAAGATGAAATGTAACATATGAGAGCTACTGAATTAAATGGGAAAATTTCCAGAAATGTTGCTAAATTAAGACTTCATGTTTGAATGTTTCATGATTAACTTACATTTTTATAACATATGTGCATTTCTGCATAACAGGAAAATCTTCCATGTTCGAGATGAGACAAAGAGAAGATCAGTTTGCAATAGATTCTAAGGATATTCCCAGGATTTCCCAGGTATATCTACTCAAAAATGTTTAACCAAATATAACAGACAGAAATGAGACGCCACATTTATTGAACCAATGTGAAAAAATCATACTGAGAGACAGTTGTTTCATAGGAGATTTACATTGGAGTCATACCAAAAAAATTGAAAAAAAATTCTTCTGAATTTTTTCATGGGTTTTTCTGAGATTTTCAAATTTTGAAGAATTCTATAACAGGGATGTGGAAGAGCCAAGGAGGTCCCATAATTAGAAGTAGAATTTAAATGGCTTGTCATGATATGCTTGGCTGAATTGTTCCAAAGGCAAATATGATAAAAAAAATCTTGATATAATTTCTGCTGAGAAGTTATTAATCAATAAATTAGTCTCTTTCAAATTGTCCAAATTTGATGGACAAAAATGCTGTTTGATTTAATGTGTTAGTTATTTTTTCACTTAAATACTTATATTTCTTTCAATATAAGATGTGGTTTCTCTTTAAATACAGGGTTGTACTAACATGGTTTTATTCTATTCTATTTTTTTTAATCTATTTCAGTGAATTATGATATCTCAATTTCAAAGACACCTGTACTCTTCTTTTGGGACTTCCTCCGCCTCCTGCCAAGAAGATCAGCAGACATGAAGTTCAAATTACATACTATAGGCAGTATCTCCATTTTCAATCCAATCAGAAACATATCTACCAACCAATCAATTGAAGAGACTGCAGTGAATCAGTCAATACTTGACAAGGGAGACACAGTGCACTTCTGGGTGCAGAATATGGGATAATTCAACCTAATACAACAAGGACACAGCTTGGTTAAAGGAGGTGAATAAGAATTTTAAAAAGCTGAAATGAAAGAACATATAGTAACAACAGAAATGGTAGACAAAAGAGCAAGGAAGATCGAGAATTGGTCAGCACCAAGTAAAGATGAACTACATGTTTTTGGTTGAATCATCTGACTGGTCTAACACTCGCTGGTTGCCAAGCAGTTCAATAGCATACTGCAATGGAGTGAAATTGAAAAGTGGCTAACATCTGGCAAAATCTATCTGATTATGAAATATCCAGTAAAAGGGGCAGCACCAGGGAACTACAGATCTGCTTATGGCAACTCAATAGCTTAAAGCTGATGGATTTGCCAGCCGGAAAAGATCTGCTTTCTATACTCCTACAGTTCTGGCCCTAGTACTGTGTGAAGGGGTGGGCTCCCATTACTCCCCTCAGCTTCTGCCAACCTAGTTGTTCAAAAACATGCAAAATGCAAGTAAATCGGGTGGGATTCTACTGGTTGAGATCAGTTCAGGCGAACCAGTAGCTCTGACAATCAGCTGGGAGCGAATCAGTTCGCCCCGATGATCAAGCCGGCCCTCCCACCTGCCCCTGCACTTTACTTACTTTTATATTCTCAGCTGATTGGCGCGACAGAGCGGATTGCTGCGCCTCAGCTGTGTTACTCCCAAATGATAATATAGTAGGTTAGTATTTGTAAAATTGTGTATGCACGCGCAAAATGTGCGATCACCGAACTGGTTGTTAAACTGGCAGCATCCCACCACTTATTTACTTAGTAAATAATAAATTTAAACAATTATTTTAAACTTAGTAAATAATAAGTCACTTATTTACTTAGTAAATAGATTGTACTCTGGTAGGAAGCTAATGGCGCTTCATGTGACAGCAAGAAGCTAATGATTGCCAGACCTGCCTGGATGCAAAGCGAAATCTGGAGAAAAAGTCCGGGATGATGCCAACATTCCAGCAGAATAATGTTAGTCACTCTGTATGGAGCTAGTTCGCCCTCTGCATGGCACCTTGGATAGCACACGGGCATGAACTAAACAAACTAACAATAACATTGTAGACTCCCTCCTACTCAATGTACAAATGCTGTAAGCTAAATAAATAAAAAGCCTGCTTGCCAACAACTTTCAAATTACTAAATAGTGTGGTTGCTGATTCAGTCCAACACCATCTGCTTGAAAACAAACTCTTTCCACCTGAACAGAAAGAAAATTGCCTTACAGCATTAGATACAGAAATGGAATAATGGACTGATTCAAGCAGAACTTAAGGCCATGTATAGGAAGACCAGAAAAATAATGTCATGAATCACGTCCATCATTATAGTGACATTGACAAACTCTATTTATCAAGAAAAATAGATGGGTGTAAAATGTTATAAATACATCAAATGGTTGAAGAAAAAAAAGCATTGGAAGAAAAACTGAAAGAGTAAAGATCCTAGTATACAAGGAAGACTTATTGAGTACTTAATCGAGACCAAATTGGGCTACAAAAATGAACAGATAAGAAGAGAAATGAAACATGGGAAGACAAAGAAGTGCATGGTCAGCACGTTTAAAAGTAGCAGGCAAAGCAGATAATTACAAGGGTCTGGCAATGGCTAAGAGCAGGAAAGTTGAAGAAAGATTTGGGGCTAATTCTGGCTGCACAAGACTAAGCCTTAAGAACAAATGCATACATAGCCAGAATTCAGAAAACAGCAACGGACAGCAAATGCTGCAAGAAGATTGTACAAACTGACTACAAACAATGGCTTGACAAAAGTAGCAACGAAAGTACATTGCAAGAGCTGAAAGAAATACAATGTGTCTGCAGCAAGAACAGGTGGGACCATAAAATGTAGGAGCTAAAGTGCTCTGGGACTTCAGAATTCGAACAGACAGGCAGGCATCTGCCATATAACAAGCCAACTGTCGATAAGAAAGGCAAAAGAAGTCTGAATAGTGGATGTGGCAGTACCTGGAGACAGTAGAAGATTGGAGAAGATAACAAAATACAAAGACCCACAAATAGAAATAGAATGACTATAGTAAAAAAAAGCAAAAGTAGTACTAACAGTAATAGTCCCGTTGTGTGCAATCGCAAAACTAGCTGGAGCATCACCTGGACATCATCGGCATTGACCAAATCTCCATCAACCGATTGCAAAAGGCTGCTTTACTCGCAATAGCTTACATCCTGTGACAATACTTCTAAAACCATCAAACATTAACTATCTCATGTCATTGGGAAGGACTCAATAGATGGATGAAAATGCCAAATCGAGTCTGAATATCTGGCTTATTCCTTTCTCCAGGACAGTATGTGAAATTAGCTTCTTCTGGTAAATGGTACTCCTGGTTTGCTACCCAAACATCAAAATTAGAAGACATGTCTGATCACAGAACTCTTGAAATAAAAACTTATCTAAACATTCTGCGGGGGGGGGGGGGAATGACTAACTTGGAGCTCTTTCCACAAAGACTCAATAGGGATCAAAATGATGGGGATTCATTCTTCAGTTTTTGCAAAAAAAAACCCCGTCACCAGCAACTTTGCCAAAAGAAAGCAATGAGTGGGAGTATCACTACCTGTCTATGGTGAAAACATCAAAATTAGCAGGGACATCTGATTCGCAGACCTCTTGAAATAAAATGAAATGCAGAAAGAATGGTAAAAGTGTTCTGAAATGGTTAGAACTGCATGAGGTTAGAACAATCTGGTGTGAATTGAAAATGTTTAGAATTTGAAATGTTTTTCGTATATAAGTATAAAAATGAGTTAATTTTAAAGTAAAGTTGGGCAGGGGAAGATCTGTTCCCCTGTTATGTCTCTTGAATCTATGACAATTTATTTCATAAAAGTATGAAATTACTTTTTAAATCAAAAGCATGAGTAGTTTACGAGACAGATGAGGCAATCTTAAACCAATTACAAAGCACCATAATTTATGGCTGGTATTAAAGAGAAAGAAATATTTTTGAAGTAACAGTGCTTTTTAATATTCTCTGCCAAAGTGAGATGATGTGATCAAATAAATTCCAGAGTATGTTACAAAGGAGTTTTATTTATTTTTTCAAAATAGCCATCATAGTATCACAGAATTCAAAGCAGTACAGAGGATATTGTTTTAAATCTGGTACCAAATAGTTTGAGAAAGACTGAAAAAGCACCTTTCTTGAAGAAAATTAGGCTTCATAGTTTTGTTGTTGTAATAGCACAAAAGTCATTTTACTGAATTTTCCATAGGCATTAACTATAGTGTTTCCAGATAGCCTAGAAACCTTTCTGTGGCCGCCCCCGTGACCTTCCTAAACCATTTTCGATTTCCCTTTTCAACCGGAATTGCTTATATCTTTCAGCCATCAAAATAAGTTCTTCAGGAATCACCTATTAAAATTAGATAAATCAACAATTAGCCATTATTACATTTTCAATTTCTACAAACTGTAAAAAAAAATTATGAAAATATTCTATAAATCATTTTATGTAATATATATTCTATAAATAATATAAATATATTCTAAAATATTAATAATCATGTTTGCATCAAGTTAAATTAGATTTTAGCATTTACTCCTAAACATGAGCATTGAAGAGTTCTGCAAAAACAGAAATCAACTCAATACAACTCATCTTTTTTTAAAAAAAAATCATTATCTTAAGAAAAGCATTTTGTGTTTTGGAGGTCTTTCTGGAAAATATGGAGTGTATTGAACTTCTTGCTATATCAGAAGACTTTTGAACTCAAAAGTATAAATCAGTTATCTTAAGTTCTTTCTAACTTTTGAGCAATTTCCTCCTGTGATATTTTGTGGAGACAATTCAAGGCTACAAGGGTAGGAGAGGAAAATCTGATGGAACAAATTATCTTCCATTTGTGGAAACAATATATTTAAACCAGAAAATTCATGTTAAACTGTTAAGTATAAAGTGTTATACTATAACACTGCAATTTGTAGTGAATACGAAAATATTCAGTAACGATTTGTGATACTAAAATTTGCAAAAATGCCTATCACAATTTTAAACAATATAAAATGTAAGATAAAAACTATAACCTAGCATTTAAAAAAACAAACAAACAAAACAAAAAGCCACCCAGAGTCCTTTGGGAGTTGGGTGGCATAGAAATGCGACAAAATAATAAATTAATTAACACATTTTGTAGTAGCAACAGATTTTAACTACAAGCTATTCCATAATACAGCAAATATATTTCACAAGATATTTCAATTTTGAAAATATCCAACTAGATTTTTATTCAGTTTGGTGGTAAAATTGCTTTGAGATTTTAATAATCTCAAGGGATTTTAAATCACCATTTATTCTACATTCACAAATATAAAACCTGATAGGCCCTTATTGTGGCTGCCCAAACCACATCTATGCATGGTTATCAGAAATTGATGATGCACATTTTTTATCAAGAAATATGGAAATTACAGTGTAAACTCTGAAATAGGCTTCTTTCAATTAAAAACAAATTGATTCAAAACCTTTTGGAACTGACCTCCAACATTTCACCCACCACATACCATGGCCTTACACACCTTAATCCTTGTCCTTCCCTCCTATATATATAATATAAACTAGCCAAAATAAAAATTTAAAAATCAATTTAAATGTGTATTTAATGTTTTATATTATTTTAATCAAATAAGGGTAAAAGGAACAACAGGAAAAAAGTAGCAACAAGCTTAGTTATAATGTTACCTGGTTTCCTCTTTTTAAAATGTCAATCAATTCGGATGCAATTCGCCAGTCACTCCTTGTGACAAGCGTTATAGCTTCTCCTTTGCGTCTGTGTAAAAGCAAACTAAATAAATAAATAGCTCATATCTGGCTTTTGTTTAAAAGAAATTTTTGCTTAACATCAATCCAAACATTTCCCCCAAATAAAATGGGGTTTAATATTTCTGTAAGAGACTCCCTTTTATAGACCTGTACTGATAATTTATTAAAATGTTCTATTTTTAAATCCATATTCTGTCTTTAGACTCGTTAAGTAATAAAAATTGATTACTCCTTTCTGAATGATTGAAGTTGCACCAGTGGTAAATATCACATTTCTTCTCAAGTAGCAGTTAAGCAGATTATGGAAGGAGAAGAAAATATACACGCTATATTTATAATTTATCCTGTGCATAAACAGAAAAACTATGTTTTACTGCTAAAAAAGATCCGTCTGCGAAATATCAAAAGAATAGCTCCATTTTTTAAAATATGACTATCAATACTCAAAATTGGGGTGGGGGTGGGGGAGGATGGGGACAAAATGGCAGATTCATTACCCACCTCTGCCAGAGTGGGTAATGAAGATGAACATTCTGGAGTAAATGGTATTTTGGAGACCTTTAATGATGGGACACCTATAGAACAGGATTCCATTTAGATCCTTGAAGCTCCAAGTGATTAATTAGAGTGGGTAAAAAGGGAGTTTATAAAAAAGCAATCCATCTTCTGTTCCTTTCTGACATAGCCCAATCTATTTACAAAGCTGAAGGTTACCTCTATTCAGTTGTGTCTGACTTTAGAGGACGGTGCTCATCTTTGTTTCTTAGCCATGGGAGCCAGCATTTTTCAAAAATTTCCATGGTCATCTGGTCAGCATGAGTATGTACTGAGGGGCATGGAATGCAGTTGCCTTCCCACTTAAGTGGTACCTATTTATCTACTTGCATTTGCATGCTTTCAAACTGCTAGGTGGGCAAGAGCTGGGGCAAATAATAGGAGCACACCCCATTGTGCAGCACTCAGATCTTGAACCCGGGCTGTCAGTTTTCCAGATGACAAGTTCAGCGTCTTTAACTGCTGAGCCATTGTGCCTCCTCTACTTACAGCAGGATCCTTAACTGAGAAAAACATCCTTACTAACATAGGAATATATTTTCTTTCTCCTCTCATTTCCTTAATGAAGAATGAGTTGGAATCTCATTCCAACTCTTTGCAATAAATTATTTTTAACAGGAAAAAAGATAAATTTGTTCAGCTGATGAATCCCTGTCGAGGAGAGACTGCTACATTTCCCTATACTCTAATGCATCTGATATAAGAGACAAGAACATGCTGAAGAAAACACTCATTTTCCACTTGGTAGCATAGAAACAGTTTAAAGTTTGGCTTACCCAGCTCGTCCAGTACGTCCCACTCTATGAACATATTCTTCAATGTTACGAGGAAAATCAAAATTAAAGACATGCGTAATATCATGCACATCAAGTCCACGGGAAGCCAAATCTGTCGCTATCAATACACGAACTTTGCCTAAAACAAGCAAAATAAAAACGTAATTTTTCACAATTCATTTGAATGAAGTGTTACTTTTCTGTAGCTTTTCCAGCAGTTGGTACTTACGGAAATCTACTCCCACGTGGATTGTTCCAGACCCTAGTATTTTTTATGGGAATACTCACTTTGTCTCTTATATACACAGTTTGAGGGACAGACCTTGTTAATTCTCAACATTTAACATAGTGGATCAAATTTGAAACAAACTATTAATCAAAGTCAAGATGGCCACGTGGAGAAAGGAGAGGGGACAGAGAGGGGGAGATGGGGGGGGGGCGAGAGAGAGGGACGGAGATCCTTTCCAAAAACAGCCAGTCTCTGTGTCTTGATTACTTGCATTTCCCCAGGGAAATTGCTTGCGCTTTTCTTTCCCAGCTTGGAAAAAGGAACTCAGGGAAATTCTCCGAACAAAATGAAAAAAGAAGTGAACAAGTACAAACTGATTTAAAAGGATGCAATTTTGTTAATGTAGATTGTGACTGTCTAATATCCATGGTATGAAAAGAATGCTCCATTGAAGTAGCAGAATCCAGGGGAAAAGAAACACGAAGTATTTTCTGACAAAAATGAAAGACAGAGACTTTTTTTGGGAAGGGGATGAAAAACCATTTGTGCTGTAAAACTCACTTGAGTGAAGAGAACAGAGTCCATTAGCACATCTTACTAACATGTTAGCAGGGCTGGCCTTACCATCAAGGCAAATCTAAGTTTTTCGGGTTTCATATTGCATGGTTAACAGGGTTTGCCTACAAATATTATGTACAGTCAGGTCCAGAAATATTGGGACATCAACATAGTTCTAACATCTTTGGCTCTATACACCACCACAATGGAGTTGGAATGAAACAAACACAATGTGCTTCAACTGCAGACTGTCAGCTTTAATTTGAGGGTATGTACATCCAACTCAGGTGAACGTTGTAGGACTTACAGCAGTTTGCATCTGTGCCTCCCACTCATTAAGGGACCAAAGGTAATGGGACAGAATAATAATCATAAATCAAACTTTCCCTTCTTAATACTTGGTTGCAAATCCTTTGCAGTTAATCACAGACTGAAGTCTGGAACACATAGACATCACCAGATGCTGGGTTTCATCCCTGGTGATGCTCTGCCAGGCCTCTACTACAACTGTCTTCAGTTCCTGCTTGTTCATGGGACATTTTCCCTTCAGTTTTGTCTTCAGCAAGTGAAATTCATGCTCAATGGGATTCAGGTCAGGTGACTGACTTGGCCATTGCATAACATTCCACTTCTGTCCCTTCAAAAACTCTTTGATTGCTTTTGCAGTATGCTTTGGGTCATTGTCCATCTGCACTGTGAAGCGCTGTTCAATAAGTTCTGCAGCATTTGGCTGAATGTGAGCAGATAATAGTGCCCGAAACACGTCAGAATTCATCCTGCTGCTTTTGTCAGCAGTCACATCATCAATAAATACAAGAGAACCAGTTCCATTGGCAGCCATTCATGGCCACACCATGACACTACCACCACCATGCTTCACTGATGAGGTGGTATGCTTAGGATCATGAGCAGTTCCTTTCCTTCTCCATACTCTCCTCTTCCCATCACTCTGGTACAAGTTGATCTTGGTCTCATCAATCCATAGGATCTTGTTCCAGAACTGTGAAGGCTTTGTTAGATGTTGTTTGGCAAACTCTAATCTGGCCTTCCTGTTTTTGAGGCTCACCAATGGTTTACATATTGTGGTGATCCCACTGTTTTCATTCTGGTGAAGTCTTCTCTTGATTGTTGACTTTGACTCACATACACCTACCTCCTGGAGAGTGTTCTTGATCTGGCCAACTGTTGTGAAGGGTGTTTTCTTCACCAGGGAAAGAATTCTTCGGTCATCCACCGCAGTTGTTTTCCGTGGTCTCCCAGGTCTTTTGGTGTTGCTGAGCTCACCGGTGTGTTCCTTCTTTTTGAGAATGTTCCAAACAGTTGTTTTGGCCATGCCTAATGTTCTTGCTTTCTTTCTGATGGGTTTGTTTTGTTTCTTCAGCTGAATGATGGCTTGCTTCACTGATAGTGACAGCTCTTTGGATCTCATCTTGAGAGTTAACAGCAACAGATTCCAAATGCAAATAGCACACTTGAAAAGAACTCTGGGCCTTTTATCTGCACATTGAAATTGGGGTAATGAGGGAATATCAGACACCTGGCCATGGAATAGCTGAGAAGCCAATTGTCCCATTACCTTTGGTCTCTTAACAAGTGGGAGGCACAAATGCAAACTGCTGTAAGTCCTACACCGTTCACCTGAGTTGGATGTACATACCCTCAAATTAAAGCTGACAGTCTGCAGTTGAAGCACATTGTGTTTGTTTCATTCCAACTCCATTGTGGTGGTGTATAGAGCCAAAGATGTTAGAATTGTGTCGATGTCCCAATATTTCTGGACCTGACTGTAGGTTCTAATAATGGCTAAAATAATTGTTCATTGGAAAGATTCATACTAATTGATGAGTGAGGCTACAGTGGCTGATCAGAATTAAAAGCCTGGCCAGAGAATCACTCATTATAGATGGGCAGATATCTGGTTTGGCCAGTATGGGCAAACATTTTCTATAAAATCTTTTTTTGTAGATCTATGCTATCAAGGAAATCCATTATCCTGAGATGTGTCTTATTTCTTAAAAGGCATCTCAAATCTGTGATGTAATTGATAGTATTTAAATTAGATCTGACTTAGAAAGAAAAATGCATGGCCCTGTCCCATCAATAGCACCATTTAATATGAAAAGATCAGTCCTGCTTAGTATACAATTTATTTCACAAGTTGTTTAATATTGTAATAGAACCCCAGCATTTGTGTAATTTTAACATCATAGTTTTTAACTTGGATTTTACTATTAATTCTCTTTGAAATCTTTCTAAGTTGCTCAAACCCTGTAATAAAGATCTGAACTTGAGTTTGTGTTTTGATTATTACATAACCATTATGTGAACATAATCACATTATGTTAAATTGATTAATTATGATAACCTTTTTTGAAATCATCCAAAGCTTGTTCACGATCACACTGTTCTCTATTGCCATGTAAAGACTGAACAGGAATTCCCTGAAGTCCAAAATCACTTGAAAGATCATCAGCCCTTCGGAAAAAAATTAAAAGCAAAGCTTATACACAGAGAAAGATTTTTTTAATTCAATTAATGTATCAATAAGTATTTATAGAACAGTTAGAATAAACATTCAAACTTATAGCAGGTACCACATATGCCAGATGACTCATTTTATTTCCTAAATATTCATACTTCAATACTAAATTTTACTTTTTATTAATTTATTAAAACGATTACTATTTTTTTTAAAAAAAATCACAAGATGGATATCTTGGAGTTAATTTTAGGGAGTGGTATCACTAAACAATCAGAGGTTGAAAAATATAGATGATGTGTGGCAGAACTGAAATATAATTCATACTGCAAATGTCAGAGAAAAAAATGCTACTAGAATAAATCCACATTGACATATATATTAGATTATTAGAGCTCTTTAGTAACAGTATAATGGAGATAATGGTGTATAAAATAATCTTTCCTTTTTGTAGCGTACCTGCTTTCTTTAACACTAACTCATAACAATATCCTAATTATACCCCACTAATGTTCAATGTTTAATGAACATATCGTACTGCTAAATATTTTTAAATTAAATTAAGATTATGGTTTGAATTTTGATATTTGGAAACAATTTTACCATTTTTGCATAACATAATTGTTTCTGACTATTAAGAAAAAGTTCATTCCCAAATGTCAGTTCTACTATGATTACTATTATAAAGGGGGAAAAAAGTTTGAAGTGGTAAAAACCACTTGCTATCTTTAAAGAGCATAAATTTAACTTAGCTAAGTATAAAGCACATGCTTTACTCCAGAAAGTTTTAATCTTAATGCCAGTTAAATATTAAAAATAAGAAGTGATGAAAAAAGGTACTTCTGGGGGAAAACTGATGGTGAACTATTAGACTAGAACTACTGGACTAGACAGAATGTTTGTTACAATTTAAGCTCATTTGTGTTAAGTTTTTCTACATACGTAAGTTTCTTTCCCACAAAAATGATGGCCTTGTCATCAGACTTCATAGTATCAACGAAATGATGTGTGAAAGCTCTTTTTTCTTCTTCTGGAATAACAATAATCTTCTGTTCTACTGTATTGACTGCCTGTAAAACAAAATTTATTACAAGGAAATATGACTGAAAAATAATGGCTTATTGCATATATTGTCAAAGCTATTTATACCATAAGAATTGTAAATACTCGAATAATGTGCAAACAAAGGAGAATGTTTAAAAGACTTCTGAATAATATGCATGCTGTTTAGAAATGACAGGACATTGCTGAAGGACTATTCCCCAAATAATTATTTTATATATTTTTCATTTTGATAGTATAGTACTGCAATTACTCAACAATTTAAACTCGTCAGCAATTGACAAGTGAAATGACATTATTGCATGCACTCAAACTCAGTAAAATGAGAAAAAACAAAATTACGTCATTTATCTAAAAGGAAAGTTGAGAGTCAGAAAAGTTATCTGATTTGAAAGTTTTTCACTTTGAAATTTGCTTTTAGTGTATTCTTCTTAAAGCGGAATATTAGTATGTTATTTTGGGTTATTCTCACTTTCTCCAACACAGTCTTTTTTCATATATGCATAGTAAGATCAGACATTTTTGGTATACATTAATTATGGATATGTACAATATTAATGCTCAGCACAACTCACCGCTAAATCTAGAGTTCCAACGTATACAATCATTGGATCTTTCAAGTATGATTTTGCAAGACGGCGGACACCACTTGGCCATGTAGCACTGGTGGAATTAAAATAAAATATTTTTTAAAAAATTAAGATTATTATTTCCCCTATTCTAATTCTCTTGCTATTTCTATAAAAACACTTATCAATCCAGCTGCATTTAAAACTTGCTAAAAAATACCTCCAAGGGTATTGCAATTTGTTTAACTTTTGTTCCATGTCATGGCACCTAGCATCCTTCCATCTCATAAACTTTCTCTTCCGTGCATTCATTCTTTGCATTTATAAAAAAAAATCTGATTTAATTTCCAATATTTCTTTCAAAGAGATTAAAATAGCTTTTGAATTATCCAAGCCCATTTGCATTTCAAATTTACAATTCAATATAATGTGTTATATATTGCCCAAAATTACATACTAAACTTAATGATTCTGGACATGAACAGGTAAATTAATTGAGAAAAACAGACACCGGTACCTTCAGAAATAGGATTCCACCATTCTACTTTCATAGTGAAAGGGGGTTTTATTACAAAGGAAATAAGATATTGCTGAGGAAGTGAAAAATTAACTCTTGTCTTAGAAATGAACCAATCTATGTTAGCACGAATGAGATCTTTATTTATTTTTTACATTTCTGTATTGCCCATCTCCTCCAAAGAGGGGCTCTAATTGATGTATAATAAAATGTTAAAATATAAAATTACATAAATAAAAGTTTTAAAAATTAAAAAAAAGTAAGAGGAGGCAATGCAAAGGGACGGATTTCAGGAGACTAAACAACCTCATGGCTGCATGTTTCCCTAGGCTTCCCATGCAAGACCACCGCTATCCATGTCTTAACTCATTTTTGGAAGCCAGGAGAATAA
Source organism: Masticophis lateralis (assembly GCA_030761175.1). Classification (NCBI taxonomy): domain Eukaryota; kingdom Metazoa; phylum Chordata; class Lepidosauria; order Squamata; family Colubridae; genus Masticophis; species Masticophis lateralis. Next base: position 119,018,440 of record JAUDYJ010000001.1, read on the forward strand.
GCCTGTCTATCTTACTTCCAGGAGAAGAATATTCCACAGGGCAGGGGCAATGGCAGAGAAGAGTCTTTTTAACTACATTCACAAGTTGGAATTCTTTAACCAATGGGGTATGCATCATACCTTCCCTGTCTGATATATCTTCAGAGAGGGATTTGGATCAGAAGAAAGCACTTACTACTGACAATTTAGTAATAAGAAATATAGAGAAGAAAGGGGGGAGGGGGTGGGGGAGAGAAAAAAAAATATTGAAGACCAGAATAGAATGATAATGAAATTTATATGGCAGGGGAAAAAAGCGAGAATCAATATGAAAATGTTACAAGATGCAAGACAAAGGGGAGGATTTGGACCACCAAACTGGAAATTATACTATCATGCACCAGCATTATCATGGATGAAGGAATGGATTGTGTTAAGAAATACAAGGTTATTGACTTTGGAGGGGCACGATTTACAATTAGGTTGGCATGCTATTTTATGGTACGGGAAAAATATGCACAGTTTATTTGAAAGGAATGCTTTATTATTAGTATGGGAGAAGGTTAGAGAAAAGCATCTGAAAATACCTACATGGCTTACGATAATGGAAGCATTAGTACATCCAAATATTATTAATATGGGGAATATTATCAGATAAGATATTTTATCAGAAAAGGGGAATTGAAAATGAAAGAAGAACTAGTAGAAAAAGGGATAGTTATGGCGTGATATACACAACTGCAAATACAATCGAGATATGAAATAGATGCAAAGGTATATGGTTTTTACTTGGAGATGACAGAATTGGATGAGATACTCACAGGAACAGATGAGAAAATGATTTAAAAATTCTATAGTTATTTACCTGGAGTTAAATTAGAAGAAGAACAAGTAAAAGAAACAATGATAGCATGGGCAAAAATTTTTGGATATACAATAGAATTAGATAAATGGCAGCAATTATGAGAAAGAAATTACAAATTAACAATGGCTACAGCATATAAAGAGAATATGTATAAAATGTTTTATAGATGGCACATGTCATCAGAAAGATTGGCAAAAATGTTCAAAGATAAATCAACTAAATGTTGGAAATGCCACCAGACATTGAGATCGTACTATCACATGTGGTGGACATGTCCAGAGGTGAAAAATTATTGGGCAAAAATTCAAATTTGGTTAAAGAAAATGATACATTGATCTTAAACTGGAGTGGTTCCTGTTGGGTATCTTACCAGAGAAATTTAGTAAAGAAAATACATATTTGATTATAGAATAGGGTAGAGTAGAATAGATTTTTTTAAAAATACATGTTATAAAGGCAGCAAGAATGCTATTTGCACAAAATTGGAAAGCAGAAAATAATCCTAGAAAGGGAGAGCTAATTAAGAAAATATTAGAATGTGCAGAAATGAGTAGATTAACATTAGCAATTAGACGGAAGGAAGAACTGGAGAATTACAACATATGGGGGCAATTTTATCAATGGATAGAGATTGAATATAGACAATAGACAATGTAAAAATAAGAAACATAGGAAAAATATGTTGTAATACATTAAATTTAAATGTAAGAAGAAAGATAAATATGTACTAAGAAATTGATAAATGTTGAATATGACACAAAAAATTTTGTACCCAGATGTTACACTGATTGATTAATGAATTGTTTAAAAATAAAAATAAAAAACTTACATATAAAAAAAGAAATATACAGATAAGTGTTTACAAGAGATATGTAGACAATATGTTGATTTACTTTCCTAACGTGAAGATGATGAATATGAGAACCCCTCTTTGAGGGAGCTGGGTGGTTAAAAAATGTGAAAAATAAATAACAAACGAATAAAAAATAGTCTAGTAGATATTAATATAATAACAGACTTCAATGGATAGTTAAAACTGCAAAAACAACTATTGCAATCAGCCTACCTTCCACTGAGGATCTGTACACTGCGTGAACCAGAAAGAGGGCTAAGAAAATAACTACAGACCCCTCGCATCCTGGACATAAACTGTTTCAACTTCTCCCCTCTGGGTGCCACTATTGGGCATTGCATGCCAAAACAATTAGACATAAAGATCGTTTTTTCTCCCTGCGCCATCACTTTGATGAATAGCTAATTCACACAGCACTGTTTTAGACTTGATATTTACCCCCTGTATCACTTTTTGTATCTCATGATTAATGATTTTAACTATAATCTATGATGTATATGACCTATTGCTTGCTGTTTATATGTACATTGTGAGCTTATGCACCGGAGACAAATTTCTTCTGCATCCAATCAAACTTGGCTAATAAAGAATTCTATTCTCTAGGTAAGGAAACAACCACATGGTGTCAAATACTCTAGATGTGACAAAGGCTCTGTGTTTCCAATTTAAAATAAAAATAACAATTTAAAATGAAAGGGCCACAAAGAGATATACAAATTTTTATTTGCAAAGTGATATAAAAGAAATTATCTATTTTCTGCATAGCACATATTTAGGCAATAATATGCATCAAAACAAGTATATTACAGTACCTGGTCATAACTGTTTGTCTATCAGGACGTACATCTAACAAAATCTTCATTATTTGAGGCTCAAAACCCATATCCAACATTCTGTCTGCTTCATCCAATACCTATGAAAAATATGGTTAATTACTGTTGATTTCAATGTACATGATGAAAATTATGTAACAATCTAAAAATTACTAATTTTAGACTATATTTCTATATTTATTTTAGTGCATATGTTATCTGAGTTAGTTGCATATGGTCTTTGTTGTAGGGCTTCTTTTATTATTCTTTGGCTCTGCTATCACCAATAATATCACCACCTGTTAGTATTTGTAAAGTCCGTAAATTCTGGGTAGAATATGTGGATGTTAAAGGATAGAATAGACATTTGTATAACCAAGACAAAAGGAATAAACTGACTTTTTAAAATAATGAAAAATGAATTTAAAATATTTTAATAAATTAATTACATTGCATCAATGTAATTAATTACTACACCACACCACATCCTACACCAGCCCTTAAATTATTCCTAGCCCTGTCTCCTTGTTAGGGGCAGGTATTTTCTGGCTTGGACTCGGTGCGTCTCTCATTTCAAATCCCTCCCTTGGTTATCTCCTGCTGTTGGAATATAACCTGGTAGAAGGCACTCAGTGCTACCACATTTTAAGATCACTCATACATCACACAGGGCTGAATTCAATTTCTAATTGTCACTAGGCCACCATCTACTGGAAGAACAGATTGTTTATTACCACATTACATCTCATCCTCACTTTAAAAAACCTGGGTGGCCCTTTACAGAATATCAAAGAATGCTTGCTATTTTCATAGGTAAGATTGTTACCAGTTTTAGTATGTAACTATATGTCTGCTAAAAACTCAACTAACTCATTACATAGCTAAGTGACACAGTTGTAAAGCCTGTTGTCACTGACCATGTCAATTTACAATGGTAGTTCCAAATGCAATTGTTAGGCAAATCCTGCACGGTAGCAGTGTCCTGCTATCACATGATCGCCACTTGAGTAACATTTCATGTCAGAAGCACCTTGTTCAGACAGATTTGTTAGGACACTTCTTGTATCACACCTGACAGTCCAATTTTATAACCCTTATTAACTAAATATATAAGTTAGTCTGAAGAGGAGATTTAGTTTTTTTAAATTAGGAGACTGACTCAGGGGTGGGTTCTAAATTTTTTTACTACTGGTTCTGTGAGTGTGGCTTATTTTGTGGGCATGGCTTGACGGTTATGTGACAATTCTTTAGGATTTAGTAGAGGTACTGGTTTGCCAGTCTTTTAACTGCTTGCAGAGCTGTACCAGTTTACTCATTTGTTTTTGGAGGCACTGGTCTACCACCACACTGCCTTTTAACACTGATCAGCTGTAGGGTGGCCCTTGGAAGCCCTGCAGCAAGAGTTTAAACAGTTTTCCTTCTAGCTGATCAGCTGGGACTTGGGAGGCAGCGAACAGATTGGGGGTGGGGTCAAATAAAAGGTAAGAATAATGTGGGGGCAGGAGGGCCCAGCTCCCGAACAAAGAGAACCGGTTCGGTGACGTCATATTGTCATCGCTACTGGCTTGGCTGAACCGGGAGGAACCCACCACTGGACTGACTACAGAAATTTCCAGGAGAGTTTATCAAATTTTGATCAGGTTAGATTGCAGTCTGAAAGGGCTGGATTCAAATCTGCTCTAAGACAAGTATTACCTAATTACTTTTGTTCTAAAAGTTTGTTAGCGGTCTTACTCTGTTTTACTGGACTACACTGAATCTGCTCTTTTGGTCTTTGAAAGTGAATAATTTATTTTTATATTATTACATTAACATTCAAAAGCAGTAGGTACATTTGATGAGCATTTTATTCAGCAGGCTTTTCTACTTTGTGTTTCAAGCTGCACAAAACATTTGTTATTTCAGTGCTTTCTTCTTTCCTATAGGATTGTTGCTGGATTATGGTCTGTTTTTTTATTAAATATTGCAATCTGCAATTTGTAGCTTTTTAAATTTTTTGATCTTTTATATAAGGCAGCATAATGGGAGTTGAAAACATGTCATGACAGCATTTTTATGAATTGAACCATGACACATTCTATGAATTCTATTTGTGTCCTCAAACAAAAAAGATTGCAGAGCCTTGGTACAGTTGAGGCATTTTGTATAAATGTCACATAAATGTATGTATGTATGTATATGTCTGTCTATCTGTCTAATTATCTGGAAGACCTACTAGCAGAACAGGCTTACAAAAAAAAAAGGTATTAACTACAGTTAGATTTAAGATCGAATCTGGGTTGGTCACTGGGACCAGAGATTTACTCTTCCAATAATTAATATCAATATATGCCACAAAATAAACATAAGCTAGTTTTAAATGAATATGTTACCTGTTTGTACCACTGGTAACACAGATCTCAGTGTGTGGTTCTATAGTCAAAACCGCATCGTCACAAATAAATTTCCAAAGATAACAGAAAAGTAAGGGCATAACAGACAAAAAACAAAAAACAAAACTCCAGACCAATAATTAGCAACCAGGATCACTTCTAGGGAATGGGGAGGTAGAAAAATGAAAAAAAAAATGGTACTGCAAACTCTGGAAGAAAGCGTAGCTAGTTGGTCAAAACACTGAACAGATGACAATGTTTTGTTTCAGGTCTGCTTTTACTATTTAATTCATTTAATTTAATTTTACTTCTGTTTATAACCAAAGTTACACTCACCCACAGGTAAAAAAGAAGGAAACAGTAGCCAAAGTGGTTTGGGCTGGTAGGGAAAATAGCTTTAGAAAACATGCACAGGAGTTCATTTCATCTCAGCAAATAAGTGTAAACTGAACATGTCTATGGTTATATAATGTTGGCTCATTATTTAAAAGGAAAACTGGAGGAGAGAATAGCAATGAATAGACTTAGAAGATGTTCCAGCCAGTTACTAATATATGAATATTTTAACATTCCCACTTAATACATAATGGTGACTACTTGCCAAATATGTTATGCTTCTCAGATTTATGAAACTGTTCATTTGCAGGTCATTCAATCTGCCAGGAGTAGCAATAACAATGTCCACGCCTTTGGTAACCGTATTGATCTGTCCTTTCCTGTCTCCACCACCATATATGCAAATGCTAGGAAGAATGTTTATTCAACATTTAGAACTGAACCGACATGACTCTATGTATTTTAATATTTTACAGTTTTCACAAATTTTATAAAAAGACTTTCATGTTTTACTTTCCTAAATAAGAGCAAAAGGAACAACATTTGAACAATCCCTAAAATATCCCTTGTCTGAAAAACCTGTTTAAAATTTATCACCAAGTGGAATGCTGTTTTTTCCAATGTATTGCTGATTTAATTAAAATAGATTCTTCTTTAAGTTAAATCTAAGAATATAACATTACACATAAGGAAGGTATAGGGCAGTGATGGCTAACCTTTTTGCCATCGTGTGCCAAAAGCAGGGGGAGCGCAGTGGGTTCACATGCAAGCGTGCCCACATCCATAATTCTATGCTCCCCGCTTCCCCATGCTCTCCCCGCTTTTGGCATGTAATGGCACGGTGGACCCGGTAGGCCTGTTTTTTGCTCTCCCCAGCTCCAGAGCCTTTCTAGGAGCCTGGGGAGGGCAAAAACGACCTTCCCCACCCCCACCCCCCCAGAGGCCCTCTGGAGACCGGAAACTGTGTTTCCTGAGTTCTGGTGGGCCCAGAAGGCCCGAAAATTAGCTGGCTGGCGCATGCATGCATGCCGCAGCTGAGCTCGCATGCCCACTGTTATGGCTCCACGTGCCACTTGTGGCACCAGCGGCATAGGTTCGCCATCACGGGTATAGGGTGATGGAAAAGAACTTCAAAGTCTGTTCCTGATTGTCTATTCTGCTTTTCCTAATAGTTTTGAATATACTGTTAATAGTTGCTAGATGGTTAGTTATAACCACTCTGCATATCAAAATAAGATAATATAACTTTAGAATACACCTTAATCTTTTAGCCAAATCACTCTAGAGCTCAAGAAAAAAAACCCCACCCTAATACCTGCCAAATAAGAGGATGTGGATTAGTACCTTTTAATTCCTTTATAAGAGTATTTTAAGCACTCTGCTTCAACTTGAAGGGCTAGTTCTCGAGTTGGAATGAGAACCAGCATCCCTGGTCCATTGCGTTCTTCTCTAGAACTGAAAAAAGTACAACTTCTTAAGACAATCAACCTGAGAATATCCTCAGAAAAGAAAGTTAGTGACAATGGAAAGAATAGAGGACACCTAAGAATTTCAGTCAGTCCCATCACTCACTTGGAAAAACTCAAGAGGATAATTTTCAATTTAACTTGCATCCAAACATAATTCAGCTTTAATTCAGATCACAGTAAAGCCATACTCCAAAGTACAATTGCAGAAAAAAATTTAAAAAAGCATACATAATTTGCAACCTAATTATATTGTTTGGATCATGACGGAGTTAGTGGCTCTGTTTTCCCTGGCACAGGATTGCAGGAGGCCATTGCACCTGGAAATGGAGCTTGGGAGAATGTTTTTGCTGGCAGAACACTCGGGCCACCAAAGGCACCAACTAGTGATGTTGAGCTGGCCATGCTGCCCCCCACCCCCCAGATCAAACACACCCGATGCAGCCTTCAATAAAATAGTTTGACACCCTTGCTTGGCGATATAATAAAGAGGTTTTATTTCAACTTGTTCTTACATTGGTTGTGAATCCAAATGAATGAATCCAGGCATTAAATAAGCTAGTGTCTTTCCAGTACCCGTCTGTGCTATTCCAATGAGATCAAATCCTTGAAGAATGATTGGCCAAGCCTGTGACTAAAATAAGAACTTCAGTGAATTTGCTGAAATGTAAACAGAAATGGTTTCAAACTAATTAGATCAGAAAGCTGAAATACCTGAATTGGAGTAGGCTTCTCAAAACCAACTTTTTTAATATTTGCCATAACATCAGGATGATGTTCAAAAGCATCTTCAAATTTACAAACAGGATTAGGAATACGACGTTTTTCACCATCTTTCAAATCATCACATGAAATACTATTGTTTTCTTTTCTTAAATAAAAAAACCAAAGTAAAAGAAACAATATTTTACATCAATTTTTGATATGAGTACTATAAATTTATGGACAGATTAGAAATTTTATGCACATTGCACAAATTTATTCTGGACAATTAAATAAAGATTTATAATCAAAATCAATGAGAAAAGATGAATTACATACTATAAGTTTTAGTCTAAAACTTTAAAGTAAGATATAATTCTATACATTCCTTTAAAATGTTTTGAAATCAACAGTTGGTGAGGACAGAACAAAATGCCTAAATGCTTCAACCCCGAAATGTTTTGCTTACTCCTAGTCAGTGCAAATTCATCTTATATGTGCAGATGCTTAAAGTATTTGTTTTAAAAAAGGATTCTAATAAAAATATACATAATGAAAACATTGTTTATTCTTATAAGATTGCTCAGTGTAATACTATTAGAAAAGTTATAGCCATTAAGTCTATAACTCTTTAAATGTACATTTAAAAGGCTCTATTTCTGTTAGAGCCATTTGCAAATGGTTCTCCAAAACTGAACTTTTCATCCTAACTTTGCTTAGAGTTTATATTTGGGTATATACAGCCAAATAACATATGATACTGATACAACATACTAATAAAAATTAAACAAGTATCCTGCTCTGTGAGAAAATAATGATTCAAACACACTGATTCTCACCAAAAACTGTTCCCCTCTGCCCATTTAATCCAAAGGCAGAAATGTAAAAATTTCAAAGTTTTTTTTCATTTACTATAAAAATCTGTTAAAATCTAAAAAGTTTCTAATAAATGAGAAAAGTTCCTAATTTGGAGTTAGAATTTGGAATTTGTAATGCTGCTGAAAACTCATTCAGCAATTACGAGCATTTCAGCTAAAGTCAAGGTGCATAAAATGGCATTTTTCATAAATGTTGGAAAGAGCTAGAGAACATAATTAAAGAATCTCAGTAGATAAGGTTCTGCCAACCTGAAAACACCAAGTTTTTTTTAAAAAAAATGATGGATCCCCAAGATGCAAACAATTCAGATACAAGGCTAATTATATAAAAATAAAGAGTTTTTTATTTTAAAAAAATCTTCCCTTCCGCATGGTACAAGAGCATCCTCTAGTGGCCTTTATGGATAAATTCATATGTGGGCTTTTCTTACTGAAAATATACATAGTTTGGAAATCAAATCTACAAATTATGAGGGCTTCAGTATCAAGGTTTAGTCTAGTTATAGTTATGTTTCTTAGATGAGCAATTTGAAACAATATTTCGTAGCTTTTATGAAAAGCAACTTGTTTGGCATACACTAGAGTGGTCCTAGGATACCTGGGGGGGGGGATGTCTCCCAAAACCCTCTCAGGGACCCCAAATCAAAATTATTTGCCAACCTACATTGAAAAATATTACAATATTAAAATTCCATCAAACAATTGTGAGCAGCAGTAGTGGCAGTGCATGTGTAAATTTTAATTTGGTAAATATTGATAAATATAACTTTTGCAAACAAATGGTTTGGTCGGGATATCGTGATATTAATAAAATTTGGTTTTCCAGGCCAAAATACCAGAACCTGAATAGTATGTTTTAATAGTGGTGATTAAGATACTTGGACATTTAGTTATCTCTTATGTATATATGTACTTCCCTTTTTAAAATGAATCATGAAATTATGGCTTTACTGATATGGTGATATTTGAACCCACTTAAAAAAAAAAGGTAGGAATAAAGGGAAAAAACCCTAATAAATAATTGTCTTCAACTAAAAAAACCCATTATTCCTAACAGTAAAGCTTCTCAGCCCAAAATATATTTAAAATACTTCTGTATGTTGATTCACTCATGTCTGATGAACAAATGGAAAACATTTTTGCACAAAATATTTCGGAACTCCTTTTGATTAGTTTCCATCTGTTGCTTCTTGTCCACACCCACACTGTATACTAGCACACTATCCTTCCAGAAACTTTTAAATGACCCAGATAATCTTTGGAGAAATTATTGTTATTTTTGCTAATTAGCTATCTAGTCCTTATTACTACATAATATGAATATATAAATATGTTTTGTATTAACTGTATTACTAGGTACTATTATTAGTAAACTTTAATAATTAGTAATTAGCTACTCTAATCAGAATAATAACATACAAATTTGATAAATAAAAAGTTGTTCCATAGCTGGTTTTTAACTTACATAGTGCGCATGCCAATACTTTGCCAAAAAGGAGAGTCAACAGAGGCAAACCATTTTACTATACCACATATATTGGAAATATAGAAATGGCCCATTTTGGTTTCATGGTAATTATCCAGCCATATCTTTGAAGTGTTAACTAAATATTAGTAGACAACTCCAGATCCAAATATCTAAGAGACCTCAGTTAAATATAAAGCATAAATTTCCTTATCCTAATTCTTACCGCCACTTATCAACTTCTTCTTGTGACATAAAAGCGATGTTTGGGGCTTCTTTGTAAAAACACTTTTCAAGTGGAGGCAAATCTGTTAAACGTAACAGAAAAGTTGTTACAAGAGCACATTATAATTTACAGTATTTTAAAAATAAATTCTATTCATGAGTTAAATCTAACAATTGCAGTGGGGTTGTTTTAGAGAAAATAATGTTTTAATATGGCTTGCAAAAAATTAATATAATAAACATGCAGAAATTTAAATTTCTTTTATATAAAATTGTAGGGAGATTCATTTCTAGGTCTCTTTTCTCTGCTTATTTTGCAGTTGTGATCTATATTCACTTTTATCTGATCATTCCCTATGCACAATCTCTTTTGTCTCCCATGGTCATTTCCACATAGCATTATACCAAAAGAGAAGCATATGTGTGGCCAAAAATTATACCAAAAGAGAAGCTTATGTGTGGCTCAGGTGCTTAACGCTCATATCAATTTACAGATTATACCCAACTCTCTCTTTTTCATCCAATGCAAGTGAGATGGTTGGTACTGATAGTCCGAAGTTATCATGGACCTCCTTTGGAGTACTTACATCATCATTCTAAAGTTCCAATGGCCACCCCTCTCCCATGGTCCCGTGACTGCATTTATGGCTGTTTTCCAGCATCTCATGGTTACATTTACCTTTTTGATAAAAACTAACATTTACCTCTGGTTTTCGGCAAAACCAACCCATAAGAAAAAAAAAAGGTTGATTAACGACCATTATTTAAAAAAATTATAAAATCAGATTGGTGACAAAGTTTACAGCCATAATGGGCAGGCTCATAATGGACATTTCAAGCACTTGGCAACTGGCTCACATTTATGACTGGTTATATTGTCCCATAGGCCTGTGACAATTTACCCATTTGGAAGAATGGATTCAGTTAACAACTATGTAATAATGGTTGCAAAATCATGTCCAGTCATATGTTGTCTTCATTTATGACCAAAATTCTTGTCCCAACTGTGGAAATAAGTTGAGAACTATCTGTATGCCAGTATTTCACCATAGAGACTTACTGCTGGTCTGTTTCTATTGGGTGTCAATGGGCTGACTTTGACCTTTAAAACCTTCAATTGCTTAGAGACAGGTTATCTGAAGGAGCACCTTCTGTATGGTTATCCAAATCTTTAAAAAAATGACTTTTGATAAATAATTTACCTTGAAAGCTACTAAGGTGTCATTCATTAAAAAAAAATTTATTACACTAACCAATCCACTTCATGGCTTCATATTTAGCTTTGTTTTCTCGAAGGGAGGCCCAGTTAATTGATGGTTTTGGACTACTGAATTCAGAATTGATAATCACAGGTTGACCATATGAAGTATTTTCAGTCTCCTGGTATTTACAGGAATCTATCAAAACAAAATCAGACTCCAGTTATCAAAAGTTTCCTATCAGATTGCCAGGCAATTTAAATGAAGACAAATCTAACCCTAGAATCACATAGAAATTGCACCTCAAGGTCACCCAAAGACAGTCTTTTATCAATTAAGATATATATTTTTTAATACTGAACAGCTCTAAGAAAGGTGGAAATTTTATATCCACTATTATATACATTTTACAAGCTTTTGATTTATTACTGCTTAACAACAAAGTGGCTAAATATTTTTTTACTATTAAATCAATAAATTTAATTTTCTGAGATGCCTACATATAAACATGCACACCATGTTTTCGAGTCTTACCTTTAGTACCTCTTTCTCCTGTATTGTTTTGATTATATCTTTCAATAAGATTGTCAATCAGCATTTTAGCTTTGGTTTGTTTATCTTTTCCACCAAATATCTTTACTTCAGCCTCATAATTTCCCTTTATAACCTAAACACAAGATATTTAGATTAGGAATTAACACTTAGAAATGAAGCAATCTACGTACTGTAACTGTAGTGATTTAAAATAAATATGACTTAAAACATTTACAAATACCAGGTTTCCCCAAAAATAAGATCTTAATATTTTTTTGAACCCTGAAATAAACGCTTGGCCTTATTGCCAAGCGCTCAAAAGCCTGTTTGGGCTTATTATCAGGGGATGTCTTATTTTGGGGAAAACAGGGTACTTGTTAAAAAGATTTACACAGACATAAGAATCATTTAACAGAGTTAACTATTTAAAATGTATATGCTTAGTTCTCTTTCCAAATTCTTAGTTATTTCCTTCATAACAGGATATTAGGACTGACCACAAAGTAACTTGTGGAGTTACTTGGATCATTTTTATCTCAAAGAAACTGTCACATATAAGAATTAGGACATCTTACCTGTATTTTGCAACCTGATGATTCTTCAAGCTCCTTAATTTTAGTTCCACCTCGACCTGTTGTAAAAGAAATAGATTCATATATATTTTTTAACATGCATATTGCTATTGACAACACTGCAATTTTTTAAAATCAAGAGAAGAGATGTCTGCAATTCAATAAAACACTGATATTTAACAAAAAAAAAGACTTCACACACAATTAACAAAATGCTTTTTTGTAATAGCTACTTAAATTTATAAAATGGTTGCAACTGTAATATGCCAATTTATATAAAAATGGCTAAATGAATTTCCTATGACATTCATGTTATTCTTGATATGAAATAGTCAAATGTGAGCTTACTGATAACTTTGATCTGTAGTTGAATTTATAAGCACTAGAACTAATAAGCTTTGTGATGAATCAGGTTTGCTTTTAAAAAAATAAAAGACAACTGTTACACAAGCATGTTCTCAGGTTCAGCTCATGGTCACTTACTCACAGGCCTGGAAAATTGCCACACTCAAACTACTTTCAACTCAACATTGAGGCACAAAAGTTCTTTAAAATACATGGACATTTAAAACAGCAAACTTTTACTGATTATAAATGATGATCTATTGCTCTTACTCACTCTCATCCACATTTATCCAAAGTCTATTAGGCTGCTAGGCACTAGTCAGAGGGACAGATATGACTCAAAGAATGGGTAGGTTTCAGGACCCCTTTCATCCCCCAAATCATTGCTTTGTTGGTGGGAAAGGATTTCCCATGCAGGCCCAACTGCTTGAGACTCAGAGAGGGGCTTGCCATGTGTTCAGACTAAATTTTTGTCTTTTTGTTTCCTTAACAAAAAAAGGATGTTTGTTACATCTTCAAACCTCCACAGCTTCAACCTTAAACTGTCTACCGTGGACCTCACCCCATTCCTAAGAGGTCCATAAAGGGGGCATTCATAAGCACACCAGCGTGCCTACTGTCCCTATTTATTTGTACTCATTCCTTGTGTTCATGTCCATTTTTATACTTATACCCATTATCTTGTACGTTTGACAACTAAAACAAAACAAAACAAAACCCCAACTTCCTCCTTTCCCTGAGGGAGCTTTTCCTGGCTTTTGTCCTCTCTTATCTGCCTTCACCACTTTTAGGTATGGTGGCTTTAGTCTAATCTCACACAACACCCATTTCTTTCACACACACCTGGTTCCAAGCCAGGAGAAAGAAGCAGGACCCAATTAATTCGGCAGCAGACTACAGGAAAGGTGGTCTCCATTTATCTAGGAATCAGAAGTGAAGTGATACCCTTTTAGACCTGAGATGGAGATGCCTAGTGGGCTTATTTGATTAGATTAGATTAGATTCTGTATTCTAAATGTCCCTATCTGATTTCCTGGATGGTGATCAGCTTCAAGGCTAGCCTTGGGGAAAGGTGGGGAATGTAAATTCTGTGTGGCTTTGTGTTTACTGAGATTAATAATGGGATTATCCTTAATCCCATTAATTCAGCCTGCCTCAGTCTTCTAATTGGGGTTACTAGAGGCCATTCTGGCTGGAAGGCAGAGATTGCTTTAGCTTCTATGGATAGTTTTTCTCTGCCTTCTCTGGGGGCATGAAACTAGAGGGGAGGAGGTATCTTATGATTCTTCCTACAGTGCCCTGCAAATTGTAGCATCCATCTTCCAACAAATATGTTCTACAAAGTTAATTCTGGAGACATAAAATCAATTTGCTAGTAATTATTCCACAGCACTTATGTCCTCCTTATCCTTTTTATCAACTAAATCACAAGCAATTTTACAAGATAAATATTTGTAAGCTGTGCAAAGCTTCCTAAGCAGAAAAGTTTGAGGCACATACAACTAAGGGAGGCTTCTTAAACTCAGTGACTTCCAGATGTTTTAAAAATTCAGGTCCCCAAATCCCCGGGTTTAGCATTTGAAGAAAAATTGAAAAGCAAACTCTAGCAAAGACTAAGTGAGGAAAAGCTGCTTAAGAAGCCATCCAAATCTTAACTTTTCATCCACAACCTGCTGCAACCACTTTCATTCCTTTTAGCGAGGCTTACATATTCAGACCAGGTATATATCATACTGACATGGTTTGCTTGGCTTCTATTCAGGGCATTGCCCTGCCTGATCCGTGATTCCAAACAAATAAAATAAAACCAACAAGGCTAAGTCCGACATCGTATTAACTCGACTTTTACCGAGTTAATAGATACTCAAATAGATTTTAGACCCACCAGATTTAACTACCAGTCCTGTTTAGAAACGTGCCTCTACGTATTCCTTTAAGTAAACTTTGGGTCAGTAACTCTTTCCTCTCAGCCCAACGCACCTCACAAGGTTGTTGTTGTTGTTGTTGTTGTTGTGAGGGGGGTGGGCAAAAGACGGCAGGAGAATTAGGTCTGTTCGCCGCCTTGAGTTATGTATTGAAAAGGCGGCAAACCACAATAACAACTACCTACCTATGACGGTGCCGACGAGAGCATTATCCAGGGGGAAGCACAACGGGGGCGATCCCGGTCGCTGCCTTCCTCCTCCTCCTCCTCCTCCTCCTCCTCCTCCTCTTGCCCGATACTCCAAGGTCCCAGACTGGCGGGCAGACGGCGGCCGCGAACCCCATCTGTTCCCGCCTCGCCTCTCTTCTTTCTCTTTTCCCACCGGCCGGGTAGAAGATCTCGCCGTCCCCAACGAGTACCATTCTTTCGGGGGAAGCTTAGTGGGGGAAGCGCGGGGCTGGTCCTCTTCGCCGTCGGTATCCCAGTCAGACATGGCGAGCAAACGACTCGACGAAGTAAAAGCCGACACTGACTCGCCGCCGGTTGACTTTGCACATGAGGCGGTTTAGCGCTCGCTGCCCGGCAGCGGCTCTGATTGGCTGCCGCGTCAATGGAGGCGGGGGATTGGCTAAAGCGCTTCGGCCTTTTGCGCTGACGGTTCCAAATTGCTGAATGAATGCCCTGGGCGGGGTAGCTTTGAAGTTATCGTAAAAGAAGGCTCTTACGGGACGGGGTGTAGTGATGGGGACTACGCCGAAGTTATCGTAAAAGAAGAGCCACCGTTACTCGCAAGTAAGCGCGTCTCTGTCTGCCCACCGGATTTTACAGATGCCACGTTCACCTCGCTTCTAAGCAAGTTTGAATTCCAGAATAATTAAAGGACGTGCATAAACGCACCAGCTTGCCTACCGTCCCTGTCCTAATATTCCCTTTTTTAACGTATCGATTTCATGTATTCATAATTATGTTTATACTTTAGATCTTTTATCTAATACATGCTTGACGAAAATAAATAAATAAAATAAATTTCACGTGGAGGCTGGATTGGAACAAGTGGATTTCTTTTTTCTAGTTTCGGCTTCTTCAGCTCTCCCGAACAATTCGCTTAAGACTAACTTTATTGTCACTTTGAATGCAACTAATCGGCATATCTCGTTGCATGCAGCTCTCAAACATAAACATGACAAAATGATAATGTTTATCTGGGAACAAATCGGACTGAACGTGAGCTTTTTCTTGCGAGTAAACTTGCCCGGAGGATGACTCTAAAGTGGGTATCCCTGGATAGCAGAAAATCAGATTATTTAGAATTTTTTTTCTTCCATTGAAGAGGATCTATAAAGTTTCCCCTTTATTTTCATACCTACCCAGTGAAGAGAGGCATTTGTCCAAGATCTCTGAAGAGTGGTTGCATGTCTGTGTATATATATATGTATGTATGTATTTTAAAATAGTCTTTCTCAACTTTTTATGTGCCTTAGATGCTTGGGGACTTCAGTTCCCTTAATTTTTTTTTCCTTGGGGATGTCAAAACTGCTATGTATATATACAAGATGCTATAGTCCTGGATCCAACCAAGGCCATTAAAGGTAGTCCTCGACTTATGAGTACAATTGAGCCTAAAATTTATTGTTAAGTGAGACATTTGTTAAGTGAGTTTTGCCCCATTTATGACCTTTCCTATCATAGTTGCTATGTGAATCACTGCAGTTGATAAGTTAGTAAGACGGTTGTTAAGTGAATCTGGCTTCTCCATTGAACTTTATTTGTCAGAAGATCGTAAAAGGTGACCCTGGGACACTGCAACCATCGTAAATATGAACCAATTGCCAAGCATCTGAATTTTGATCACATGACCATGGGGATGCTGCAAAGGTTGTAACTGAAAAACGGTCATAAATTACATTTTTCAGTGCCGTTGTAACTTTGAACCATCACTAAATGAACTTGTGTTTCTAGTGTTTGCGCTAGGGGAAACAGTAGTGCTTAGAACAAGTCAATTGGATGCAAAAAATAAAAGAACTGGATGGTCATTAGTTGGTAACAAACAGATGCATAAATCATTCTTTGTTATTGCCTGGCACACATCCATATCATTCAAACACATGAATTTAGGCCATAGGCTTTGCTACTGTGTAGGAGATTAGCATCCACCCCTGTCCTAAAAGAATGGAATATTTTTAGGAAATATTAAAAAAGGCAGAATATTATATTTCCCTGGATGAGAAATGGATAAGCATATTTTGAAGCAGCTCCCATCTTCCTGCTCCCACCCTTTGTCAATGGGCCATTAAGGCCTGGGCCAGTCTATTCTACATAACAAAGTTCTACCTCCTTCAGGCAGAGCCATAGTAGGAATTTCCAAAAAAGAAAGATAGGATTAGCCCTCTACACAATAGCAGCAGAAACTCACCACATGTGTCCTGGGAAACACATGTGACCATCAGCCAGCAAGGCTAGCTAAGACCCCCATCCCCTGGAAGTCTGACAACCAATCAGAATACTCTTTCTGGGCCCCAGGAAGTTCAAAGCAAGAGAGAGCATAAAACTCGAAAATTCCCTGTATTTCCCTTTCCTTTTCTGTTCAGGAACTCAAGCCATGTGATCCTGTCTACCATTAAACCATCTTTCCAAGCAGTCTCCATGTTTCCAGTGTTTTTTTCCCCACTTGGAGCAGAACCCAGAAGTATATTTCTTCCAACAATTGTTTTTTAAAAATAACACAATACATTAATCATAGTATTTAAAATCAATTTTATTAACAATTATATGGACATTTTATCATGTAATTACAATGAACATTGTATTTTATTGTAATGGTTGAAGCCATTCTAACATCAGTGGAAATATCCTGTATATTTTATCATTGTTAGACAAACAATCGCTTTCATTGCTCTGTTTGGGCCAGGCCTGCACTTTATGGCATCACCTGTGGCTTTTTGCTTATGGAAATAAATACAAATTTAAATGGTTGGAAACTTTGTAAATACTCTTGAACAATTAAAAAAGTTACAGCAATCTTGGTGTTGTAATCAATCAGAATCCTATTAAAATATTGATCAGTGAGATGGTAGAACAGAAATAAAATTAATTCCCTATTCCAAACATCTGCCTTATTTGGCTTCTTTGGCAGTTTCCTGATTGGGATATTGTCTATTTGATTGTTGGTCTGATGTTAATCTTTGAAATAATCTATGCTGATCTGGGGGTTGATTGCTGGTGGAGAGGTGCTTGGATCTTTTTGTTACCTTTTTGGCTGGTTGATTATCTCTATGGATGTTGTTAATGATTATGTGTTTATTGATGGCCAATTTGTCAGAATGCAACATCTATAGATGTTGTTAATGTCTTATCTGTCTATTGATGGCTAATTCCTCAGAGTGCAAGGCTTCTAGAAAGAACCACAGAACCTTCAAAAACATCTTAAAAGAAATCTTTACTAAAGAAGAAAACAACTTTTTACCCTTCCTGGACATTCCAGGCTTCTAGAAATTCCATGGTGTTTTTAGACTTGGCTTGGTCTAGGATGGTCACATTTTCCCAACTGAAAGTATGATTAAATCTGTCTATATGTTGTGAAATTTTTTAAAAAAATCATCATGGCTTCTGATACTAGTTGGTGTTCATGGATGTGTTCTGCCTATCTTCTGTGTATTTGTCCTACATAGTGGTTGTTGCAGTCATTACATTGTATGTTGTAGATGACCTCTGTTTTTTCTTCTAGGATTGCTGGGTCTTTTGGTTTGCTTAAGATGTTTTGAAGGGCTTTAATTGTCTTGGGTGCTATGCTGATTCCAGATGGTTGTAGTAGTCTATTTCTGAGATATTCTTGCTGTAATTCTTTTTAGGGTTTGTGTTCGTTGTGCTGTATTGGGTTGAGTGGTCAGGGACTTTCTGATAAAGTTGCATGGATGTCCATTTCGTTGGAATGTATTGTAATGATGCACTGTTTTCTTTTTCTACTGTTCCAGCTTGCTTACCTTTGGGTTCGTCTAAAGAAAGTCCTTACACAGCTTTTCTTGTGGGAGGTTGGGTTGTTGCTTTGGTAGTAGAGCACCTGGTTGACATGGGTGGTTTTTCTGTAAACCTGCGTTTCTAGTTTGCCATTGTGGTCTTTGCTGATCAGAATGTCCAGGAAGGGTAAAAAGTTGTTTTCTTCTTTAGTAAAGATTTCTTTTAAGATGTTTTTGAAGGTTCTGTGGTTCTTTCTAGAAGCCTTGCACTCTGAGGAATTAGCCATCAATAGACAGATAAGACATTAACAACATCTATAGATTATGCAAAAGAGATAATCCACCATCCCAAAAAGGGAACAGAAAAGACCCAAGCACTTCTCCCCCAGCAATCAGCACCCAGATCAGCATAGATTAACTCCAAGGTTAACATCAGACCAATAATCAAGAAACTGCCAAAGAAGCCAATAATAAACAGCCTGACTAAAGAATCTCTAAAACCACCACCACCAGAATATAAACTAGTGGCTTGCCACTCCTTCCTAGGAGAAATGATGTTACCTAGTTTGGGTAATGAAACCTCTGCAAGAAAACAAGCAAGCTCAGAGAGCACCAAGGACCCCTAATTTCAACCCTGAGCTACAAATATTCTCCTTTATTGGTCTTTTTGCTTAATTATCACATTTTATTGTAATGTCTCAGTAAGAACAATTCAGCTGGTTGTCATTCTACATATTTGTCTACAATGTACATCCTATGAAGTCAATCCCGTTTAACTCACTGTTGCTCAAATAGAAGAAAAGGGGCTTCAGCTTTCTTTATTCTTTTGCTTACATATTTTCTTTGTCTCCTAAATTCTACATTTTTCAACATTTTGTAAAAAAAAAAGTTTATTCCCTTTATCCCTGTTTGGTATTCTGTACAGTAATGTTCAGAGTCAATGTGACATATGTGACATAAGAATTAATTTTCCTCAGGAAATAATTGGAATACCAACAGTTTCAGATTAAAGATACGGTTAGCAAAAATAATAGTTTTAACTTTTATACTTTAAAGGGGCACAGCTCTTTATGTTAAGGAAACAAACAGGAATATTTATTTAGGACTAAGGCTGAATCCAGATATAGCACATTTTAAGAGAAAATAATTTGCCTAGTCACAGAAGACAGTTAAGTGTCTGTCACGCTACTTAATGACAGCAGTCGATTTATGTAATCTTGTATACATAAATAGTTGACCAGTGTTAGTAAAAGTGTATCATCTTTGCCTTATAATGAAAAATGCTATTCATATTTAAATAAAAATCTAGAACAGAAGAAAATAAATATTTGTAAGGATGTAATAAAAAACTATTTGATTCCCTCTTCAAGCAAGGAATGCTAACTTGTAAAAGGTATATGGAAAAGACCTTGGAAGAATGGGCCAAGGAACACTGCCTACAGAATGATCAGATGAGAGGCAGCATAGTCTGCAACTGGATAATGTGTTATGCAAGAGGCTCAGAAGAGATTCTCCCTAGTTTCTTGCTGCAAAGGAGAAAAAGGGAGAATTGCACTTTTAAGACTTGCTGAAGACTCTGCTAATGTTGCTTTATAATATAGTAGAATTAGCATCATCTGGTCCTGCATCCTGTCTGGTCTACCTAGTAAAGCTGAAAGATACATTCAGTAAAATTAAAAGATTTGTATACATCAAGGATGTAGAACTTCCTCACCAGGCCTCCAGACTCACCCTGAATGATTCAGGGCCAGTTTATTCTGCACTGCAGAGTAGTGCACTTCCTTACAGTCAGCCTCTGGAAGTGGTTTGGATTGATTAAGACTCCCATCTTTGATATATATTGTAATCCCCAAGTTGTTTTTAAAGGCTAGATTTTTCCCATTTTATAGCTTCGTACGCAGCAATGCATTGTAAGATATACTGTAAAGCTCTTAGAATATTAGTGGAAATACTGACTTTGTTCCCCACTTTATCCCTAACTTGCACATTTATCGTAATATTCTGTAATATTCTGTCTGTAATATTCTGTCAAGTCTGTAATATTCATCACGAAGAGGACATTCCTGGGCAGAAAGGGGCATAACAAGGGGCTCAGTACTTAAATAAGGATTTTTGTTAAACTTTGATTTTGTTATTTCTGGCAGGAGAAAAGATTTCAACATAATTATATTTCCAACTATGTATAAGAATTCCAGCCTGAGGATACAATCGGAAATATTATTCTCCTATTCAGGTTAAAATTTACATATATTCATTAAAAAAAAACCTTCTGCAGTATTAAAAAAAAACATGCGTTTTTTGGGAACATTATCTGTAAAATCTTCCCATGAACAAGGGGCTGGGATAATAGAAATGCTAGCTGTAAGTTTGTAAAGATATTCCTGATTGGTGTCTCTTGAAGAGCCATTCAGTTTCACAGACAGCATTATAATTTACATTTGAAGACTCAGCCTTGTCTTTTAATTAAGGCAACAATAGTAGAGAATCACCAAACTACAAACTACTTTGCTGACGCTGGAAATGGAGCACTGCTTGAATGCTGGTGTCCAGGCAGATATACTGTATGGCAGACTAATTCTCTCAATTGTATTTTTAGAAAGGGAAACCTCTCACTGAATGGGTTGCTTGCCTTGTTCCTTGGCGTTAGCTGTTCTGATAAGCTGTCATTAATGCAAATGTAGGCTACTACACATAAAGCATAAAAAGGCACTATAAAACATTGAAAGAGGGAAGGGCCATATTTTTAACTATCTTTGGCAGGACACCCAGCACATAAACCCCTATTTGGAAGTAGTTTTGGTAGATTTGCCAGATTTGAGAAGGGAACGAGTTACTGTAGGTTCAAGTTTCACAGGGGAGGAGGGGCAGAGACTGTTCATCCCTATAAACAGCCATATAACAGGTAGTCCTTGACTTACAACCATTCATTTAGTGACTGTTCAGAATTGCAATAGCACTGAAAAAAGTGACTTATAACGGATATTCGCACTTATAACCATTATATCAGGGGTGGGTTCTAAATTTTTTTACTATCAGTTCTGTGGGCATGGCTTATTTTGTGGGCGTGGCTTGTAGGGGGTAATGTGACTGGGTGGGCGTGGCCATCTTTTTTTAAAAAAAACTTTTAAAAGCATTTTTTTACAACCTTAAGAGGTTGCAGAAAAAAATGCTTTAGAAGCCTCTGACCATCAGACAACTCAACTGGGATCGCCAAACGCTTTTAAAGGCATTTTTTTTTTCTACAACCTCTGGCTGAAGGGGTTGTAGAAAAAATGTTTTTAAAAGCCTCTGACGATCCCAGCTGAGCTGCGCGATCATCAGAGGCTTTTTTTCTTTACTTTTAAAAGCATTTTTTCGGCCAAAGAGGTTGTAGAAAAAATGCTTTTAAAAGTAAAAAAAAAGGCCTCTGATGGGGTGGCCGGGGTAAATGAGCGGCGACCGGGCTGGGGAATGGTTCGGGGGCGTGGCCAGCAATGTTATTACTGGTCCTCCGAACTACTAGAAATTTTTACCACCTGTTCTTGCGAACCAGGAGCAACCCACCACTGCATTGTAGTATACCTCACTGGCCTTTTTTCAAAATTTAGGTGCTTGGCAAGCTACATGTATTTATGACCGCTGCAATATCCTGTGGTCATGTGATCACCATTTACAATCTTCCTAATTATTTTCCAATAAGCAAAATCAATGGGGGAAACGGACTCTTAAATGACTGTGTGCTTAATTTAACAACTATAGCAGAAAAGGTCATAAAAACTGGGTGCAACTCTTTTAACAACCACCTTGCATGCAACAGAAATTGTAGATGTAAGTCAAGGACTACTTGTATACAATTCACCAATGCCCTTCTTTCATTTGGTATGGCAGCTAGAGTAGACTGAAGCAATTAAAAAAGGACAGCTTAGTTTGGAGGCATTTAGGAACTGTTTCTACTATAAATGTTGCGGAATATGCTGCCACCATCAACTTTCAAGACTGAAATGATAAAATAAAATAGTCTGTGAGAAATGAAAGACTGTCCATGTGCTTCAAGACCTTCCCCTGGAAATTATCCCAGTATGAGCTTTGACCAAACCAAAACTCGAATAGCATTCATCATCTTTATATGAAGGAAATAGTACAAACACTTTACAATTTATGAGTACTTTCACAGAATAAGATTGTTAACATCCAGACAGTTTATCTATATAAAAAGAGGCAGAAATTAATGGAGTAAACAATTCGATTTTGCAGCACAATCTGCAGCATTTAATTATGATTAAGACTCTTGTGATATTTTGATGTATAACTTCACTTTCAGAGCAGGACTGACTCAAGACACTGAGCTAATAACACTCCAATCTATGGAATGCCTCTGGAATTGAGAGAATATCAAGCAGAAGATATCTTACTCATGACATACTTTGGGCTTGTGTGTGAACGTCAATAATGAATACGGTAGCAAATTTGGCTATCAGTAGGAAAGAGCAATTAGAACACCACTGGGCTCTTAAAATAATTCAGTGGCAACACAAAGCTATGAAATTGCAATTTTGTTTAGTATTGTTTCCTGGTATTTGTCAGGAATAAAAGGAGAGTTTGGAAGAAGAACAAAAATCTTCTGCTAGTTCAAAGCTGTATCACAAATTAGTACGGATTGGATTTGGGAAGAGATCCCTAGAAATATATTTGGAGGAGGCAGTAGTTTTTAATTTCTTATACTAAAACAAGACCAGACTTTCAGTTCTTGTCAATACATACCTGACAGGTAATGTTCAGCACCATCAGATCAGTTCTATTACCAGACTTTTTTTTATGAGGGGAGAGATAAAGAGTCTTTAATTTATAAGGTTTTGTGTCCCTTTTCCATGTTCTTTAGGTTTCACCTGAACCTGCACATGTTCACTTTTAAACAAATTATTTTTTTATCTAATCTGGTAATTATAATTGTATTATTACAATTATAATTATTTAATACAATAATTGTATTATAATTACTATTTCCTTTCTTAAATACCATTTTTCTTTTATCTCCTCATTTCATCCATTACTTTCTCTTTTTGCCAACTTCCCTTGTGCTATCATTCAGCCATAGAAAATAATTTAAATAATAATTACATTCAAGGAAGCATCTATTTCTTGCAGAATTTCTGGCAGATAGTTAAGATTCACAAGGAGATCATCTATGAATTTAGTTACGTTAGAGAGAAAATTTCACTCTGAAGATCAACCAGGATGATTTGGAGTTTTTAACAGTTCGTAGAAGGACACGGTAAAGAAGGAGGAGGAGGAGGAGTACCGTAGTAGTAGTACCGTAGTAGTAGTAGTAGTAGTAGTAATTCAGTCATAAAAACCTAAAAAAGTGCTGTGCAAAATATTTTGATTCAATCCTGTACCTACACTTTCAAGTGAATATAGAAATCAAAATTCTTCTAAAATAGCTGAATAATTTTAGCTTGCAACTAGCAGCCATTTCTAATCTCATACTGTGGGTTTTTCTTAGTAGCAGCTGCAAATATGCTCTCCTTCCCCCTTGTAAACATAGGTATGATCTAATTCAGGTCATAAATAGCTTTTATTTTAACCAGTATCAAAATTACTTTCCTATTATTTGAAATTTACTTATGAGCTGTAGAAACTCAATGGTTTCCAAATGTTTAATAAAACTAACATGAATTTCGTTGGTAACTCATTTATACCTGCTGTACTAAATGAAAATGCCAGTGTACTGTAGGTATAAATTAAAATATTTTTCCATCATCTACACATGCATTTACATGCAACTAAAATATATGGACTCATACAAGTGCCTTTCTTCCAGACTAATTTATTTTTTAAAAAAATAATTAAAGGGTTGTCAAATTGTCCATGCCTTGATATGTATGATTGAAAGGATTACTTAGCCTTGAACAAAACCAACAAAATGTTATTTAAGTTTGACATGAGGAAGGCTGAGAACATCTGTGCTGTCTCCTGGCTTGCAAATATTTTGAGATGATCTTGACATTCCAGTCCTTAGAGAGTCAGTAGAAAGAGTTGTTTCCACTAACGGGTGGGTAATGGCTTCAAAAGTTTCATTTTCTCTCTCTGTTTCCAAATCTTCATCAGTTATAAATAATTTTGATTCCCTCCATTTGCTATATAGTTCTTGGCTACTTCTTGAACTACTGGTATCACTTCCAGAGATCTGTAGATTCAGTTCTTCAGCTGTTGACTGTATAAGGTTTTGTACCGACAGTGATTTTCCTATATCCATTTGTACCATTGGTTTCACAGAGACTAGAGGTTCACTCTCTGTGTCAAGGCTTTTTCTCCATGAAAGATCCTTTGTCACACTGGACTGTGCACTTTGTCCATTATCCTTTGAAGCAACAAGGCAAGTGGTGACATCAGAAGTATTTTCCTGTGTGTTAACAGGAATAAAATTAATAGGCTCCAGCCTCTTGATATGCTTTACTGATGAAAAGGGGGGTATCTGTAATGTAGTGGGTGCTGTTGGTTTAGATGTCTGGTTTATTTGGTTTAGTGCATTATTAGTGGACAGAGTTACAGATCCATCACTTGGCACCTGTGTGGCTTGACTATGCATAGTTGGACTAAAGGCATAGTAAGCTTGAGTGTTGAATTCATTTGGTGTCAATATAAGCTGTAGGCCACATGGCATGTTGACACTGGCTGATCTGGAAACAGATCCACTAGTCTGAGCAGAATTAGACAAATCTTTACTATCTACAGGACTCTGATAACCAGAGGTTTGATCACATTCAAAAGGCGGCATTTGAAACGAAGCTAAAGTCAATGCAGACACAGATCCTTTCTTCAAAACCTGTTGATAAATATCTAGTAAGGAATCTAATTTTGATTCAATAGATTGGACCTAGAGATAGAAGAAGAAAAAATTATTTAGGATCATTGATGTTCATAAACATCATGCCATTAAAATAACATTTGTAACCTACAGTACATATTTCATCATGTATGATATAGTGATATGCAAATATATATGTATAATAATTTATTTGCATAACAAAATAATATATTGCAAAGAAAAATTTGAATTTTGTTCAATCATTACATGATTTTTTTTTGCAAAAGATAATTTTTATGAAAAATACATGGTTCAAGTTGTCATTTATTTCAACCAACCCCTAATAAATTATACTAAAATCATGCAAATTCATGAGATATTTCTATGTATTATGTAAAATATGAATTGCAGCCATCCAGATTTATTCTGTGTATATTTAATAATAATAGTACAATGATAAAATTGTGCAAAATGCTACTGACATTTTGGAGTTCACTAAAATAAGTTTGTACAGTCATATTATTGTATGAAAAAAATGGAAATTAGCTAGCAAATATTAACAATGAATTTTATTCCTAAAATTGTTGTTCAGTAATATAAGGAAGCCTCATGCTCTTTTAAGTTGCATTACCTGTTTTTCCACCTTGACTACACGCCCTAACATGCTGAGGTCATCAGTTGTCTCATTCTCTACAGTATTTTTCTCTCGACTTTTTTTATCAGTGGTAATTTGTCCCCTTCCAAGAATTTGATCAACCCTGCAAGATAATTAAATATAGAAATATGCATAAAAGGCTTCAAAAGGCAATAATTTTGGGGCCTAAGAAAAATATATTTGTAATTATTAGGCAAACGTATACTTAGATTTTTATTTAGGACAAACATATTAACATGACTATTTTAATACTTTCCATTGTGGTCATTTCTAAAAGTATGTATGTAATCTAAATAGTTTATCTAAATGTGACCAAGACTAAAAATTTATTTGTTTCTGCCGTATACAATAGTCTGTTACAGATGAATTATTGATGTTGTCAGGTTTTTTGTCTGAGTATGCTCAGAAGGAACTTCCAAAATCAACTTGCAGCTTTCCAGTGGTCAGAGTTGATAAAGGTTAATAATACTAAAAAGTTTTTAGTGGACATAAATCAGGTTGTAGGAAAGAAGGGCACAGCAAGGAAAAAGAATGGAATGGAATGGAATGGAATGGAATAGAATTCTTTAGTGACCAAGTATGATTGGACACACAATGAATTTGCCTCCAGGGCATACCCTCTCAGTATACATACAAGCAACAATCGTGATCATAATAATAAAATACAAATATCATAAATCATAAGATACAACATTCAGTGAAGTCATAGAGTACTAAATAATCAATCAACATAAATCATAATAGATACTTAATAAAAGCAATAACATAAATCATGGGATACAAACAACAAAGTTATAGTCATAAGAACCTAAGGAACTAGGTAATAGGAAAGATGAGAAGGATAATAGTAATAGTAACACGGCCCTACTAGGTGATTTGACATCCCAGGGCATAAGACAGTGTTGTGGGCATTAGTTGTTTAGCATAGTGATGGCATGGGAGAAAAACCGTCTTTGTGCCTTGTGGTTGTTTTGGTGTGCAATGCCCTATAGCGTCTTGAGGGAAGAAGTTGAAACAGTTTATGTCCAGGATGTTACGGCTCTCATGTCCTGGACATAAACAGAATGAAATATATGACTACTATATGAAAAATGAAATATGGAAAAAATCAAGTGTCTTCATGACTCAGTTTATGTGATACTACAAAAGGATTTTACATGATGAGACTCCTTTATAAAAAGACTTTTTGGTCTTCTTACCGAGACTGAAGACTTTTAATTCTACACAGCATATCCAGGTGGCCTGCTGAATACTGTTCAATGACATCTTTGACATCATAGGGACGTAAAGTTTCTTTAAACTTCCTTTTGGCAACGTGAAATTTCATGATTCTATAGAAGCAACATTATCTCAAATCAGTAATTCATCTAACTTTTATACATTTAAAAAGCTGACAATAGTTCATTCTGACGGGATTACATCAGAATACCATACACATTGAACCAGATTCTAAATTGGTTAAGAATGCTAATTTTTCTTTGACTGACAACCATGCAAAAAGTATTTCAGATATTAACATCTGTAATTGCTTTGATAATTAATATGCCCAAGCAAACCCTTCAAATAGTTGGCAAGACCTTCCCAATTAACTTAATGAATTTTTCTATGAACATTCTTACCTTGAAGAATGAATGCAGTACTGCTATAGCACGAGAGAAAATCATGTAGAGATCTAAAACTTCTATTCTTACTGATATAAATATATCTCAAACCATTCAACCAGATTCTGCAAGGGAAGCTGTGAGAGCTCTGGTCATAAGTTGTTTTTTTTTTTTCAGTGTTCTCGTAACTTCAAATGATTGCTAAATGAATGGTTGTAAGCTTAGGACAACTTGTACCCTTATAGCTTCACTGATCACATTAGGCATGCGAATTGTGAAATGTTACACCCAATCAAATACCTTGCTGCTGTATCCAATCTCACATATACTTTAATTTGCATAAATCTATTCAAAAGGACTATAATCCCTTCTCTCTTTGAGCCTGCCTTTGTCTCCAGCACTATCAAATAAGCCAACCCAAAGAGGCTTGACTCTAATGTTTTACATGCATCATAATGCTCCTGAAATATTTGTTTGCTAAGATACAGGTAAAGATTTCCCCTGTCCAGTCATGTCTGACTCTAGAGGGAAATGTTTCTTAGCCAAGGAAGCCAGTATTGTCTGAAGACAGTTCTGTGGTCATGTGGCTAGCATGATGATACAGTATGCCAAGATGCATGGAACACTGTTACCTTTCCACCGAAATGGTACCTATTTATCTACTCATGCATACTTTTGAATTGCTAGTGGGCAGGAGCTCACCGCGTTGTGTGGTGCTTGAGTCTCGAACTTGGGCTTTCAGCTTTTCAGCTGACAAGCTCCGTGTCTTTAACTGCTAAGCCATCGCTAAGATGTAAGTTTACTTAGGGATTGAATTTCTTATTAATCATTAATAATCACATCCTTATTTAAACTACCAGAATTTTTATTTAATTACTTTTTGCCACTGATTTTTAAAACTATTCTAAAATAGAGTCCCTGAATATATCTCTCTAAAGCTTTCCCTTTTCAATTTCCACTCATTGAAATAAGAGCAATCTTGAAAGTCTTGGTTGCTTGATTCAGCTTAATAATTGTAGAAAAGGAAAAAGGAAGAAATCAGTCATGACATATCTCCTCAAACCTTTTACATTGAGTATAATTATATAAGTGCCTGTTTTATTGATCATGTAAGCAAGGTGGAATGAATTGATACAAAATCCACTATCTTAGCTAGTATAATGTACTGGGGTACATTAATTTTCCCATGGGGCCACATGAGGAATTGGGACCGTTATGGAGGGCTGCCACTCAGTCCTGCATGCTGCACTGACACCCGGCCCTCCACTGCTGCTTTGCCTGATGCCACCATCACATCAATAGCCCACCACTGCTGCCACCCCACCCAGCCGTTGGTGCTGACACTGGCCAGACAGGGATGTAGCTGGATATGGCCTGGAAAGTTGTAAAGTGCTCAGGTCTGATATATAGTAAATTCATTTATAGTAAATTTCCACATCAATGTGTAAGTGATGTTCAGTACATCATATAACCACAGATTCTTAGCAATGGAAGAGAACTTAAAGGTCATGTCTTGTCCAATTCGGTTCAGTTCTTTTGTTAATATCTGTTTCTGAAAAGTCTTACATGTAGGGTTAGACTGTGCTAATGAGATCAACAGGAGTGCATCTTAAGTGTGCATTTTTCTTACCTGATAGCTCGGATGACTGTTTTAAGTGCGGGAGTTAGATCTTCTACTGATACATCACACTGACATCCTCTTTCATCATATAGGTCATCAGCACCAAGATTGGCATCAGCTTCAAGAGAAAAAAAATTACATAAACAGTATGTACAGCTACAGAATGCAAATCTATGTTAACAGCTAATAATTGCATCAGATGTATATGAAATACAGTAAGGGAAACAAAGCCAATGTAATATGGAAGGGTTTCATTACAAACAATAAAGTTGCGGGGACAGTCCAGGCATGAAGTCTTAGCCTATCAACCACCTCCAGCACTGAGACCCCTCAGGCTCCAAGCCAAGTGGTGAAAAAGCAAGTTTTAATAATCTTTGAGATGGCCAAAGGGATGGCGGGCAGTTTTCACCTCCAGTACAGTGTGTTCGAAAGGGCAGGATTGTTCGAAAGGGCGGAAAAGGCTCTTCTCCTTGACCCCCGCCTGTTGGAATCTCTTAGCAGACAGGGTCTGTAGCAGCCTTTTCCACTGGCTCAATTGGGACAGGTTAGTCCCATTGGGGTGAGATGGCTCCTCAGATACCCTGGACTCAAGCCATATAGGACTTCAAAGGTAAATGACACCTTGATTTGGACCCAGAAGCAAATTGGTAACCAATGCAGTTTGCACAACAATGGTGTTATAGAAATTGTTGCATTTTATATCAGCTGTAACTTCCGACTGCTCTTTAAGGAGGAGTAGCAAGTGCATGAGAACCCACAGGTTGCAATCTGGGTTTGTTTGGGGTAGTGCAACCCTATCCAGAACTAAAACTGGATCCTAAGTTCCTTTGCACCCAAAGCTACTTTGTCTTGCCAGTATTCACCTGAAGCCTATTGTTCCCCCCATCCAGACCCCTATAGCCTCCAGGCATTGAAAAATGGCAGTCTTGCCTGGATCACGGGGCATGGAGGTATAAAGTTGTGTATCATCAGCATGCTGACATTCCATCTCATGATGTTAGATGATCTCATCCAACATTTTCATGTAGATGTTAAAAAGGAACAGAGACTGTAAGCCCTGTGGTACTCCACAAAGTAGTGGCCATGGGCTGGACTGCTTGCTCCCTATCAATTGCAATTGGGACTGGCCCTTGGAGAAAGGGATTGAACCAGCACAATACTGGGCCACCCAGCCCCAAACCCCTTAGTCAGCTCAAAAGGATACTATAGTCAATGGCACTGAAAGCCGCTAAGAGGTTAAAGGAGATGAAGGATGGATGCACTACCCCCATCATGCTTTCATCAGAGATCATTTACAAGTGCAACCTATGATTAATTGATTGATTGATTGATTGATTGATTGATTTATCATGTTTCTAAACTGCCCATATCCCTCAAGAGATGCTGTTTCTGTCCCATAACATGGCCTGACACCTGACTGGAAGGGGTCCACTGATAATCCATTTCATCCAGGACCTTCTGGAGCTACAATGCAACCACTTTTCCCACCAATTTCCCTACCTCTCACATATGTCACTTTTTAAAAATATATACAAGGCTGAGATTTTTAAAATAATTTTTATTGAAGTGTAAAATTACAGGTAAGAAACTAATACAAAAGAGAACATAAACAAGAAAAATAGAAAGTGCAAAAGGGAAAAGGAGGGGAAGGGAAAATATATAAAAAGGGGAAAAAACATTTGCCTTAATTAAGATGAGTATAAACATTTATAAACTTAATACATTCTCTAATATTGCAACCAAAACTCTCTTCATCCTATAATCTCATATTTTATCTATTGGCAATAAAAGTTCGTCTTTCAATCTTAATAAGCAAAAGTCCATTAAGAGCTACCAGAACAATCCATCCATCCATCCATCCATCCATCCATCCATCCATCCATCCATCCTTTAAACATAATTATTTCCTGCACTTTACATAATACCGTGTCATTTTCTCTAAAACTTTATTCCCATATTTTGTATCTATAAATAAATCTTTTAAAATCTCATCATTCAAAGTTAATCAAGAAAAATTCCATTAAGAGCTACTAGGGGAAAAAAGCTAATTGAAAATATGATGTCCCACAAATTAATTTCTTTTCATCTCTCAATTATAATATCATAGTTTATCCCTTTGTCTAAAAATACAAAACTCTCTTCTTCTCATATCTTATCCATAAACAAATCTTTAAAGCCTCATCATTCGGTTCTAGTCAAGAAAAAAAAAACATTAAAAGCTTTTAGAAAAGAGAGGATGATGCACAATTTAACCTTAATCAAAAAAGCCCACTTTGCACATAGCAAAGCTGAAATTTTGAATGCCTGTGATGTTTTGCTGCATAATTACCGTATTGCATAATTAAGCAGCTTTTCAGGCCAGCAGGCACATTTGAAATGTTGAGGAAATGCTTGCGGGCAATTAAAACAAACTGGCTGTGATGCTGTGGGAAAGGTTTGTCTATTCATACAATGATTGCTATAATGGTACTCATGAAAAAACTATTTGCCAGAATATAGATGAGGCTGTTTACTAAGTCCTGCTTCAGCTTCAGGAAGCTTTTTACTGTATTGTTCACAAGATTACCTTGTGTTTTTTTAAAGTATTTTTATTGCTCGTTAATAATAACACAAAAAGTAATAATCTTAAAATAAAAAAAAACAAAAAGTGCTTTAACAAAAAGTGAAAGAAATGCGACAAAGAAATATATACCATTCAGAGTATAGGACTACCCCCAATCAGCTGTTCCCAGAGATGAATTTTAGCAACAGGTTCCTTGGTTGTGAGCTCTGTGCCTTGCTTTTTTTTTTTTGCTTTTTTTCTTGCCTCTGAAACTTCTGAAACTCTGTTTCAGAAAAAACTTTCTTCTCTGCCTCTGAAAGCCTCCGAACAGAGTTTCAGCAAAAAAGCCTCTGAAGCTCTGTTTGGGGGCTTCTTTTCTGAAGCTTCCTTTCTGATGCTTTTTTTAGCTTCTGAAACCTATGTTTGAGAAGCTGGGCGGGGCTACATTCAGAGTATAAGACACACCTAGATTTTCACCCTCTTTTTTGGGGGGCGGGGGGAAGGTGTGCCTTATACTCCGAAAAATACGGTATGTCATTATAACAAGAACAGTGACAATTCTATATGTATTTGTCTAATGCAAATATTATTCAAATAAGTATATATTTCTAATACGTTTATATGTCTTTTTTTAATCAACTGTATTCCATATAAATGAGTATAATTTCATTATACTTGTCTGTACCAAGTCTATGTCTATAGGTAATCCATTCACAGATGACAAGTGCAATTGGGTTCTTCAATACACTCAATAAATGGAGCCATATATTTACCTTTTCAGTGCTGCGCTATCAATCTTTTGGCCATAGTAAGGACACAGAGAATCCAGTTACATCGTCCAATTGTCAAATTTCATGAACTATATGATTTAAAAGAATATCATCCTCTGATAATTTTAGCTTTTGTCTATCTTTGTCTTCATTTTGGGCACTCGGTACCCTTCCAAACAAAGCACTGGATTGCTATCCTCCAGTGTGTTTGAAGCTGAAGAAGCTTCTTGGATTAGAAGTGAAATGTCTTCAAAACATTTTTTGAAGTCTAGAAAGAAAGTCTAGAAAGTCTAGCTGCCTTTTGAAAAAGCACCTTTGGGATAACCATGACCTGAATGACTGAGAATCTTTATAGACCTCCAGTGTATTTATTTTCTAAGATGCATGTGGCCTATGTAGGCATACAAATGGGTGATGTCTTAAGAGAAGTCTTGCTTTTGTAGCCAGACAGTATTTTGATTAAGGTTTTAAAATGTTTAAGGTTTTAAAATATAAAATTTAAAAATGTACCCTGAGAAGGAACAGGAAGCCTGGGGGCTAGGAAGACATATGACTGTAAGTACATCAATAACCAAGGGCAATAACACCTGCCTCTTCTCATTGGAGTCCTTATGCATATACGGGACATACATGTACTTTTGTAACACCTTGAAACATACTTTTTGAATCATGATTTTTAGTTCTTAAGAATTGAGCTTTGTAATATGTGTTTGAATGTAGCGTGTTTTTTTAATCAAGCATTCTGTGCTGTAAATAACATTCTAGCCTAGATTCTTAGCAGAAATTATAAATATTGTACACATTTAAACAATGCTACAGGAACAGCCAAAGTCAAAGGTGATTAACACAGAATCTTAGCTAGACATAATCAAGCTTGATGGCACTGCTAAATTCAGCTTAGTGTGAATTTCCATTCCACAATGATGGATGCAACTGGAAGGGAATATATGAGCTCCCAATTCACTCCTAATAGCTTAGTGAATAATAACTGTTACGACTGTGTTTCAGCTGACTTTGGTTTTTGTAGCTTTTCCTAGGAAGCAGGATTGCTTGTTGTGATGCAGGGCTCAGATTGGCAAGGAAGCTGAAACAGAAGGGATATTTGCAACTTCTTTCAGTTCTACAACTCCATTCTGACTTGCCTAGGAGCCTGCAACACTAATTACTGCTGTGAAATATTTGAATGGCAAAGAAGCACAAAGTTGAAGGGCCAGGACCCTGGCAGAAATAATCTTCCTGGGAATCAGAGTCATGATACCAAGCATGTCAGGGAGTAACTTGCTGGTGGGAGCTTTACAAGGCAGAGATTGTAGTGGTTTCTGAAAAATAACAATTCTTTTCAGCCTTCTTTTATATACTTCAGAACCCAGAGAATGGCATAAGTAATTCTTTGGATCTAGCATTTGGTGGCATTGATTTACTGGCACTAGAGCTTGGCTAGACAATTGCTAGGCCCTCACAACTCCTGAACTTGCAGAGGAGAGTATGGTTTATAGCTATTTTATGTCTCCAGTCTCAATGATAAAAATTTGAAGTGACAATAATATAAACCAGTAGAAGGAAATGCAGTTCCTGTCCTCAAGTTTCATAAATATATTTTAATTATTTAATCCAATTGTCTTAACAAATGAGCAGTCTTTCACAATTTCTAAAGCATTTCCCTGCTATGACTCAGAAACTTTCATTAAAAAACATCAGCCTGTGCTGCTTACTAGGTAATATGAGATTAGATGTTCTTATGATAAACCCCGGAGAATTCTAAAACTATCAAAAAATGGAGAATACTGAGCTCATTGAATTATCCCCTTTATATTTAATAATTTGTCTATGACTTTATATTTAATAACTTCTCTATGACCATGAATACCTTTATTTTATGTCCGGGATTTAGTACCCACTGTCAGAGTTCCTGCTATAAACTCTATTTGATGTTTCCTATAGCAATTACAGGGCTTCTGTAAGACATGGAAAGTAGCTCTTGAATAGAATTTAGGATTTTTCTACTTCTCTAATATATATATATTTAACATAATTTTATATGGTTTGCATATACATAGTATATTTTTCATAATTATATACCCAGTAACAGTCAACACTGCATGATACAAAGTATCTTATGATAGCTTTTTCCAATGTGGTGCTTCCCAGATGCATGAAATTTCAGCTGTCATTAGGAATTATGGGGCCTGAAGTCCAATATATCTGGAAGCTGCAAGGTTGGAGAAAGATTCCCTGCAGGTGAACATATTAAACCTGCCTAACTCAGTTTACATATGCATTATTTATTTTCAGTAATATCTTTTGCAGTTTAATTTTGGCAATAATTTTGGAACTATTAATGTTCTTTCATTTCCTAATGCTGTATTTTCAAAAGTATTGGTAGTCATGAAATATCACTCTCGTCTAGATACAGAAATATTACTTTATCAATCTACTTGTTTGCTTTATGAGAGCTACCAGATGTTGGTATTAATCATGCACTAATTAAGATCTAAAACTTCATTTCCCTGTAAGCCCTGCAGCTGCTATATGTTGCTCTGTAAAAAGTTGCAGATAAGTGCTGCATTTATATCCCCATGCACTCTGAAGCGCTGCAGGGCCACAATATGTCAAGTGCGTACTTCGGATGTCCTGTTCCCAAATGAAAGGTGGTGGCCAAGTGATATGCATGTTAAATTGTATTATGGTTAGTGATTGATGGATGTACGGTATGCCAGAAAGTTTTTCTTAGCTAAAGTGGATGTGTTAAGCCAGTGGTGGGTTTCACATTTTATTACCACCAGTTCGCTGCACACATGTCTTCCACGCATGCACCCACTCTTCCGTGTGTGTGCCTCCACGCATGTGCCCTGCCTGAAAAACGTGCCTAAATAGGAAAGCATAGAGCCGGGGGGGGGGGGGGGCAGGCCCATCCGTGATTTCCACTACCGGTTCCCCCGAACTGGTCTGAACCACCTCTGTGTTAAGCATGAATTTCTGCTTGGCTTTGAAGAGTATAACCTACCCGTTTTTTTTCCTTTTTCTTTTCTTTTCTTTTTTTTTTTTTGCAGATGCCAAGAAAAGCCAATACAGTCTAGGTTGCATTAAGAGAGGGATAGAATCAAGATCACATGACGTACTAAAACGTCATGTGTTTTAGTACCACTTTATAATGCCTTGGTAGGATGCCTTTATAATGCCTTGGTAGGATGACAGTTGGAATGTTGCATCCAGTTTTGGTTGCCACGATATAAAAAAGATGTTGAGACTTTCTAGAATTCGGAGAAGAACAAAGATGATTAGGGGACTGGAGGCTAAAACATATAAAGAACAGTTGTAGAAATTGGGTATGTCTAGTCTAATGAAAAGAAGAATTAGGGGTGACATAATAGAAGGGTTCCAATATTTGAAGGGCTGCCACAAAGGAGAGGGGGTCAACCTATTCTCTAAAGCAGGCCTGTCAAAATGGCGGCCCACAGGCCAGATGCATCACTTGCATGCCATGCCCACCCCAGCTCCACATAGGCAAAAAAGTTGTGATACGTCATGGTACGTCACATCACACGATTGAGTTTGACACCTGTGCTCTAAAGCAACTGAAGACAGGACAAGAAGCAATGAATGGAAACTAATCAAGGAGAGAACCAACCTAGAAAGAAGGAGAATTTTCCTGACAGTTAGAACAATTAATCAATGGAACAGCTTGCCTTCAGAAGTTGTGAGTGGTCCATCACTGGAGGGGGGGGGGGTTGGACTAGAACACCTCTAAGGTCCCTTCTAACTCTGTTATTCTGTTATTCATTCACCATTTGGTACTTTTTCAGATTAGAACATGTCAAAACAGACTGCCTGTAACTCATCACAAACAACCAATTGTTAGAAGTTAATTGCAGAACAACCCACTTAGGCAGGTAGAGAAATTATGAGAAAGGGGGCAATGCCATCTGTCATATGAAGACGTGGGATAAAAATAAATGAGGGGATTATCTGAGAGACAAGATGTGATTTCACACCATAAGTTTTAAAAAAGGAGAGAGTGCCAAAAAAAAAAAGGGAGAAGAAAAACATTCTAGGTTTTGCCTCCTGGGAACAAACTGACCTGTTGGTTTCTACTTTTCTCACTATCCGTCTTTCATCAGATCTTTTCTCTGAAAGACTGACTGAGCACTGTATTAAGGGATTTTGCAACAGATGGTGAGAATGAACAACACGAGTACAGTAGGAACATTTAAGAGGTTACCCCCCCTCGGGGTTCTCTTCTGCCCCTTTATTTTCCCTAATCTGTGATGCCAAACTGCATAAATTTTTATGCCTATGTTAATCACCTGTCAAGATAAATTAATGATAGGAAAAAACACACCTGATCTGATTTTTAGGCCTCCGCCTTACAATTTATTCAAAGGGCATGAGTGGATATAATCTGGATGTGTATGTGGTATGGCAATACACAATGGGAAGTGAGACCGAGTAGGAGATAATTCAAGAAAAGTCAGAAAATCGGTAATCCCCATTCAGTGGCCAGAAGGCTACCAGGACCTCTGTGGCAGTGATAAATCCAGTGGACATGATAGTAATGCGCAGATTATTCATGGAGTCCTTCCATGGTTAGGGATGTGCAGGTAGGAGCATGCTGTTATTTGCAAACAAATATTTTCTCCTTGCAAAGGACCTAGCCCAGGGGTGAAATCCAGCATGTTCTAACAGGTTCTGGAGAAACTGTAGCGGAAATTTTGAATAGTTCAGAGAACCGGCAAATACCACCTCTGGCTGGCCCCAGAGTGGGTGGGAATGCAGATTTTCCCCTGCCATGCCCACCAAGCCACGCCCACAGAACCGGTAGGGAAAAATTTTGAATTTCATCCCTGACCTAGCCACTTCCTTTCTAGCAGCTTTTGCATGCCTTAATTTGTCTCTATACATTTCCCCATTTTTAGTAAACATTCTACCGAGAGACACAAATTTATCTTCTTGCTCTGGTTTTATCACACCCATTATCATTTCCTCATCTCCATTGTCTCCTAAATACTAACATTTATAGCATTTGTTTTAATTCAGGCTTTAGTTACCATTCCGATACAAATCTCCAAAATAGGCCTTCAAGCATTCCTTCAACCCAAACCATTTCATATTTTTATATATTTGATATCTTATTCCATTTATCTGGTGGATGCTCGCTCTTTAGCATCTTTATCTATGCTCAAATCAAATCAATTTTAATTTACATCAATTTCTTTCTGTATTTCCTTCGCCTAATTTAATCATAAGCATACTTTATTTTTTGACTACATTCTTCACAAGTTCATTTTGGGTATATTGAAAGCACCTTTTCCTCATCCTCACGTTTATAGCAATCAGGTCCTTGTATATATTTTCCCCCCAATTTCAACATTCTACCAAGCTTCATTTCAAACTTTCTGCAGCATAATTTTACATACTTCCATGGCATTTTCTAACATAATTACTTTCACATTGTTCCAAATAGGTTCCATAACCTTTCTTATTTTCATTTTGCATTTATTCTTTAGAAAATTAATCAATATTCTAATCTTTTTTTTTTCCAATGCAGGGCTCATATTTTCCCCTCCTACACTTTCCCTGTTTCTGTAACTTCCCTTAACTGTGTGCATGCTTCTGTTTGTATGAATAATATTATGTACTTCTGAATTTTACTAAAAGTTGATCTGCCCTTCAGGCATTCTGTCATGAGAAACAATAAAATCCATCATGTTTTTCAATTCATTATTTTGTTATGTGTACCCATGTATAGATAGATAGAGTTAAGTTTAAAGCATGCATTCAGAACGGAGCTTTTTCTAATCAGATATTCATTAGTCATCATTGTCATTCATTCTTGGCATTCCAAATAGCTGACACATTTTTGCTGTTTCATTTAATCTCATCTCATTCCCACCCATTCAGTCATGTCACCTCACAGAAAATTTTTCGCTCTCTTTCCTGAATTACATTCCTTCAGAATAAGGCACAGTTTTCCTGAAAGTCATCTCTGAGCTTTTTCATTGTCACTTACACCCTGAAACATAATATAGTAGAACCTCTGGTCACGATAATTTGTTCCATAACTTTGGTCGCAACCCGATTTGGTCATGACCTGAACCTAATTTCCAATGATTATTGGAAAGATATTTCCTAGCAGCGGGAGTGAAAGTCTCGTGCAGCCAATGGCGCGAAAGGGGAAATTGGTCGCAGCCGTGTTTGATTGTCACCCGAATTTGTGTTTGTGACCAGATTCAAAAATTTTGTAAATTTTTCGGTTGGAACCCGATTTGGTCGTAGTCAGAAGCGTTCGTGACCAGAGGTTCTACTGTATGTATCTATCATCAAAGTACAGGTAATTTTATCCCACCCATAGCAATATAGAATTTACCATACATACATTTTGATATACCTTTTACTATGAAACTGGATGACTTTGGGCCTGTCACTCTTTCTCAGCCCAACTCACCTCATAGGCTTCTTTTGGGGCGAAAAATAGAGAAAGGTGTATTAAGCATATTTGCCACCTTGATTTACTTATAAAGTAATAAAGGCAGGATGAAAACAATATAATAAATAAATAAAATGTATTTATTATATGTTATTTTGCCTCTATTACTTAATTTATTTTTTTGAAAGGGTAAATGTAAAAGGGTTTACTATGTACCTATTAGAACCAGTAATAAAGAAGATATTTATGTACTACCATATGCACTTTATTTTTTACTCCAATTAGTGCCTTCTTCCTGTGCTTTTGCTTTTTCTGCCTTCTTTAATAAAGCATTTTTATTAAAAAATAAATAAGAAAGGTCTACATTGTTGTTTCCTGCTTGTTGGTTTGTGACTTTTCTAGGCTTCAGTAAGACAGATAAGACCTTTCCTTCTACGATTCCTTGTTTATTTTTCCATAGTCTAATCCTCAGCATGGAAACTATATGACTAACACTTAGAGCCAGAGTGCTCTCTAGAATGTAGTAGAATTCACATTTACATGGTAATTTAGATACTTAGTAAAAGGCTTTCAACAAAAGTCAGAAGAGATTATTGTCCGCCTACATAATCCCTTTCCATTCTGTAATCCAGTTTTCTGGAAGCTATTCTTCAAGAAGTGAGTGGGAGCATGTTGCACAGCATGATGTGACTACAGAGCAAAAAGGTTCTTAAGGAAAATCAATTTTTCTCTCCTGCTACTGATTCCATATGTAAAAGAGAGGCTCTTTCCCGGACAAATATGAGCAATGTGACAATAAATGAACCTTTCTGTGATGGAATCTAGTGGACACCCAAAATGCCTACACCATATGCCATTTAACTTGTATGAACGAGTTTGGTATGCTAAGTGTCTCTTTACCGATATTCTGTTTTTTACTTAATAGTAAAAGGCAGATATCAAATTGTTCAAAACTTTCATTCTATAAATTGTCATAATTAATATATACCGAGTAGAGAAACATCATAAATGTTAAATGTTAGTCTGAAGAATACAGTTGCTTAACTGTCTAGTCCAGTGATGGCTAACCTTTTTGTCATCGTGCGCCAAAAGTGCATGTGCATGCCCGCACCTATAATGCAATACACGCATAATCCCCGCTCAAGCTCCCTGCACATACGCATATGACATCCCCCCACGGCCCATTTTAGGACTAGTAGGCCTCCCTGCAGCCTCCTGGGACGAAAAATGGGCCGTGAGAGGGGGCACACTGCTCCCCTTACACTCCCCCCACCCCTGCACTTGTGTGATTGACCTCCCACCCCCCGCACATATGCCCAGAGGGTATGCACATGTGTCTCCAACATGTTCCCTGCCCCCCCCCCCGTGCATATGCAGCAGAGACCTGAAAATCAGCTGGCCGGCAGAGGCAGAGGCACATGTGGGGTGGACTTAAGCTGAGCGACGGCT
This sequence comes from Masticophis lateralis, assembly GCA_030761175.1. Lineage (NCBI taxonomy): Eukaryota > Metazoa > Chordata > Lepidosauria > Squamata > Colubridae > Masticophis > Masticophis lateralis. Next base: position 119,058,769 of record JAUDYJ010000001.1, read on the forward strand.
CGCATGCCCGCAGAGAGGGCTCTGCGTGCCACCTGTGGCATGTGTGCCATAGGTTCCCCATCACGGGTCTAGTCTATGGAGAGAGCATGAACACTGAATGGAGCCTAGACCTGGGGGTGGGGGGAGAGAAATAATGGATATTGAGAGGAGTTAATATACTTGGGAAGTTGGGGGAAGACTGGAACATTGCAATGGTGATGTATAATGGGAGTGGGAATGATGTTGCAGTGTCTTGTTGTGGTACTGTATTCTTGCCCTCTGCACACGCTTCCAATGTCCTGTCATCAAGCTTTAGGTGGCCCTGAGCTCTGGATTCGTCTGCTGACTCCCAGCTCAGTCTCTAATAAGGCTCTTGGCTCTGTAAAGTAGAGCAGATGAAAAACCTAATGCCATGTCTTCCTTCCTCTCTGACTGCTCGCAGTTCATGTTGATAGGGGGGCAGAGGTTGACTTCAAGGCGCCTCACATGGGGAGTGCCGCAGGGGTCGGTCCTCTTGCCCCTTCTGTTCAACATTTATGTGAAGCCGCTGGGTGAGATCATCCGTGGTTTTGGAGTGAGAGTCCATCTGTACGCTGATGATACTCAGCTGTACATCTCCACCCCAGACCACCCCAATGATGCCCTTGCTGTGATGTCTCGCTGCCTGGAGGCCGTACGGGTCTGGATGGGGAGAAATAGGCTCAGACTCAACCCTTCCAAGACTGTGGCTGAGTGGCTGTGGTTTTTGGCATCGAGATATAGTCAGCTGGTGCCATTGCTGACTATTGGGGGCGAATCTTTGCCCCTCACAGAGAGGGCTCGCAATCTAGGCGTCCTCCTGGATGCACGGCTGTCTTTAGAAGAGCATATGACGGCCGTGGCCAGGGGGGCTTTTTATCAGGTTCGCCTGATTCGCCAGTTGTAGCCCTTTCTGGATCACGACGCTTTGTGCTCGGTCACTCGCCCTTGTCTCCTCTCGACTGGACTACTGTAATGCTCTCTACATGGAGAGCTCCCCTTGAAAAGTGCCCGGAGGCTCCAGCTGGTCCAGAATGTGGCCGCACGGGTGGTCATGGGCACAACAGAGGCATAGAGGACAATAAGCAAAAGTCAAGATGTTTTCTTGTGACGGTGCAGTCAAAGCACCATCCTTTAAAATAATATCACATATAAAAAAGACAAATGGGGCTTCAATTATGTGGTTTTGGCCATTTTCTTGACTTTCCTGAACCACTTCCTCAGCAGAGCTGCCCTTGTTGTTAATCCAGAATTTTAGATGTACCCACTGGATCCAAAAGATTGGGAATGCTACATAATATAAAGAAACACACAATCATACTTTTAAAAAAGCCCTTTGCCAGTATTTTGAACTAAAGAAATCTTACAGTAGATGAGATTAAAGGACATCTGCCATGTCACTTTTAGCTAATAAGAAGCATTCACATCACCGCTACCACTTCAGGTGCCTCCCCAAATCATACTGTATTTCAAACAGAATGAAATCCATTTGATTGTGCTGGATCATCATCTAGAAATAGCCATTTCGCAAAGCCTCCTCTTTATTTACATTTGAAAGAAAGCTAAAATAAAAAAGCATGCTAAAGAACAACCTCCTGAAATAGAAAAGTATAATTCCAACATGTCACTGGGGGTATGTAGAATAGAAACACAAATATCCATATGCACTATTTCTGTTCAGAATACCAAGGATACAAAATTAAAAGTAATAAATTAAGAATTATCCTTTTAATCTAGTTTAAAGAGATGGAGACAAAATATGAGTAAAACAATCTTTTTCTAAAAGACTCTTGAGGATCCTTTGCTGCTGTGTTTATTTGTTTAGCCAGTTCCATATCCCACACTTTTCAATACTTCTGAGCCAAAGGGAGACACATCTTAATTTCCCAATGTTTTAATAGTAAATGTGGCCAACTAACAACACAAACTGAATTAATTTCTTGTGCTGTGTTTTTAAATATGCCCTGGAAAATAATGGATGACAGAGCCTCAAAAGAATTAATTATGAAAGACTGTAGTTTAAGTATTCCAGTTTCTTCAAAAATGTTCAGCTAGACTAGAGTAAGGAATGAAAAGGCCATGCCAACAGAGATAATGATATGGTTTTATACTCCTTTCAAAACAATCTAGAAAGAAGTTGATTATTACAAAAAGATTGAGATGTTGGACTTCTACAAATTATTTTTATAATCAGTTCTTCATGATTTGTTAGAGCAGTAGACTGTGAAGCATAAAGAATTCCAAATGATTCATCGTATTTAAATCTGTGATATTTTAAAAAGATTTTTTTTTAATCATCCATGGTTTTGGGGTAAGAGTCCATCTGTACGCTGATGATACTCAGCTGTACATCTCTAACCCAGACCACCCCAATGATGCCCTTGATGTGATGTCTTGCTGCCTGGAAGCCGTGCGGGTCTGGATGGGGAGAAATAGGCTCAGACTCAACCCTTCCAAGACTGAGTGGCTGTGGCTTCCGGTGTCACGATATAGTCAGCTAGTCATCACTGATTATTGGGGTGAATTCTTGCCCCCCACAGAGAAAAAAGCTGATTGGAGGGTGGATCGGCCTCCTGGAATACCCCAATCAGCTGTTCCCAGAGGTGAATTTTAGCAACAGGTTCGTTGGTTGTGAACTCTGTGCCTTGCTTTTTTTTCAGCCTCTGAAACTTCTGAAACTATTTCAGAAAAAAAAAAATTCTGCCTCTGAAAGCCTCTGAAACAGAGCTTCAGAGCTTTTTTTTCTGAAGCTCTGTTTGGAAGCTTTTTTTCTGAAGCTTTGTTTCTGAGGCCTTTTTCAGCCTCTGAAACCTCTGTTTGAAAGGCTGGGCAGGGCTACTTTTAGAGTATAAGACACATCCAGACTTTCACCTTTTGGGGGGAAAAAGGTGCATCTTATACTCTGAAAAATATGGGTAAGTTATAACAGTTCCATTCATAGGATATGAGCTGGGTTTCTTCAAATACAGTTGCCTCTATGGCTTTACTTTCTTGAAGATACTTAATTGAGGTCAACTTTGGTAACAGCTATCATGGTGTAAAAAAATTTAGGAGATAGATCCAAATAAATTTGTACACATCTATGCATTCTTAGATTTCAAATTGCTTGTGCCTAAAGTTGGCTTTCTGTTATATGCACTGAAAATTTCAGCTTTTCAGAATACCAGTTATCCAGTACAATTATATAAAGTGTGTTTTGAAGTGAATACAAGTAATTGCTGAGCTACAGGTTGATTGCAAATAGGGTCTTAAAAGAAAACTGCATGACAATTCTCTAAGAATTTCACAAATCTCTGTGTTCAATCAGGAGTGAAGAAATTATCTCAGAATTGGGAGGAAAGTACACTGATGTTGGGTGGGCAGCAATGTACGCATGAGTCTCTTGCCAGTGCAAATCAAAAAGGCTATTTTAAACCTAGAAAAAAGTTGCCTTAGCAAACAGACAGGAGAATCCATAATGGTTTCAAGTGCAAGTACATACAAATATGACATAATTCATTGACTACATACTTGCAGCAACAAGCAAAAAATAAAATAAAATAAAGGGATTTCTGTTCAGTTTAAAACCTAGCCCCCAAGGCAGTGGTGGATTGCCCCCGGTTCAGACCAGTTCGCAAGAACCAGTAGTAAAACCGGCGGGAGGCCCCACCCACCGCCCCAGATGTCATCATCGGTGATCTGTGCATGCGCAAAAGCAAGTCACTCGCGCTTGCTTCATTTGCGCACACGCGCAATCCCATTGCAAATCAGTAGTAAAGGTAAGTAGAACCCACCCCTGCCCCAAGGGTATTGGTAGGAGCTGCAAGAAGGCTTTGTATGGAAGTATAGAAGCCAGGTAGAGGATGGCATCAGAGTAAAGAAAATAGATGACAACACAAGTAGCCATTGATTGAAGTTGCGACCTATCTGAAAAGGGGCTCTTATGACCCAGTTGCAAAGGTCCAATGGTTGCCCTCCCCCGCTTGGTCATGTGAATTCACTTCAGGTGCTCAGTAACATGGCCGCATTTATGGCTGTTTGCCACATCCAACCACATTTTTACAGCAGTTTTGCCAAAATCTGGCATTTCTAGTTTTCAGCAAAACCACATCCAAAGTGAACCATGGATTTGCTCTTAAAACTCTACGTTTGCTTAATGACCATTGCAAAAAATGTTGTAAAATCAAAGTCACATGCACGACCTGTTTTACAACTGTCCTGTCATACGACAGGCTCCATTATGGTCCTATGTTGAGGACCTCCTCTAAGTACTATTACGGGCAACAGAAAACCCAGAGAGGATCATGTATCAGTGGTAACTGATGACCATTTGCTAAAAGTAGAGCCTTACTAGCTGTTAGCAAGTGAGACCAGGAAAAGAGAGGACAATAGTCCTGGGTTTGGAAACCACAAGCAAGGAAGGAAGGAGAAAATAGTATGAAGGTCAACTTTAAAAATTAGGAAAAATAACATACTTAGGAATACAGAGGGGTTAGATTGTTAGGACTGGAAAGCATTATTCTGGAAAGGAAACCGATTGCAGTGGAAAGGTACACCTCGACTTACAATCACAACTGAACTCAAAATTTCTGTTTCTAATGAGATACTTCTTAAGTGAATTTTGCCTCATTTTATACTCTTTCTTGCCACAATTGTTAAGTGAACCACTGCATCTATTAAGTTAGTAACACAGTTGTGAAGCGAATCTGGCTTCCCCATTGACTTTGCTTGTCAGAAGGTCTCAAAAGGGGATCTTATGACCCCAGGACACTGCAACTGTCATAAATATGAGTCAGTTGCTAAGCATCTGAATTTTGATCACATGATGATGAGGATGCTGCAATGGTTGTAGGTGTGAAAAACTGTTATCCGTCACTTTTTTCAATGCCGTTGTAACTTTGAACCATCATTAAATGAACTGTTGGAAGTCAAGGTCTTGTAAACCTGTAGTTTATAGTGCAACGACTAAAAAATGTAACACAGGAATGAGGAATAAGTTAAATTTGCGTCATATCAATTTCTTATTGTAATAAATGTTTTGTAAAAGTGGGCTGCCTTGTATCGTGCTGGGATTTGTACCTTGTACAAACCTAATCTTTGTAGGTGAACAAAGGAGCATTACTGTTCAAACTGTTCACTAAGTCTGCATTACTATTAATCTTCTCATCGTTCCTATTACCCATCTCCTCTCACTTATGACTGTATGACTGTAACTTTGTTGCTTGTATCCTTACAATTTATATTGATTATTTGCTAGTATGATTTGATTGCTTATTTCTACACTATGACTATCATTAAGGGTTGTAATTTATGATTATTGACAAATGTATCTTGGCTTTTTATGTACACTGAGTGCATATGCACCAAAAACAAATTCCTTGTGTGTCCAATCACACTTGGCCAGTAAAGAATTCTATTCTATTCTATTCTATTCTATTCTATTCTATTCTATTCTATTCTATTCTATTCTATTCTATTCTATTCTATTCTATTCTATTCTATTCTATTCTATTCTATTCTATTCTTCCATTCCATTCCATTCCATTCCATTCCACTCCAGCCCACCCCACCCCACCCCACCCCATCCCATGTTTGATGGCTTCCCCATTATGAGATAAGATTTAATGTGACAGAACGTCATAAATATAATGAATAAGAGAGTTAATGTTTTAAAAGTCTTACTATCTGGTATTGGCTTAGGCTGAGAACTCTTCAAACGCAGGGAAGGCCGGAAGCGTGTTCGGTCATTGAAGCTCCAACTCTTTTGCACTTTTGTTGGGCTACCCTCTGCAGTAATATCTGTACTTGGCGATCTTCTGTCCCCAACTGAAGCTTGTCTGTTCTTGACACTCTGGCCTCTCGGGCTAGCCATCCGCACCCGTTCTTTAAAGCTCAGCTTCTGACTGTGGAAGCAAAAACGTGCATTTTTACTTCACTCACATTGATTTATGTACCATTTAGCTACCATTATAGATGAAGATTCACCTTCAGCTGCATGTCTTTAGATGCAGATGTGAATGTATTCCATGTGTTGAACTCCCTCCCCCCCCCCTTCCAGTAAAATAAATATTTGCGCTGGTCAGTTCTTGATACAAAAGGAAGTAGGAAAACCAAGAATCACGGAAATCCCCATACCTGGAAAAGCTCACCAAGCTGCAGTATTAAGACCAAATACACAGTGATATTAATACTGATCACAATAATAATAAAACACATTCCAGACATTATAAAGAATTGGAAGAAAAGTAAAATATGTGACTGCCTCCCCTTGATACTGTAGTAGCTCCCATCCTAAACTGTGGGATTTGTCTGCCTTGATATCAAAGCCTTGATGTTAGGGAACTCTTCTGTGAGATGGCCAGCCAGATAAGATGGATGGATGGATAGATGGATGGATGGATGGATGGATGGATGGGGATCCATAAAAGTGCATTTCTTACAGTTTGAATCACTTTCTTTATAGTAGGTATTAGAGATTTCATCGGAGGAATGTACTGTTACTGAGAAAAAGATTCTATAATACAGTAAGAGTGAAACAAAATCAACTAACAAAAAAAATCAAATTAAACTTAGCAAAGTTTCAGCTATAAATTTTGGGCAGCTCTAACTATGCTTTTAAATTGTGCAACATAGGCTGTGTACGTAAGCTGCTCTACAATAGAATCAATAGTTTTCAAGTGCCATTATTTTTGCATGCAGTTTGTTAAAGTTAGACAAGCAAGATTAAGGTTATTATTCATGCACACTCCCAAACATGGCATTTTTCAACAGCCCACAGACATTAGCAAACACTACATTTCAGATTTCCTATCACCCAAAGCTCTATGCATACATAGACATAGACCATATATTACTAAAACTCTCATGTTTATTGATTTGTTTGTTTCCTCGTGTTTGCTCAAATGCTGCATTATCTCATAACATTTTTTGAACCAAGGTACCTAAAATCTGCTAACTGAAAGAATGCGTAAAAAATCTGGGACCCATTATTCCTGTGGATCTGCAATTTCCATTACAGACCAGTTTTATTCACAAAGTTTTGGCTGTTGCAATGTCCCCCTGGTCACATGATTGTGATTTCCCGCCAAGTTGCCAAAGTTAATGAAGAAGCCGGCAGAAAGTTGAAGTCACTACCATCTAAATGCTTTTTTGCCCAACTGTGGTCATTGTGTTTATGTAAATAAATATGGATTCATTATCGAAGTTCGTTTGTCACTAAAATTATTTATTTATGATATATATTCTTCTTACATGATCATGAGACCCTGGATGAGAGTTTTAAAAAATTGGACTTCTTCTGGTCACATGAGACTGCCCTATCTTTTTCTCAAGAATGGCCCAATAGATCACAGAGTTGTCTACTTATCTAACAAAATTCAGAATAAGTAACAGAATATTCAGTACGTCTATCAGTAGAAAGATTGGCTCACAGAAATGTAATATTACATTCCTGGAAAGGGATTATTTATTTGCCAGTAATAGGCTATAGAACCAAATAAAACAAGCAGATTAGATAATTAGTTTTTATGTGATAAAAGTTGCCTTTTATCTTGAGATATTGAAGACATAGATTGCTTGTTTGTAGATACTCATATCTGATTTGTACAAAAGAGTTACAAATTGTGAACTAGGTAAAATTTGTTTATTTTTTAGGTGTACTACAACTAATTACAGAAAATGAATTGCATTGAGTTAACTACCACAATCCAGCATTTATTAATTTATTTATTTACAGGAGTGGGCAACATTTTGAAGATTTTTTCCTAGGATTCTGTAACGGCAGCTGCTATCCTGGAACAATTGTTACTTCTTGTTAGAAACTGTAGACTGATGGTATGTAGATGTAGAAGGGCTGCATAGCTCAGTTTACTTAGAAGTATATCATTTTTGACTTAAATGATAATTTTTAGTCAATGTTCTTTCAATGACTTACAGATAATTCTCACTCAACAACCATTTGTTCTGCAACCATTCAAAATTATGATGGTGCTGAACAAAGGGACTCAGGACTTCTGCCTAAAGTTATGGTAATTGTAATACACATGTGATCACATGAATACAATCTGGATACTTGGCAAAGCATTTGCACCTACAAATGGTTGCCTACACCCTGTGATCATGTGAATCACATTTGCAATCTTCTATGCCAGCTTCCCTAGAAAATCAATGAAGAAGACAGCAAGGAAGGTTGCAAGCTGCTGCTGCCTGGCCAGAAGACTCCCCCAGGTTTCTGTGGGCTGACTGAAAAAGCTCTCTGCTGAAATCCAAGTGGGATTTTTAGCATGGAGTATTTAGAGCCTGGGGTATCTTTTGCCAGCTGCCGGAGACAAGAGAATTCTTTCTTATTTCTGGGAGCTGGCTGGAAAAGGCCTGTGGCTAAAATCAAAGCAGGATTTCAGCCAAGTAGAAATTACAACCTCAGAGTGTAGCATGATAAGGACATTGGGTGCCTGGGGCGGCGGGGTGGCTGGGAGGAGGTCGAGTGCAGGCTGCACATAAGTGTCTTCCTACTCGGGCTGAAAATTCTGCTTTGATTTCAGCAGGGAGGATTTTCAGCTCCTGAGCAGAGAGGCAGCACAATAAGGTACAGTAATGAGCATGGGGTGCCTTGGGATGGAGAAGGCCTGCTGCAGGGTGTGGATTTTGACAGGAAGGATTTTCAGCTCCTGAGTAGAGAGAGACTTGTGTACAGCCTGCACCCCAAGCTCCTAAGGTCTTCCTCACCCACTTGAAGCACCCCATGCTCCTTACCTGGCACTTTGTCCTATTAACGACCTGTTAAGATTGTTTAAAGACCGCAACCAGAAGTAGATTGTCAAGCTTGTGGTCACTGAGCAAGGTGATCATGTGACATCTTGGTTAACAACCACTTTGCTCAGTGATCAAGATTCTAGTTCCAATTGTGGTTATTAAGGAAGGATTACCTGTATAGAGATTACAAATTAGACTGGATTATATTGGGATTTGTACATTAAGATCTGCAACATACAGTAATTTCAAAGGAAATCCGGAAAAAAATAAAGATGCCTTTTAAGGAACAAGCGGAAGAAAACCTGAAATCTCTCCCAATTGTATTGTTCCTGGGATGAGTACAGGCTGTCTCTGAAGAAGCACATTATTTGGGCCATTAAGGTACAGATGGAAAAGCCTATCTGCCTGTTGCTATAGCTGCTAATCGAGTTCAGGCCTTGTCTGTTCTATTTAATCATGGTTCTTGCATCTTCATGCAACATGACAATAAAAACAGAGGAAATGGAAATGGATTCTACCACTACTGAAAGCCTTTAAAAATACATTCTCGGTGTCTTGCTGCTTTAACCAGGTACAATCTAACAAGGAAATGTTTCTCTGTGCGATTATAGGAAATGAAATGATGAGACAGTGATTATGAAATTGGTAGATAATAAAAAAAATTATACATGCAATTTAATATGTTTTATTACAAATACAAGCAGAATAGGCAGGAGACCAAATGCAGTGAATCAAGCACATGCCAGACAATTTCTAAAATTATAGTTTAAAAACTGCAGTAAAACAGTTAGAAAAATGTGTGTTTTTCATTGTGGCATTCAAGAGAGTACCTTTTCCAGAACTGTTTTACCCTTTTTAACTAGAGAAAGTAAACTTTTTAAGAAAAACAATCATGAAAAAGACCTTCAACCTTAATTTCTTAATTAGTAATTCTAATAATTACTTGCAATGTAATTATTATTGCATAAACATTCATCAAGGATATTCCCATGTTACTTTTCAGAATTAATGTATTTTATTGGTCACAAGGCAAATCCTAAGGCTTTTCTTCCCAAGAAATTCACGTCATGTTAAATTACTCTGGTGGGCATAGAGGCCATTCTAGATTTAGAGAACATTTCTGGTTAGCACTAGCCAGTATTTGACGATCACAAACAATGGTTTCAAATTCAAGTTGGTGTTAACTGGAAATGTCAGTGGTTCCGGGCTCAAGAGGAAATATTTAACCACAGAAAAGCCTGACTGTGCTTAAGGAATCATATGGAATGAGAGTGTTGGTGGTTTACTGTGCCAATGGAACCAATTTCAGATCCTGTTTGCTTTACATTTACATCTATTGAGTATCAAAATTGTTAAGAGAAATCAATTATATACTTCTGAACAACAAAGTCAGCGTGAAGCTAATGAATATTGTGGTGAGTGCTATATTTTGAACTACGTTCACTGCATAAATTATCAATATTCAGCAAAAACTAGCATCCTGAAATTCCAGGATTAATTATCAGTTTGGCTTTTTGGAATTATAAAACCCACCATGTTGCGGTCTATGAATTAAATACTATGTACTATAGCTTTCAGACACAATATTTAAAATATTGTATGGTTTGGTTTCTTGGACTAAAACTTTTATTTAAAAATAAGACGTTGGATGACAGCAATAATACGTATTTTTATTTTCTGCCATATTTATTAAAATTAATTCAAGATAGATTAATTATCCGTCTAAAATTTTACATACAGTATGTTTGGAAAACAGCAATGTTCTTTGCTCTTCCCTGTTTGTTTAGAAATTGCAGAATCTGCCAGTGACCAGGAGTGGAGAGACTACACTGAGATCAACTTGTGAATTGATTATTAGTTTTGATCATGACATTTAGTTTTTTGATGCAATCCTATATGAAAGAGCATCAACTGAGACTGATCCCATATCCAGATTTGTGAGCCAGCTTCAAGAGTAGGCTGCTTTTTATTTGTAAGCATTAGATAAGTTTTACACCTTGATGTACTTTTTTTCCTAATCTGAATTTTTCTCAGAATATAGGAAACCAATTCTTATAAAATATAACTACAGTCCCTCAGTTTTGTTGTATCATTATTGTACTCCTGTAAATATATTTTATAATGTCCATGCTCTACTGCAGGGGTCTCCAATCCTGGCAACTTTAAGATTGTGGACTTCAACTCCCAGAAAAGCTGGCTGAGGAACTCTGGGAGTTGACGTCCACAAGTCTTAAAGTTGCCAAGGTTGGAGACCCCTGCTCTACTGTAATGCCTAGGACAGTGATGGCTAACCTTTTTGCTATCATGTGCCAAAAGCAGAGGGAGTGTGTGGGGTTGTGCTGGTGTGTGCCCGCACCCATAATTCAATGTGCTCCCCACGCACACACATGTAACCCCCCCCACTCCCCCTGCTTTTGGCATGCAATGGGACGGTGGGCCCAGTAGGCTTGTTTTTCGTCCACCCCAGATTCCAGAGGCTTTCTTGGAGCCTGGGGAGGGCGAAAACGGCTACCCCACCCTCCCGGAAGCCAGAAATGGGCCATTTCCCGACTTCCGGTGGGATTGGAAGGCCCATTTGTCACTCTCCCCAGGCTGCAGAGGCTTTTTAGGAGCCTGGGGAGGTCGAAAATGGCCTCCCCCCTCCCCCCCGGGAGGCTGGAAACAGCCCGTTTCCTGACTTCTGGTGGGCCTGGAAGGCCCAAAAATCAGCTGGCCAATGTGCGAATGTGAGAATGTGTGCTGCAACTGAGCTAGCGCAACGCTTGTGTGCCCACAGATATGGCTCCGTGTGCCACATAGGTTCACCATCACGGGCCTAGGAAGACTTTAAGGGATGGCAAAAATGTTTCAATCCATTATCTCACTGGTTTCCAGTCACTGTTTATATTAAGGCTGCATAGTAATGGACTATATTCTTGCTCTTTGTCTTTGGTACTTATTTAATTTCCCAAACTAATTTTTCCTGGAGCTGATATTTTGTGTTAGCACAGAATTCATGTACAGTAGTGGAAACTGAGAATCCATGATGTAGTTAATTTCTCTCTCTCTTTTTTTTTTGTATGGGCTCAGTATGATGGATATCCATACTGAGCCCCTATCTGATATCCAGATATTCCAAAAATAGCCAGTTCCAGATAGGGCAGTCTATCGTAGCATGAAACCTAGGGAAAAAAAGCAAAAGCAGGAGGGCAAGCTAGTGTATATTGGTCATTTCTTTATTGCCTTGGATGTTCCAGCATTTTAACATTCCCAATTCTCCAGTTTTTGCTTTGCTACTTAGTTCTGGTGAATCATGTCTCTTGTCAGTCTGGGCAGACCTTCCAGATATTAAGAGAGCTTAGAATGATGGTTTACTGACCAGGCAAGGACTCTCTGGTTCTTTTAATTTTGGTTTCCTGAAGCTTTGCCTAGAATTATAATTCATTTCATCCTGGACTCCTGCCTGGGTGAATTATGGACTCTTGTCTACTTGAAATCATTTTACTAGAACCATTTTTGTTGCAGGCCATATCCCCCTTATATTTCCCCAGTTTTAGATATTTGGAAATGATTGGCAAAAATGTCAGTCTTCATCCTGATTGGATTTTAGGGCCTTCTGGATCTGAGACTTTAACATGTTTGGTACCAAATCAGGTGGCACTGTCCCAGACAGATCTGACTTGAAAACTGGGGGTCTTTCTGGACTCACAACTCCTGCTCTGCTCTGCTCACAGGTATTCATACCCTGGTTAGGAAATAGTTTGTATCCGGAAGCTTCAACTGGTGCAAAATGCAGAGTGGCATGGGAAGTTATATGTGTCCCTAGGAGGGAAGATGTTACATCTTTGATTTGTGAACTGCATTGGTTGCTACTTTGCTGTTGGAACAAATTCTAGGTGCTGTTTTTGAGCTTTAAAGCCCTAGATGGCATGGGTCCAAATTATCTGAGGGATTGCCTCTTCCAAATTACCTCTTTGCATCCAATCAAATGTGGCAGGAGAGGGATGTTCGTTTGTGGATTCCGTCTGCGAGAGTCCTATCTGATGGTACCTAAGAAATGAGTCTTTTCAGCCATAGCACCTGCCTTCTGGAACATCATCCCACTTGAGGTGAGGTTAGTTCCATACTTAATGACTTCTGGAAAACCCTTAAAACATATATTTTTTTTTCAACAGGCCTGGGGAACTCCTGGGGATAAGGAATCCATGTATTGGTTGTATTATGCATGATATTTCCCCACTTGTGGCTTCACTTTGATCTATTATTACTGTTTGTTTTTAATTGGTTTTGAGTATGTTTTAATAATAGGTTTTATTGTATGCCATCCAGAGTCACTTTGTGTGAGATAGGCAGCCATATAAATTTGACAAATGAATAAATAAATGCCTTCTCTTTGTTGGTGAGATGAATAACCATGTAGTTTTGGTTAAACATAAACTCAGATTTAAGATTGTTGTAAACTTCTGAAAAATTAAAGTTTTCTCTAAATTTAGCTTTAATTTATTAGAATGTAAGAATTCAAAAATTATTTTCCTGTTCTAAAACCATCTTTATCAGTTTTACTTTTAAAAATCTTGTTAGAGGCCAAATTTTCCCAATCTTGTACTCTCTACTTAGGTTAAAATGACAAGTCTTAATAATTCAGAGTGAGCACTGAGATTGAGAGGAAAAATTCTTGGTGTACAGCCTCAATGAATGTTGAGCAGCATTGTTGGAAAACGTTTTCCAAACGTTTAATCATTACATTTGGAATTCACATTCTTCTGAGTTTTCTCTCTGCACTCTTAGTACACTAGAGGTCACTGTGATACCATTGCAAGGCTACTGAAGAAGGGATCTTAATTAAATGTTTATCGCCACTGCCTCCTGGTAGTTTCAGTTGTTGGTAATAATTTATTAAGATTTTAAAGAAAATAGAACAAGCTATATTTTACTTCTCTATTTTTAAAGAGTGTCAAGAGTGATTTTGATTTGCATATTAACATATCAGGGAAAAATATTGTAACTGTTTGCTCTCAGGGACCAAGGGTATTTTTCTTCAACGAATTCATAAACTTAATTTGGTACTCTTTTTGGTAAATGAGACCCACTGATTCCAGTTGGGATAAATTACTCTTTTAGAAACAAGTACACAGACCTCCCAAGCTCAGATAAGGTGGGACAAAGTTATGTAATGTTAGCTAAATAAAATGGTATTTTATGGAAACATTAAAAAAAAAAACCCACAATCTTGCTTTCTTTACTCAGAAAAAATATAGGTCCTTTTTCCCCACATCACAATTATCCTTAAACCAAGACACACAATCAATGCAGTTATCTAATTGCATGGATTATATTTTTTTCCTATCATAGAAATTTATCAAAGGCAAACTTTTTTTTTAAAAAAATATATTTTGGTACAAAATTGCAGGCAGCAAGCAACAAGTAAATCTATAAGAAGCTGTGACAGCAGAAGATGGGGGAAACCCAGCCCAAATTATGAAATAACTCTTCAAGGAGCAAAAAAGCACCAAGAAGGGAAAATAAATTCTTCATGCACCTGATGTTAGTTGGCATTCCCATTATCATGTGAGTAGACAGGATGCTGGATACCTATGTTTCCGAGAGGTGTACATCCTGAAGAGCTTCTGTTTATTACTATAAAGCTTACTAGGAGTGAGGGGAAATAGAGGATCACATTACTAAGCATACCAGGTGATGAAAAGAGTTAGGTTTTCCATGTGAGCCAAACCAGTCTTGCTTTTATCTTCAACCAACAAATAAAACATTCATAAAATTATTATTAAGTTTACAGTTTATATTAAACAAGTTATAATAAAGAATATTAAAAAATTACTTTCAAAAGTCATTAAAGATTTATATTCCCGGAATGTATGACTATTGTAATATGGGAATTTTATACATACTTGTTTAGCATAGAAACCAACTTTCCTAACATTCATTTCTCTATTGACCTCTGAGGAATATATAATCTATTTATGCTTTCAACATAAATCCTACCAGGGAAATTAATTTTATTCAGACTATATAGATATTTTAACATGCTTAAAATTGGGTACTAAATTAACCTATTAATATCTTACTGTATGTATAATAATACATCCCCAAAATAGATGGGATATTTATGAATAAGCACTATTTTGTTAGAAAAGAAAATGCTTTTTATAGTCATAGTCATAAATATGTAACATGCAGTAAAATAGGAAAAAACCCTAAAATCTTACATAAAAATTTAAGATTTCAGATAAGCCTATAATGTTAATATTGGTAGCTTATTGAAATATTACATTTTTATCTTTTGAAAACACAGTTACTCATGTGACAAGTTGGTTTGTTAATGTAAGTTATCATAAGGCTGTATCCACATGTTTAATTATCCTTTTAAAATGCTTAATTTGTATTGATGTACCAACAGAGTACATTTGAAATGCTAGTAGATGATGGCACTATAATACTCTAGCAAGCCAACAGTTTGGAAGATGACTGTTAAAATTCCTGTTATGTTATTATATTCACTATAAGGCTTCTGGTGGCGAGGAATTGTTAATTCAGATTATCCTGTTTAAAACAGTTGTGCATTAAACAAGAAAATAACTATACATCCGCATAATGAGATTAACTACACAAAACATGAACACAGCATAGAGGGAATATCGTCTAAACAGAGTGCTAAACCTGAATTGTGATCATTATGACCTACACCTAAAATAAAAAAGGCAGTTTGTTTTATTGAAAGTGGTTTATTTAATGAATATATAGGTGTATTTGTATGATACAGGTTTGAAGAAAATCCAGTTTATAAAGTTGCTGCCCTGAGATGGAATGCCAATTGGAAAAAAAGGAAAGAAAAAGTTTAAATATTTGAAATACCAGTATTATAAATACTAATATCAACAATTAATGAAAACCTTGTTAATAAATTCAGTTTTGAAAAATATTTGAAACTTTTCAAATATTTTTCTTACACATAGGCAATTAGATTTCCTGGGAACCGATGCACAATTTTTTTTTATTGACAATGTTGGAACAATTAACAAACCATATACAACCAGTACTGCCTTTGATCTAATATATTTAATATTCTCTAAGACATTCTAGTTAACTTTAGATTTATACACCCAATCTTACAGGTAGATTTTGACTTACAGTGGCAGTTGGTATCGGAATATCTGCCATTAAGAGATGCAGTCACAAAGCATGACTGAAAATGCTCAGCAATGGCAATCCTGGAAATCTCAGTCATCATTAACTGGGTCCCAATTGTTAGGTGAGACAACTTCCTACCAACAAATTAATGGAACAGCTGGCAGGAAGTTGCAAGCAAGGCAGGTAAATGGCTGCTGCTGGGTGGAGGACAGAGTGAGGAAATGCATAGGGTGCTAGGGAAAGTCAAGTAGGATGGTTTGACACAGGGAGGGTACACAAGAGATGTCAAGTGGGCTGGAGGGAGTGTGAGGGAGGTGCAATAAAGGTTGGGGTGTGTGCCTGGGGGTCTGTGAGTGGTGAAGAGGGTGTGAGCACAGAGGAGGAGCAGGAGGGTTTGAGAGTTTGAATATGTGACTTTCTCTGCTGGCTTCCCCACAGACTGTCTGGGGAAGCTAGAAGAGGTTATAAATGGCATTCACATGATTGTTGGATGTGTGTCAACTGGTTGTAAATGTGAATAGGTTACCATACACCTAGATCACGATCATGTGACTGTAGGAGGGCTCGAATGGCTGGAATTATAAGGATTGGTTGTAACCACCATTCATTCAGCCCCGTTATAACTTCAAACAGTTGCTGAACAAATGGTTGTAGGTCAAGGACTTCCTATATTTGTATTTTAGGAGAAAAAGAATAATTGATGTGAGGAAAAGAGAAAAAGATTAACAAATACCTAGAATGCCTATAGATTTTAGGAGAGAAATCTCAGGATGCCACAAAGGTTGAGTAGTATGTAGGAATGGTCAAACAATCTAGCTAAGTGCTTCTATCACCCTACATACATATTTGAAGTCCAGTGGGACAGTGACTTAAGTCTCACATACTTTTAAAAGAATAAGGCCAATTCATAGAAATAACTCTTATTTCTGGCCATTAATTACATTTAAAAAGAATGTATTGATCAGAAGGCAACATAACAAAGAGGATGGTTATCAAATTTATAGTTTGCTTATGTAGTAATCTTCAAGGGATAGCTGTCCAATCATGCCAGAAATAATTTGATGGTCTAAATGAGATTTTTATGATCTGTTGCTGCTGCCAAGATACCCCCAAGATACTCTGATTTACAGTTCCCACAGTGTATCAGCAGCAGAACAAAGCTTGAGAGATACTTGGTTGGAGAAAGATGGACTAAATGCAAGTGAATACAACTAGGTACACTCTAAATATTTTGTAACTCTCATTTGTTCCAGCCAGCATGATTAATGATATGGTATGATGGAAAGTATAACTAATCATCCGGAGGGCATCAGATTGCTCAATCCTCAGGTAGTCAGTTATATACAAAGACTGAATTAAATCAGAATTCTTCCTATACTTTAGCTACTGTATAATAAATGGATCTGTCATATCTTGGTTATTTGGTTGAACTTGATGACTGCAGCTGAGGACAACTGCAGGATTTTCATCTGCTGATAGCAGCCTTACCTGCATGACTGCCAGATGGCTAATTTCAAATGTCTGACCAGCAGGGCAGGCAAAATATTCTATTTCTTTAAATAATGGCAGAAGTGTATATGCAGAAGAGCCTGGTTAATGATTCAAAGGTGTATCAAAATAAGGATAAAAAGCTATGTAGCTACCGCACGTATCTTTCTCCCTCCCCCCTCATGTATATTTGTTCATCTTTTCACTTTAGATGGTTTAATTCAGACTTAGAATTTATTTACTTTACATTTTCATTCTAGGAACTTAAGGAGGTATGTATATTACTCCCGCTTTCAAATTTTTATCCTCACCACACTTTATCTGGTTAATTAAACTAAGAGATAGTGAGTTTTTCAAAATAATCCTGCATACTTTCTAGATGAACTGGGATTTAAATGTGGGTTTAAATGTGGATTTAACCCAGGGGCGAGTTCCAAATCCTGTTGCTACCGGTTCTCTCTCTCTCTCTCTCTTTCTCTCTCTCATGCATGCACACGGCACTTCTGCACATGTGCAGAAGTGTCTGGACGGGTGGGTGGAGCCTCCCAGCACCGCTGCTACTTGTTCACCTGATCCAGTGCAAACCGATAGCAACCCACCACTGGTATCCTCACCCTGGTTCAACTTTATAATCCCTATAGTATATTGGTTTTTAGTCATTCTTCTAACCTAAAAAGACTAACACTCTTTGCAAAGGCAGATTGCTATGGGCAGGTCCTTTCTCTGAATGTAGCCCATAGTATGTTTAATGAATCAAATCTATTACTTAAGCATATCCTACACTGACTTTATTTTCAAAGTTCTTTACAAAAGTAGAAAAGAAATATTTATTCAAATCAGACAAAATATTCTGATTAGTTTAAAATCCTCTCTATCTCAACAGATATGGAAAGCTACTTAGACCTTAATTATCTAACAAGCTATGGCTACATTCTACAGAAATCTGTCATTTTCCTGCTTCTTAACAGAAGAACTTTCTGTTTTTTATACTTGAGCGACATTTTGTCTGCTTCAGAATAATGATCTACCTAGGAAAAGTTTCCCCCCTTTCTCCTAATTGGATTCAAGCATAGCCTTTAATGATTTTGCAGTAAAATAATATATTTCCTTTCCCAAAGTGGTATAAAATTTCCAAAATAACATTTAAGATTTTAAACAATATACATAAAAACACTACAAACCTGCTTGATGCTTCCCCTTGTTCTTTCCTTCATGAGTCAGATAATAAAAGAGAGAGGGTTTTGGGGAGGAAAAAAATTTGTTATGCTGGCAGTACCCATCATGATGTGGTTACAAATATTATTAAATAATTTTTAAGTTGCAATTGGATTTGTTAATTAAATGAATGCTTAAGAAATTATAAGCAAATATTTTTTAAAAAAGCAAGCACAAACATCCAAGCATGGATTTTTATTTTATAGTGACATTAAAAAAAATACTATGTTAATGCATGCTCAACATGCTTATTATACATGTTTAGAGAGAGAGTTGACAAAACATTTATTAGGCAAAATGTAGTGCTCATATACAAATAACAGAGAACTGTAGCTATCTGTGGTAATGAAATAGAATTAATTTAATCACTGAGACTAGGGATGTCTTATAAAAGGACCAATTGCATTTCTTTTTGGCCATAACTATCTTGTAATATGTAGAGCTGTAGCTTAATTGTTTATAAGAACAGAAAACTGATATGGCCAATATTACACCTTTACAGCTTGATGCCTAATAAAATTGCTATGCTGTACAAATTTATTCCAAAAACTAACCCAACTGTTCTTTCTGCTACAGAAAGTATTAATATGCAAAATACTGGGCTAGGTTTTAAGGATAAGAGATATTGTCTAATATTGTTACAGCTGCATATGTACCTCTTTCAAACATTTTTGTTACCATAGTTGTGAGAAACATGCATCATTATTATTATATTTAAAGTAACATTTATGCAAAAATAGGAAATCAATACATATTTGTTGATTACATTCTACAACAACACGACAACAAGATGTAGTGGGAAGATCACAATAACTTGTTGCCTAGCTAAGAACAATACACTGGACAATAAAGATTTTGCTTCCTGAACACTTTTGGGTGTGATCTTATAAATTTTTAGCTACTAATTGCAGAAATAAGATGTAATTTAATCTTTCATGTACCATATTTTAAAAATCGTATGTTTTTATACAATGGCCATATTGCACACAAGAAAGAAACATACAAAAACATGGAACTGTGTTGAAGCACATCCAGTATATCAACAAGTACAACTGGAATATCTGTGGAGATCTAAGAGTAGTGGCTCTGCTGCTTTGAAATGCAGTTCAGATATACCAAGTACTATTACTGTTGTGAATGGAACAGCCATGCAAGAAAGTTGCATTACATTAAAAAGAAATGGCCGCTTCAAAATAATTTTGTTCCAGGACAGAAAAATGTGGCACATGAACCACTTGTTAACCTGACAAAGATATTTTTCCTCTGCTTTACACAAAATCTGGACTGATGAAAAAATTTATGAAATCAGTGAACAAGGAAGGTTAAGGTTTTCGTTATTTGAGATAGATGTTTCCAACTAGAATTGATGGCAAGAATAAGGAAGACAGTTTTATTGGTCCACAGATCAGATACATCATCAATGACAAGCACTGTGAAAATCTAGTGGGGCCAGAGAAAATTGCCTGGAAATCATTCAAGGAGGTCACTGAGAATTTTCTTGGCATTAATTCAGTTGGTTGACAAATTTCGTACAGCATACAAAATCATGAAGTGCAACATGTCACTGAAGATTCATTTTTTGCATTCACACTTGGACTTCTTTCTTGAAAATCTGTTGAATTCTTGCAGTATGTTGGAAACATTATGAGATTAAATACATTACAGTCATTAAAAGTTAATTTCATACCTCAGGATTTTTACATGATACATGATTCTGAAATTATATTTGTGTTCAGTTTGAAGGACTCTATCATAAACACCAAAAGTTTTTTAGGAAGCAAAATTTTTGAAAAAAGGAAACCAAGATTGTGTATTTGTTGATCACACTCTATCACAAAATGTAGTGAGAAGATCACCTTAACTTATTACCTAGCTAAAAACTGAAGAAGAAATAGTAAAGATCTATCTGTGTTCCAATTCATCATGGCAATGCAAAATCACACATTTCTCTTTTACTGAAAATGTTTGTTTCCCAAGAATCATATCAATATGTTTAACTAATGACTGAAACTGGTAAACACTCATTATGAGTTTCATCACTAGCATCCTCCTACATGTTTCTCATAGAAAAAGGAAATATATGATTCTAAAGGACAATACAGATAGTAAGGTGATATTTAAGCTTCTTTAAAAAAAAACATTGTACTGCAGTGGGAGTAGCAGTAGAGTTTTGTGTTGAACTAATCAACACAAGTCTTTTTTTTTTGTCTAAATGCTACAAACCAAAGGTTGTGTTAGTGAAGATTATATATGATACTTTGACCTTAATTGAGGAACATTGATTTGCACAGTGGAAAATTCAAGATGTAAAGTGAGAACAAAAACCCCTGTTTCCTCTTCCATTTATAAGCAGAATTAGTATGAGCAAGCAATGGAAGTCAGTATAAATAGTACACATCCAAAAATGCATATATCCCTAACTATGTGAAGTGAGATGAAATTAACTCAATCCAATACCTGCCTAGATGGTGTTAAAAGGATAGGTTTCAGCAAGGATTCGAGGACTGCAAAGTTCTCTAATGTTAATTATAAAATTTGTTAAGAAGCAAAATAAAATAGAAATTAGATTGATCTTATTTGGAAGATGTGTATGTGCCCCAGTTTGCTACCTGAGTTCCTCAGTGAAAGAAAATAAAAGGAAATGAGTGGGGAAAAGGGAAAGTAGAAAGACAAGACAAAAACCACAGACTGATTCGTATAATCTCAAAACCAGATATCAAGTACACCACCAGCTGCCATATTTTTACTTACTTTGTAGGGCTGCAGGTATGTAAGGCCTTCAAATGAGGCTTCCAGGTAGCAATGGAAACTGATTTCTCATCAGCTGCATAACTACGCCATACACACTATGTGCAGATATATGATAAAAGAAAAAGGCAAACAAAAATGGAGGAGCATATTAGTAAACCGGTACAAGTATTGTTTTTTGTAGCATTCATAGCACTGATACATGCCTGAGGGATGGAAGACTATATTCATAATATCGCCAGGTAGCTGTCAGGTTTGTTCGTCTTGAATCGGTAGAATAAAACCGCCAAGTAGCCTGATTTGAGGAAACAATAGAAAGTACAACAGATCTAACAATATATGAAATGAAGCACTATTAATAGGATGGAAAATTTGGATTTTGTTCAAACTGGATACAGTTGGATTAATTAATTTGGAAGGGCTGTGCTTGTACAATGTAATGAAGATTTGAAATGTAAGGATTTAAATATAGAAGAAAACAATAAACAAGGAAGTCTTAGTTATATATGCTAGCAACCTTGCGCAGCAAAATCTTTAAGAAAGTTTTGCTGTGATTTTTTTCATGAGTGTAATTGACTTTGTTTTCTTTACTATTCTTCACGTTGGCAACAGTACATTCTAGTAATAAGATGTATTATCATATGCATAAAATGAGTAACAATGAAAAATAAATTATGGAGATAGTTAGCGCATACAGTTTCCTTTTTAAGGGATATGTTCAAAAGTTTTGATGTACTTTTATACGTCCACTTGTCAAATGCCCACAATATTTTGTTGCTGATTTTCTATCTTAGTTATTTGTTTCTCCAGTTGCTTTTTGTTTTTTTCAAAAAGCAACTGGACTATTTATTTATTTTTTTCTTTTCCCTTGAGGAAGAAGAAAATGTTTTGCTTCTCATCTAAGAAGCTTAGTACTGATGAAGCTTCTTGGATGAGAAGCAAAATGTCTTCTTCAAGGGAAAAGGAAAAAAAAACATGGTCCAGTCGCCTTTTGAAAAAACACCTTTGAGATAACTGTCACCTGGATGACTGAGAATCTCCACAGACATCTTAGTTATTTATTTTACAGGACATTATTTAGATACTGTTTATGTGGACTGTAAACAGTTTGCAATTACAAGATTAGAAATGTAGAAATTAATCACTTCAGGCCAAAACTCAGTGTACTGTGGTAACCCTTCCATAATAAGTCAACAAAAATTATGCCATCCATCAAATACCCAATTAAAAATGGATCTTCACAGCTTTTACAAATACCAGCAAATAGAGCATGAAATAGTTCCTGCTTCATAACAGAACATTAGGCTAAGTTAGAAGTTAATAACTGGGCTTTGAACATTTGAAAATAAGATAGCTACAATATATCAGATTGGTATAAATAATTAATCAAAGGTCATAAAACCATTTTGAATGATCACAGTACAAAAGGATTATATTTTAGACACATTATCCTAACATTCATGGCTAACAGGATATATTTTCACAAGGAACTTGCCTGTTAATGCTTTTTAACCATTATGCAATGCTATATCCTCGGAATATAAGTGCACAAAACGATCCAATAGTATAAATTTCCCATTAATACCTCTAAAATAAAAAGTTATTATTCCCAACTGTTCAGATCCTTCCTATTGTTTGGTAAAAGAAGCTATTTACACCAAATGCAAAAATATAAACTGCTTTCATCATGGATATCTAACACAGTTATAAGAGAAAAACTAGACTCAAGCAATAGTCTGCTTTCTTGAATGACTCTTCTATACAGTCGGCAACTCCGCAGTCCTATGTTCATTTATTTGAGAATAAATCCTACTGAACTCCCCTGAACATATGTGTGAGTGGACGCATTGCAAGTGTAAACTTTTTTTATAGTGGGCTTTGGGATAAAGAGTCTTACTGAACAGCCTTCCCAAACTTGAATCCATGCAGATGGTTTCTACTCAGTTCTTTTCATCTTTGACCATTTGCCAGGCTGGCTGAGGATGAAAGGGATTCTAATCCAAATAACTCAAGGGACCCAAGATAGGGAAGGCTGCTATAAAGAAGGGAGAATGTGTGTCACACCCTCCTCTTTCAATTCATCTGGCATAAATCGTAAGATGTATTTACACTCAAGGCTCACTCTGGATCAAATGAATCAGGGGCTTTCACCTCTTGCTTGATCTGGCGTTCTCACATTCAAGCAATGTATACCATCTAGGTATATTTAGTCACTAGGCTAAGAGTACCCACGTTAAAACTACTGTCTCCATCTTTATATAAGGCCATATCTTCTTTTTCCCTTCAATCTGGGAATACCAAAGTATATTTTAACATAACTGCTAACACTAGGGTAACACTATCTATTTTTTCATGCTGTTATTCTTTATAGTCTTTATATTGTAAAGCAGGGGTGTCAAACTCGATTTCATTGAGGGCCGCATCAAGGTTGTGTTTGATCTTGGGGGCCAGGGTGTGTGTGGCTAGGGGGGCATGGCCAGCTTGATGTCACTCATGTTGTGGTGCCTATGGTGGCCTGAGAGCTCTGCCAGAGAAAACAGAGCTCGGGAGGCTGCAACGGCTTCCTGCAACCCTCTACTGGTAGAGGTACTGCGGGCTGGTCCTTCTCTGTTTCCAGGGTGGCCCTATGGGCCAGATCTAAACATCCCGCAGGCTGGATTCAGCCCACAGGCCTTGAGTTTGACACCCCTGGTGTAAAGCATGTAGCATATCCTAGAACCGTATACCTGGGAGAGCCTAGACCTAGTTCATAGAATAATAAAAATTCTAGCAAGCATTTTTCCTTTTCAGTAGCACCCTGTTTGCGAGTAGGAAGACAGTGGCTGCACAGCCATTACCTCTAAGAGAAGCATAAACAACAGCCCAGCAAAAAACTGAATAATCTCTCCGCAGAGACATTTGGCATTTCTGTTTCACAGCCATAATCCAGCATAATTTGGAAGCCAAATTCCCCCAGAAGAGATTTGGTTCAGCTTCCAAACGATAATGAGGCTTACTCATACAGGAAGAACAATGACAAGAACCAAAGAATGTGAGAATAATTCTGTACCCCTATATATCTATCGTACATTACATAAACTAACTCCCTTCTAAGGAGTATAATCATTTTAATTATAAGATGCTGGATATGAAGAAAGTGAAGGAATTCATTCAAAACAAAAAGAGAGAATCACTGTACTAATAACAGGACAATTACAACATCAACTATTCAGACATTTAAATGTATTTTTAATTCCTTCTACATGACAATATTACTATACTACGTTCAATACCTTAGACAAAAAAATTCATTATGTACACTCATGCAAGCTATGCGATAAATTCTTTGGACAAAGGACTCTTCTTTCAACCTAAATATATTTTCCCTGGCATATTGTCAGAATTCCATTACTTATGAATTAATTGAATATATACAAATGTAGGGTATCATACATTAATCTATCATTATTTATCAAATATTATACTCCATTTACTGTAAAACTAGTTATTGAATCCCCCTTGTTTTGAAAAGGTTACTTGCTGAAAATACAAAGTGAAATCCAGACTCCAAACAAACAATGAATGAAAAGAGCAACTGTGATGTTTCTAAAGGAAAGTATCAGGGTTTGATTAAGGGCTATTTGGTTTAGTATATTGTGTGAATTCAGATGATGTAGTTTGTAAGCCATAATTTATGGTTTAACATGTTCTATACACTTAGCTATTTGTGGTTTGTAAATCATAATTTAGTTTACCTAGTTGCGAGTCATCCAATAAACCATTTTAACTAGATATTGGTGGGTTGTATAAAATAAATCAATTATGGTTTAGCAAATGGTTTTGGTATGGATTTAATTTATATGTGAAGTAGCCCAGTTACTTGATCACACATTTGTGCACATGATTCTCATTCCAATTGGGATTATGGACGTAGAAACCTGGTTTTTTATTTCCTCAACTGAATTAGAACAAAGAAGAATAAACAGGAATGATCATTCCTAAATATATGAATTTCTTTGAAACTTGGCACAACTGATCTTATAATATTCATTATCAAGAATTTTTGAAAACCTGCTTCATTTGCTACTTACTTGAATTAAACTGGCAGCAGGATTTCTTCTCTTTTCAAAATGTTTCTGACGATGCTGTTCCTGTACTTTTAATGCAAATCCTGACCCTAGAATGCCCTTAAATACAATACAACAAAAGTTCATAATCAGAAAAATAATTCTGGTAACAATTAAAAACACACAATATAAAAAACCCAAAATAAGTATTACACACATGACCTGTATGTCATAGCATGGTTTGATTCAATATTTAAAATGACATTATTGGACTAATGTGGAGAACATCAGGTGCATTTCATAATCATATGGGACAGGATTCTGCCAAATTCCTACAAACAAGGATACAGGTACAATTTAAAGAACTGTAAGAGCGGGTAACATGGAAAGCTCTGAATTCTTCCTTTGCCCCTTACCCTTATTGTTGTTGTTATTACTGTTACTGTAACCATGTTTTCCCAGTCAATTTTCTCTCACTGTAAGTGTATTTCCAATGCTGCTATTTTATTATTAGGAAAGAATTAAGAAAACCAGCATTGGGGGGAACTAACAGGCAAACTTAGTTTTTTTATCTAATCTTTTTTGATTAGGGAATTTTATTATCACTTCATTGTCCTTTTCTTGTTTTCCACATCATCCCGGAAAGATCCCCAATCCTCTCTCCAAAATAGTGGGAGAATGTTGTAAATAGTTTAGGAAGAATGTTAAATCACTTCTCTTCATGTCTCTGCTAGAAAGGGAAGAGAAGGGGAGGAGAGGGGAGGGAGGGAGGGAGGGAGGGAGGAAGGAAGGAAGGAAGGAAGGAAGGAGGAAGGAAGGAAGGAAGGATGAGAGGGAGGCACAGGGAAGAAGGAACCCCAGTATACCTTTCCTGAATCATACCACCTCCTGCACAATCCAATTTGTGCTGCCCCTCCCTGCACACCTTCCCTGAACTGCACAGTACCTTTTGCACACCCCTATGCATTTTCCATAACTGAGCTGACCCTTCAGACAATATCCCTGATTTGCATGACATTTCTCACATACTCCCAAGCACTCAGAGGCACTTTTTCCTACCTGCACCCCCAATGTATTCTCCTTGAGCTGTATAGCACTTCTGACATAGCCCCATGATCCCCACACATCTTTGATCAATGCTGCCTCCTGCACACTGTACCCAACTCATATGGCATATTTTGCACATATCCCTGGAAGGAAGGAAGGAAGGAAGGAAGGAAGGAAGGAAGGAAGGAAGGAAGGAAGGAAGGAAGGAAGGAAGGAAGGAAGGAAGGAAGGAAGGAAGGAAGGAAGTGTTGTAGCTCCGTTACCTGAGCCTGTGTTATCAGCAGGAGAGGACTCTGAGAGTGAAAGAAAGGAGTTGGCAAGGCCTCCCTCTCCAGGACCCTCCTCTATGGCAATGCCTTCGGTGTCCTCCGAAGGCCAAGAGATAGGCCCGGGGACAAGCACGTCCACGCAGCCACAGGTGGACAGTAATGAGGAAGATAAGTCTTGGCTGGACCCTTGACAGCGTCGCAGAGATAAGCGCGCGCAGCAGAGGAAGAGGCGTGCCAGGTATTAGGCTGAGTCACTGGACCACACTCCACAAGGTATAAAAGAGGGTGTGATGGCCAGTTCAGCTCTGTGACAAGCAAAAAACGGATATCGAACAACCTTCTTTGTATTACTGGACTTTTTTGATTATCTGTCGTGTGTTGGCTTTGTTCCCGGACGAAAGGAGAAACTCCCCCCTTGTGAGTAAAGAATACCTGGCAGCCAGCCACTGGGTTGCTGCCAATTCTGATACCGAATAAACTGTTGTCGGCTGAATTCTTTAACTGTTGCCTGTCTGTGGGGATGCGTGTGTGAGACGAGGACAGAACAGGAAGGAAGGAAGGAAGGAAGGAAGGAAGGAAGGAAGGAAGGAAGGAAGGAAGGAAGGAAGGAAGGAAGGAAGTTTCCTGCCAGCCTCCCATAAGAAAATTCAGTGGGAAAGCTGGTAGGAGATTAGAAGTTGCTCTGCTCCTAATGGGTTTTTGCCATCTGTGGTCATTCTGTTATTCTGTTTAGGTAAGTAAATATTTTTGAAATGATGACCCAACAGGGCACAGGTTTCTAGTGCTCAATAAAACAGAAGTCTGCTTAATAGAAGCTTGAATCTGTTTTGCTATGTATAAATTACATTCTTAGTTATTTTATTAATTCTACCAGTTATGTAGTTTTATCATTTCATATTACAACAAAAAAAATGCTAGTATATTCATCATTAACCTTAAATGAAACTATGATTAATTTGGTATTTGAACCAGGGATGTTTGTTATGTTTATATCAACTTAATAAAAGTACAACATCCACATGCAAGTAAAATGAAAATGTTTAGTGTTCTGTGGAATACTATTTGCATATGTTTAGAAGTAGATTATTATTAATGGAAAATATCAGATACATGCTTGGCTGTGCAGAGCCCTGATTTGAAGGACTCACTATATAGGTGAAACTCGAAAAATTAGAATATCATGCAAAAGTTCATTTATTTCAGTAATGCAACTTAAAAGGTGAAACTAATATATGAGATAGACTCATTACATGCAAAGCGAGATAGTTCAAGCCTTGATTTGTCGTAATTTTGATGATTATTGCTTACAGCTCATGAAAACCCCAAATTCACAATCTCAGAAAATTAGAATATTACATGAAATCAATAAAACAAGGATTGTACATGGAACAATATTGGACCTCTGAAAAGTATAAGCATGCATATGTATTCAGTACTTGGTTTGGGCCCCTTTTGCATCAATTAGTGCCTCAATGCGGCGTGGCATGGATGCTATCAGCCTGTGGCACTGCTGAGATGTTATGGAAGACCAGGATGCTTCAATAGCAGCCTTCAGCTCTTCTGCATTGTTCGGTCTCATGTCTCTCATCTTTATCTTGGCAATGCCCCATAGATTCTCTATGGGGTTCAGGTCAGGCGAGTTTGCCGGCCAATCAAGCACAGTAATCCCATGGTCATTGAACCAGGTTTTGGTACTTTTGGCAGTGTGGGCAGGTGCCAAGTCCTGCTGGAAAATTAAGTCAGCATCCCCATAAAGCTTGTCTGCGGAAGGAAGCATGAAGTGCTCCAAAATCTCCTGGTAGACAGCTGCGTTGACCCTGGACTTAATGAAGCACAGTGGACCAACACCAGCAGATGACATGGCTCCCCAAATCAACACAGACTGTGGAAACTTCACATTGGACTTCAAGCATCTTGCAGTGTGTGCCTCTCCATTCTTCCTCCAGACTCTGGGTCCTTGGTTTCCAAATGAGATGCAAAAGTTGCTCTCATCAGAAAAGAGGACTTTGGACCACTGAGCAACAGACCAGTTCTTTTTGTCTTTAGCCCAGGTAAGACGCTTCTGACGTTGTTTGTTGTTCAGGAGCGGCTTGACAAGGGGAATACGACATTTGAAGCCCATGTCCAGGATTCGTCTGTGTGTGGTGGTTCTTGATGCGCTGACTCCAGCCTCCGTCCACTCCTTGTGAAAGTCCCCAACACTTTCAAAAGGCCTTTTCCTGACAATCCTCTCCAGGCTGCGGTCATCCCTGCTGCTTGTGCACCTTTTTCTTTTACACTTTCCCCTTCCACATAACTTTCTATTAATGTGCTTTGATATAGCACTTTGGGAACATCCAACTTCTTTTGCAATTACCTTTTGAGGCTTTTCCTCCTTATGGAGGGTGTCAATGATGGTTTTCTGCACAACTGTCAAATCAACAGTTTTTCCCATGAGTGTGATTCCTACTGAACCAGACTGAGAGAACCTTCTCACAATATTCTAATTTTTTGAGATTGTGAATTTGGGGTTTTCATGAGCTGTAAGCCATAATCATCAAAATTATGACAAATCAAGGTTTAAACTATCTTGTTTTGCATGTAATGAGTCTATCTCATATATTAGTTTCACTTTTTAAGTTACATTACTGAAATAAATGAACTTTTGCACGATATTCTAATTTTTCAAGTTTTATCTGTAATTCAGGTGCACATGAATGCACATGAAGCTTCTATTAGGAACACCACACCAGTGTACCACAGCCCTCCATTGGAAAAAAAAAACATATTTGTCTTAAAGTATTCTCCCCTGGCATCTTAAGTGTATCCGTGTGTGCTTTGAATCAGATTTTGCTCTTCAAATCCAGATCACTGGAGAGCTCTAGAGTATATGTATTAGGTTGCATTTATGGCATATTTTACTCCCGTCTAGTGCTGTTTGAAATTGTTAAAAACTTTCAAGAAGGTGTCGATATCTGTTTATGAGGAAGCTTAACTTTTAGCTGTGAAAAGTCACTGGAATTTTAGCAGCCAAACAATAAATTTTCTTGAAGAGCATTAGTTAGCAGCTGGGTCAGAAACAGCATCTATTCCTAGACAAACATTTCAGTGGACTGATTCTCTCTGAGCTTGGTTTTTGCTGTGAGAGGTTTCGTTAGCTGACTAGGTAAGATCTTCAGTGCTAGAAGGGAGTGAAGTTTTCCCCCATTGATATATAGTAGCATGCCCTGCCATTGCTGGTGGGGATGTGATTTTGTCCTTGTAGTTCCTTGATTAGGCTGCTTGTTTGTTTATTTATTTAATTATCAATATAAATAAATTTATATTTATTTTTATATAAATATAAATAGTTATATTTTCTATTAGGAAACGCTTTACTTTACTAATTAATATTTAATAGGGTTTCTGCACTTCTTCATTACTAACCTGACCGAAGTAAATTAAAAATATTCATAATCTGACCAAAAATTCCCGATATTTAGCCTTCTAACAGATAAGCATTTCTTATAGATGATTTCTGATTTTTTTTACAAGGGTAATTAAATTTCTTAACAAGAAATCTTGTGTAGGAAACGGAAAATACTCCAACATTTAATTTATATGTAGAAATACTTTAACATGCAATTACAATTTAAAACTACTCTAGCATGGACATTATATTAATTACTAGAACTTACTGAGATTCTAATGACATTATGAAAGATACGTATTGGATAAAGCATCGTGGAGATGGACTTAACCACATCTTAGCAAGCTCCATGCAAACATTGTTTTGGATGCAATGTTACCAAATAAAACTTGGGGTTACTTATTATTAGGGATAAGTAAGCTCTTAAAGCACCTTAAAATTTAAGAGGTATTCTTTTGCAATGGCAAAAGTTAACATGGGTTTAACTTAAAATGCATTGATATAAGCATCTAACATTGTTTCTCACGTATCCAGCACAAAGTATAATGTCCTTGAAATTTAAAACACAATTATAAAAATACTCACAGCAGGCAATGCAAAGAAAGAAATGCCAAGCAGTGCAAACCCTGCAGAAAGCAGCCTTCCTAGCCAAGTAAGAGGCGTTTTATCTCCATAACCAATTGTTGTTAATGTGATCTGAAAATAAACGAATATAAACCAGGGTGAAAAAAAAATGCAGACAGTACAGATATCAAGAATTTTAACATTAGCTCTCCAAAGTGTATAGAGACAGTGGGCTTTCCCTCTTGGGTGTTCACCCTTGTTTCAATGACATTTAGTCACTATGATCAGCTCTGCTTCTCAAGCTGCTTTGAATATTTTCAAAATACATTTTCTTCAGTCAAGGTGAATATAAGCCTGACTAGGGTCTGGCAGTATTGAAGGAGGGAAATGACTAGGCGCAGAGATGATCACAGCTCCTATCCAGCCAAGATATTCCTACGTAAAAATGCCTCACGCTCATCCATTATTTCAGCAAAAAGATCTGGAAACCAGCATTTACAGAGATGTGGATGTAGCCTGTTTGTTGGGTTATTGTTTGTGTTCCTATGCCTTGCCCATATGGGTTGGCCTGCACATAACATGTTGAACACTCTCTGCTTGAGCTTTTCAGTGGGAGCCCAGCTTTTCAGGAGACACACTGAATTCTGTCAAGCTGACAACATAATAAGGATGAAGAACTTCAACTACAGTTGAAATTCTTACTTCTTTACATTTTTTTCTTTATACATTTAATGCGTTCTGTCCTGCTGCAATGATTAAAAAAAACCTCTCAGAAGCTAACAAAAAGACAGTAACGCCAGTAATAAAACATAACTGCAGTGCATATAATCATAAACTAGATCTGACACCAACATCAAAACTTTCTATGGAAAAGCTCAGTTTCTGGAAGGCAGATAAAATTGGAGCTGACTGAATCTCCAGCAAGAGGCTGTTCCAGAGAGCTGGCCCCATCACACATAAACCAGGAATTTTGCAAACTTTACTCTTTATTCACATAGTGTTAGCGTTCTGAATGAATGAGAAAATGTAGCAAGCAAGCAAGCGACTAACCAGCAGGTTAACGAGTACAAGTAATCCTCAAGTTATGACCACAATTGAGCCCAAAATTTCTGTTGTTAAGTGAGCCATTTGTTAAGTGAGTTTTGCCCCATTTTATGACCTTTCTTGCCTCAGTTGTTAAGTGAATCACTGAAGTTGATAAGTGAGTAACCCAGTTGTTGAATCAATCTGGCTTCCCCATTGACTTTGCTTGTCAGAAGGTTGCAAAAGAAGATCCCAGGATGCTGCAACGGTCATAAGTATGAACCAGTTGCTAAGCATCTGAATTTTGATCATATGATCGTGGGGATGCTGCGAAGGTTGTAATTGTGAAAAATGGTCATAAGTCACTTTTTTTCAGTGCCGTTATAACTTTGAACGGTCACTAAATGGACTGTTGTAAATCAAGGACTACTGTAGTTTCATTACAATCTTAAACCACAGTAAGGTAACGTTTTGGTTCTGGGTTAGGACTTTTTTCCTAAAATCTAAGCTTTTTCTAAGCACATGAATGACATGCACTGTCTATAGCTATATGATACCATGTATTGATGACCACTCTTCCTTTTAATTTCACTTGGACAAAGCCACGAAGTTGCTATTACTTTAATCCTCAAGGAGGAATTTGGCACCTTACTTGAAAAAAAATTATCAGTATCACTTACAAGCATAGCAAGACAGATCTGTAAATTTATGTTGGTACTATACACTGTAGGCACATCTTACAATGAGAACTGTAAATAACTTTTCTTTGGAGAGGAATAATACTATAAAGACATATAACCTTTTCACTGTGGAAAATGCAGTATTTGCAAATCCTTTGGGCTAGAGTGGACTTTCATACCAGAGTCTCAATAAGTATCATTACAGATGTCAAGGCTTGTTCCTTCCTTGTCTGATTCAAACATCAGAATCTAGGCAGTTATGGATTTGAGCATCGGAATAGCTGTTCCATATGCAAAAATGCATTCATACTGCCATTTGTGAGGTTAAAAAAGGCTTAATCTCTTGTCTGAAGTGTTGTTTTTAAAGTGCTAGGAATTTATCTCTAATTAGTTGAATAAAGATAAATTATATTTCCAAAATGAATACAGAACCAATTAAGAGCTGAAGTATTAACAAAGAACTATCAACATCCTTATTTTCTTTTAGGCCTAATCATTCCGCAGAGTTACTTTTTCAGTAAAGCTGCATTAGCTTGTTTGATCAGGAATGAACCGGCATGATCTGGCATTCATCTGATCACTGCCAGGCACCAGAAAGTAGAGAGGTCTATTTGATGAAAAATAAAGATGCTTATAAAAAGGTGCCACCTACTTTTAATGACAATAAGGATTAAAGTCTCAACAGCAGTGTCCTTCCTATTAGAGGCACTGTAGATTTTTTGTTTAATTGAGAACCAAAAGATTAAAAAAGGAAGAATATGCAATACACTTTTCTTGAAGAACAAAATCCACTCTGTTCTTTTTCACAGTCAAGAGGTTCTGAAGCTCTGTCAAAAAATATTGCAGCATTAAATGTATCAGAGATCTCTTGCTCCATTTGAACCATGTTTCTAACACTTAAGGAGTTCTTAAGCAACAGAGCTGAACATAATTTAATTTTTCTTTTATACTGTGATGTTTTCAATGTACTCAAAAGCAATTTAGGTTTTGAATTTCAAATCTGAATTCAAAGTTATTTTGTGGAGGCAGGAAGCTAGAGTTCACTCATATTTCTCCAAATAGCAGCACACATACTGAAGGAGAAAAATACAGGAAACAATAAATATTATTATTTCTTGATCTAGATTTTAAAACAGTCTAAATTTCTTTCCATGATATCACTATATTTCATCTGATGTGTTACAATGAATATAACTCTGGACTGATGACAAATTTGGATGCTGTCATTTTTAGTAGCTGTGGACAAACACAGAACATGAGGTCTGACTCTTACACCACATCAGCCTAAATAACTGTTTTGGGTGATGAACCATGATGGCTAACAAAATCAGGTCAATCCCCTTACTGCTGCCTTTTGGCTTGATGTTTAGAGGAGTCACTTTATTATGTTGAAACATTCCAGGATTTCCAGTGAGGATTCATGGAGAACTAGATGACCTTGAAAAAGTGGGAGTCAGGATGGAGATTGGTGACCAGATAATGAATTTTGGTTGGTGAAATCTTTGACAAAAAGAAAGATTGCGAGATAGCAGCTTCTTGTGAGTAGGCTGAAGAAATGGAGGTTCTTGTAGTTTACTTGTGAATCAAGTGGATGGGTGTTGAAGGGTTTCGAACAAGCTCACAGCCATAATGCAGCCTATATGGACATCATTTATTAATCATTTTAAATACAAGTTGAAGCACTTAAAAGCATTTTTTTAAATAAACAGCAAAGGGGCGATTAGCGGCAAATTACAAATGGTCCAGATAGATTTGAAATAGGATTTTGAAATTAATAATAAGAATCCTTCCTGTGGGAAGATGCTGTTCTTTTGAATTCTTAAAAATAAATGATAAAATAGGACTTTAAAAGTTGAGCACTATAGGAAAACATGGAGGAATTGAAGATTACAATTAAAGGAGAAGAAAACTTAAATCTATTTTATAAATACAGAATTAGCAGAATACTTTAACACTGAATATACTGAAGGATGTTTGTAAACAATGGAGTCAGAAGTTAATTTTAAAAGTGTCTGCCATTTGAAAAGACGTTATAGAAGATGTTACAAATCAGAGGAGAGAAAAACTCAAAGAAATAGTGCAAGATTGGAAGATGTGGAGAGACCTGGCCTATAGGATCACCAAGAGTCAGACACGACTGAATGGATAACATCAACGTCATGACTGCTTTATTATTATGTAATTAAGTATTATTATATAATTATAATATATTTATTATAATATATTATATTATATATTGAGCAATCAAACCTCAAAAGTGAATAAAATGTGATATAAGTATAATTTTTAAGATTATAACGTGGCTGTTATAGTTAGTGAAATTTGTAATCCATCTCTTATCAGTTCAATTATAAAATAGGACATTCCAGCATGTAGAACTACCACCCCTTAGTGGTTCAGAAAAGCAACAGAGTCACCTTTATGAATGCATCACCGCAGGGCATAAAGTGTAGGTGGGACACATTCAAGGCATTGGTAGCGAATTATTAAGCAGGATATTATACAAGTGCTATCTGAAATAGGAAGCATTCTTAACGAATGATGCAGTCATTTGGCAATGCCACATCCTCGAGGGATGTACCCATCTGTTGGGATGCATCTTTTAATAAGCATTCCAAATGAAAAGAAAACACATTCCAAATGAATGAAAAAATAAACTCTTTACTAAATCTGATTTACTTATTAATTTAATTTATATAGCAGCTCATTTGCGAGTTACTTTTAGAACCCTAAATGGTCAGGCTATCTAAGAAACTACCTTTCCCTTTATAAACCAATCTGGCTCTTAAAATCCATTTCTGGCATGAAGGAAAAGGCTCCGCTTTTCCTTTAGGAGTTGTGCTTGGTCCCCATTCTCTCAAGCGTTTTGAAATCTGTAAAGACACATCCCTTTATTTCGTTTTGTAAATTGTTAACTGAATTTAGTATTAATTTTAGCATATGTTTTTAGCATTTTGTTTTTTGATGCTTATTTTTTTTTTTTTTTTGAAAATCATATTGAATTCTCACTAGAATTCACAGTGCATTACCTGAATAAGAGTACCGCAAAATGATGGAATAAAATGTTAAAGCTATCCTCGGGCTCCTAATATGTACTGGCTATTTGTTAAATTAAAATCCAGTCCTCAGGGCAAACCATTTTGATTAAAGATGAATCTTTAAGGGAGGCGTTGATTAGCTGACAGTGTGGAGTTATGGCTGGGACCACCTTACAACGAAGATTCTGTTCTCCTATTGATTGCCATCATATATAGTTATACTATGAGGCTCACACACAAAAATGGAAATAGTTAGGCCAAGCCTTATTTGAGGGCAACAGGATGGATCAAAGCAAGTTAAAGTATACCAAATTAATGTAAATGTTCCTAAGCAAGAATACAGGTGTGTTTGTGTCTGTTTGTGTCTGTTTCTCCTTAAATCTTATTGTGGACTGATTAATTGGGAATATTCAACACATTAAATTTTAAGTCAGATTTAGAAAAAAAAGTGCTATATCCAAACAAATTAATGATCATGTCTTAACCTAATGACTTGCTTCACAAAATATGCTAAAATAATGCTGGGTCACACAAAGTATTGTACCAAAATCTTCATTTTAGCCTGATCTAATGTGCCCAGCTACTATACTTAGGGTTAATGTCTGAAAGACTGCAACTTCAACACAAACAATTTAGAGAGTTGCAGGACTTCAACAGGACCTCAATGTCTTGATAGCTGCAAATTCACACTTTTGCTATGATAAAAATAATGGCTCAGAGTCTAGTCTTTCATCATCCTGGTTTGAGAGTTAACTCTAACGGCTTAACATTCTTATTTTCCTACATAAAACTTTCAAAATCTTTTTCCAGCACTACTATTTGTCTGTTTCTATAATGCCTAAGAGAAAGAGGCTTTACATAGGAAGTCCTCACTTAACAATCACTTGTTCAGTAACCGTTCAAATTTATGATGGTACTGAACAAGGAGACTTATGACCGGTCCTTATGGTTGTGGCTGTCACAGCACCCCAGTAGTCATATGATCATGATTTGGACATCTGGCAACCAACTCGCGACAATGATGGACACAGTGTCCCACAGTCATGTGTTTACCATTTGCAACCTTTACTGCCAGCTTCCAACTAACAAAGTCAATGGGGAAGCCAGCAGGAAGTCACAAATGGCTACCATATGATGTTGCACTTAGAGATCCCATGGAATTCGCTTTAACAATGACAACTGTAACTGCTGTAACTGCTGTTGTAGTTGTGATATTGCCCTGTAAGACCATGTAATTTAGCAACAGAGTTTCTGGTCTCAATTACTGTGATTAAGCAAAGACTACCTATATTTATTTTGAAACATAAGCCGGACAATTACTTATGTCAGTTTCAGCTATAATCTTACATAACAATTTAAGGAATCATATTCAGGGGAATCATTTATTGCCATGATGGCGAACCTATGGCACACATGCCAGAAGTGGCACACATAGCCATCTCTCCACGCACGCGGGCCATTGCCCATTGCTCTTCCAGGTTCTGGTGCGCCACCCAGCTGGTCTTCACATGCACGGGAGTGCCTGAAACTGGAACAGCAGGTGCTCAGTGCACAGGCGCACGCTGGGAAAATGATCCTCTAGTTTCTGGTGCGTGCTTGCACACTGGCCACCCAGTTTCTAGTGCACAGGTGTGTGCGAAGACCACCTGGTCAGTGTGCATGTGCGCACCGGAAACAGGAATATCATTTTCCCAGCATGTGCTTGCGCATTGGGCAGCTGCCCTTCCAGTTTCCGGCACGCGCACGTGTGCTCCCGTTTTGGCACTCAGTGCCAAAAAGGTTTGCTAGCACTGATTTATTGTATCTCCTATCCACAACTGGGTGATTTCAGCTCTGCGTCCATGAAACGCGGCAGTGTTTGCTGAGGTATCTCCAGCTGACTGCCCCCTCAATCTAAACCAATTGTTTTTTGCTTGCTTTTCTTTTTTAATTTTATATATATATATATATATATATATATATATATATATATATATATATATATATATATTTTCACGGGTATATATATGTGTGTACAGGTGATATCTCGGGTTTCTTCCCGTGTAATTGCAAACATATCTTTGGAAGTATTGCAGCGACGTTTCGATGAAATCTCATTCATCATCTTCTGGCTGATGTTCTCGGCTTGGTGCCTATGGGCAAACTGTGTGATCTTAACTGATATCCCTCTTTAAAAGGAGGCAGAGGTGTATTCTGATTGGTTGACAGTGCTGCTTTATTCTGATTGGCTGATGATGTAGTTGTATTTTGATTGGGTGGAAGCACTGTTGCTGGGATGTGGGTTGATGGATAAGATATGTTGGAAATGGTGGCAACACAGGTCTCCTGATGAACCTTTGACCTATGGCTTACACTTTGTGTTAAGATTCGTCTATTTATGAGAGCAGGTTTCCAAATAGAAGGCAGACGGGAGGTGTCATCACGTTTATTCATGCAGTATGGTCTTTTCTCTATTTCAATGGCCTCTCTGATTATTCTGCCATTGAGATGTTCTATTTTTGCAACTGTTTTTGTGTTATTAAAGTTAATATTATGTCCTGTGGCATTTATGTGTTGTACTAATGATATGTGTTCTTTCTTCTGTACTGAGTTTTTATGTTCCTCGATGCGCACACTTGTTCTTCTGTTGGTCTGTCCAATGTATGTTGAGGGGCAGGAATCACATGGGATTTCATATATGCCTTGATCTTCTAGTTCTATTTTGTCCTTAGGGTTTCTTAGGATAGACGATATCTTTCTATCTGTGCAAAATATGGTTTTGATGGTTGTGTCTTTGCAGTATTTTGCTAATTTTATCTGTTGTTACTTTTATGTAGGGTAAGATGGCTTTCCCATTGTTTTGTTCTTCTTGTTGATTTCTCTTCTGTTTGGGTGTTGCATGTTGGATCATACTGATGATTTTATTTCTATAGAATCCATTTGATGTTAATACGTTGGTTAGTGTATATAATTCTGTTTGTAAATGTGCTTTATCAGCTAAACGTTTAGTTCTGGTGGCTAGTGTTTTGGCAACAGAGTTTATTTGTGCTGGATGGTGGTGTGATTTAGCATTGAGATAGCGGTTCGTATGTGTCTTCTTTTGATAGATGGTATGTCCTAAGGTGCCATCAGGTTTTTTATAAATTAATACATCGAGGAAAGATAGCTGGTTGTCTGATTCTATCTCCATGGTGAACTTTATTTTGGGATGGAGGCTGTTCAAATATATTAAGAAGTTTTCCAGTTTATCTCTTCCATGCGGCCAGATCACAAAAGTGTCATCAACATATCTAAGCCACAATTTTGGCTTGTTAACAGTTTTTTCTAAAGCATTGGTTTCGAAATCTTCTATGAAAAGATTGGCTATGACCGGTGATAATGGTGATCCCATTGGTGCACCTTCTATTTGTTTATATCTCTGTCCTCTGTGTATGAAATATGTGTTGGATAAACAATGTTCTGTTAAATCTGCGATATGTTTTGGTAGTTGATATTTGTTTTTAATTGATGACAGGGTTTCTTTGACAGGTATTTGCGTGAATAGTGATACAACATCGAAGCTTACAAGTAGGTCATTTTCTTTTATGTGTTGCTTTTTCATTATTTGTATGAAATGGTATGAGTTCTGTACATATGAAGCAGCTAATTCTGCATAAGGTTGTAGATGTTTTGCTAGATATTTGGCTAGATTTTGTAACGATGAGCCTATGGAACTTACTATGGGTCTAAGAGGTATTCCATCTTTGTGTATTTTTGGGAGGCCATATAGTTTTGGACATAAATAAATAAATAAATAAACGTGATGACACCTCCCGTCTGCCTTCTATTTGGAAACCTGCTCTCATAAATAGACGAATCTTAACACAAAGTGTAAGCCATAGGTCAAAGGTTCATCAGGAGACCTGTGTTGCCACCATTTCCAACATATCTTATCCATCAACCCACATCCCAGCAACAGTGCTTCCACCCAATCAAAATACAACTACATCATCAGCCAATCAGAATAAAGCAGCACTGTCAACCAATCAGAATACACCTCTGCCTCCTTTTAAAGAGGGATATCAGTTAAGATCACACAGTTTGCCCATAGGCACCAAGCCGAGAACATCAGCCAGAAGATGATGAATGAGATTTCATCGAAACGTCGCTGCAATACTTCCAAAGATATGTTTGCAATTACATGGGAAGAAACCCGAGATATCACCTGTACACACATATATACCCGTGAAAACTTACACAGACATATATATATATATATATATATATATATATATATATATATATATATATATATATGCATATGTTTTCTGAGGTTTTCGCGGGTGTTTGTATGTAGGTCTTTGGTTATTCGGGTCTTCTCCCGCGTAAAATTGGAAGTATCTTGGCGACGTTTCGACGAATAGTGTTCGTTGAAGCCGAGAACACCAGCCTGAAGATGACGAATGAGACTTCATCGAAACGTCACCAAGATACTTCCAATTTTACGTGGGAGAAGACCCGAATAACCAAAGACCTACATATATG
The DNA here is from genome assembly GCA_030761175.1 of Masticophis lateralis. Lineage (NCBI taxonomy): Eukaryota > Metazoa > Chordata > Lepidosauria > Squamata > Colubridae > Masticophis > Masticophis lateralis. Next base: position 119,098,630 of record JAUDYJ010000001.1, read on the forward strand.
TATATATTTAAAGAATTTTTCTTGACTCTGTAAAAAAGATACATTTTACTAATGGGAAAAAAAGAGTATAAACATTTGGTTAAGAAGACTACATGTCTGGGCAAGAAGGACAGGGTAGTTTGAATGAGAAGCTATAGGTAGAAGAATAGTATGGGAGGCATATGTGTATGAATAAGTAGAAAAGACAGAAAAATGGATATGCATGGAATTCTCTTAACAATGTAGAGAATATATTTTTGTTTACATCTATGTTTAGGTGAAAGGATATGAGCACATCAGTTTGAACATGAATCACAGAGGAAGAAGTATTGAAGGTGTCAGAGTATGGATATTCATAGACTGGAATTGATTAGGAATAGAGTGGAATAGATCAGCCATCTATTTGGGGACTATTTGGATAGACATAGTAACAGGTCAACCAATGGTGACTGTTTGGAAACTGAAATATAGTATTTGTTTGTATGGGGCCATAAGAGACAGTTTAGAGTCTGGGTGTGGCTTAGACTTGTTGAAATATATATAAGAGTTGGTTTGGCCTCTGCAATATGAGCCTCTGTACAATATATTAGCTTCTGTACCTCTCTACTCTGTAATGACTTGCTTCTATGAATATTGCTTCTGTGTTCCCGATTTGTATGCTGAATTCTGCTGTTTGGTATTGTATATAAAGACATTTTCTTATATAATTTGAATCCTGCTGAAGTTCATTTACTTGTGTCTAATTGTGTGTGCTGCAACAAACTCTGACAGAAGGATACATGGATGGTGGGGAAGAGAGAGAGACAGAAGGAGAAAGCAAACAAGCAAGATCTCAACCACTTTTTCTTTAGCTCCTATAGATTTGGATTTGGCTAAAATCACAGCTAGTATATATATAGCCTGCAACTACTTTCCCTCAACCTATCAATGCTTCCTTTACCAAGATGCAATATAATAGGTCCATTCATTTAATAAGATTCAAAAGAATGCTAAATACTGCAAAGCGTAAACCTGCTTTCGTCAATCTGCTATGCTCCAGTTACATTAAGACAGCAACCTCCTAGCATTTCCAGCCAGCCGTGGACATTTTTCGGAAATTTATCAAGTTGTAGTCTCAATCCAAAGGGCACCAGACTGGGGAAAGTTAGTTTATATTATGAAGATTGATTGATTTTGTACTTACTGTGCCCCACCACAGAGCATCTGCATATGTAGAAAACTGAGCATTTGCATCTTTTTCAACCAGATAGACAAGGAAGGATGAAAAAATAAGTACTAAAAATCCAATGTACCAAGCTGTGATTAATTCCTGTAAGATAAAATAAGAATAAAAAATAAACATTTCTGATAATTTATCTGAATTTGTGTATTTGTTGGAATATAAGATTAATAGAGTTCGTTTTAGTTAAATGTGAAACGTTTCTTGAATATACAAATTATCCCTTAATTTAACAAATATAATTATTCAAGCTGTTTCAGGGCCTCAGAATTCAAACTGTTTCATTTATGCCAGAAGTTGGATATCTAGTGGATATCTTTTTAATTTTTTTGTTCAATCAGCAAAACTTATTTCTATGCCAAATCTCAAATTACCTTTAAAAAAATTGCAACTTTTAAAAGAGAATTTCTATTATAATGTATAGATTGCAGTCATATAAGACCACACAGGTTTTTCCAATAAGAATAATTTGTTCCATGGTTCTTTGACTTCTGAAGTTAGAAGGGATGGATGGATAGAATGATGGATGGATAACAGATGTACACATGCATGCATGCATTCATAAATCTCAACATACATCAAAATATTGCAAGTTAGTTGGATCACTCATTTAAATTTGGAATTCTCTTTTTTGCAGCATGCATTCAGAATATTCACAGAAATGAAACATATTGATGGCCCCCTACCTTACTATGTGCATACACCACTGAGCCTAACAATTTCCAAGTTCCTCCTCTTCGGTCCATGCGTACCATACGAAGAATCTGTAGGAAACGAAGACTTCTGAGTGCTGATGTTGCAAAAATGTTACCCTGAGTTTTTGCAGAAACAACTGCTATTGAAGCGATGAGAACAATGATGTCTGAAAAAAATACATCACAAAATATATTAATGCAGACAGGGACATTTATAGTCAATTAGCATGCCAAAATCTGATGAACTGGTTGTTTAATGTTAAAGATTAATTAGGAATTAGGAACTGAAATAATTGGTTACCCACCTCTTAGAGAAAATGTTCACTGCTGATGCTGATAAATTCTAGCATTTCTAGATTAAGTTGAATATCTGGTGATTACCGAATTTTTCATAGAAACTCTATCACATTATTCTTAAGGCTCAATTTTATTTGGTGTGCTATTTAAAAACCAACCGAGGAGAAATTATCTAGATTATCCAAATCACTTAACAGCATTTAGGAATTATCAGTTGACAGTAGCAAAGAGTAATCTTTGAGAAGGAATCTCTGAATAAGAAAGATACTCATACATATTATAGTCAATTACACAAGAATGTCCTTTGAAAAAAATGCTCTTTAAATCTATGGGCTTGTCTGAGGTAATTTATATTAATGTTGCAATTAATTTCATGCTTAAAAGACAAATATGATTATGTTTTTCTTTTTGCATCATCAAATGAGTTAAATAATTGATTTTTAATTATTATGTTTGTTTAGCAGCAACAATCCATACGTGATTTCTGATAGCTTTACTCCAAGTTAATTTGCTGGTGTGATGGATACTTGATATGGTCCAGATAGCAAAAATTACAAAACAATCATAACCACATGATTGTAGGTGATTATCATAATTATGATTTGTTCAAGCTTATTCATAAATATACTGTGGGATGGAACCATGCAAAATGCCCAGTGGCAAAGTTGAAAACATCCTTTAAAATCCCACTTACAATCTGCTCAATGGTGGTGATGGTGATATATTGATATATGTTTGGGATAAGTGACAAAGAAACTGAGGGACAATTGAAGTAATTATAACAGTATCATGTACTTGTCTATTAAGTTTGTATGCATGCAATTTATATTATTAAGGAAACAACATAATAAGAGTTTATAACATGATTTGATGTATGATAAGATATATTAAGGCAATATTCAGATTCTCATATTCTGATAATATTTTAAACTTAGTTTTGTATATAGTGCAGCATTTTCTCTTAAACAGATTTTGCTTAGAGGCAACTTAAGTTATTTAACTGATATATCTTAAGGCAGGGATGTCAAATTGGTGGCCTATGGGCCGGATGTGTCACGCGCAGACCACGCCTACCCCAGCTCCGTGAATGGGGAAAACGTCACGAAACATCCCATGATGGCAATGTGATGCCGCGGGTTTGACTCCCGTGTCTTAAGGAAATTATCTGAATGTTATTGTTTGATTTCTTTCAGAGGTTGTAATACAATTCCAAATTCTTCAGAGCATTCTGTATGTGGGAATCTTGTTAATTACCAATTTAGGAAATAGAGGTTTCAGTCTTTCCAGTATTTGTCATCCTGTTTCAACAGCTTTGTCTTTTAAGATAAAAAGAACGAAGTTCTTCAGAGGTCACAATAATCCTGAATGATGTAGGTACTAACAGGTGAAAACTGATTTCTACTATTGTGCTATTATACTGTTCTAAGATAGAAAGGATTCAGAAAATTGGATAATCTACTTGAATTACCGTATCTACTGTTAGCATCTACTACATCCTGACCATTCTAACCGTGTTAATGCTAGTTTTCCTTATGTCTGTCTCAATCAGAATAAATTAACTACAGTACTCAGACTTTCTACACATTTTTTCAATATGACAACCCCATGAACTGAATTACTTAATTTCTCCTCCTTTCTTGTCTAGAATTTATGTAGTCATACAGTATTTTGAACTTTTTTTGAATAAAGTATAATTTAAAGCTACTCCACTTTGGGATTCTTTTTATTGATTAATAGAAAAAGTATGAATGAATAAACCTACCCAGAGACACCTTATTATAAAAATGTAATAAATAAATAAAATAAAGATTAAACAGCCAGATAGAAAGATAGGCTGACAGACAGACTAGACTACTCAGTATTTTCAATTGTGTTTTCAACACACACATACAAACATAGAGTGTATGTATGCATGTATATATATATGATTAAAGAAAACTTGTCTTAGACTAAAAACTATTCTGTACATACGAAAGTAAGTACCTTAAGTATGTAAGTAAGTAAGTAAGTAAGTAATAAGTACTTTATCTTACTAAAAAGCATATGTGAAAGCCTTGATTAACCATGATGGGTGGCAGAGGGCAAAGCCATGGGGTTATTTGGACAAGCAGGGCATATGGATGACTTTGATATAGAAATGTAAGAGGATGAATGATGAAAACATAATTAATTAAATGAAATGAAATAGAACGAAATAAACTATATAGATATGCTGTATGGAAAATCAGAAGAAAGATAATAAGTTTGAATGTAGTCTGGTCTTGTGGAATGGAGTTTATTTATTTATTTATTGGTTCAATTTATATGCTGCCCTTCTCCGGAGACTCAGGGCGGCTCACAATGCGTTAAGCAATAGCCTTCATACTTTTGTATATACCTGCTTAGTAGGGCATTTGGCCTCCCCTAAGCGGTGTTCTTTTTTATACAAAGTCAGCTTATTGCCCCCACAATCCGGGTCCTCATTTTACCTACCTCGAAAAGGTGGAAGGCTGAGTCAACCTTGAGCCTGATGAGATTTGAACTTGCAGTAATTGCAGACAGCTGGTGTCACTTAACACCACTTTAATCTGCTGCGCCACCAAGGAGCTAATGAATATTTGCAATAGAATGAAATGAGTGATTTAATTATGAATGAGAAACCTAAAGTATATGTCAGGAGAAAATAAATTGGTATCATTCAAGGTGCTGTGAGTGCATATAGAAATAGAAATCCATTGGGTGGTGATAATTGTATGTGCACTTCTGTGAATAGTGATAATGGAAGAACCAGAGATGAGTTTTGGGAAAAAACTGTAACATGCTGAATAAATGTAATTCTAGGGAAAAAATATCCTGCTATGTGACATGAATAGGTAAATGATAATGAGACAAGTAGATATATTAAAAATAATTAGGCTACTTGGAGATTCAGGAATAAACGCTTTGGGGCCCAATGGAATTCTGGAAAAAGGTCTACTTATTTTGAGTATGTGATTTAAGTATAAGCACTCAAGTACAAAACATAATCACCTAAAGGTGGGTGAGGAGGACCAAACGAGAAAATGTGCTTGAGGCTATTGTGATACAAGCTCTGCCTATTACATTCTTTCAAGCAGTGTTGCAAACACGCAAATATGAAAGGTTGGCCTGTGAAGTAATGAATGCATCATTATTTTGGCATCATTTTAATTAGAAATGGAGGCCAACATACTGATGGCAAAGGAAAGAATCTCAATCTAAAAGCATAATGGGTTATTTATAATGAAAGAACCAACAAATTAGTGAAGCATGCAAGACAGATGAGAGATTATGAATGTGAGGGACGCACCAATTTTTAATAGGATCATGGGTAGATCTGTGGAAAAATTAACATAGAAAAAAAATCTAAGAAATAAGAATGCAAGAAGAAAAAAGTTTATGTCCTACATGAAAAAGACAAACAAACCAGAAGATAGATGCCTCTCCCAATAAAATGAACAGAAAGTAGAAATAAGAAAAGAAAAGGTATTTCTTGTTCAGAACAAAATAAAATGAATTGCTATTTGTAAATTTTAAAAGGTAGAGAAAATGCAGTGATTGTTCTAGAAATAAAAAAAAATGTTTTGGAAGTGGATAAAGAGCATTAAAGAAGGGGTATCCAATACAGCCAATGGATTTTTTAAAAAACAGTAATGGAAATGATTTGTGATAAAACTGAAGTGAGGGAATGTTGGAAGGAATATTTTAGAAATCCCTATAGCAGTGATTGCTAACCTTTTTGCCATCACGTGCCAAAAGCGGAGGGAGCGTGGCAAAGTTGTCCTAATGTGTACCCACACCCATAATTCAATGCGTTCCACTCCGCATACGCTCCCCCTTTTAGCACATGATGGCACAATGGGCCTGGTAGGCCCGTTTTTCACCCTCCCCAGGCTCCTGAGGCTTTGCAGGAGCCTGGGGAGGGCGAAAACGGCCTTCCCTACCCCCCTGGAAGCCTTCCGGAGGCCAGAAACAGCCCATTTCCCAACTTCTCGTAGGACTGAAAGGTCCAAAAATCAGGTGGCCAACACACACATGAGCGCTGGATCTGAGCTATGGCAACACTCGCGTACTCACTGATACGGCTCCGTATGCCACCTGTGGCACCCATGCCATAGATTCGCCATCCCAGCCCTATGGGAATGACAGTGGTTCAGCACACAGCTAGCAGTGCCTGGCTCTCTTTTTGGATTTAAATCAACCTTTGGTGCAACAACCTTGGTTTTTAAATCACAAGTCTAGCTCTGTTTCAAAGGAATGCTAAAACCCTAGTTAAAAAGAGGTTGTCTGCTGTTTCCAAAGTCTGCATCCCAGGGTGGCCACAAGAGAGATCAGTGATATCAAAAAAACAGTGGCCATGACCAGGCATGCAACATACCCCTTTTTGCAGGTATGTGGCACATGTAAAAAGACGGGTCCTTGAAGAAAACAAACAAGATTTAAGAAGAGCTACTATTTTCTATTCTATGAATTGCACTTTATATGTGGTCTAAGAACAATTACTCCAATAATTATATATGTGTTCAGTTGATTTATTTTTTTTTATCCATTAAGTGCAAGATGTTGAACCTCAGCAGTGACATCACAATTAGGCACCAAAGTAACATTCTTCACTAGAATATTGTGATGTAGTTCCTGTATCTCATCTGACATGCTGATTTGATTTTTCTTCTGATCTCTACACTAAACTATCTACTTAACAATCTCTATGAAGCTACTATAGCACTCTCAATCTGGGAAAAGAAATAATTTAATTCAGAACAACGAAAAAGTAGAAGTGCGCTCCCATATTATATGACAGTTGACCAGGGTGGCACAAATACATGCTTTTGGTGGCCTAAAACTTTTAATAGTCAACAGAATTAGCTCTGAACTCTTACTAGGAGATGCAAATATAATACAGCGGAGGAAAAAGCAAACACAACAGCTAAATATACCTGTAATCCTCAACCACAATTGAGCCCAAACTTTCTATTGTTAAGTGAGACATTTGTTAAGTGAGTTTTGGCCCATTTTATAACTTTGTCTGCCTCAGTTGTTAAGGGAATCACTGCAGATGATAAGTTTGTAACCTGGTTGTTAAGCGAATTTGGCTTCCCTGTTGATTTTGCTTGTCAGAAGGTTGCAATGAACCTGGGACATAGCATCGGTCATAAATAACCAACTGCTAAGTGACTGATTTTTGATCACATGATCATGGGGATGTTGCAAAGGTAATTACTGTGAAAAATGGTCCCTTTTTTCAGAGATGTTGTTACTTTGAATGGTCACTAAATGAAGTGTTGTAAGTCGAGGACTACCTGTACATATTTGATGTATCTTCAGAGGAATTATATTCTTTTGCTCCTCTTATCCTTGTAAATATTAAACTAGGTATAATAATGTATTATTATGCCAATTGTCCTGAGTATACCTCTTATTTAATGAGCACAGAGACATTGCATTAACTTAAAACAAAGCAAAGTCTCAGTTTTATTTATTTTAGCATACATATACATCATTTTTCAATGATTAAGTACTCTCTAAAAATCTTTAGAAATGGTACAGTTTAATACAGATTGGATCAAATAGATTTAGTCTATTTGCAGGTTGGCCTCCAGCTGACTTGGAAACATTTCATCTGAATATATATTATCCGTTTTCCAGTTTGCTGCTTGCTCAGAGTTCTATTTCTAGCTCTGGGATTTTCCTATCATTAGCTGATGTGAAAAAAAAATAAAATAAAAGCAGGGATATCAAAAGGCAATTATACTGTATTTAGCTTATTATTCTGATTTTACATAGTTCTGTTTTAGAACTATTCTAAGGCCATTCATCTCAGTCTATGGTTGCTTGTTTATCTTTGTTCTGTGTTGTGAAAGCCTCGTAGCAGTTTGCATTGTTCTTTATTTCCGTTCAATGGTACTTGCTTAAGAGATATTGTGATTACTCTGACAATCTGAACATTTAATTGCATTTAGTAAGCTAAAGAACGACATACATAGATTTTCAAAATGCAAGAAACGTATGTATTTTAAGCACAATACTGCAAAGTGCCACAAATGTCAACTGAGAAGAAGGTGGGGCAAAAAAAGAGCTAAATATACGTAAAGGCAGTCCTTGTCTTACAACCATTCGTGTAGTGACTCTTCAAAGTTACAACTGGAAAAAAAGTTTTTCACACTTTTAAATGTTACAGCATCTCCATGGTCATCAGGGGTGGGTTCTACTTACCTTTACTACCAGTTCGCAACGGGATCGCGCACATGCGCAGATCGTCTATGATGACGTCCGGGTGGGTGGGCGGAGCCTCCCGCTGGTTTTACTACCGGTTCGCAAAAACCACACCAAACCGGGGGAAACCCACCACTGATGGTCATGCAATCAAAATTCATATGTTTGGCAACTGGCATGTATTTACTGGAGAACTTCTGATGAGCAAAATCCATGGAGAAGCCAGATGCACTTAACAATCATGTTACTAACTTAACAACTGCAGTGATTCACTAAAACACTGTGGCAAGAAAGGTTATAAAAGGGGGCAAAATTCACTTAATTGTCTTGCTTAGCAGTGGACATTTTGGACTCGACTGTGGTCGTAAGTTGAGCACTACCTGTAATCAACGCATAGAAGCATCACCAACCAACCTCCACTGGGTTGCCAGGAAAGGGGTCCTGATTTTCTTGAGATTGTTTCAAGATGGCAGAGACATTCAACACATAACTCTAAATGAACCACAGATATCACTCCCAGTGTTGGTACCAACGGTGCATCTGTATAATATTGACCTTGCAACTTGCATCTCTATCTTAAACTGCCTTTGGTTAAGGCCAGTCCTTCTTCATGCAGTGGTGCTCAACAGCGAAACTATAGTTTCCCAGCACATTGCAACAACTAATTGCTGGGAATATATGGTTTATTGATCTTAACTTGTCTTGATCTTAAAATAGATCTAGATAATTTCTATCCAATCTTTAAAGACACTAAAAGCTTGTAATAGATTTATCAGCTATCCAGACATGGTATTGTAGTTGAAATGGCATCTACAGTATCTTAAAATATTCCCTGTCCAATGATTAAAATATACTCTCTTATGCTACAATTATATAGATATTGATATGCAGAGTTGTTGATTTATTCATTGTAAATAAAAGAGCTATTAGTCTTGGAGTAAAAGTTTTTATTTAGAACATCAATCCCATAAATGCTGCCTTCAATTAGTTTATTATGGTATGGTCATACCAAACGGTAGGAGATATTTGTTTCTAGCCTTGTGCATCAGTCATTTTCATATTTTAGCTTATAATATAAGGTTATTATATCTTTACCCTCTGAATAGATGGCTGTTCCCTACTTTTCTTTCATAATAAATCAGGTATATAAGGCAGTGAAATAGTGACCGTGGTCACATATTGCCCTAAATTATAACATGGCTTATTTCCAGCTTAGCTAGTATGCTGTCTGGACCAATGTAATCTGTGAAGCAAGGTTGATGACCTAGAACCCTGTGCAAACTATTAAGAATGGTTCATTTAATAAATGGTCATTAAATCATAATTATCAATAGCATGATGCATGGACCTGGTTGGGGATTTGTTGGGCAAAAATCTGAATGTGTACAAAGTCTCCCTGGAGTAAACTAGAGACTCTTCTGCAAAAAGAAGTCTTGCAATTTATGGAATGATTCCTTCTTCAATTCAACTTGCTATGGCTCTGCTGAGCTTCTGAGCAGGAAGTGGTGGACGCAGAGCCACTCAGAATTGTTGAGAGTCAGGCGGCATAGACAATTTAACAAATAAATAAATAGGGGCATCTAGGGATAACAATCCTAAAGTGCATGCTGGAGACAGCTCCAGCAACCTCCAGGACTTCCTGCCTCAACCCATAGACAGTGTCTCAGACTTTGAAGTTCACCCTCCCAGCCCCAAGCAGAAGCTTGCCTGAAAGATACAACAGCTGAGCTCTGCCAGTCAGACCGCCTGCCCAAGAGCAGGCCAGGAGAACTCCAGGCAGCAACAGGCCTCAGCTCTGCAGTTAAGCAGAGACTCAGTTTATTTATTTATATTTTCATCCCACCTTTATTATTCTTTTTACAAAAAACTCATGATGACGAATATATCTAATATTCTTCCTCTTCCTATTTTTCCCCATCAGGAGGGTTGGGTTGAGAGAGAGAGAGAGAGAGAGAGAGTGAGAGAGAATTACTGGTCCAAAGCAGTGGTGGGTTGCTACTGGTTCGCCCTGGATTGGGCAAATGGGTAGCAGCGGCAGTGAGAAACTCCCCCCACCTGCCTGGACGCTTCTGCACATGCGCAGAAGCTTCTGTGCATGCACACGCGCACAAACAAACCGGTAGCAACTGGCTTTGAAACCCGTCCCTGGTCCAAAATCACCCAGCTGACTTTCATGCCCAAAGTGGGACTAGAACTCACAGTCTCCTGGTTTCTAGGGCATAACCTTCATCACTACACCGAACTGGCTATTTATTGGCTTCACTCCCTGAGAAAAAATGCAGTGAACAACTTTTTAAGGCTCAGTTCTGTTGCCCAAACCTTCCTGGCCTGTCCTTAGAGCTCTGGATTCCCCTCACTGTGTCTCTTGCCTTTTTCCTTGCCTTTATGACTTGTTTATTCAACTCCTGATACTGACTTGTGCAAAGGGTGGGTCTACCTTTACAGTTGTAGTCTTAAGAGAGTAGTAGAAAGCACTGTTTTCTTCTAAAAGTTCTCCCTGAACTTGCAATGATTTCTCCCTTTCCCTTCCTCCCTCCCTTTCCACTTCAACCTAGATGCCTTTTCTCTCACTGTTTAGAAGATATAGGCATAAATTGTTCTTCTCCCTTCCCCAAAAGAAATTTCTTCAGTAAATAGAACTCTGCCAGAAGTATATGGACCCAGTTATCCCTAATCCATACCACAATGGTTATTTTATCCAGAAGCTGGAAATCACTGAAGAAAAAAGCAATTCAAGCCACAATTCAATATAGGTTGAGCACACATTTCTTTTTATTCAATTGTGGTTTCAGACTGATAGATTTATAAATATTTGCCATTTAATTTTGGAATTTAGTGTGGCTACGAAGAATAGTTGTGGCTGAACCTAAATTATTGCATTCCTCCTATATAACGTGCAGCCTAACATATTCTATTCAGAATATTAGCAAAGAAAAAAAGAATGTACATTTTTTCCCTTCTTTTTTTAAAATAGGCTCTCTTTTTGATAAATTGTAATCTAGTATGTAATCGAAAGTGGTATTTATTTTGACAACAGCTTCACTATTCCGCTGTGAAAGCTGAGCTACTCAAACTGATACTGAGTACTTTTATCTTCTTACAGTCCTTGTCAAACATTAAGACTCTGCCACTATGCAAGGAGGATTGCTTGTCTGTATCTATTTCCAATTCCATAGACACATATTGACATGGCAGTATTCTGCCCTAGAAAATGTTTCAAAGAGATGGGGAAATTTACAGCTGATTGCTCTCTATCTGATGTCAAAAACTTGCTATCCCCCCCCCCCCCGCACAAAATACTCTTAAACTATCTAGACAATAAGATATAATAAATTAAGAACTGGCATTAGTTCTTAACAATTAAACTGGATTTGGAATATTTGGTTTCATAAATGATGTCAAAGAAAAAAAATAGCACAAAACAGAAAAAAAGAGCTAAGAAAAAAAAAAACAAGGCTGGCAATAGCAAAATTAAATCTAAGCATATATTTCACCTTTATAGCATCTTTAACTCAATTTTTTTCCCCTACTAGCCATAGCTCTGGAAAAAGATTTTGCTACCTTACAAGTGATGCTTGGATTTAAATCTGATAAAAGGAATACATAAAATGCATTTGGTCTCCCTATGTATTTGGTTAGAAGAGATGCTATGAATAAATATCAAGATCCTGTAGAAGAATAGCACAATAACGCATTTAGCAAAACAGATCCAAAAAAGTCTGGACATTTATCATACAGGATACCAGCAAATCTACTTTGCATAACTGGACAGAGGATAGGAGAAACCATTAAGCTGGATTTTTGACTACACATCAGCGGATGGTTCTGCTAAAATCAACAGATGGCATAAGAGATGGTGAAATCTCTTATTTTGATTCCAGTGAAATTATCTTCCTGGAGCGAAGTTTCTTAATACAAAGTTAAAAGGAGCTAGGCCTTAAGCATAATTTATTATCTTAAAATAGCAGAGTACACAAAGCTGCTTTGACAAATCTGGTCTTCTAAGGAAATAAAGACAGCTTCAGTTCATAGGATGGCATTAGAAACACAGTGTATTTTTTTCAAAAATTACTCTTCGAAATTTAGATTGAAATTTCTCAAGATGGTAAAAATGCCTTTGTCTTTATAGGTGTATACAGTGTATATCTATGCATAGTAGAGTTGGGCAGCTGCTATTCTCTGGAAAACCTGGAAGTTGGGGTATAAATTAGCCATCAGTTTGATTAAAAAAATAACACCTCAAAACCCAGCAAATATTGATGTCTTTAGTGACCAAAATTCATGGTCGCAATATCCAGAGGTCATGTAATCAGCTTTTGCGACCTTCTGACAAGCAAAGTCAGTGGGGAAGCCAGATTCACTTAACAACCATGTTACTAACTTAACAACTGCAGCAATTCACTTAACAACTTTGTCAAGAAGAGTTAAAAAGAACTTGGATAGCTCAACAGACTAAAAAAGCCTGTTATTAACATTCAGCTGTCTGCAATTATTGCAAGTTCGAATCTCCCCAGGCTCAGGGTTGACTCAGCCTTCCATCCTTTCTAAGATAGGTAAATTGAGGAGCCAGTTTGTGGAGGCAATAAGCTGACTTTGTATAAATATACAAAAGTATGAAGGCTATTGCTTAATGCATTCTAAGACGCCCTGAGTCTCCGGAGAAGGGCGGCATATAAATCTAATTAAAAGAAAAGAAAAGAAAAAAAGATCGTAAAATGGGGCAAAACTCACTTAACAAATATCTCATTTAGCAACATAAATTTTGGGCTCCATTGTGATCATAAATTGGCATACTACCTGTATGCCAAGTATTTATATTGCCTCTTTTGCACTGTTACATGGTCACTGATCTGCCATTTATGTCTCTCTTATTTTTTAAAGAACCTAACCTTGGCTTTCCAGTAATTTATAATGGCTCTTTCTTCTTTACAATATATTGTAAAAATCTGTAATGTTTTTTGTCCCAACACTGAGACAACGGAGTTCTATCTAAATTGTTTAAAGCCTCTTCTATCCATCCCTGTGATATTATTGTTTTTATGCAGTGACCATAATTGTTGTAAAAGAACTTTTTATGATATCTAATCCAGAAGGTTTTTTTAAAAAAATATAATATATGTTTTTCATCCCATTCATTGATTTGTAAGTGCTGTTATCCCTATATATCAGATTGACCATGGATTTGTGGGGGAGAAAATGATCATCTCTGACTGAACAGAAATATTTTTATTTTTACCATCATCTGATACTATTTAGTCCAATTTCTATTTGATAACTGGGAAGCTTTCCTTTTGATTATAAGAAGGGCATTATAGACATCCTTAAGGGTTTGATTTGGAATGATCTAAAAACTGCTCAGAATTATGTTCTTTTTTAAGAGCATCCACAGAACAGCTGTGTGCTTATAGGCTAGTAAAATCCTCCTGATGCCATATTGGGCAGAAAGTCAAGCAATTCTAGGTCCAGATAGAAATGTGCATTTAGGAAGTTTGCATTAGTTTTTTTTTTCCATGACGTTTCCTCTAGTTGTATTATTCATTATTATCTGAAGCTCCAGGCCCGTAAGTAAAATGATCTGTGAATTGTTTTGAAATCCTATACTCCCTTGCTATACTTCTCTGACGCTGTGCCTCAACTGAAATAAGGGTCACTGCTACAGTATTGCTGTTTAAATATGGGTTCTTTAGGGCTTCTTCAAGCAATTCAATAAGTTATGTTTGGCTACCCACATATGAAATGGGTATTTTTCCAGAATTCTTTCGAACATCAAAATTGTTCATGCTTGAAACAGACCTTTGTCTATTTTGCCTCCCACCACAGTCCTGCATGAATAGCTCAAGCAATTGTTCCACTTCATCAATTTTGTTGTTAGCTGCTTAAAGATCAAAATTACAGTTTCCACAGCGAGAAAGCTGTGTGTGTGGTCAACAAGACTGGATCAGAGATTAGACAGGAGCAGAATGAACTTTGGCAGGATTTCCCTCCCCCCCCCCTCTTTTGTATGAGACATGGTGAATGGAGGACTATTAATTAAGCTTTCCATCTACTCTTTATTAGGGTTATTTTCATCTTCTTCACACCCCAATTCCTTATTATTCCAAGATACTGGTCTTATATTGCATATCTGTTATCTGTTTGGAGATGCTTTAAAGCATTACCTTAGTTTCAGGATGCTGGAAAATCACCAAATCTTCAGCTGCTGGCTAATGCTTAGTGTCAAAGCTTTTCCTGTCATGCTTTTTAACTTTTGTTGTTTTAGCACCAGATGTTGTTTCGTTTGTCTTGTAGCCCGTTTTGTCCTTTAATGCAAGTAGGATAAGAATTTTTTTCAAATCCTTGCTTATACAGGAAGTCCACAGAAGTAAAATCTGTTTTCTAGTGTAGAGCTGGTTGCAAAAAAGAATTGCTACCTTGCTACGCCTGTCCTGTCCTTACTTTTATTCTATTCTTTCTTTCTAATTTGATTTATATGCCGCCCTTCTCCTGAGACTCAGGGCAGCTTACAATGCGTTAAGCAATAGCCTTCATACTTTTGTATATTTTATACAAAGTCAGCTTATTACCCCCACAAACTGGGTCCTCAATTTACCTACCTTAGCAAGGATGGAAGGCTGAGTCAACCTTGAGGCTGGTGAGATTCGAACTTACAGTAATTGCAGACAGCTGGTGTTAATCACTATGCTTTTAGTCTGCAGAGCAATCCAGGTTCCTATCCTTACTTGTTATTAGTATGTTCTTACATACCTTACATTTTAATTCTGGGGGTACAGGTCTGTGTCTAAAGTAGAGGAGGACTGCTTTCAGTTTTAAATGATAGGTTAAAAACTAAAGTAGAGTGTTGGCTAAAAGAATTCAAATTCTTTTACTATTGGTACTACTGGTTCTGTGGGCATGGCTTGGTGAGCATGGTGTGGCTTGGTGGGCGTGGCAGGGGAAGGATACTGCAAAATCTCCATTTCCACCCCCACTCTGGGGCCAGCCAGAGGTGGTATTTGCCAGTTCTTTGAACTACTCAAAATTTCCGCTACCAGTTCTCCAGAACCTGTCAGAACCTGCTGAATAGCACCCCTGTTCAAAGTCAGGAATCTAAGCTACACCAAAATAAACAGCTGAGATAAAATTGCCCTGACTGCCTTTCCCACATGTAATATAGACAGAGGTTCCTCTAGAGGAGATGGGGGATGGGGTTAAGTTAAAGCAACCAGTTAAAAAATAGTTGATATATTTTGTCTCCCCCCCTCCAACTTTCTTTAATTAAATAAAAGATAGAATGTTGGGGAAAAAGAAATATCACAAGAAGAGGGCAAGAATCCTTGGCCCTACTTAAAAAATTCACATTTACAGCACAGCCACTGCATCATAACTCCCCTGCTTGGAAACATCTCCAGATTCTCTGGTGTTGTTCATGGCTAACCTAAAAATCAGTGAACAAAGTAGATGTGATAGACAGAGCCTGGAGTGCAAAGTGGGATGGCATTCTAAAGCACCTGCCCAATGTTCTCAGCAGTAATAGCATTAACAGTATTCCAAACAACATCCTATTCAGAGGTGGGTTTCAGCAGGTTCTGACCAGTTCTGGACAACCGGTAGCGGAAATTTTGAGTAGTTCAGAAAACCGGTAGTAAAAATTCTGACTGGCCCCGCCCCCATCTATTCTCTGCATCCCAAGTCCCAGCTGATCGGGAGGAAATTGAGATTTTACAGTATCCTTCCCCTGCCACGCCCACCAAGCCATGCCCACCAAACCATGCCATGCCACGCCCACCAAGCCACACCCACAGAACCGATAATAAAAAATTTTTGAAACCCACCACTGGTCCTATTGAATAAGACCAGTCTTGCTCACAGACTTATCATTGAATTCATCTCTTTGATTTTATTTTGGAACCACCTGAACCACCCCAGGTTTCCATGCATTTCATCAGCCGAGGGCCCAGGGGAGGGGCGGAGGGGTAGCGGTGATTGTTAAAGGAAGTCTAAATCCAAGGGAGGCCACTTTTCCTCAGGTAGCCGGCTGTGAGTCCCTCTTCGTGAAATGGGGTCATGGGGTGCAGATGGGTTTGCTGATCACGTACTTGGCTCCCTGCCACGTGGTAGCAGCCCTGCCTGAGCTGCTTGACATAATAGCTGGGGTGGCGGTGGATACCCCCAGACTTATGGTTATGGGGAATTTCAAACTGCCATCCGTCGGTGAAATGTCGGAAGCGGCTCGGGAGTTCATGGCTTCCATGACGGCCATGGACCTGACCCAGTTAGTTCATGATCCCACCCACATTGGGAGACATACACTGGACTTGATTTTTGTCTCTGGCCAGTGGCTGAATGATCTTGTTTTAGGGGAGTTAGTCACCAATCCCTTGTCATGGACAGATCATTCGCTCCTTCGATTTGACTTTCAGACCGCTCCCCTTCGTCGCAGGGAGACGGAACTGCCCAGGTGGTTCCGTCCCAGGTGCCTGATGGACCCGGAGAGGTTTCTGATGGAGCTTGGGCCATTCCTGGAGGCTCTGGCACACAACTCGACTGAAGAACTAGTAGCCGCCTGGGATAGGGCGGCTGCTGGAGCTTTGGACCGCGTTGTACCTTTGTGGTCTCTGACCCGGCGGCAATCTCAATTGGCTCCTTGGTTCTCCAAGGAGCTGAGGGAGATGAAGCGCCGGAAAAGACGCCTAGAGAGTGACTGGAGGGCCAGCTGCACTGAATCTGACCAGACACTGGTAAGGTCTCATATTAAGACTTACCTAGTGGCAATGGGAGTGGTGAAATGTAACTATTTCTCCGCTCTTATTGCATCTGCAGAGAACCGCCCAGCCGCCCTGTTTAGGGTGACCCACTCCCTCTTGCAGATGGGAGCGCGGGATGACCTCTTGCAGGGTAGAGCTGAGGAATTTGTGCAATATCTGCACGATAAAATCGCTCAGATTCGGGACAGTCTGGACTCCAATTGGGTAGCCTCGGACGGGATGACAGGGGTGGATCTTGAGAATGTTATCTGGGAGGAGTTTGACCCTGTGGCTCCCAAGGACGTGGACAGGATTCTGGGGAAACTAAACGCTACCACATGTTTATTGGACCTGTGTCCCTCCTGGCTGGTATTGGCCTCCTGGGAGGTTACACAAGGCTGGCTCCAGGGTATTATTAATCCTTCTTTGAGTGAGGATGTCTTCCCGGCTGCCTTGAAAGAGGCGGTGGTGAGGCCCCTCCTCAAGAAGCCTTCCCTGGACCCGGCTATATTAGCTAATTATTGTCCGGTCTCCAACCTTCGCTTCATGGAGAAGGTTGTTGACAGTGTGGTGGCGCGACAGCTCCCTCGATACCTGGATGAAGCTGTCTATCTGGATCCATGCCAGTTGGGTTTCAGGGCGGGTTATAGCACGGAAATGGCATTGATCACGTTGGTTGATGATCTCTGGAGGGCTTGGGACAGGGGCTACTCCTCAGTCCTGGTCCTCCTTGATCTCTCAGCGGCTTTTGATACCATCAATCATGGTATCATGCTTGCGTCGGTTAGGGGGTTTGGGAGTGGGAGGCACCGTGATGCGGTGGTTCTCCTCCTTTCTCACTGACCGTACGCAGTCTGTGTTGACGGGAGGGCAGAGGTCGACCTCGAGGCACCTCACTTGTGGGGTGCCGCAAGGGTCGGTTCTCTCGCCCCTCTTGTTCAACATTTATGTGAAACTGCTGGGCGAGATCATCCGTGGTTTCGGGGTGAAATGTCAACTGTATGCCGATGACACACAGTTGTACATTTCTACCCCGAACCACCCCAATGATGCCCTTGCCGTGATGTCCCATTGCCTGGAAGCCGTACGGATCTGGATGGGGAGAAACAGGCTCGGACTCAACCCTTCCAAGACAGAGTGGCTGTGGCTTCCGGCGCCTCAATATAGCCAACTGGTACCATCGTTAGCTATTGGGGAGGAGATCTTGCCCCCTTCAGAGAGGGCTCGCAACTTGGGCGTCCTCCTGGATGCACAGCTGTCTTTAGACAAACATATGATGGCTGTGGCAAGGGGGGCTTTTTATCACGTTCGCCTGATTTCCCAGTTGTGTCCCTTTCTGGATCGGGACGCCTTACGCACAGTCACTCACGCCCTCATCACTTCCCGTCTGGACTACTGTAACACTCTCTACATGGGGCTCCCCTTGAGGAGCACCTGGAGGCTCCAACTGGTCCACGATGTGGCCGCGCGAGTGGTTATGGGAACAATTCGTCGCTCCCGGGTAACTCCCCCCTTGCGTGAGCTGCACTGGCTCCCGGTGGTCTTCCGGGTGTGTTTCAAGGTGCTAGTCACCATCTTCAAAGCGCTCCATGGCTTAGGACCGGGATATTTACAGGACCGCCTTCTGCCAATGAATATCTCCCACCACCCGATACGCTCTCACAGGGAGGGCCTCCTCAGGGTGCTGTTGGCCAGATAATGTCGGCAGGCGGCCCCCAGGGGGAGAGCCTTTTCTGCGGGAGCTTCTGCCTTATGGAATGAACTGCCCCCGGATATAAGAAAGATTCCTGACCTCCGCGCCTTCCGTCGGGCTCTGAAGACTCTGTTTTCCATCAAGCCGGCCTGACCGAATAGATTAATTTTAAATGGGTTTTAAATTGTTTTCAAAGGGGTTTTAGTAAGGAGTTTTAAATTTATGGCCAAATAGCTTTAACTTATTTTAGTAGTTTTAATTTTTGTGTCTGATTGTTTTAATATGGCTGTGAACCGCCCTGAGTCCCCTGGGAGAAGGGCGGTATAGAAATGTAATAAACTTAACTAAACTAAACTAATTGTATTTTTTTATTTTTGCTGGTCATTGACAGAATAAACGATAGCCTTAATAATTTTAACTTACAAAGGGAATAGAAAGGGAGAATTAACCTCTGGGCGAACCCCAGAATCAATGAACATGCAAAACTCTTTAAAATATTGTTTAAAAGCCCAAATTGATGGGGAAGTTAAACTTTTTAAATATCAATAGTAGTGTACTTTTAGAGAGAGTGAATAATAAAAAAGAGCAAGCCTTAAAAAATCAAGCTTGAGATGTGACATGATATAAAATAGTGCTAGAAATTTAAGAATGAGAGACTCAATAAAGAGATAAGAGAATACAAAATAAGAAGGAAAGTTAGCATAGAGATAGCAGAAAATATTTAAATTTCAACTTCAAAAAAAAATAGCAGTAGAGCAAGTGAAAAGAAAAGATGATGGTGAAACAAGCAAAACTAGTACAGTTACATTATTTATACTAAATCAAAACATTTCACCATTGCGATCGTGAAATCTAACAGTCTAACAATAAAATTAGAATTCCAGAAATAAAAAGCAAATACTTGGTCTAGCAAACAAAAAAGACCACAAAATACTTAGCAGGACTAAATATGCACAAAGATGCACTGTCACTTAGTACACAGAACTGATTGTTTAGTTTTTAGTTTTAGTTCAGTTTTATTTGATTTATATACCGCCCTACTCCTGAAGGACTCAGGGTGGTGAACAGGCACAAGATAAAACACATAAAATACAAAATTTAAAAACAGAATAAAATCGAATTAAAACAATTCGGCCCAAGACAAATTTAAAAAAAACCGAGAATTAAGAACAGATTAAAATTTACATTTTAAAAGGAAAAAGGGAAAAGGTTAGGCCAGACCAGACTGATGGAATAAAAAGGTCTTGAGAGCACGGCGGAAGGTGCGCAGATTGAATTTATAAATCTCTAAATCAGAAGAATCAAACATTTTGGAGACTTGATAAGGAAACACGTGACTTAGTAATGGCATGAGAAAAAGAAACTGTAATAAATTGAATTTTTTATGAAAGGGAAAGTAGACAGACCAGTTTTTAAAAACAGGAAAACATGTTGTAGAAGAAGAAAGGAAAGAAATAATAACAAACAAATACAGGTAAATAATATTTCAAAAGGGTGATTGGAAGGAATAATCTGTGGAAACTGAAACCGAATTGAAATGAGAAAGTTGGAAAGGCTTCTGTTGCATAACTACAAGTCTGAAGGCAACATGAAAGAATATTTCCAAGGTGGGAAATACAGAGCAACAACCTGGTGAAATACAGTATGAGTAAAAAAAAATTCAGACTCTTCTGAATCTGACAAATATAGCAGAAGAAATTGAGAGGCTAAAAAAAACACCAAACAATAAAAACTTTTTTTTTTAATTTATCAGCCTGCTCTTTATCAGGCTGATAAAGAGAAGAAAGTAATTACATCTATAAAAACAGGAAAGTACAGATAAATGATGATTGTAACTTGCAGAATAAGTGGAACAGAATTGCTCTTATAGCTTTTAAGATGAGAAACACCACCTCCTTCGTCCTGCTCAAAATACGCTCCCTTTTCCTGGAAATTCAGATTCAGAAAAGTATCCCTCCATAAGTGGGCCTGATTTCATTTGATTAAATGTGCTTCATTCCTAATTAGTACTCAGTACAATATTTAACATGAAAAGCTTTTCAACAGCTATTTTGCTAGGTGCAATGAAGGCTTTTGACAGGGTTAATTGGTTATGTCTAATTAACAATATCATATCCTGGGGATGGTTTTAAGGTATTAATTTATCAGCAGAAGAAGCACTATGTATTAATAATTACAATGCTAAATATGTTGATATAAAAGAGGGACATATCATGACTGTCTACTCTTTTCCAATGTTGTTGCAATCTCATTATAGCCATTACTTAGGATATTCAGAAATAATCCACAGATCAAAGAAACACCAATTGATCATAAAATCCATACTAATAATCTGTGGTTGATACGTTTTCAATCTAATCTTCTTAAAGCAATGCAATAGATTTAAAGGATTAGGGTCCCCCCCCCCTTTTTGAAAGTTTGCAGAGCTAAAAATAAATTGTGGAAAGTCAGAGCTCATTTCTTTGTATTCTGTTCTAGCTGCTCAGTTAACTATGCACAAATTATCTGGCTTTCCATTTCAGTTTTCAAGCGTTAACTACTTGGGAATTCAAATGACTGAAGATGTAAAATACTTCATCCATAGAATGGTAATCCAACTATTAAATGACTAATGCAGATATTACAATAATGAAAAGCACCATGTCCTTCTTTATTAGCAAGCTTGTGTACTATAAACTGAGTAGCAAGGCCTATTTTTTTTTCTTTTTCTACTACCATGTAAGGTCACAATAAGAAATGGGAAAGTGTGCTGGATAAATTTATACATGGAGGGAAGACGCCATGTATAAATATTGATTCTGGGCAGCTCACAACAATCAAATTATAATGTATCACTTGATAGTGAAAAAAGGAGATAGCTTCTCCCACTTTACAGTGGTATTTATACGATTTTTATTTGAGAAGCAGTGGAGCTAGGCAATGACCAGTAGCTAAAAGGTGGTCGTCGTCTTCTTCTTCTTCTTCTTCTTCTTCTTCTTCTTCTTCTTCTTCTTCTTCTTCTTCTTCTTCTTCTTCTTCTTCTTCTTCTTCCTCTTCTTCCTCTTCCTCTTCTCCTCCTCCTCCTCCTCTTTCTTCTTTCTTCTTTCTTCTGTTCTTTCTTCCTTTTGGTTTTTTCCAAGAGAGGCAATTGATTCATGTTTCAATCTCTTTTATGTTTATACGGAAAAAAATGGGGACATATCTGGAATTTTAATCATCTTTTATTTATCCATTTTAATACCACATTAAAGCACAACCATTACAAGGTAGGAGTAAGTGGTTGAAGTTCCACTGCAAAGACCAGGTTCCAATCCAATGTGACCCATGGAAACTCTTGAGGAGTCTTGGCACTAATCACTTTCTTTCAACCCAACCTATTTTATAGGGTAGTTAGGGGCAAATGGAAGAGGGGTTTCCAGGTATACTACCTTGAGCTTCTGAAGAAAGATGAGAGGGTCATATAATAAATAATATTACTGTGTATTTTTTCACTAGGATAAATTTAAGGGTTAATTATGATAATTTGAATATATAATTATGATTATATATTTATTCCTTGATAGCAATCACGCATGTGAATTGATTAAACGATTCATAATTCAAATAAGGCAAAACAATTTGAACCAAATATTAATATATAAGGAAAACTCTAGATCCCTTGCTCTTTCCGCAATTAGGTTCATCTAGGAAAATATCAACCAGAGGTGAAGTTTCCAAACTTCATCAAATTTAGAAATAAAAAATGAGATGTCTCTTTATTTATTTATTTTTTTTGAGAAGGGGACTGTAATAGCCAAATGGATTATTTGTGTTGGAGTTGATTGTGAATTAACTCAACTCAACTTTGTAGATCTACAAAGATTAAAATGTGCTGTAAAATTCTGCAGAGGTGGCATTTATCGTATCTAAATTATTACTTACTTCTGTATGGGAAGGAACATTCAAAAGAATCCCTTATAACAATTGAGTACTCCCATACACTCCTGTTACTTGTCCCAGCTTTTGCCAACCTAGCAGTTTGAAAGCACGTAAAAAATGCAAGTAGAAAAATAGAGACCACCTTTGGTGGGAAGGTAACAGCATTCTGTGCACCTCTGGCATTTAGTCATGCCGGCCACATGACCACGGAGACATCTTTGGACAGCGTGGCTCTTCGGCTTTGAAATGGAGATGAGCACCGCCCCCTAGAGTCGGGAACAACTAGCACATATGTGCGTGGGGAACCTTTACCTTTACTCCCATACATGCCACTTTGCCATATGCAATGGAATCCTTTTATTGCCTTTTTTACAGAAGTATTAGAAATAGATATATTGTATCTCTTTGTGGACTTCCCAGGATATACAGATCATTTTTATATTCAACTATTTCTGGCTGATAAGTTTGACTCTACATTTTTGGCAGTGCCAAATTCTCTTATGCTCCATTTACGAATAAAGGATTTCATGGTAATATGAAACGCTTTAATTTTATTTATATATGAATTAATTTCAGCTCATACTTTGTGGGAGGCTATTTTTTCCTACATTAATTAATTAATTAATTAATTAATGAACTTAGGCAGGAATAATATGAATTAAGTATGAGCTTCCTTATACCGAAAGGAAAAGATCTGCAGTTTCTTGACAACACCACTAGCAAAAGCAGAAAATGCAAAAACTCTTTTTCTCAAAATGGAATTAGTCAAATGTAAGTTAGAATTTGATTCAAAATAATAGCAAACAAAATTCTGTGGTTTCTATAACTTGTTTTTTTTTTTAAAATGCCGTTGAATCAGTCTTGACTCCTGTAAACTGCCTGGACTAGTACCTGTAGTTTTCTTGTTAAATTTTTTAGAAGTAGTTTGCTCTTGTCTTCTTTCTAGGACTGAGAGAGAGTGACTCGCCCAAGGTTATGCAGTTGGCTTTGTGCCTAAGGTGGTAGTGGAATTCATGGTCTCTCACTTTCTACTCTGGTGGGTTAATCAATACACCAAAGTGGCTCTTTTTCTATACCAGTACTGTTTTTCAGATGAAATTAGTCATACTTGAACAACTCACCTATTACACAGAAAGGTTTCCTTGCAAATCGCAGTCTTCCTTGCCATCCACGATATCTACAACAGCAGCCAGCAGACCAGATGCGTATGATAAATTCCAAACCAAAGACAACAATCATCACTGATTCCTAGGAGGAAACGAAAAAAAAAAGAGGCAGCTGGTGAAGTCAGCCAAGAGAACAGCAGCAAAGGAATGAATACGGGATACTGTATCACGTATCACGATTAAAACAAGGCATACTAAGTGGCATAAAATACAAAATACAAGATTCAAATATGTACAAGTTAAGCAGATCTTACCTAGAAACTAGCAACATTAATTGCGTTCTGTCATGCTGCCATGAGGTCCCCAAATGTACACTGATCAGGACACAAAGGACAGGTATACATATGTATGTGTTGTTGTCTGCATGTCCCCACAATTGCAATGGGCAGATAGCTCCATTTGTTCAGAGTGTCTCTGAATCTTGTTGTATCATGTGCAATCTATTCAACTATTTCCATACTTCCCAGCTTTCACCAGACCCAGGTGCCATTTCCTCCACTGGTTCCATCCATTGGTTCTTTGTAGCTTTCCATAGGTCCTCTCTGCTTTTAAATTCTTCGAAGTCTTCCATTGACCTAAAGAAGCTTTTCTTAGATTTCAATCTCTGATGAACTGGTTGCAGACTGTAGAGTGGGTATTATCTAGATATTGATGATTTGACATATGTTCTCTGTGTGCTGCAGCTTCTCTATGAACAGCAGGTGGGGCAATGCCAGCTAGATGGTAGATGTTTAAGGCACCCGGTAATAATTCTGTGAGCTTCATTCAGAGCAACATCTACTTTCCCAGCATGTGCTGATTTATACCAAACTGGGCAGGCATATTCGCTTGCCAAACAGCAAAGAGCTAAAGCTATTGTCTTAAGGACTCTTGGTTTGGCACCCCAGGTAGAGCTCATAAATTTCCTAAGGGTGTTATTTTGTCCACTGATCTTCATTTGAGTGCTGCTTATATGTTAGGGCCCTATCTAGAGTGGCCTCTAATTATTTAGGGCTGTAGCAATGCTCCAATAATGTCCCTTTCCATATAATGTGCAGCTTCCTAGAAGCCAGCGAATTGAGAAGATGGAAAAGCCGTACCTGACTTTTTGCTGGTTTTGGCCTTAACTGGTTATCACAATAGTCTCCACCCAGCTCTACCAGGGCTTCAGGTAAATGTTGTTCAGCCTCCTCAAATGTTTTTCCCTGTACAGCCATTGCGCAATCATCAGCATACATACAGGGAGTGGCTGATCATTGGTGTAAATATTAAAAAGAATTGGAGCTAATACTGTACACTATTCTGTGGTAAGCCATTCCTTTGAGTCCTCCATCTACTTTGTCTCCCCTAGAACTCCACAAAAAACATGTGGTTCTTAAGCAGAGGCCTAATGATATTTGTACATTTAAAATCTTTAGTCATATCATAAAACTTCTGCTTCAGTCTTCTAAGATTGATTGTATCATATGCGGCCTTGAGATCTCTGAATACAGTTTCTGTTATATTGCCCTTTTGGAGCCATCTTCGATGTACTGGATTAAATGAAGGATCTATTCAGTGCAACTTTTTGGGAGGCAAGAGAGAAATTGGATGGTAGTTTTTAGGGTTATTGGCCTCTTGATTTTAAAACAACCATAGCATTTTGCCAGATATCAGGAATCTTGCATTGTTCCAAGCATTCATTAAACATTTCTAGTAGCCACTGTCTTGCCATTAGTCCAAATTGCTTCATCTGTTCAAAAAAGATGTCATCCAAGCCAGCAGCTTTCTGTGGCTTACTCTTCTGATCCTGGACTTTTATTTGGATACTTAAGCTGAATTTGACACTCATAGCCTCAATAAATTAGTCATTTCATCCTCCTCCTGTCTGTTGATCCTAATCTTGTGTTTTGGTGGCCTTTGATCTGGATTGTTGTTCTTAAGAAGCTGACTAGCTTTGGTCTGCTCTCACATTGGCATAATCTCGAGAGTGAGTTGGGGGATGACTCAATGATCTTCACGCTTTGTGGCTACTTACATTCCTATTGTTTTAATCCAGCTTCTTCTCTTAGCTTCAGCTATAGAAATAATTAACTGCTGGCCTGCACTCACTAAGTCCTCTGCCATAAAATCAACCTCAAAAAACGTGAGATGCTTCTGCAATTTGTCTTTTGTTTCTGTTGTAAGGTCTTGGATTTAGTTGGTTTTACAGCCCTCTGGAAATGATAGCCATGAGCATTTTTTTAACATCCTCCACAAATTAGTTATAATAGCTTGGTTTAGGTATTAATTGAATAACAGCACTGTCCAATAGTCTCTGAAATTTAAGCTAGTCGGCTTTTTAAAAGTTATAATTATGTCCAAAGGGGTTACTATGAGGTCAAACTACAGCGGTAACCTGGCACATAATTGTCTGGTGCTGGGAATTTGGAATAGGCGGGCAAACTACTTTAATACATTGCTCACAAAGATCAAATCCAGGTTATATCCCCTGTACCACCTTCCACTGTTAAATGATACTGGTAATTTGTTGTCATTTAAAAGAGTTCTCCATTTCTACAGTCATTGGGATATCTCGAGATGCTACTGTGACTATTAAAGTCACCAATAACAAAATTAATTTTATCCTTATTAAATGTATTAAATTTGTCACCCTTGATCTCAATTAGTTGCGGTTTATACACTGAGGTGACTATACAGTTGCTTAGCACTACAATTATTACTTCTATGTTATTTATTTCTGAAGTTTTTGTGGACCAAACCTGGATACCAGGCTTCACAAAGATTATGCTGCAATACTGTCAGTAGAGCCTCTCTGTGACAAGCTGCATCCTTCCCCATAAGATCATTGGAATCTTAAACAATCTATTTATGTAATACTTATATAAATACGAATTGGGATAAATAGATTGATATATTTACATCTACAAACAAGGTCTTATTCCAAGACAAAAAACAAACAAACCTTAAAACATCAAATAGACCTTCTTTTTTTTTTCACTGATGGTGAACCTTTTCGGCATTGAGTGCTGAAGTATGTCGAGTGCATCTGGGCCGCAACCCGACACCAAGTGCGTTTCGGCACAGAGTGCATCTAGGCCACAACATGGAAGAGGAGCTGCCCAGGGCGCATATGCATGTGCCCCCCCCCCCCCCGAAATTGAATTTCTGGTTTCAGCTACTGAACTTCCGGTTTCAGCCAGCTACTCTTCCGGGTTTCTAGCACACATGACGATCAGCTGGCCGGTGCACATGCTCATGCAGGAAAACGGAAGACCAGCTCTTCTTGTTTCCAGCACTGCTGCATGCAAAAATGCCAGATGATCGTTGTGCACACATGTGTGCCAGAAACCCAGAAGGGGAACGGGTGATGCTGCGCATGCCAGGCAACATGGCTCCACGTGCCACTTTGGGCACACGTACCATAAGCTTGTCATCACAGCATTAGAGTCTTTAGGAAGGAAGTGAATCATCCAGGTGTTCTGTAGCCCACAGCTACTTTTTTACAGGTTAGAAGGTTAAGAAGGTACTTGTGTGTTAAACCTTATACAAAGGTTCAACGCAAGCACTCTCAAACTCTGAATTAAGACCCTAAGGTTTGTGAGCAAATTTGAAAGAGGATCAAAAATTTCTGAGTAACCAGAAGAGCTGAAAGACAAATGAGCGGGAAACAATTTCTTTAGAACTCTGATTTTTAGAGAAGGCAGGACTCTGATGTAGTAACAGTGGGAAGGAGAAGGTGATGTTGAACAACCTGCTCCACTTATTCTGGAGATTGTATTTAGGATGGGAAACAAGTACAAGGGCTGGGCTTCCCTGGCATGCTAGGCTCAAAGAAAATCACTACAGGAGGGGGCTTTACACTTGGTGTCAATGGTGCCAAGATGTGAAATAAACACTTCCAGTTCTGGGTAGTTAATAGAGGGAAGCAGGGAGTGCTACATCAACACAGCTCTGACTCTTGGTGTAGTCAAGAGAGAAAGAGACAACAGCTCAAGTGATGGCTGGTTGGATAGGAAAGAGGGCTAAAGACCTGGAGGATATCCTCAGAACTAGAAAGAATGTGTGGCACCAAAATCACTATTTTGGGAAGCTTCTGGTAAAGATAGCATGCTTGCTTGGGCACTTAGACTTCATCAATATAATTTTATGACGGATCAAGGGATGTCACAGAAAATAATTTATTATTTTGGAGGATCTCAGAACCAAAGCTAGAGAATCTCTTATTTAAAACTTTCATGCTTAAAAGCCCCAAACTCTTGGTGTGAGGTTCCCCTGAGCTGAGAGAAACTGTGGATTAAGTCATATAATTTTCTTTGGTTTAGTAGGAAAGGTGATCCCAACCACTGTAATGTTTAAACCATGTTTTATTGCTCATGGCAATGTGTGAACCAGACTATTCTGGATGATTTAACAAACCAGTTAAAACAAGCCACAGCCTACTGCAGTGGGTGAAGCAAATCAATGCTCTAAATCCAACATTGCTTAAATGAATCTCATAACCGAAACATGGGAACCATTAGGTGCATATATGAAGGTCAAATTTAATACAAATGTTTAGATGGTGGCAGCAGGTCAGTAATTTGAACAATAAGTCTATAAGAATTCAGTCTCAAATCTCCCATTTTACATGAAGCTTGACCCTTCTATTAGAGCAGAACAACTTGTAGCAGAATTTCTCCATAGAGTTAAATGTGATTTGATATTAAAAAGTCATTGTGTATAGTATGAACGTATTTTTCTTCTGTTGTACAGACTTTGCTATCTTTTTTTATGCCTCAAAGCCTAGCATTATCTATCTGATCAGACAACAGAAGAAATTATTGTAGGGCTGACCCTAAAATTAAACAGAATAATGCGTCTGCCTTCAGCAAATTTGGGTATAATTAAAGAGCAGTAAAGTATTATTTTTTTGTGATATATTTTATAACCAGATGGGGACACAATTTGGATTTTCTGCCTTTGGAATCAGAATTTCTTGGACTATTGCAAAATTAGTTGGATGAATTTACGCATCATACTTTTTGCGATGAGCGAATATGATTCTGGTAAAATCTATGGCTTGGTTTACATATTATGCAGCTAAACATGAATGGTTCGGTTTTGGCTTAGTACATGATAGGAATCAAGCAATTAAGGTTTGTGAATTGTGTTTTATGGTTTGGTGTCTTGTGCTGACTGAACTAAATTTTTAACAAATTATGATGAAAACAAACCATAACCAAAACAAACCAGCAATGTTTCAATCCTGCTGGAAGGCCCATTTAATTATTGCTGCAATTCACATATAGCATATTATGTTCTAGAAAAGCCTGCTGGAAGTTAGAGGTACCTAAGGTGCTTTATACAGATAGTGTCAGGGTTCAAGGTAACACCCCCAACGAAAGAAGGCTCCGAGGCCAGAAGTTCCTCAAAGTTCCATTTTATTAGAAATGTCATATTGGCACATCTGGGAAAACCCAAATCTGAACGCTTCCAGGTTTTCCCCACCCAAAAGAAAGTCCAAGACCCTTCCCCTGCACCCACATGTCCATCACATGGTCCAATCAATGCACCGTCCCAACTGGAGATGCCTCTCAGTTACACCCCTCCAGGTGCAGGGCAAGATGTCCTTGACTCTCAGAGAAAGGAATGTTATTATGACTATATATCTCCCCTGCTCCATATAATCTCCCCTCCTGGTTTCCCACAGCACTAAATGTGGCAGACCTGAAGATCCAAAGATGGCCTCCAGGAGTGACAGATAGTTCTTGACTTATGACTACAACTGAGCCCAAAATTTCTGTTGCTAAGCAAGGCAATCTTTAGCTTTTGCCCCATTTTACAACCTTTTTGCCATAGTTATGAAGCGAATCACTGCAGTTGTTAACTGAATCATGCAGACATTAAGTAAACCGGGTTTCCCCTATTGACTTTGCCAGTCGGAAGCCAGCTGGGAAGATTACAAATAGTGATCACATGACCCTGGGAGAGTGTAACTATCATAAATAGCTGCCAGTTGCCAAGTGCCCAAATTTTGATCATGTGACCATGGGGATGCTGCAGTGGTTGTAGGTGTGAAAACTAGTCGTAAGTCACTTTCTTCAGTGTCATTGTAACTTCGAACAGTCACTAAGCAAATGGTGGTACGTCAGAGACTACCTGTACTATCGTGTGTTATCTGAAAAAGGAACATGTATTCAGTGGTGAAATCCAAATTTTTTTACTACCAGTTCTGTGGGCGTGGCTTGGTGGGCGTGGTGTGGCTTGGTGGGCGTGGCAGGGGAAGGATACTGCAAAATCTCCATTCTCACCCCAATCCAGGGGAAGGATATGCAAAATCCCCATTCCCTCCTCACTCCCGGGGGAAGGATACTGCAAAATCTCAATTCCCACCCCACTCTGGGGCCAGCCAGAGGTGGCATTTGCCAGTTCTCTGAACTACTCAAAATTTCCACTACCGATTCTCCAGAACCTGTCAGAACCTGCTGGATTTCACCCCTGCGTGTACTTCATCCAGGTGCTTGCACTTTTTCTGTTATCTTTATTGGCTACACACTCTTAAAAAGAAAGCATCTAATTTGGGGTATCAAACCACAGGAAGCTGGGGCAGACAATGAGATCCCTACTCTAGACCCCCCACTGCACTGAGAACAGCAACCGTTACTATGAAAATGTTACATAATTAGCTGGCTGCTTAAAAAAGACCCCAAACTAGTCAAATGTTCTCTTTGGTATTGTACAGTGAATGGAGATGTGAGAGGAAGGACTTCTCACTGTCCCAAGAGTGGGGAATTAATTATTGCATTAGCTTCATGACTCAAAACAGCGCATCTTCAGTGGTTCAGCTGCTGTATGTATTGAAACTTTGAGAAATACTTTTCTTTAAAATAGTGTAAGTGACAATATTGTCATTGTTGCTAAACAGGCCAATGGTCTGGGCCATTGAAAGAAGCCAGGAAGGGGAAAGCACTAGAAATTATCCTGCCAGGATCACCTTAAAACAAGAGTGATGCTCTAGATAAGGTCCTCAACACTGGATCTGATTGCTTTAAATTTATTTTCTTATAATAAGGGAAGAAAACAAACAGTACAATATGCTACGTTGTAAACTTGATTTGGTACAGTATTTTACCTGAACTTTGGCCCTGCTCAGATTAAAACAGCTAATTTCCACTTAAGCCTGTATTTTTGGGCCTTACTAGTGTCTCTGTTTCAGAAGCATTCTGAATTTCTGTTTTTTGAACATTGTTATATGTTCAGGGATAATTCAGGGGAAGGTAGGACAGACCAATTCCTTTTGGGAAAAATGTATTATAATCATAAAGTTATAAAAACCAAAGTTGATTTTATAATAGGCAATTAAACAGCTGTATCTTTCTTTTCTCTTATATCATTGCTATGCATTATTCACTATCCTCTAATTGTTATGATTTTATTTGATGTCGTACATTCTTAATTATGATCTATTATTGTAACTCTTTGTTCTACAGCTCAGTCTGCTTTTTATTTCTTGATCCTATAGTTCTGCTTTTGCTTTTATCCTTTTATTCTCTATATTATATTGGGGGGGGGGGGGGGTTGCCTCTTAGCCTAGTTGCAGTAATGCTTTAACTAAGAATCCTATATTCTCTCCATTTGGCAACTTCTTATTTTAACGGGTTATATAGTATTTGTAGCCACATCAAAATTCCTATACAGTTATACTCTGTTCTCTTTGCCCCCTGCTTTCATCTCCTATTCCTTGCATCCCTGCAGTCTACTACACAGCAGTCATCTTCCTCTTGCTGGTTTATTTCTCAAGCCTGGCAAAGACCTACTGTCAGGATGTTTGGATTACAACTGCCACTTGGTCCTCCTGGCTTTTCTTGGGGGCTTCTGTCACCCCTGGTGATATAGCTCTTTTAATCTCCTTTGTGTAGTGTTATTGTTGCAATGCATGGATTTCTGATTTTCTTTTGAGGTCCTGTGAGAGCTGCTTTCCAGCTGCCAGTGCTGCTCCCCCCCCCTTTTTTTTTTTTTTACTTTGTTTTGACTCTGTTGGACACTGTTGCCCATTGCTGCTACATGACTGGCACAGCTTCTTGAGATGAAGGGGCATTAACTCTTCTAATTACATACCAACAGGAACTCTGGCTATAGAAGCATGTGTTCTAGACATGGGTTCTTGCCCCAACCGGTTTCAAATTCCTCTTGCCTCCTTGCTCTGTGTTTAGATTTTCAGATTGACTATGGATCACTTCTGTGCAATTCTTTGGCCTCTGATCTATAGACTAGCTTGGACTCCTCCTCTAGACAATCCTGTCTCCAAGATCTTCAAGTTAGCAGTCTTTAGGGCTGGCATAATTTACAAGGCAAGCAAAATTATCTTTGAACTCTGCAAGCTTTTGACTAAATTACTGGCTCTTAGTTCTGTCTTAGATGCTGGTGGAACATTCTAATAAAAGCTATCAGAACGTTAACACTCTTACTTTTATTTGCATCTATCTAAAGTTTGCATGGCACACCAATTCATACTCCCTGGAACTCTTAGGTTCCTGCTTATCATAACTTGACAATTATGTGATAGTTTCATATAACCCTACAAGGCTGTTTTTATGCTTCTAAGACTGGGATGTTTGTTTGTTTGTTTATTTATTTATTTATTTGTGTGTTTGTTAGTTTGTTTGTTCAACTTGTATGCCACCTTTCTCCGAAGACTCAAGGCGGCTTACAATGCATTTAAAAACCATATATTAAAACATTAAACATTAAAACATTAAAAACAAAACCCATTCACACCATTCATGGCTGGATCTCGCCAGATCGCAACAGCAAGATCAACAGCCCCAGGCCTGCCGGAAAAGCCAGGTCTTCATCGCTTTTCGGAAGGCCAATAGGGTGGGATGGTCCGGATATCAGGAGGTAACTGGTTCCAGAGAGCTGGGGCTGCCAGCGAGAAGACCCTCCCCTGCGGGTCCACTAGCTGGCACTGTTTAGCTGACGGAACCTGGAGGAGACCAACTCTGTGGATCTTACTGGTCACTGGGAGCTATGCGGTAGAAGGCGATCTCCAAGATAACCTGGCCCTGAGCCATGTAGGGCTTTAAAGGTAATAACCAACACCCTGAATTGTGACTGGAGACCAATAAGGAGCCAGTCAGCTTGCTGAGAATTGGTGTAATGTGGGTGTGCCTAGGTGCACCCATGACAGCTCTCGTGGCTGTGTTCTGGACCAACTGTAGTCTCTGAATGCTTTTCAAGTGTAGCCTCATGTAGAGCGTGTTGCAATAATCTAACTGTGAGGTGACAAGGGCATGAGTAACTGTGAGGAGAGCCTCCTGATCCAAGTAGAGTCACAATTGGTGCACCAGGCGAACCTGTGCAAAAGTCCCCCTAGCCACAACTGACACATGTTGCTCTAATCTTAGCTGTGAGTCTAGGAGGACACCCAAATTGTGAGTCTGTTCTGAGGGGGACAATTTCTCCCCCCCCCCCGAACCAAGGATGGACAATCAACATAGTCTTTAGGAGGCAATACCCACAGCCACTCTGTCTTGTCTGGGTTAAGTCTGAGCCTGTTGACTCCGATCCAGACCCTCACAACCTGCAGGCACCAGCACATCACATCCACCACCTCACTGAATTGATGCGGGGTAGTGATATACAGCTGGGTATCATCAGCGTATTGCTGATACCGCACCCCATATCGTCGGATGATCTCACCCAGCGGCTTCGTGTAGATGTTAAATAGGAGGGGAGAGAGGACCGAGCCCTGAGGCACCCCACAAACGAGGGGCCTAGGGGTCGATTTCTGTTCTTCTACCAACACCGACTGTGACCAACCAGAGAGATAGGAGAACCACCTTAATACGGTGCCTCCCACTCCCAACTCCCTTAGTTGTCCCAGAAGGATACCATAGTCAATGGTATCGAAAGCTGCTGAGAGATCAAGTAGCACCGGGATGGAGGAATGACCTCCATCTCAGGCTTGGCAGAGATCATCCATCAGCATGACCAAGGCAGTTTCTGTGCTGTAGCCAGGTCTGAAGCCAGACTGAAAAAGGTCTAGATAATCTGTTTCCTCCAATGACCATAGGAGCTGAAGTGCCACCACTTTCTCTACAACTTTTCCCACAAAGAGTAGGTTGGAGACTGGATGAAAGTTCTTTAATTCTGCTGGATCCAGGGAAGGCTTCTTGAGGAGGTATCTTACAACTGCTTCCTTTAATGGTTGCAGGAAGGCCCCTTCCCTCAAGGACCCATTAACTAAAGCCAGGAGCCAGCCTCATGTCACCTCCTTGCTGGCCAAAACCAGCCAGGAGGGGCACGGGTCCAACAAACAAGTGGAGGAACTCATTGCTCCTACAGCCTTGTCCATTTCCTCAGGAGTCACAGGCTCAAATTCATCCCACACAATAGGACTAAGACCTGCCCCCGACACCTTGATTGTAATTGCCCAATCAGAGTCTAGGTCCATCCAAATCTGAGTGACTTTATCCGACAGAAACTGCACAAACTCCTCAACTCTGCCCTGCAAGGGCTCCTCCACTCCCCCTGCATTAAAGAGGGAGCGAGTCACCCTAAATAGGGTGGCTGGGCACGAATCAGCGGATGCAATAAGTGCAGAAAAATGTGAACATTTTGCCGCCTGTATCGCCAATAAATAAGTCCTAATATAGACTCTTAAGGGTGTTCGGTCAGATTCGGAGTTACTGGTCCTCCAGCATCGCTCTAGACGTCTCTTCTGACGCTTCATCTCCTCGGTAAATCAGGGAGCTTTCCTGGGATCCACCGCCATGGAGAGGTTGCAAAGGCGCAGTCCAGGCCAGTGCCTCAGATGCCTCCCTATTCCAGGCAGCCACGAGGGACTCAGCCGGACTGTGGACAAGGGAGTCAGGTATCTCCCCAAACTCCTTCTGGAACGCTTCAGGGTTCCAGAAGGAGTTTGGCGCCTGGGGCAGAATCACTTAATCGGCTCTACCTCCCTGCGATGGAGGAGCAGTGTCCTGAATTCTAACCTCAGCAGGAAATGATCTGACCACAACAAGGGAGAAGCATCTATACCCCTTAATTCCAGATCATATCTCCACTGCCCTGAGAGAAACACCAGGTCAAGTGTGTGTCTCCTCATGAGTCGGACCCTGAACTACTTGGGTTAGGTCCTTGGTTGTCATGGAAGCCATGAACTCCTGAGCCGCATCTGAGGATTCGCCAAGTGACGGCAAATTAAAGTCCCCCAGTACCATAAGCCTGGGGACTCGACCGCCAGCCCAGCTACTGCCTCTAGCAGCACAGGCAGGGTTGTTGTAACACAGCTGGGAGGCAGGTACATCAGCAATAAGCCCAACTGAACCCCTGAGTCCAATCTCAAGAAGAGAGACTCACACCCAACAATCTCAGGGGCAGGGATCCTGCGAGGGCAAAGACTCTTCTGGACAATAGCTGCCACTACTCCACTCCTTCCATGGAGTCGCAGCTGATGCAATATCTGGAACCCATCTGGGCACATGTCTGAAAGGAGCACACCCCCCTCCTGGCCCAGTCAGGTCTCAGTTATGCATGCCAGGTCAGCCCCCTCCTCCAGAATTAAGACCCAAATGAGGGGGGCCTTATTGACAACAGACCTGGCATTAAACAGCAGCAGCCTGTGGCCCGGGCCCTGACATCCCGAGTCACCAGGTATACGAGGCGAGCCTGGTGAACCAGAACCAGAGGGGCCGGAACAAGTAATTGCTTTGAGACAGTGAGTCCTAGTTCCCCGAGAGTGGCCTACCCCTTGGCTCCTGCCATATCTATCTCTCCCAGTCATAACCGCAATGCTCCGGGTCTCTAATACCCCAGAGATCCCCTCCCCCACCTCACCGCCCCCCCTCCTCTCCAGCAGGCAAGGCACCCCACTCACACTGAGCCAGGGGTCGTATCTGAGCCCCCATCTGCTTCTGTTTGCACACTCAGCAAAGGGGGCTCCATTTCTTGTCCCCGGCTCCCTCATTATCCTCAAATTCAGTCACTCCAAACCCACTCCTTCCATCCAATCCACACTCACACATGCACACACATGCACCCTCCCCAAGGTAAAATTAATACAATTAGTATCTTGAGCAGAAAGGTGTCAAGTAAGTTCAA
The DNA here is from genome assembly GCA_030761175.1 of Masticophis lateralis. NCBI lineage: Eukaryota > Metazoa > Chordata > Lepidosauria > Squamata > Colubridae > Masticophis > Masticophis lateralis. The sequence goes on from JAUDYJ010000001.1 coordinate 119,134,554, forward strand.
ACAAAAAATTAAAACAACTCTAAAACTGCTCTGGAGACTCTGCTGATGGCTTGTGAGGAGCCACGTATTGAGGTATCCCAGGTATTTGTCTTTCAAATGCTCCTCCTGGTTGAAATCCTGCTCTCCTCTCCACCAGTACAGTCTAAGGAGCCATGACTTGGCTCTATTTAATAACATTGCACAGGGAATAAATCCTGGTTCTCTCCGAAGGTCTCTAGCCCCAGATGTCTGTTTTATCAACGACATGGAAAGTGAAAATTAAAGTCAGTTTGGCTGAAAGTTTTCCCAGGAAGGGCTCAACCACTGCAAAGAATGCTAATTAACTTAGTGGGTTTCTCTGCGTCTGCTTTCAGCTTTCAGCTTGATTACTAATGTTACAAATCCTGAAGTTGCTGACTCATTCTTCAAGTAAACCATAACTGAGCTTGTCCATAGATTAAGGCTTACAGTTGTTCTGGCCATTGGTTTCTTTCCTCCCTGAGCTGCTCCAATCAGCAAGCCCGCCCTGGTGGAGCTGAGGTAACAAACAACCTTGGGTGGTGAAAAGGGCTCTGGGACCTAGGGGAACACGGACAGCCAAGCTCAGGGAGCCAGACTGCAAATTCCTCTCCTTAGCTCGGTTGGCTTATTATTTCCTCTTAGACAGCTTCTAATGAAGCCATCCCCTCCAGGTGCCTCTCCATTGTCCTGGAGAACTTTGTCCTTCTTCTAAATTCAACATATCCATACCCTGCTAACCTTCTCTTCTCTGATGAAGGAGTGTATCACTATGAGGAAACCAATAAGCCCTCTTTTGGAGAATCTATTCCTCTTTGCTAGCTAGGGAGAACAATAGGAAAGCACAACTCAAGAGAAAGATAAAGGTGACTCCTTTCCCTGCAACCCACTTCTAATGGTGGGTTGAAAAACTGGATGTTTTTATTTTAAAATACTGATAGTGCTCTGAGCCATCACAATAGGATATGTTAGAAATGCAAAAATAACAGCCAAGATAAGAAGCAATGAATTGGAAACAACTTCTAAGATATTATAATTACTTTAAACTGTCTTGAAATGATTAAAAGTTCATGAGATAACTGCAGCAGACAAAGTACTTGAAAAAAGCTTATTCAGCACTTTGTCAGAGAAACAGGGTAAGATGTATATATTATTTGGCAGGTAAAACATTTCCTTGTTCAGAATAAAGCTGTTCTGTTTCAGCTTATTTCAGCTGTTTCATTTGTTAGTCATTCAGAATAGAGATTATCATACCAGATAAGTGGAGAAGCATTAGAAATGAAGAATTTTTTGGCAAAGAAAGTGATCTCCCACTTTTTCCTCCCATAAATTATTCATACTTATAGTCTGTTTTAAAAACCCTATTTCTATCAAGCTAACCAAAGGTAGCACCTCTGACTATATAGTCCACCTTTTGTTAACAAAGGAGTTTTATCTGTTGCATCAGCTCATGTGCTGTGTTAAGCTTAACCACAGTTTTTGATAATAATAAGCAGATAACAACATTCCCAGAACACATTAAATTATCAGTGGTCCTCTCTGCTCCAAAACCAAAATGGCTGGGTGATTCACCTAACTTGCCAAGGTAAAACTGAAGAAATCACAGTGTCTTTGTGCTTGACCACAGTAGAAATACTTGGATGTAAAACAAATACATTGTAAGAATTGGTCCCACGAATCTCTCCAGTGTCCACTCATAGAATTCCAATTCATGACTGATTTGCTAACATTGAAAGGATCAAGGTCAGATTGTTTCTTGTAGCTCTGCCAATGTATCAAAGGTATGTAAAATTTTCAATGAATTATTACGTCCAATATAGTTTCACAAATTCTAGCAAACATGAATCTATGAATGCAGTTATCAACAGAAGGCATTCTTTTCAATCTAGTGAGCTCAGTGATATACCAGGTATATCTCTCTTTTCAAGAGATTCAAAATATAAAGAGTATGTGGCTAAGATTAATAGACACCAGATAACTGATTTTCCTCTAATGTCAACTGAATGTCCAGATTTTGCCTTTTCAAGTGAGAACAGGTATATTTACAATTGGTATTGAAACAAATATCTCTCTATAAAGGTAAAAGTAAAGGTTCCCTTCACACATATGCGCTAGTCGTTCCCAACCCTAGAGGGCAGTGCTCATCTCCGTTTCAAAGCCGAAGAGCAGTGCTGTCCGAAGACGTCTCCGTGGTCATGTGGTTGGCATGACTAAACGCTATAGGCGCACGGAACGCTGTTACCTTTCCACCAAAGATGGTCCCTATTTTTCTGCTTGCATTTTTTATGTGCTTTCAAACTGCTAGATTGGCAGAAGCTGGGACAAGTAATCCCTAGTGCCGCTCATCCTGTTACACGGCACTAGGGATTCGAACCGCTGAACTGCTGACCTTTCAATCAACAAGCTCAGTGTCTTAGCCACTGAGCCACTGCGTCCCTATCTCTCGATCACTGTATATAAAATATTCAAGATTCAAAATATTCCAAAATATTTTAAACCATTCAAACCAAAAGGTTTCATGTACGTATGTATGCATCAGGGGTGGGTTCTACTTACCTTTACTACTGGTTCGCAACGGGATTGCACGTGCATGCCTTGCTTCTGCACATGCGCAGATCACTTCTGATGATGTCAGGGTCAGTGGGCAGAGCCTCCCGCCCACAGAACTGGTAGTCAAAATTTTTGAATCCCACCACTGGTCTAAGGTTTTTTTGTTTTAAGGAAACGTTGGCTACTGAGCTCTATTTTCAGTCCTTTCATATTACAAAAAGCTTTGATTTTACAATATTTATATGTTTAGGATTTTAAAATGAATTTATAATTTGGCAAGATATTGTGGGTACAAAAACCAAGCTACACTTCAACAAGAAAGAGAGAGGGGAAACGCCCCCCAAAGAACACGGGCATACAATTTGTAAGCAACAACAACATGTGAGAAAACTATAATATAGTCTGTTTTGTTACCATGCTTTTCGAACCTAGCCTTTATAACTTGTAAACCGTAACACACAATTTAAGAAAATATATGGTACTAACTTATATATATTTCAGTGGTGGGTTACTACTGATTCCCCCCAGATTGGGCGAATTGGTAGTGGCGGTGGCAGGAGGCTCCACCCACCCACCTGGACATCTCTGTGCATGCGCAGAAGCAATGCAATGCGAGCGCCCACTAGCGAACCGGTAATGACGGGATTTGAAACCCACTACTGATATGATTCCAAGTAAAATCATTTTAGTACTAAAAATCCCCCCTTCTTGAGAATTAAATGATTATTAAAGTTCATTTAGAATAGAAGGCTAATTTTTCCAAATGAACCCTCATATTTATATAGAGATATTCAGAATTTTAAAACATTTGGTTAAGATCTTAAATGCGGGCTTCTGTTGTTTTATTTTACAAGCTGGGTTTATTAACTTCATTCTTTCATTGTAATTGTTTCTTTTATAGTTTTATTATTATTATTTAATTAGTGTGAGCTGCCCTGTGTTGTAGGGTGGATGGGGATTGATATAGTAACAGTGTAAAATAAAAATAAATTACTACTGCTATTTGCCTTAAAGTGGCTATTTATTTCAAACAACATCTTCAAGAAAATTAATCAGGTAGAGGCATACTTTTTCCCTGGAGATGGTATCTTGGTTTGAGATTTTTTTTTCTTTGAAATCGAAAGCTCAGTTTTAAGCATTGAGATTAACAATATATATAGGCTTAGTTCACCTATCATGTTACTCCAAATTTGTTTTAAGCATAGTTTCTTAAACTAGTCAAAGCAGATTAGTTCACATAGAATGCTTTAGCATAAATGATAGTTTACATATCACAATGGTTGAGTCCATATACTGAGCTAATCAACCATTTGCTGGTTTAGTAGAAAGTATTAAAGGTTACTGCCAGAAGTGGGTTTCATTTACCTTTACCACTGGTTCACCCCGCACGCGCACACTAGTTTTGCGCACACTGTCCGTGCATGTGCCCAGCCTTCCCCGCATGTGCTTTGCTCACTTGTGTGCCTTCCCCGCATGCCCCTGGCTTTGAAAACTTGCCTAAATAGCACGACTTGTAGCCAGGGCGGGGGGGGGGGCAGGGGCTCCACCCACAATCGCCGCTACCAGTTCGCCCGAATCGGTGCAAACTGACAGAATACCACCTCTGGTTACGGCACTAGTAGGGTAGGGAACTAGTTTGGACATAGCAGTAGGTAATGACTAACTTTTTTCCACAGAGGTAGAGTGGAAGGTTTCTATGCATGCATGCATGCATGCATGCATGCATTTGAAGATGAGTAGATCTGTTAAATAGTTAATGGTGAAAGTATTAATTTATTTAAACAATTTATATGGACACCATTTTGTGAATGTGGTTCTTCACATGTACAACAGCAACAACACCCCAAAATAGTTAAAAATAATTATGACAAACAATCAAATGCAATGATCCTGCAGTCCAAATAATCCTTTCCATCTTGCAAATCAATAACAGGTAGACAAACCAATTGGGCCTCACCTAACATCCCAGTCCCAGTGCTTGAAGGAAAAGCACTTAGAGCTTGTGGAAGGCTAAGAGGATTAGATCCACCTAGGTCCCAGGGAGTGGGGATGATGTTGCTTCATAGGTTAAGTTACAATAGAGAAGGCATCTCTCCTGGCCCTGTTAGATGAAACTGCATCTCCATCCTATTGGATTTGGTATAGTGAGCAGAAACAACTGTGGACAGGCATGCCTGCAAAGAGACTGCCCGCTGTGCCAGTGTAGGGTTACATAGGCAGTGGTGGGTTGCCCCCGGTTTGCACCGGTTCTATAGAACCGGTAGTAAAACTGGCGGGAGGTTCTGCCCACTGACCCTGACATAATCAAAATGCTTCTGCACTTCTGCACAGAAGCGCATGTGGCCCCACTGTGAACCGGTAGTAAAGGTAAGTAGAACCCACCCCTGTACATAGGTGATTACCAGCATGAAGAATGAGTTTCTGGGTGCCCTTTGATTGCCTTCTGGCTGAGGAAATGATAAAAGTTGAGATCCATATGTGTACATCTATGTTTGCACATCTTTTCTACTGAATACATTTGTTAATTTAAAACCTAGATCAAGCCTAGGTTTGTCCATTCCCATCATATCACAGTAATTAAAGCAATCATTACAAAGCCACAAATTGAATTATTTTAATTTAGACTTGGCTATATCAGAAAAAAATATCAGGCAGGTATCAAGATTTTTTTTAAAAAATTATTATATATATTCTTATTATTTAAAGACATTTCAATGATGGCATCAAGATAATACCATGGCTGAAAACATAAAGTACAGTTGGCCAAGTAAAACTCCAATTTATTTTGGAATTCTAGATAGCTAGGATTAGTTCTTCCATTTGAGGGGAATTAGCAGGAAGAACGGAGAATTAAGAAGTGAGAACCAGCTTTGGAGAACAATTCTTTAAGGGCTGAACAGTTTATTTTGCTTTCATCATTATAGTGGAGGCTATTATATTGTCACTATTACTGAGTACTGCAGAATTAGTTTTAGTGCAGAGAATGGAAAGAAATTGAACTGATGTCATCCGCTATCTAAAGACATTAAAACAAAAATATGGTTTGAGCAACAAATCAGAAATGCCCTTAACATCATTTCCTAATTTGTCAATGCATTAACTTTTATATCCAGATACCAGCAACTATGTAAATTATTATAGTAATATAATACTATCCTTGGATGAAATCGAGGGTGTTATTTCTCTCTTCTATTTCTCTTTCTTTCTCTTTCTTTCTTTCTTTTTTCCTTCTTTCCTTCCTTTGCTTCCTCTCTCTCTCTCTCTCCCTCTCTCTCCCTCCCTCTCTTCCCATCTCTCTTTCTCTCTCTCTTTTAGACAAATATCAGATTTTGGAAAATGTTTTTATTTATCTAAATTGATTTATATGGTCACCCATCTCACAAATCAATATTGTTGTACCAGAAAACAAAAAAAGTATTACAAAACTTGTGGTCTTTATCTTAAAAGAGGGGTTCCTTCTTTTCTCATACTCAATATGGAGCTTGCTGTGAAACAGCAGCATATTAAAAATGAGTAGTTCTTTCTTGACACCTATTGTTTTATTCATATGCAAATAAATGTGGATTTAATTATACAATCTGTTAAGCTTCATAATAGCAAAAGCTCTACTGCACATGTCACAATCTTTTTATATAAAGTAGGATGTGAAGAACTATGGATAGAATGTCACTTCAGGGGGGTTAAAAAATGGAGATAATCCACTTCATCTGATAAAAGTAAGCACTTGCAAAAGAGGTAAAACGTCAAATAACCCCCTAAAATAGAAAATGTTTACATATCAACATACAAACTGTCATATGGAACTATAGTGCAGAAATTCTTTTTCAAATTAGTTAATTAGTTAAATTAAATTTGAGATAGTGTATATTAAGTGTATGTTAAGAAATGAAGGCGTTGTGATATTAAATAGGGTTTCTTAGGTGGCAAGGAAATGAGAAAATATTACTTACTGCAAAAGTTATTGCTTTCCAAGCATCTCAGAGTAGTAGGTTTTAGGAGTAGGACACAGCACTGTTATCCCAAGAGCCTTGATGGCGCAGCAGCTTAAAGTGGTGTTAAAGTGACACCAGCTGTCTGCAATTATTGCAAGTTCGAATCTCACCAGACTCAAGGTTGACTCAGCCTTCCATCCTTTCAAGGTAGGTAAAATGAGGACCCAGATTCTGGGGGCAATAAACAGACTTTGTATAAAAAAGAACACTGTTTGTGGGGGCTGAAAGCCCTATTAAGCAGGTATGTACAAAAGTATGAAGGCTATTGCTTAATGCATTGTAAGCCGCCCTGAGTCTCTGGAGAAGGGCGGCATATAAATTAAATTTTTTTTAAAAAATCCCACTTTGTGACTTTGTTGTAGAATGTTAAAAGATCAATGCTAAAAAATGTATGGTGTAGGTGTTGCCCTGTATGATATAGGATACATTTGGATAAGGTGCTAAGCCCTAATGTATCTTTTCACCCTCCAAGTTAAGGTATTGTGCAGATGCTTCTTTATGGATAAAATTTAGAAAATCCTGCAAATAAATGATGCTTGGTTTAATATAATCAGTGGAACAATTTGCCTCCAGAAGTTGTAAATGCTCCAAGACTGGAAGTTTTTAAGAAGAAATTGGAAAACCATTTGTCTGAAATGGTGTAGTGTTTCCTGCCTAAACTGAGGGTTCGACTTGAAGACCTCCAAGGTCCCTTTTTATTTTATTCTTCTATTCTAATGTTTCATGGTGACTGTCTAACTGCTAATCCCAAAATTATGGCTTGCAAGTTGTTATGGCCTGCGTAAGAGGTAGAGAAGAATCACAAGGAGCTTAGCTGGTCCCAATTGAGGCAACTGAACCCATCCAGAGGTGGGGGATTTTACCTGAGAATTTACTTTTGCGCTTTTCAAAATTATGTTTTTATCCTACTAGCATTAGAAACATCTTTCTGAAATCCTCGTGGGTCTTGCTGATGGAATTTATCAGCTTTGTTCACCAAACAGGTATAGTGTTACAAAAGGGCCTATGGAAATAAACTTGCTACACAGAGGGTATGTTGCATCAACGAGGACTCAAATTGTCAGGGACAATATGCTGACTCTGTAAACTGCTCAGAGAAGGCTGTAAAACACTGTAAAGCAGCATATAAGTCTAAGTGCTATGCTATTGCTATCAAATAGCACACTAATATGATCTGCCTAACAGTTACAAATGTTTTCCTTTGCTCTACTTCAATAAATTTGAAAAGTCGGAGTTTTTAATCTATTGGACTCTATCCAATGAAGTCATGAAATAGAACAGGCATAAAGTGCCTCTATTTTGTATAAGCAGCAAAGTACTTTAAGAGACTTGCTCTAAAGAGCTTCTCAATATTTGGGATGGCATTATATCCAAGGGAAGGTAAAGGAAACAGAATTTTCTCTTACCATTTTAGGGAATTCCACTGTATTTGCTGGTGATTCTGTCTGGAATAATTATTCACAGTTCACTCATGTATCAATACTGCCTCTCTCTGTAGGACTGCCATGTTATTTTTGATGTTGTGATCACTGGTTTTGGTACAGTCATATGAGGTAGCAGGATGTCATGCATAATACTGGGAATTATGTTGATAATGTTTCCTAGTGTACCATAAGTAACAGGAAATTAAAGAAACATTTTTGTCCCCCTGATCATCTGCAGGACAATTCTGGTTTTAATAAACTAACAGAGGGCTGCCAATCATGGCTTTATGCCAATATGCCTTTATTATCAAACAGTTGCATGAGAAAGAAAATTAGGAATTGAGGAGATTAATATTGTAGTGCTAAGCTGTAATGCTAATGATAGATTTTGTTTTCTTGCAATATGTGAACCTACTCATTCTAAAATATTCCTCCTGGTTTAATGCAATGTAGAAATCCAGGGCAACTGATCTTTTTTAATAAGGCTTAAAAGAAACCATGAGTGGGTGCAATTTATAGGAATCCAGCCAACATCTCATAGCTGAGGGCACTGCATAATGTTTTCCAGAACTGAGGTGACTAACGTGTGCTGACTTCTGAAGCGTTTATTTAGAAATTACTACAAAATTGTACTCTTTAACATGATAGAATTAGGAAACCATTAAATATATGTGAGAAATCCTGTCAATTATTTTAAGTAATCTAATATGAATTAAATCTAGATTTCAGCCAAACCAAATTAAGCTTTTTATTTGCTTGCCTACTTCTCTGGCCTGACATGGCATAGTCATTGGCCAAATATGGACATGTTCACCCCTGCTCTGGGACAGATCTGCTTCTGAACCTGAGATGCTGTACCACAAAATGTGAAATGGAAAATTTTTAACTTAATTGCATGTTCATATTCAGCACTGATCTGTTTTCTCTCCTAACTTACCTTTGTTTTCCTGTTCAAAAATTCTGTGAATTCAAGTGAAGTTGTCCTAAGATAATTCCAATAATCAAATTGCCTGCTTAAGACATAATTAATAACTACAGATTTCAGAACAGAGTACAATATTTCTAAAGCTCCTGTAGTTCTTTTACGTATGAATAAATCATAGCTGCTGTGTTAAAAAAGCTCTGGGATTGCACACATTAACATACAGAGAGACCATTCTTAATTTTGGTGGCAATTAATGTGATAATTGCCATTAAAGACCAAAATCTAAGAAAACACATCTCTTTAGGAGTACTGTATATTTAAATATATTATTTAAACTAATAAGACATTAAAGTACTCATTTTATCTGCAGTATGTTCTTTATGCTTGATGTTTTATTTTGTATACTCAAAGTAATCAAATGGATTAAATTGTTTTGCTTGTCTGGTGGATTTAGCAATAAAATTCCTTTAGTAATTTTAACATTAAAATTAAAATGAGTTTTCCCATTAATTAATACTAGCAATAATTAAAACTCCACATTAACCTAACCTTAGGTTAATTTGCAGAATACATACTGGCTCGCGAGGTCCTCCATAGTTTTCACCTGTTACTCGGTAAAAAAGGGAAGGTATTTGGGGAAAAAAATAATCAAAACCAGACTCATATATTTTCTAATATCGAATGGAGATTGAAGTTTAATTGGCTATATGAAAATAAGCATTAGGAAGGATTTAAGCTAATAATACTAGCTTGTTTAACTCACAACTTTTTCTTTTCACACCCCCTGTGTAAATTCAGATGTATGTGTTTAATGGAACCAGTGAAAGCTAACTTCTCTGATTCTGCCTCCTCCAATACAAACATGTCCTGCACATGACCTTCCATAAGCAGAGTGGCCCTGACACTGACACAGGCTATAAAGTTGGGGAGAGATGGTGAAAAGGGCTCACTCTCAATGCAGTCTCCTCTTGATTTTTGCAACCTTAGGCCACTGTTTTAGAAGGGAAAAAAAATATCAGCGTTCATGATAACAGTTCTGGAATCTTTCTGTTGTTGGGAGGTCCAAGGCAGATAATGCACTGTAATTTTCAGAATGTTTAGAATATGAGCACAGATTTCGAAAGTAGCGTTAATGGAAGGAGGCCACCTGATTGATCGAATTTATATGATGTCTTTTGTTTCCTCCTGTTTCCTCTTGGGGTCCAATTTTTTCCTGACCACTTGAACTTTGGTGTGTCCCACAATTTTGAATGCAGCCTAAGCCCCCCAAAAGTGGCCCAAATATTTAAAAAAATCTTTGGAAATAATTCATATTGCTGATAGAATGCTTATCTTCACATTTCCACTCCTGTACTAAATTTCTAAGGCTTTATTACAATGCATGTTTATTTGGAAACATCATAATGTTTTCTTCTGAGTAGGCAGTGGTGAGAGTCATTGATGCCCCCCCTCCCACCCCCAGTGGTGGGTTTCAAAACTTTTTACTACCGGTTCTGTGGGTGTGGCTTAGTGGGCGTGGCAGGGGAAGGATACGGTAAAATCTCCATTCCCTCCCTACTCCAGGGGAAGGATACTGTAAAATCTTCATTTCTTCCCAATCAGCTGGGACTTGGGTGGCAGAGAATAGATGGGGGCGGGCCCAGTCAGAATTTTTACTACGGGTTCTCCGAGCTACTCAAAATTTCCACTACCAGTTCTCTAGAACTGGTCCGAACCTGCTGAAACCCACCTCTGCCCTCCCCCCACATACAAACACACAGATGCAAGTGCTTTTGAAAGTGGATCCTTAAAATTTGGGGAAAATGAAACAATGAAAAAATAAAGGCTAGAAGCAAAAAGGGGAGGAAGAAAAAAGGGGGAATAGTTGTCAGAATGAAAAGCAATTAAAGCCACATCTTTATTATCACATAGGAATCCAAGGATAAATGAAGCATATGTTTTTTAAAAGAACTGAATATTAAATTGTCATAGGACATGAGCCAGAATAGGCAAAAATGAAGGTAGGGTGGAGAGATATAGTCTATTTTCTTAACCCTCCAAATAATGTTGCTGTTGCCAAGAGGTCAAGGAGGACATGTACACCAACGCTTGAGGGACATTGTTTTGGCTAGGATCTTCCATTTGTAGCATGATAAATGCATCTGTCTGTGTCTAATATATATCTTCAGTCATCTGCTAATGGATCCTCCTAAGGAGGTTAGGAAAGATTGGCTGAGTTCACACACTGCTAAGCCAAAATCAAGCAAATCACTATTATGGCTTAATCTGTTCTGTGAACCCTATTGTTGAACCTTCTGAGGGTCTGAGTTTGTCTCCATCAGCAGGTAAGCCTCCCTGACTCCACTTCTAAACTACACATCTGATGGATTGCACAGAGCTTCACAACTCAAGAGAGGAAATGAGGAAGGTGGTCTGGAGGAGGCAGAATAGTTTTCCAGCAGAATTTAATTTGCTGTGTGTCTCTCCTTGATTGTAGAGAACACAGAGATGACCTTCACAAAGATATGGGAAGGACATTAGCCAAACATGAGCTCAGTCTGGGAAAACAGGAAAGCGTGAGAAAGAAACTTAAATTTGACCTTACCTTGGCTCCCTTTGGTACAACGGGCTGGGTAGGTAGAAGGGAGAAACATTGTCAGGCTTTCAGGATTCTATTATTATAGACAATCTCAGTAAGTGAGCTATGGTGGCACAGGAGTTAGAGTGCAGTACTGCAGGCTACTTCTGCTGACTGCCGGTTGCCTGCAATTTGGAAGTTCAAATCTCATCAGGCTCAAGGTTGACTCAGCCTTCCATCCTTCCAAGGTCGGTTAAATGATTGTTGGTGGCAATATGCTGACTCTGTAAAACTGCTTAGAGAGGGCTGTGAAGCACAGTGAAGCAATATATGAGTCTAAGTGCTAAGTGGAATTCTAGTATCTTGTGAGGAGTCTATTTTCCTGACTTGTCTACCTTGAAGAGCTAACACTGGTCCAGGACCAAAGTAATAGTTATTAGGATTGTTGTTGCCACTAGAATCACAGCACTTTGTTGAAGATTCACTTAACAACTGTATCAAGAAAGATCGTAAAATGGGGCAAAATGCACTTAACAACTATTTTGCTTAAACAACAGAAAATTTGGGCTCAATTGCGGTCGTAAGTCGTGGACTACCTTTATAGCAGTAGTTTGTGTCAGATTTTGAACCACTAAATACTCATGTCCATGGAGATTCTCAGTCATCCAGGTCATGAGCTGAAGAAGCTTCTTGGATGAGAAGCAAAATGTTTTCAAAGAAAAATCAGAAGGTCCAGTTGCCTCTTGGGAAAAAAAAAACACCTTTGGCACTAAATACTCATCTATTTGAAAATCATTATAGGAATTCTCCTAGGCATTGTTCACATAAAACCCAAAAGTTTAATCCTATTTTCAGCAACCAAAGTAATACCTATTAAAAACATAATTTTAAAACGCAAATGTACAATATTTAAAGCAGGGGGAATGGCACACCGAAGGGTGTCTGAATTTTCACTTATCTGAAGTTACAGAAAAACTGAACTCCTGGGCTGGGACTTCAGAATTTTGAGTACCTTAATCAAGAGAAACATCCCCACAAAGCTACCTACAGTAGTTAAGATAATTTTTCAGTACAGCTCTTGTCCCAAAGCCCAACACGTCATAAGGTTAAAATTTAGGTAATCTTTGATTTATGACCACAGTTTGGACCAGAATTTCCTAATTCCTAAGCATGTGATTGTGAAGTGAGTGGCACCAGATTTTACGACCACATTTTTTTTTTGCCACATTTGTTAAGTGAATTACTGCAATTGCTGAGTGAATCATATGGTCCTTAACAGAATCTGAATGCCCTGACTGACTTCGTTTGTCAGAAGATGGCTAGGAAGATCGCAATGATCACATGACCCCTGGATGCTGCAACTGCTATAAATACATGCTGGTTGCCAATTTTGATCATATGTGACCATGGAGATGCTGCATGAATTGTAAGTGTGAGGACTGGTTGTAAGTCATTTTTTTTCAGTGCCAATTTGTAACTTCAAAAGGTTGCTAAATGAATTGTTGTAAGTCAATGAATGAATGTTGTAGCTAAATGAATTGTTGGAAATCTGCACATACATCTACAAGACAAATAAATAGCATTGTCAGATGCTGACACTGGACAGATATTTCTTATTTGGTAAGGGGATAAGTATTCTTTTGAAGCAGCTAGTACATAATACTGTCCAAACTGATTGTAATACTGTAATGCTATCAGTATCAGCCAGGATGACTGCTGATTGGCAAGGGAGACTTGCCAGAGTTACTTCTGACCTTCCCTGCTATCTCCTCCATTTATTTTATTTGTTGGAAGCCAGCAGAAAACATCACAAATGATGATCATGTGAATGCGGAACTTTGCAGGCATCCTAAATATTAGCTGATTATCAAATTCCCAGATCACGATCACAAGACCAGTGCAATGGCTGCAACTTCAAGGTCCGATTTTAAGTACCACTAATATAGTGCTATCAGAACTTCAAATGATCACTGAATGTCACAAAGCAAGATTACTATTTAGTCCTCTACTTAGATCCGTTCTTGCTTCCAAAAGCAATTTGACTACTGATACATGCAAGATGTTCCAAGGATGGTCCTTAAACATTTTAAATCATTTGATTTGGATTATTTATAATATTTTTAAAATTAAAGTTAAAAGTGCAAAGATAGAAGATTAATAGAAACACAGACAAATATAAAAAAAGAAGAGAAAAAGAAAAGTCCAAAGAGCGTAAAGAAAGAAAATTTAAAAAAGGGAAAGATATATAAAAGTTGACTCCAAAGTATTATAAACAATTTTAAATTTAAGTTAACTTCTTTAGTATTTCAATAAAAAAATCTCTTTCCATATTTCAATCCTTATCAATAATCAAATTGTAAAAATTTGATTTTTTTGGAGGTCATTTTTTAAGACTACCCAGCCATCCTAATTCCTCAATTCCTCAAAAAAAAGAAAAGAAAAAAAAAGACAAGAATTCTTGTTGCATTTCTTAGGCATATTCATTCACCCTATTAATCTCCATTCATGGGAACACGTTACTCGAAAAACTACTTCCATGTATTCACCCAGTTTAAACTGTTCCATCTTATTGCCAAGATACCTTATTCCACTGAGTTGTCATCTATGCTTAAACGCTGAAGGTCTTATTCTGAAATATTACAATCTTAGTTGTCATAAGTGGAAGGCCTAGGAGTATAAATATGGCTAAATATTTTAGATTACTCAAATCCATACTTCAAGGTTTTTTAATTTGCACAATATACTTGCAGCACTGTTTCTTGCTTTGATGAATTGCATAAGCAAGCACTTCCAAATTACTCTGTTTCCCAGGGCTGGATTATTATTATTTTTTTACTGTTTTGTAGAATTTAGTGTTTCCTGAAGCGCTTTGAACATTCTAATTTATGACAAATAAGTTGCTGTAGCTGCTTTTAGTCTCATTTATTTGAAGTATCTAGCAAAACAAACTGCACCTCTGAAAATCAAGGGAGGGAATCTTCTTCAACAATATGGAACAGGAAGGAGAAAATAATAATGATTTTCTATGCTTTTGAGAATATGATCGATTTTATAACTCTTTTAAAAATAATTCTATCATTTGATAGATGAGAGAAGATAATTTGCATGTATCCACAATAACCAGAAATTAAGCCCTTGATTGGAAGAATAGAGTATTAGAAAATTATTAGATTGTACTAAACCTACTGGGACTAAAATTGAAAATTACAGGAATCTGGAGGTGTTATCATGGTTGTTTTGGCAAAGGAGACTAAATGATGCAGGCACTAAGGATGTTTTTGCTGTTATAGCATCTGCCATGTAAGATCATTTCTTCCTGTTCATCCAAGAATGCACATAATACCTCTTAGTAAGCAACCACTTTCACTACTGATAAGTTTGCCAAACTGGCTCTTATAACATGAGTAGGAGCATTAGTTATCACCTGGGAAAAAAAGAAGTCATACCCACACTGCCATTATAATGTCAGAAGGAGATTTTTGTACTTTGCTCTTTTAAAATCTGTAGTCTTGAAAATGCTATAACCTGCAAAATTGTGGCATTTTCAAAATATGAATGATCTGGTTACTATAATACACCAACGAAACCACTGTACTTTCAGACCAAATTTGAATGCGACGCACATACATTCTGAAAACGGTGCAAAGATTTATTTATGTATTTTAAATGGAGATAGGATGTGAGAGCTTTTTGTATTTGGCCTCCTGCTCTTTCTCATTTCTTCCTATTTCTATGTTTATTTTTTCAGTATTCAGAAATCTGTTCCAAAACTTTATACTTCTGTCTATCCATTCATTTCTTTTAACTTTGTTAACTGATATCTTGCAATAATACATAAATATTAATACAAGAAATACCATACTTTTGTGCTGTTTTATCTTTTTGTTGTTGTTGTTAAGCATCAGCATTTTATTTATTTATTTTGCCTGTCTATAATGTCTCAGGGTGGAAAACACTGTTCTATTAGTTTAAAGATAAAAGGCTAATATAACAATATATGGAAAAATCAGATGCTTTTTTTATATATACTTAGGTTCTCAATTCACCTTAGGAATGATTTCAATTCACCTCTCAAGTCACCTTAGGAATGATTTCAGATATTTGATTACTTTTGGATATTTTACAAAAAATAACAAGAATTATACCAGTACTTTTAAAGCTGTTGACCAAACTATGAATAAAATATTCTTGACAGTAGAAGTTGAATATTAAAAATGTAAATACATTAAAATGATTCTCAAATGAGGACGAAAGATACAAAAAGGAGGCTTATTTATGTGAATTTCTTAGAGCAGAAAATATATGCATGACCTGGATATGCATCTTAATGCAAAGACTCCAATGTCAAGATACAATTTCTTATAGCATTCTTAATAAAATTACAGTTCATACTCGAATGGATATCCCTACTCCCTATCTTTATAAATAGTCATTGTGTAGCTCAGCTGGGCATGACTAGTGTTCAAAGTTCAGATTTCAGTGAACATCTGGAATAGCTGAAATGCTGAACTTGTTCAATGAGCTTCGTTTCCAATTTAAATATTTTTTATCAGGCAGCATTACATTGCCTTGCATTTTTCAAATTTGTTTTGGAAGGATAACCAGAAATAAGTTAGGAGTCAGAAAATGAGAACTGATTCTGCTTATGAGCAGAAATCTTTCGATGCTGAATGTTACAAAGGTGAGATACAAAATCATTATCTGACCCAACTCTTTCGGTTTCTCCTCAAACTGCTATTTTAACAATTTACTCTTGGACTTATCTTCAGTTTAAAGGCTATATCAATATCACACTTTATTTATTTGATGCTACTGACACAGTATTTGTATGAATAGGACAATTTATCAAAAAATATATGAGGGAATTTAATTGAGCAGGTCTTTGGATTTTAGAGAGTTTTAGAGACTGAATTCCAATATAGATAAACCTTCTAATCGCAAAAAAATTTATCTAGATTTTCCTTTATCAGTTATGTAGCAATGAAACCCTACCATTTTTAAAAGAACATTAGAACAGAACCGAATTTCATTCTCATTTGGATTACCAGTTTAGGGAGGTCCCAAATATTTTTGTTAACGAGAATTTTCATTTGTGATTGCTGTTCCATTTGGGTTGCATAAATTGCACAGGTTTATTTATATACATATTGCCCATTTACAATAATAAACTAAAAATAAAAAAAGAGAGAGATTTAATTTACAACCTTACATCCATTACTGGAAGCATGACTTCTTTCTAGGCATCAGTAGAATCACATTGTCAAGGAGATACATGCATATGTTGTATATGATGCAGAATATTTACATGTGTTTATAAATTTTACTTACCAGAATGAAGAGGCAACTAGCGGCAAGCCACGTATGTTCAGGAATAGTAGAAAATACTGACAAAATCAAGCAACCAAACACAAGGAGAAAACTGTAAAACAAAAAAGTACAAAAACAGTTGAGAACAGAGAAACTAAAGCAGTACTATAAATACATGAGGTATTCTGAGCTCAGAACGATAATGATAATAAAAGTTGTATGCTGCCCAACTTGTAACAAAGGTATTATACCCTACTAGAGGAGCTTATTAATGCCATCCAAAGACATAAAACCATGTTCCTATTCTTTTAAAGATAAAATAACACTGCCGAAAAGGGACAATGGGAGTAAGTTGCATTACATGACGTGTACACAATAACCATACTAAGTTTATAAGATTGCTTCATGATTTATTTTTGTGACTTTTTCTCAGAAAGCTCTTAAACAAATGATTGAAATAAAGCCATTCAAAGAAGCTTCCGCTCACATAACTGAGCTTTTTCAGGCCTCCCCCAATCCCATTGCCTTTTAAATGTTCATTTGTCTATTCCACAGACATCTCCCTACCCATGGGAAAGACACATTAGCAAAACAAATTGTCCCTCATTCCCTCCTTTAATCTGCTCTGTACCCCAACCCCCCCACAGCAGATGCAGGAGTGAAACATTGATCTACAAGACTTATTTAAAATATCTGCATCCTGAAGATTATCTGCAAAGTTCTAAGCACTTTATAACAAGTGACAGTACGTCAGAAATGTATAACACAAAAATAGGAGCAAGAACAGTAGCAAAACTAGATAGACAAGTAAATATGCAACGATAATTAAAATATCACAAATAACAAAAGAGCAAAAATGTATATGCACCCATGGCATTCCTTAAAAAGATTGCTAGTGAGGAGGTAAGAGGGACTTTCCTTGGGCAGGAATGCCACAGGGTCTAGATGCAGCTGTTTAATATTGAGAAGACAAGGGGGGGTGGAATCCCTCAGCCCTTCTAGTAGGTTTTTGATGGGATAAGAGAGTAGAAGGAACCCCTTCTAAAGAATTCTGCTACTTGTTTTCCTTTGCTGTTACTTCCCAAGCTGACTGTCAAGATAAAACTATGGGGAAAGGTGTTATAAACCTGACTAATTGCATAAACAGACTTCATATGCATAAACAGATTTAACATGTACAGATTCTTATAATTAATTGGTGAAAATGTGGAAATGTAGAAGAAAAGCAGACTGAGCTGGAAGGTGGAGTTAAATGTGTCATCAGCTTGGAATCATTGCGTTGCCACACAAGCAACTCAAGTCCAGTTCCCCATGAATTCCATTGATCCTTATATAGCTTTAATTTAGCTTTGACCATTAGCTGACTATAGATTCTTGTGTTTAGGGAGCAATAATAAACTTTTCTGCGCTTTGAACTCAACAAATGCTCCTAGTTATTCATGCCTGACATTAATACAGTAATCCATTTCCACTTATTCATATCTGTATGGACCAATGCATATTGAAACTGTTCCTTTTATCTTTTCCATTTTGTTAATAAACACATCTAAATTTAAAGCCAACTATTTCCTTATTTACATTTTATCCTGCCTTTATTACTTTTTTATAAGTAATTCAAGGTGGTAAACATATCTAACACTCCTCTCTCCTCCTATTTTCTGCACAACACCAACCTGCGAGGTGGGTTGGGCTGAGAAAGAAAGACTGGTTCAAGGTCACCCAGTCAGCTTTTATGGCTAAGGTAGGACTTGAACTCACCATCTTATGGTTTCTAGGCCAGCTCCTTAGCCATTAAATCAAACTGACACTTTAATAGTGACATTAACCCATTCTTTCTTTTACAACCCTTCCCATCATGACATCTACTTAAAGAATACTGCAAAATTCTTCTACAGCATAAAAGGTGGCAGGGGTGCTGAAGATGAAATGTCTTCTTCAAGCCATGTGGGCCACTGGCCATGCTCTTCTGTGCATTGTATGAAATAAGGCTATGAAATACCAACCATCCTGCCATAGACTAAGGACTTTTTTGTACTCCTTACTGATGGAAACACGATCAACTTCTTAGAGTTTTCCTCCAAATAATAAAAAGAATTAAAAATCACTGTTAATCAAAAGAATTAAAAATCATTAGAATTTTTAATTCTTTTGCTTAACAAGAAATGCTTAGCTTAACACAGTGAACCTAATCTTGGTGGCTTGTATGCCATGATTTATGGAATAGTATTATACATGAATAAAATCAGTTATAGCTTATTCAACAAACCAAAATTAAAATGCAAAAGCAAAAACAAACAGCAAATTCTAATGCAGTGTGACAAACAGCTATTGCTTTCTTGCTGATGATTGGCAGAATATTTGATTACTAAGAAAGGCGGTCGTGAAAGGTTTTGGGGAAAAAAATAATGACTCCTCTTATTACTCTTGTCCTATCTTCACCTAAACGGTAAAGTTCAGATCCATCCCTCTCTTCAATCATGACATAATTTATTAAGAGCTGTGAAGCACATAAAAAACACTTCTGACAATGTTTTCTTGGGCAAGAAACACACAAGCGGTTTAAATCCAGAGAAATATGGCTGTTACATTACCACTGACTATAGAATGAATTACTCCATATTTGCTAATTTTCTAACTAAGTTACTTCCTTATAGTTTATTTGTACATGCATAATAAAAGGATCCATCGAGCCATGGCAATACACAGTGGTTAACAATGGAAATATCCCGGTGCAGTATCTACCATTTTTCACTTCGATAAATCCAGTGGTTTTCTGAAACCCTTTGCTGGAAGAGGGGACTGCATTAACAAGCTCATTATGCCACTGTACATGGCATTTAAGATCTTTTATTCCTTTGTGGTTGCCCTAGCTTCATACTTTATAACAGTGAATTTAATCACATCTTGTTCATGGTAACTACCAAGGTCAAGCATAATAACATCGTGGCAGTTCTTTTACTCCTTTATTTCATACATGCCTTACACAAGGAAAATTAACTTTAAGTTCCATGCTAACTCCCTCCTTTTAAAATGGGCTATTTTCAAACCTAGCCTTCACTGACAGTTTTGGTAATACAAGCCAGGAGGATTATATTTTCCATCACTTATACTTTCAGTGTGACTTGTTTATGTAAGTAAAATGAGAACTGACCAAAGCTATTATAATTTTAAAAAAATATTTGGATAAAAATCATACGTAGCATAAGCATCCCTTCATATAGGGCAGTTTGTAAATGTATAAGCATAAGTATGAATGCTAAATGAGATGTTCTTTAGACTTTATAACACTATGATTTCAGTAGCTGAGAGCTCACAGAATTACCCACACAAAGATTTAGTAGCATAATTAAAAAGAATAGATGATAGTTAAGCTTTTCTTCAATTGGAAAATAAGATTGTGGTAATTGTAACTTTTGTCTTATTAGTTACACTTTAAGAAGGGAAGAATGAACTCCTGATAACAATTTGTTCCCAAATTAGAAATTCAAATTGTTTTAATTCTGTGATGTATATGATGCAGTTGTCTGAATTGGCCTCTCTTATTTCTGTGAACTATAGTGAGTATAGGACAGAAATACTTTTTCACAACCAAATCTTTTAATGACGAATTTACCAAATTTGGAGGTGGATTGCTTTTTGTATAAGTATGTTGGGGTAGTTCCCATAAACTAGAAAAGCTGCTTATAATTTACCCACAAATATACAAACTTGATTTGTTTTAACCATAGAATAGGCCACAATGTGATAATCTATGATCTCAGGCCTTGAAAAGCCTCCTTTTAAAAATTTGAAATCTCCTTAAATTGCTCTGCCAAATTGCAGTTTCTATTATTCTGAGGTAGAAAACACAGAACACAAAACACATGGCAGTTGTCTTCACAGACATATTTTAAAAGTTTTACTCAGTGGTTCTGCTGGTCCATCATACCACAAGCTTCTAATCAGCTGATCAGCACAGTAGGTATCACACCAGATCTCTGCCTTCAACCAGCTTGCAAAATTATTATGTAGATGTTGTTTGTTTCTGTTTGTGGTTGATTTGTCAGAGTGCCGGGCTTCCAGGAACTCTCTAGCTTTTTTGGACTTAGCTTGGTCTAAGATGCTCAGTTTCTCAGCTGAAACTATGGTTACGTCTGTTCATCTGTTGTGTGATTAAGGAATTTTCATTGTGTTTTCTGACTGCTAGTTGGTGTTTATTTTTTGTATTGGCTGGATTGTACTATTTTTATTTCTTGTTTCTAAATTTTGAACTCAAGTCTATCAGGAGTAGACAATGTACAAATACTTACTTATAATGAACAAGCAACTTTAAAGTTTTGGAGAATCTTAAAATAGGTGAAAACCACTTCAAAAATTTCCAAGAAACACATTTACTGAATGTGCAGGCAGAAACTGGTCTGCAACCATAATCATTCTTCCTGGGAATGTAAAAGAAAAAAAAACCATTCTATATATATAGACTAAAGGTGTACATTTTGATTTGGGTACACATTACATGAACTAGCTACTACACTCATAGAACAGCTTGTGTACAAATTGTTTTATACATCCCTAGTGACTATTACCATTTAATCAAAATGGTTGAAAGGTAACTATCTCAATGGAGCAAGATATCTTCCAATATATCAAGCAGTCTATTAGTAGAATGAATGAAAGGCGCTGGGAAGCCCTTTTAATCCTGCCTCCTTCCTGTAAGATTCAACCTGTAATGTTTCTTCTATGATCGCTTCCGAACTCTTTTATATACTTTCAATTTTGCTTCACTTATAATAAACAAGACTATAGCTTAGGTCAAACTATACTTCAATGTATTTCAATTAATGTACGTAATTGAATATTAATGCTGAACTCATTTTTAATCTCTTCAGAATGGCAAAAGTGGACATTATTGAACTAATTTCTCTCATTGGAAAAGAAGAGGAAACCTGATGAAACAGATTCCTACAGCTTCTTGTAGATCAGAGGTCTTCAAACTTGGCAGCTTTAAGACTTGTGGACTTTAACTCCCAGAATTCCCAGATGCTGGCTGGAGAATTGTGGGAGTTGAAATCCACAAGTCTTAAAGCTGCCAAGTTTGAAGACCTTTGTTGTAGGTTTTCCAGCAGAATAGTCTTTCCCTGATTCTGAAATCTCTCACAAAGAGCTAGGTGACCTTTGAGAGCCAATCTGGGAGACCCATAGAAGGAGCAAAGCAAATGGAAATACGTATAATATAGCAATCTGCTTACCTAATGTTGTGTATGCTATTTTTATTATTTAGAATACTTTTTAATTGATATGTTAGTTAAAACCATAAAATGAGAATTTGACTAAACAACTAGTCTAACAGTTGCGTTTAGCATTTGCATTAATGTATAATTTACTTTGACCTCAAGAGTAAAATATATTTCCTGTATTACATTGGAGATGTGCTTTTATATTATACTGGAACCTTGCACTCCTTGCTGCACCCTAGCTTTTATTTTATGAATTACCAAAAGTTACGTTTTCCTACATTTTGATGTAAAAAGTTATAAAACATACTGTTCTGACTGTTTGGAGTGTTCCCAATCAGTTATTATTAATGCATTTATTTAATAATACAGATATTTAAGAAGAAGAGCACTATTTTCTTTTTGAGATGGCAATTGTCAGTAAACAACAGAATCTAATGATAAAAGTTGAATTTATTAATAAATACTTCTTTGTGTCTTTGTAGAGCGGGGACAATGCAATTAAGATTTTGAAACCAGCTAGTCCAAAATAGTAAGAAACATTTCTGAAAAGTTGATGTTTTGTAATTACAGTATTGGTTTTGAGGAATGAATAATGAAAAGTGAATATATTACGCAAGCTGAAGCATTAATATTCACACTTTGACACTATGTTTGACAACCATGGTGGATATTTATGTCAGAGTTTGGAACCAGGATGAGATGTTTGCTCTAATCCTATTTTTCTCATTTTAAATCTCCCAGAAAACAACAGATAAGCAGCCTTAAAGTCTATAAAAGGAAAGAAATGTAACTACTAAAGCAAACTGCCTGAGTTATAACAATGAGGGATTCTGAGAGATTATTCAAGCTATTAAAATTAGAGACTTCAAACAAGTGAAATCATGGAGCCCTTGGCACTTTCTGAGTTTGGCTGTTTTCTTGCAGTTGTTTCATTACCTGGCTGGGTAACATCTTCAGTGCTAAAAGGGAGTGGGATTTACTCTCTGTGTATATACAGTACCTTCTCTGTCATTGTTGGTGGGGACGATATTTTCTTCTTTGTAGTTCCTTGATAAGGCTGCTGTTCACTGCTTTATTGTTAGTCTGAGCTGATAGTTCCTTGGTTAGGGTATTGTTAACAGTCTGATTATTTGTCTGGTGTTGCTCCTGGTGTTAATTCCTGCTTTTCTGGGTGTTGATTACTGGTGGTGAGGTGTTCTGGTTGTGATGCTCACCATTTCTCAGTTGAAACTATGGTTAATTTTGTCCATGTGTTGTGAAATGAAAGAGTCTTCATCATCTTACTTAGTTCCTTGTGGGCTATGGTGATGCCGTGTGGTGGTAATAATCTGTTGGCTGTTTCTGAGGTTTTTTAATGTATGGCAGTGCTATTCTTTTCACAGCTTGTGTTGGTTGAGTGGTCAGGCACCTTTTGATAAAGTTGTGTGTGTATCCATCCATTAGAAGATGTTGTATTGGTAATCTGTTTCTTTTTTTCTGATGTTCTGGGTTGGTAAAGTGTGTTTGGGTTTGCCTGAATATTATTGAATGCTTCTCTTATTGAATGCTTCTCTTGTGGGCAGTTGGGATGTTACTTTGGTATGAAGCACTTGATTAGTGTAGGTTGTATATCCGTATATATCCATATAAATTAAATTATATCCAGAACTCCAATGAACTGAGACATGTAACTGTAGGATGTGGACTTAAATTTAACATTGCTCTACATGTTAAATGACAAATCTTTCAATGATTATCTATATATAATTTATAACTTGAAGCTACTAAATTCTTAAACTGTACTTATCTCAAAAGAATATATGCATAACAAATTTTCCTTATAACAAAATTATTAGAAGGTTAAGTAACCTTTTTGATTAGAAGTCCCAATATTTTATAAGAACTAGGAGATCCAGGTTCAAATCCTCATTCATATCTTTCTAACCCTTCTTATATGTCAACAATAAAAGCCCGGGAAACATGTTTCGGTTCAGTGACTAATTCTCTGATACATGAATGTTTAAACTGTGATTGCTTCCTCTATTTGCACAATCTCTCTCTATCTCTTTCTCTCTCTCTATCTCACACACACACATTTGATCACTTTTCATTGAAAACATTTTTCAGAAATATAAACTTACTTTATAGCCTCTAAGGGTTATTAATTATATTTGTGCTTTGATTTTTTTTTTTTTTGCCTTTCCTGGAAAACTTGTTTCCACAAGGAAAATACTTCTCTGGATCATCTATATTATTTCTTAGAAAAGAGTCTGCGAATTTCACTCAAACGGAAAAAATGTTTGCATTCATTATTTTTATATAGAGGGAAGCTTTGTATTTTTTCTTGAAGTGCTTCTCAACAACTAATGTATTTCTTACCATGACTTCCCTAGAAGACTTTTAAATTAGTTAATTTATTTCTTGAGAAATTAAATTGGTGTAAAAGAGATTCAATGAACTCAATTTAAGTATCAATGCTGTTTTGTTACAGCATTGTAACAAAGAAGAATCATACAAGAGTAGATTACTTGCACTGCACGTTATTGGATTTATGCCTGGAGTTCCATGCTGTCTTTGGGAGTTCTCTATTATTTATGAAATGGTGCTAGTTTTCAGAAGAAAGTTTTGTCTTTGATCTGCTCTGAAGATTGGGCAAGAAAGATTTTGCTTTCTGAACCCTTTCGGGTATATCTTGTAGATTTTTGGCTGCTAATCACAAATAATATAATTTAACCTATCATGTACCAGTTTATAGAAATCTTCTGTTTTTACACATTGAAGAGCGATGTACACTCTTCAATATCCAATTGGCTATGCTGCACACATGAAAGAAATATACAAAAACATGCGACTTTTGTTGAAGCATATCCAGTATACCAAGTACATCTGGAATATCCATGGAGATTTAATAGTGGCTCTGCTGTTTGGAATGCAACTTGGATATACCAAGTGCTGTTATTATCTATGCAAATGGAATAGCCACCCAAGAGAGTCTCAATATATTAAAAAGAAATGGCCATTCTAAAAAAATTTGGTTCCAGGACAGAAAAAGTGGCACATAAACCACTTATTGTCCTGACAAAGTTATTTTTTGCCTCCACTACGACATAAAATTCAGACTGATTAAAATGTTATTTCCACAAGGATTTTTGTTGATAAGGGGTCCGAAGATTTTTTAGTGGGGCCAGAGAAAATTGCCTAGAAAAAGATCAAGGATGTCATTGAGAATTATCTTGGTAACTACAGAGCACAAAAGTATATTCAGCTGGCTAAAAACGTCGTATAGTATACATCAAGTGCAATATGTCACTGAATATTCATTTTCTGCATTCACACTTGGACTTCTCCTGAAAATTTAATTACAGTCAGGAACAAACATGGTGAAAGGTTTTACCAGAGCATTTCCACAATGGAAAAATGGTACCAGGGCAATGGTAATCCATCAGTGCAGGCTGATTATTGTTGGACACTTCAGCAAGATGCATCAGACACTGAGTACAAATGAAAATCAACAGTAAAACACTTTTGGTCCTGTTGAACTCATGCAACATATTGTAAATGTTATACAATTAAATACATTATAGTCATTAAAAGTTAACTGCACTTGGAAAGGGTCTATCATAACCACCAAAAGTTTTTCAGGAAGCAAATATTTTGAAAAAATGTGTTCTCCAGTGATATTATAATCCCTAACTTTGAATAACATTGTCTTACTTGCATCATCTGAGCATATAATACTGAGCTGATGAAGTCAAACATTAAAATGCCAGTTGCATGACGGTATAGAATACTGTCTTAGCAAACTCAGTTGTGACAAAACAACCACATTATTATTGGAAATACACCTTCCGATGAGATCTAAGTCTGTGAATAATTTAATTTCTTCATTTGAGAGTTATTTTCTCTAGGCAAATTTATTGTCAGGCACAAGGAACCAGAATGATACTATGAGCTAATCAAGATTATTTCTTTATTGTTGCATGCATTCACAAGTATCTTGCCAGATTGACTGCAATCTCTTGTAAATGATTAGATAAGGCTTCAGGGATTCTGGGGAAGATAAGATCTGGACTGCTTCCTGCTGTGCAAGGACCCTTAGCTTGACCCCCTCTTAACACCTCCCCCTACTCTAGGATGCATTTCATTCTCTAATGGAACAAGAGAAGGACTGTGCTGCTGGACAGAACCATGCTTCTTTTGCTTTCTGAAGGATTCCCATGATACTTTTAGCCTACCTTATATATTTTTCCCTCCCCCCTCCACCCACCCCCTGCTTTCTCTTTGCTATCTACAGAAATTTTTTTCTCAATCTGTCCTCCAAAGAAAGTCAGGTTCAAACATTATAGACTCTCAGCCTAATCAGAAAGTCCTGACCAGCTTATAAAATGGCTTAAGATAGTAAATTTTGTCAGGACTATGTTATACCAACAAAGGCAGCTCAGTTATTGACTGAATCCTGCATATAATTCATCCTCCTACAGATTTTTTTTAAGGTTGATGTCAAGGTTACCTAGCAACTTTATCTCAACAGGGATAAGTGGTCCTTATTCCAATCTCTCTTGAATTTCTCTAGCAACCTTTAATGTAAAGATAAGAATTTTGGATGAAGAAAAATTGTAAATTTATATGGTAAACCAAATTAAGTGTTGTTTTCGGTGGCTTAAAGAATTAATCAAGAGAAAATCAGTTGTGCCATTTTGGGAACTGAGCAGCCATATAACTGTAGCCATTTTAGTTCATTAACGCACAATATGTTAAAATATAAATTGCTGACTATCAGAGAAGCAGGCAAGCAAGTACTTTATTCAAAATTTCACAAGAAAACATTAACAAAAATGAGTGTCATAGTTTAAGGCTTACTATAGAGAATCTCCTATAATGTATATCTGCATTTCTTCAAAAGAGATTGGAACAGGACTACAGTAGGAAAAATATCATGAGGGAAAATACATTTCAAGTCAATCTATAGCCGTGATGGCGAACCTATGGCACGCGTGCCCAAAGTGGGATGCAGAGCCATGTCACCTGGCATACGCGGCATCACCTGTTCCTCTTCTGGGTTTTTGGAGCACATGCATGCACGACAATCAGATGGCCTTTTTCCATGCAGCAGTGCTGGAAACTGGAAGAGCTGGTCTTCCGTTTTCCTGCGTGAGCAAGTATGCCGGCCAACTGATCATTGTGTGCGCATGCTTGCCAGAAACCCAGAAGACTAGCTGGCTGAAACCAAAAGTTAATCTTCAGCACGTGCATATACCCTGGGCAGCTCTTCTTCCAGATTCTGGCCGAGACGTGTGAGCACTCAGTGCCGAAAAGGTTCACCATCACTGACCTATAGTTTTCCACACCAACTACAAACAAAGAAATGGGAATTCTGGATTTTGCTGGAGAAAAGGCAGAATTTTCCAACAATGGAAATGTGGATGTAGGGTAGATGAGAAAGTACTTAATGTAGGATGGATGAGAAAGAACCATATCCTAAAAAATTCCAGATCAGTGAACATTAGTGGACATAGAGAAGTCATGAATTAGAAAATCTTTTGAAAGAGTAGGTGATTGTAATGGCATTGAAAATTTATTGATTTTTATATTATAACATTAACAGTTAAGTGATTTATGACCATTTGTACATGTACTACTGTTGCAGCATCCTCACAGTCATGTGATCAAAATTCAGCTGCTTGGCAGCTGACTCATATTTATGACAGTCGTAGTGTCCTGGGGTCATGTGATCACCTTTTACGACCTTCTGACAAACAAAATCAATGGGGAAGCAAGATTCACTTAACAACCGTGTTACTAACTTAACAACTGTGGCAAGAAAGGTTATAAAATGGGGCAAAACTCATTTAACAACTGTCACATTTAGCAACAGAAATGTTGGGCACAACTATGGTTTTAAACTGAAGACTACCTGTATTACAAAAGAGTACTGTACTAAAGAAATTGTGAAGGCCACTTTATTGAATATCTTTTGGGATAGATTGTAATTCTTTCAGCTCAAAAATTAACATTTCTGAGCATTTCTCAGAAAAAAGTCATCTTCTGAGAATTTCAGCTTGTTTTTTTAGCATATTTAAACAATCAAAATGAGCACACTGAATTAAGCTTGAAACTAGTATGACAGATGTATGTATGCATCTGTCAGTAGCTGGCAGACATCATTCTGTGCTACCTGAATTTTTCAAACCATTGTTAAGATTCACTTCGAGAAATCCAAGAGTTTATTAGTTTATTTACACTCTGCTGATACCTAATTAATTCATTCTGCTGATACCTATTTGCTTAATTCTATGTGGAATTAGTATTTATTGTGCATCTAATTCTGGAATCTGTGGGGATTCCTTCCCTTGACACTGATTGTGTAAAGATATTTTTTAACGTTTTGAAATTATGGATTAATTTACTTACTTAAGCAATGTTCCAAATATATTAAAATTGATCAGGTTGCTATAAAAAAAATCAAGAATGCTATATAAGAGATTTCAAAACAATTCTACAGTATTAGCATGATTGTTCATAATAAAGATATCACTCAAGTATGACTTTTGATTTTTCCCCCTCTTTCCCATTGACCAACAGAGCTATAGTTGTAATCTGTGTGTGTATATGTCAGAGTTGGCAGCTATCCAACCAGCGCACAAGTAAATAATTCAGCAGGATTCATTTATAGAAGAAACTTCTTTATATACAATAATATAAAGCATGATGCATGTATACCATACTCATGCAGCAGAAGCCAGAACCAGAACTCAGAATCCAGAAGCACAGAATACAGAATCAATATTCCAAGGACAAACTAACTCTTATATACAGACCAGTTAAACTCAGCCACACCCAGGCTCCCATGGCTCACAACAGATCCTGTTTCTTAGTCATCAAACAGTTCCCATTGGCTGTCTTGTTGGCTATCCCAGCTCATAATTTCTTATACATTGACAGTATATATATATATGAATCTCACCCTGCATGCTGAAAAGAAAGGAAAACTATGGTCTTAAAAAAAGAAGTTCCTGATTCAGTGTTCAGCTTACTATAAACTTTCCTAAACTAATTTGTCAAAATAAAGAATGCATGAGAATCCTGCTGGGATTCCAGCTGGAAATTTCAGAAACACTACAGCAGCCAGAAACTTGCCTTTTAAATACACCGAGCATTTTCCCAAGGAGCTCCTCAACATACTGAAGCAGCTACAAAATTTGGTCCCCTAAGACAAGTCCAATTATTCTAGAGTCTCCATCTGTATGCTGGTTGATTTTTTCTTATTTAAATAAACCCTCCAAATCCCTTGAAATAAAAACATCTACCAGTGAAAAAGAGGAAATAAATGTACCTCTCTCCTCAATGATAAATGTATATCTGGAATCGGGTAGAAGACAAGGTGTTCAAATAGCTTTTATGACTGCCAAATGTAGTCTCCACAGAGACTTTAAAAACATGTTAGCATGCAAATGGATTCTAACCTTGTACCTTATATATGCTTCCACAATCTGATCCAGCAATTTCTCATAGTACTTAATTGGTGGCAAATTGTATCCCCATTGTATCATAGCTTTCAACAAAAAAAAACCCCACAGGATATTATTCTACTGCATATACAGGAAGATAATATTCTTTTAGCAATATAGTAAAGTACGTTCAACTTTTTAAAGCTGGATTTATATTCCCAAATAGTGAAATTTTGCAACCAAAAGAGGATGAAATCTTCTCTTAATGGATTTTAATGATTTTGCAAAATGGCACAGAAATCATTGATATAAATTATATTCTTACATGTGTTTAGCTAATGAAATTGTGATCCTGTCAATTGTACGCAGCGCAGGGGTGTCAAACTCACGGCATCACAGCGGGCATCACGTGATGTATTGCGACTTTTCCTTCCTTCACTAAACTGGACATGGGGGTGGCCAGTGCGTGACACACATGGGCTGCAAGTTTGACAACCCTGACAAAGTGCTAACTGAAGTGATAAGGGACCATTTATCAACAAAATGGTTGGGATCAGAGTTTTCAGAAAATTGAAACCCATCTTTTATCTACACTCAGAAAGCCACGATATCAGTGACGCTCTGATAGGATAGTAACTCAATCCATGAAAGAAATCCTAAATCAGTCCTTGTTCCATGCAAATAAATAAATACATGAATCAATTTGTAAATAATTCTGTTTAAAAACCATTATGTTAAAAAAAAAAGCAGGCTTCATTAGTATTTTAGGTAAAGATGTAGAGTGCAGAGTAGCATTTACGTAACACTTAAATGCAGTCTGTTGTTTTGCTGCTGGGAAGGAAACATTTGTGTAAGGTAGTAGGCTACTATTATTATTATCATCACATTTTATGTTATCTATTTTTTGCTTGATTTAGGGAAATGGATTGGGAGAGGCTGTCATGAGTTATACTGCAACAAGAAGATAGGTGTGTTTGAAGCAGAGATTAAATTAAATAACTTTATTGTCATTGTACATGTATACACAGTATGCCCATATAACGAAATTCACTTAACACCCAAAACCCAGGTCCAATACACATACCAATCCCCAAACACACTCCCACCCTCCACAATTCTCCACCCCTAAACCACCCAAACATCCACACAACAGACCAAGTAGCACTGTCCAACAGCTCACTGATGGTGACCCTTTAGTTCATTGTTGAGTGCAATTATAGCTCTGGGATAAAAACTATTCAGAAAACGTGTGGTCTGAGTTTTAATTGTTCTGTATCTTCTGCCAAAAGGCAACAGTCCAAAAAAATGGTAAGCAGGATGGGATGAGTCTCTGAGAATGTTATGCAATTTTCTCAAACAGCGAGATGTGAAGATGTCATCCAGGGCTGGTAGCTGGAGTCTGATGATATTCTGGGTAGTTTCAATGATTCTCTATAAAGCTTTTTTGTCTGCTACAGAGCTGCTCCCATATCATGCAAGAATGCCATATGTCAGGACACTCTCAATGGTGCTGCGATAGTAAGACAGAAGTAGATGCTGAGATAGATTTATCTTCCTGAGATCACCTTACTGAGTGTAGAGTTGGTCATATTTTAAGCTAGGAAAATGGTCACCACTGTAAGTCGAGCACTACGTGTACTATATTTCAATATGTGCCTGTCTATTTGCAAGAGTTT
Organism: Masticophis lateralis; assembly: GCA_030761175.1. Taxonomy (NCBI): domain Eukaryota; kingdom Metazoa; phylum Chordata; class Lepidosauria; order Squamata; family Colubridae; genus Masticophis; species Masticophis lateralis. The sequence goes on from JAUDYJ010000001.1 coordinate 119,165,625, forward strand.
CCATGTGTGCTTATATTACATGTGCTGTGTGTTGTAAAAAGTAAAATGATAAATGAGAGCTGATGTTTATATCTGAATTTTTACCATGGTCAAATGCAATGTTTTATTTCTAGAAAAACACAGACAATGATGGGTTTAGAATTGGAGGCAGAAAAGAGAGACAAAAAAAAAAGGCTTACTGCCTGTCTATTGGATTCAGGATCTCAGAAACACGTTAAGAGTTGAATGAATTGAAGCAGCGGAACTTTCCCATAAACAAATACATAAATATGTAAAGTACATTTCGATCTAGCTTCCAAAAGATGAGCTGTAGTGGCACAGTGGTTAGAATGCAGTACTGCTCACTCCAGCAGTTCGATCCTGATGGGGCTCAAGGTTGACTCAGCCTTCCCTCCTTCTGAGATTGGTAAAATGAAAACCCAGATGGCTGCGGGCAATATGCTGACTCTGTAAACTGCTTAGAGAGAGTTGTAAAGCACTGTGAAGCAGTATATAAGTCCAAATGCTATTGCTAAAAGTTGTTTATTGCACACTTTGTCTTTCTTGCATCTACCTCCTCACAGACTCTCTATGGAAGTTCTTAACTTTAGGTTAGGTTTAGAACTAAAGAGAGCAGGGCTGAGTTTCAGCAGGTTCTGACCAGTTCTGGAGAACCGGTAGTGGAAATTTTGAGTAGTTCTAAGAACAGGTAAATACCACCTCTGACTGGCCCCGCCCCCATCTATTCTCTGCCTCCCGAGTCCCAGCTGATTGGGAGGAAATGGGTATTTTACAGTATCCTTCCCCAGGAGTGGGATGGGAATGGAGATTTTACAGTATCCTTCCCCACCATACCACGCCCACCAAGCCATGCCACACCCACCAAGCCACACCCACAGAACCAGTAGTAAAAATTTTTGAAACCCACCACTGAAAGAGAGCTATATTCACCAGAAAACATCTAATCTCTAATCCTTACTATTTTCAAATTGAAAGCATAGAAGGCTGAAATCAAATAGTCATCTTGATACCTTTGAACTTTTCTGAATAATTTAAAAGGAATGGCTGAATTTTGCACCATATCTACCCTATAACCAAGAAAAGGAAAATTATCTCTGAAATGTGGCTAATACATTTCCAGTAAACCTTTTTTCTCGAGGTACAATAGGTTATTTCCAATGGCCACATAGTCTTATATGCAATATTGGCTTCAGAACTGAGTGAATTTTGCATTTTAGGCTGTAGCTTATGTCTGATCTTAAGCATATAATAATATAATTACAATTTTGGACGCGCCACTTGCTTTCTAATAAAACAAGCTCCAAAGATAATTTCAGTAGTTTTATAAATGTCAGTCCAGTTATGCCATTTATTTTACTAAACATCATGTATTTGCTGTTTTCCTCAATTAGGTAATTAAAATGCTTACCTATCCTGTGTGCTGCATTAAAAATAACAAGGTACAGCCAACCCTGAGAAAAACAATTCCTTGAGCAACATTTTAAAATGCAGAAGCTAGTGGTTAAATTGCCAGAGAAGTGCAATAATCTTAATGGTGAAAGAGTGAAATATTAATAAGGAAAATAAGCATCAGTTAAATTAATAGGATTCAGTTTTATTCTAATATATGAAACTGGTACCTAGACCATGCCTCTTTCACACAATTTTACTGTGTGAAAATATTGTCATTGTTTAACTGCATATCCCCATGTCATCTTATTACTTTGCTAATCTTTTTTTAATTAAATAAAATGATAGGTTGTACAGTAAAAATCTGTATGATTCATATGATTGAGATATAAAGAGTAGAGTTGTCCTCAGAGAATATAACAGCTATCAAGATGTATCAAGATGACCCTCGTTTCTCCTACGTTTGACTTCCATCCTTGGTTGTAAAGCTCTTTTGCATCCTGAATGACAAATTTTTTACATAGCTTTTGTTTGTTTTCCTTCTCTCCTTTTGATATATGCATACGTTTATGTGTACATGTAGGTAATTATGAATAGCACAATCTCCTTTAATAAAATCAGATATTTTGTTTGCAAACTGCACAGAGTCACTTAGGTGAAATGGGTGGGTGTTTATAAGTTTGATAAATAAATAAATAATAAATAAAATTAAAAATGAAGCTCCTTGTCCCTAAACTTTGGAAAATGCTTCAGCCTTTCCATTAAAAGCCCAAATTCTTATAACATGCTTAACTAGGTCCGTGGGGTAGAGCTGCGGAAACACCAACATAATAAAAATAGCATCATTGATTTTGAAGAATTTTATTCTTAATTTGGAACTTGGGATTTTTTGGAACTGAATTTCCCTAGGATACAATCTGACCCTAATTAGGGAATTTGCATTCAAGGCAGAGCTTTAACGTAAACTTTATTTAGTTGTTTGTTTATTTGTTAATTCTGTAATATCTACCCAATTTCAGTTGACTCTGGGTGGTATTCAAAACCAAAAGAGTCCATAAAAATAGAAAAATACATAAAAGCACACAAATAGCTTAGACTTGTATGTAATATAGATTCATACAAAACCCAGTCTAGACAACAGGCAGAAAACAACACTAAAAGGAAAACTGTTTACCATGGCACAATGTAGCAGCTGTAGGTTTTTCAGTGTAAAGTCTTGTAAGCAGAAGGTAAGATTGGCATCAGAATGCCTAACAGATGGCTGTAGGAGGATTCCATATGCCACAATGTACTAATAATTTATTTACATGTAACTCTGACCGTTTCTTGCTTTCCTGTGTAACTTAAGGTAAACTCAGCTTGATGGCATGTCAACACAAGCAGACAAGCCAATCCGTTTGAGGCTAACATATTTGCATATCTAACCCCACAGAAAACTAATAGCTAGTCAAAAGCTAAGAGTAAAATACAACTTAACTCAAAACTAGTTCAGCCTATTAGCTGAGAACACAGGAATATTGATTCTAATTTGACAGAGATATAAACAAAAAACAATAAGTAGAGATTAATTTAAACCTCTGAATAGATCAACTGGCATTCAATATTACTTTCCAATAGTTATTATATATTTTTCAGTCAATATATAAAATTTTATAACAAAATCAATAAAGGAACAGTTTAGCCGTAAGACAACTATAAACCATTCCATTACTATTAAAAATAGATATCTATTGACAGCATTTAAGCCCTGTGCAATCTTTACCTTACCAATGTCTTGCAAACAGGTATTTCTGACCTATAAAACCATGGGGACTTTTGAGATTTTTAGACTCTGCAAATCCTTTAAGTCTCTGGTGTTAAGTTAATGTTATTAAAATGAGCATTGTCCCTTGTTTGATTTGTTCTTGAAGGTATTCCTATATTAAAATAAAATAAATATTTCCTTTGGATTCATAATGATAATTTAGGAAATAATTCGGAGAGGGTGGATCACTAAGGTTTTCCTTAGCTAAATTGACTTTACAATTTGAGGAAAAATACAAATGGGCCAATATTTTATCAGACACCTGCTGGTGGAATGAAAATATAGTGGAGTAGTATTCCTTAGAAATTGATATCTATTTCTTTTGCAATTATGGCAAGTCCTTGGAACAATATATAGCAAAAAATGTATCATATATCTAGGAGTACAAGTGGTGAGTAATCTTTGAGCTATATTGGGATTTAAACTGAGTTTTGATAATAAGATTCATGAATATATAACTCTTTAGAAAAATAAATTTACTTTGAAAATTAGTGAAATTATTTTATTGGAAAGCCTGGGCAGAAGCTGGTATTATGATTTTAAATCAATTGCTATGTATACTATTTTAATGATTTTTCTCAACATCAGATTGAATTTGGTCTTCCCAGTTCACAACATTGGAGGTATCATCAGTTTAAGCATGTTCTGAAAAATCAATATGGATGATATTCTTTAGTTGCCTCAAAGGCATCTAAATTGGTTTCTTGCTTGAGGGAATCTATTACAGAAATCTATAACGTATCTCTATAAAAAGAGTATTTTGGAATATTTCAAACATGGACTAAACAACTTACAATAGTATATTATATTTCTTATATTATAGTAGTGAATTCATTGTTAAACCAGTGACTAGATATATATATATATCTAGTCACTGATATATATATATATAGATATAGATATATATATATATACTAGATATATATATATATCTAGTCACATATATATTTTCTTTTCCTTCTAACTTTGCATTTTAATTTTTAAAGACTAACTATTGTTCCATTACAATTAATAAAGATATTTTTTTAAAAAAAGAATCCACAAATATTTTTTTTTCCTCCACAGACAACATTATACTGTGGAAATATAATTAAAGTGAGGTTTGGCCTTAGTTGAGAGGATAGGGTCACACAAGAAACAGTGATACATAGTACCCAGTGTGAACATCTGAAGAGAACACGATACACGATCAAAGGAACAGCATGTCACCAATATAAAATGTCTCATACTTAAGCTTTTGTGGTTGAATAATCTGACTGATTTGGAAGAGATCATCATTTGTAATGCATAAAAAAAACACTCTAGCATTGGCTACTTTAAGTGGGAATTATATAAAATGGAACTGCATTATCCTTCAGATCTACTAAGATTTTGTGCTTGGATATACTGTACTTGAAACATGGTATTCTTACATTTCGTTAATTTAAATAGATGTTTGCAAAACCAGATCTTTCTCAGATCATTCTCTCAATCCATGCTTCTTTCATTGCCTCTGACTTTTCTTTTAGAGGTAGAATGCATTTCCCCCTTCTTTCTGTGTAGCAAGTACCCAATCAGATGTTACAGAATAACACAGTTAGGTCAGTGAAGGGTTTCAATATTTTTTACTATCGGTTCTGTAGGTGTGACTTGGTGGGCGTGGCAGGGGAAGGATACTGTAAAATCTCCATTCCCACCCCAATCCAGGGGAAGGACACTGCAAAATCCCCATTTCCTCTCGATCAGCTGGTACTTGGCAGGCAGAGAATAGATGGGGGGTGGGGCCATTTTTTACTACAGGTTCTCCGAACTACTCAAAATTTCAGCTACCGGTTTTTCAGAACTGGTCAGAACCTGCTGAAACCCACCTCTGATTTAGGTACATTAAAAGACACTGCCTGAAAAAGCTGGACAGAGATTCCAACTGTGATTCTTGGATGATCCAGTTAAGGGAAATCAGGTCAGGTAAAGACCAATGGCTCATACTTCACAAGCTGCTCTTAGCTCGCTAGAGAAGACAAAACTGAGCCAAAAGTTGGACAAATGATTCAAGAAGTTAAAAGTCAGTTTATGTTTATCACAGGCAGATGTAATCACAAATTTATAATATAAAGGATTTTTAAGAACAGAATAGTACCGTCATATTCTTAATTTAAAAATGAAAAACTCTCCAGCAGAATTTAACTTGCAAATGGCTGCCATCTGCCACATGCCATTTGCCACATGGATTATATGGCAGAAAAGGTTAAGGTTCAGAAACACTGAGCAAAACTCCTGTTTTCAGACTGGAATTGCCAATCTGAAAATTTCTTTACAAATGGTACAAATGAGAGGTAGCCACCTTTATTAAAGCAAAAATGGTTTAAAATGTATTATTTTAAATTATTAATTACACTTTTGAACCACAATTATATTTTAATAGCTATTTGAATTATTTTACTCTTTTAAGGCAAAAGAGTAGGATATCAGTAAAATTTAAGTTGCTATTCAGCAGTAATAGGTGAGCCAGTCTAAACAGGAAAGAAATGTCAGAAAATAGCTTCTCCACCTTCAGCTGCATTATGTAAATGCCCCTTTACAATAAAACATTTATTGAAATGTCACATGTTTTTTGAACTCCATTTTCCTCTCACTGAATTGAATGTTATAAATTCCCCACTGATTGTAAAATTCTCCTAATTTCACTGTTAAACCCCTTTTTTTCCTTCAATCTTGGTTTCTACTTGTCTTTCCAATTCTTCTTCAGCATTGATTGCTTTATTTTGTTGTACACTATTATCCCTTTTTAGTATTTTTAAGATGTTTCAACATAAAGTAATTATCAAAGCGCCGTGGTGGCGCAGTGGTTAGAATGCAGTATTGTAGGCTAATCTGTCAACAGCCAAAAGTTTGATTCTCAGTGGCTTAGGTTGACTCAGCCTTCCATCCTTCTAAAGTTGATAAAATGAGGACCCAGATTGTTGGGGGTAATATGCTGACTCTGTAAACTGCTTAGAGAGGCCTATCAAGCACTATGAAGCAGTATATAAAGCTAAGTGCTAGTGTTACATTAGCGTTCAGATTTTTAATTACTAAGATCTCTTTATCAGCTTCAGACTCTTAGTTCTAATGGCTGAATATTGCAATTATCTGACTCCTTCCTTTTGGAATTCTATTTATGCATTCTGGAAGTCCAACAGTGAGACCATAATTAATAACCAGTCAATAAATATTTAATAACGTTTAATGTCCAATCCTGAAAGAATTGGTGCATACATACACCCTTCTCATCTTCTTGTATAAAGTGTGTTTTTTTTAAAGGTTTGTGATTTGATAAAGTTACTGCTCTGGAAAAGAAGTAAAAAGAATGGGAATAACAAAACTGGGTTGAGATGAGGTGAGGGGCAACCACAGAATGGAACAAAAAGAAAGTGAATCCCTGTTTGTGCAAGCAAGCAGCCTCTCCTAGCCACAGCTAATTTTCAAAGGAGTCTATTTGCACTTCCTAACATTCCTTTTCGGTGGGGTTTCCCCCCCCTTTCAGGAAATGTAAGACAACACACAGTTTTGCAGATAATTATTTGGGAGCAAGAAGTTTTTTATCAGATAAATTAGATACACTGTGGAGGAAAATAAGATACCTCTTTTCCTGAAAATAAGACATCCCTTGATAATAAACCCAATTGGGCTTTTGAACATATGTGCTAAAATAAGCCTCCCCGAAAATAAGTCCTCCCCGAAAATAAGCTTCCCCCCAAAATATTTAAACACATGCACAGCCGGTCCCCGCCATTTCCTCTGGTTAGAGTTAGGGAGACAGATCTGGAAATCAGGTAAAATGGCAAGAGGAGCCCCATCTTGCTCAACGTGCCCCAAAATAATAAGACCTCCCCAAAAAATAAGGCCAAGCGCTTATTTCGGGGTTCAAAAAATATAAGACAGGGTCTTATTTTTGGGGAAACATGAGTAGTAGGATAAATAAAACACTGCAACCGTAAATCCTCTACTGGATTCAATGCATATGAATGACCGATGGCAATTGCAATCTGAAAACAGTAGTTTGGACCAGCATTTCTCATCCTTAATAACTTTTAGATGTTTGGGCTTCAACTCCCAGAATTCTGAGAGTTGAAATCCAGATGTCTTAAAGTTATGAAGATTGAGAAACACTGATTTGGACAGAAACCATATTTTACAATCGATTATACAATGATTTTGATTCTCCTCCTCCAATTATGGCCTAGCTTGGGAGGTATTTAGGAGGGTACTGTGGTAGTGGTAGTGGTAGAAGTAATACAGTGGCAGTGACATTTATATTCTGTCTTTCCAATGATTCCAAATCATGGATTGGTTCCAAACTGGGGAAAAGAAGGGCTGGGGAAGGGCACACTTGGTATAGTCACATAAATTGCAAGTTTCCCTCCCTGTGTGTGAACCAAAGTTGGCTGAAGAACATGTACTGCACTTAAACAAAATGTATTCTTTATTATCCATTTTCCATAGTTGTAGCCAAAACTTTTGGGAAATCCTTTTTATTTTCTTCAGTTTCCTTTTTCTCTTGCATCGCCTTACTTTAATACTTTCCTTCCTTCTCTGTTGTATTTTTGTTGATCCTTATCTCATTTTACTCCTGTGATGGCTGTTGCCCAAATATTCTTTTCCTTTATACCTCTATCAGTTTATTTGTCACACTTCAGGCCCATGATCCTTTAATTTAAATCTTCTTTTGTTTAATTTACAGTTAAACGCTTTCAGAAGCACTTGCCTGTCTTTGCAATAACTACAATTGTTGGATTTTATAACTTGCTTTAATTTTAATTTGCATCAAAAATAATTATAAAGAACCTGCATTACTTTAAAACTCCTCCCTGTCTCTGCAGAACTATCTTTATAAAAAGGATGCTGCGGGGAAGGAAGGAAGGAAGGAAGGAAGGAAGGAAGGAAGGAAGGAAGGAAGGGTTAAAAGCAGTAGTTAAAAGCAAATTTACCTTTGCTATCGGTTCAGAACTGGGAGCGCTCGTGCGCAGCATTCAACCTTCTGTGCATGCACAAAGCATCCATGTTGACGTTAAAAGATATAAGCTAATGCCTGTAAAATGCTTCTCTTTGTTACTATGCAGTAATTACTACATATTATGCAGCCTTCTTTCAATACTCTACATTTGCCATTTCGTTTTTGCAAGTCCATTGTGGTTATAGACATTAAGCCTCACAGTTTGGCAGAATATTTCTCTCTAGTGTTGTAAAATAATTGTTTTTCCATTTTCCAGTATTTCGCCATAAAGAAAATGCCTCAAATTCTTCATTTTGTTTAACACAAAATTCATAATTTTACAGATAATCACAGACGGTTGAGACTAAAATATTGGACATACTTTTCCAAATCCAGCTTTCTAGTTACTAAGTATTTATTCTTGCTAGTCTTCGCATAGGCAAAGTGCATTGTGAACGGACAATTCTACCCTCAGATCTATCTTCTGTTGCAAGATCCTTCTTTAACAAAATGTACAAAATAGCCTTTATATTGCTGTCTGATGTTTGTAAAGTAGATTCAAAACAATAACTAGGATGAAATTAGTCTTCTACAAGATCAAATGAAGGATTTCAGCTGCTGGAATAGTATAGCATAGTCTTGTTTTTTTAACCAAACACTTGTTATTTAATGCTTAAGCAGGCTAGGGTTGGTAGAAGTGATGATCCTGGGGGAAAAGGAGGAATTGTCTTTGAGAACCAAAATATCCTGGCGTTCATTACAAGCCTCTTTCTTGTTTTTGTTAGGCCTGGATTTTCCAGGAGTTGTATATTAGAGAAGATAGCTTTCTATTTTAAATACAGTCCTGTCAAGTTCACTTTAAAGGTGGACAATCATAAGGAGGAAGGCCAAGAACTTGAAATTAACCTTCTACTGAGGAGAACAGAACAGAACAGAATAACAGAGTTGGAAGGGACCTTGGAGGTCTTCTAGTCTAACCCCCTGCTTAGGCAGGAAACTACACCACTTCAGACAAATGGTTATCCAATCTCTTCTTAAAAACTTCCAGTGTTGGAACATTTCCAACTTCTGGAGGCAAGTTGTTCCATTGATTAATTGTTCTAACTGTCAGGAAATTTCTCCTTAGTTCTAAGTTGCTTTATCAAAATTTTACTTTATCAAAATCCATCTGTCAGATTTTACTCCCTCCACTCACATGAATATATATACCTTTAGAAACTTTTAAGTCTTTCCCACTGGACTTTGTGACACACGGCTTCAAGGCATATCCACAGCTTTAATGAAAATTGTGTAGCAGATAAATTTCTATGTTGAAATATGCAGTGCTAATAATTATATAAAAATTCGGAACTTTACACATGCCTCTGCAAATCTTCTGAAATGTATAATAAATGTTAGATTGCATAATAAGAGCATAATAAATGTTAGATATGTATAATAAAATGTTAGGTTTTCTGTCTTATCATATCATAATGTTCAGTATGAACATTATAATATTCCTTCCCCATCTATCTACAACCAGTGTTGCATCTTAAAGTAAATTTCCAGGGCTGCAATTCAAGTTTCATTTTTGTAGGACTAGTGAAGAAAATATATATATCTCAGTAAAGCATGTAAAACACATGGCTCACTGTGCTTAAATATATGTCAAACTGACTTAATCTGGACATGGAATCTATCAGATCCTTTTGATGAACATGGGTTATAATCCATGTGATATTCAGTTCTGAAAACCACTGGAAAGTTTATTATTTTGTTTTTAGCAACTATACATTCTCATGTCCTTCTTTTAGAAGGCAAGATTTATTGCAGCTTTAGCAAGAAGTTGGCTCTGACTTCCTAACTGGCTAATTTTATTTTCTAATATAGAAAAAGGTTCACATCAGTGTCCAAAAAGATGATATTCTGAAAATGGTAAGGCAATGCTGCAAGTGCAGTTATGGCATAAAATAGCTGAGTCAGTGCCAGCATTCCATTGGCTTCAGAATTGCTACAAAAATGACTTTTTAAAGCCAAGAACTGTAATGATATGTTGCTTTAAATAGATCAGACTTAAAGCTACCAAGGATATCAATCCAAAAATAATACTGTAGTAGGCCTTGTGAAGATCTTAATGTTATGGGTCACCATAAAAACAGCAACACTTTTTCCACACCACATATACTACTCACTGTGTAAACTGCATGTCTTTGTACTCGTGTCACTGTATCAATACTATCTGCAAATTCCTTTGAATGAAAAAATTCCACACATTCTCAATGCATGGTTTTATTGAAATATTGTATATTATTTATGACCACACTATTGTAAATAGGCCAACAATAGCACAAGGCTAGTAAAATAGTGTCACACTACCAAATTTATTTATAAAAAATATAAAGCTATAAAATGATTTTGCTTAAGATTTTTAACACAAAAATCAAATTCATTGTATAGTTAAAAATGTTTGAAAACACAATTGGCTATAAATATACCTGTTACTTGATTCGAATTTCTAGGACAGAGGACCTGGATGAAAAATTCTGAAAAAACCCCCGATACGGGTAATAATTGAAAGCTGTCTGTTGAAGTTAAGATGTTATACAAATTAGGAAAGATTGTGACAAGATGGATGAAGAATGGGATGAATAATTTTCTAATGAGATTCAGAAAATTGGGTTTAGGACTTGCATTCAGATGACATGTTGTTCTCATGAAAAGTAAAAGAAAAAATTGCGTCCTGTCCTTTCTTCATTATGATAATTACCATGACTTTATATAGTAGCTTATAAGAGATAAATTCATATAATTCATAAGTTATGTGTAAGGCTGCTAGTATGCACTAGGATATTGAAATAAGTTTGTATGTAATGGAGTAATTGTTCAAATCCAGGGTGCATGTAATAACAATTAAGTCTTTCCTTTGCAGCATAAAGAGAAGAATAACTTGGATTTTTCAGATTCATTTAAAACGTAATGTCGAGATACACCCCACTCGACACACCGGGGTCACAAGCAACAGAACGCACTTGGGAAGACCGTGATGAGCCGTTGGGAGCTGAGGAGGGACACATTCACGGTGGTGGGGGTGATAGGGATTCGATAGGCGGACGGTCACCTTACAGATGGGCTAGGGCCACTCGGGTATCTGCTGGCGCTAACTGACACATATGAGTGACGTGGCAGCTCCGCAGGTGGCGGAGCTGAAGCCCGGAAGTACAGCCGATTGAGAGGCTAATTGGCACGGCTATTTAAAGGTGTTGGGTTGCAGTAGATCCCAGCGCCGACTTTGTGTTATCGTTTTCCTGAACTCAGCGTTGTCTGTGGCAAGCCTAGAGGACGAATAAAACTGTTTCCTGCTTACACGCTTTGTTTGCCTGCAGCGTAGTTTGTTAAAATGCCCAGGTTTGTCAAGCGGTCTAAGACATAATGTTAACCATACTAGTCCCATTAAGACTTTTGCAAATGTAATTAAACACTTGGAGTCTGCTAACTTTATAAAATAGAAAGTGCAGTTAGGCTATTACTAAACCCATAAAAGCAACTGTAGGGACAGTTGAGTGCAGTAATAATTCACATCTGATTTTTGAAGGCAGAAATAATCCATAAGCAGTTTGCTTCTCTAGAGCAGAACAAACTGGAAAGCATATTTCATAGACATACTGATTACTTTAGTAATGATTGTTGCAAGGAGCCAGAGGGATATAACTCTCAGGGATCCTCAGATCTTATGGTATAATATATGGACTTATTATTAATATTTGTTTAATACTTGTTTTTTCTATAGGAAGTCCTGAGTTGATGTCTGTAATTGGGACTGGAAACTCAAGTCACTAAGCAATACGACTGGCAAGCAAAAGAGATCATATGACTGCACCAACCTATGATAGCAATTCTGGCAGCTCCAGTTGCGGTTGTTTAGCAAATTGTGCATGGTCATTGAGTGCAGCATCACACGATCGCGATTTACCATTTCCTGCCAGTTTTGCCATTGACTTTGCTTGTTGGAAGTGAAGGTTGCAAATGGCAATGATGAGAACAGGGAGATGATGCCTCCTTGTTTAATGCCATTGTAATTCTGAATGGTTGCTACACGAGAGGTCTCTGAGTGAGGGCTACTGCCCATTCAAGGCAGCTCACTTGACAATTACAACTAATAAAATTCAGAGTTACACAAACGGAGAACAGCAATTAAACATCAGAAGGGCAAACTGAACAAATGCTCACTAAAATAACCCCAAAGCCCACCAACTCAGCTTTTCTGAGGTTCAAAATAAAGGACTTTTTCCTGTGGTACCACTCACTGTTTCTTAAAGAATAAGGTAAAAGGAAAGGTTCCCCTCACACATATGTGCTAGTCGTTCCTGGCTCTAGGGGGCGGTGCTCATCTCTGTTTCAAAGCGGAAGTCAGCGCTATCTAAAAATGTCTCTGTGGTCATGTGGCAAGCATGACTAAATGCCAAAGGTGCACAGAATACTGTTACCTTCCCACCAAAGGTGATCCCTATTTTTCTACTTGCATTTTTTGAACTGCTTTTGAACTGCTAGGTTCAAACTTTTGAACTGCTAGGTTGGCAGAAGCTGGGACAAGTAACGGGAGCTCACCTCGTTATGCAGCACTAGGGATTCGAACTACTGAACTGCCCACCTTTCCATCGACAAGCTCAGCGTCTTAGCCACTGAGCCATCACATCCCTCTCTCAAAGAATAAGGGAGTACAAAAAACAGCCTCCATTAGAGAATAGTCTCTAGGCAGATTTCTATAAAAGGGGCTGCCAGATTATTTAAAACTTTCTTCATAAAATGACTGGAATAATGTTTTCTAGTTTCTTCATTTGAAGAAGAATTTAAGCTAATTAAAATTTACATACTATCTTCAAGAACAATGTCACATATTATCCAAAAGATAGTGATAATGGGAACTTTAAGATTGCCATAAAAAAACTTCTTGCATTCATTTCTGGTGTACATGGGGAGCAAATGGAAATCTATTTTAATAAGTAGCTTTATTATATTAAGCATACAAAAAGTGCTGTCTCAAAATAGATTTTAATTGAAAACACACAAGGGCAATTGGCAATGAAATAGCTTTTTCTTGTTAAATTCAGACACTGTTACCACTTTCATAACTATCCAGTTTTAAAACTGTTTCTCCAACTTCAATCACCTTCTCTTTACTTTTTTTGGGCTGTATTTGAATCAGTTTTTAACTTCTGGTGACTACTGGACCAGTCTTGCAGTTTTCTCAACAAGATTTTCAGAAGTAGTTTGCCATTGACTGATTCCTAGGGCTGAAACAGAGTGACAGGCCTAAGACACTCAGATGTACTCAGACTAAGACTGTACTAAAATTCACAATCTCTTGGTTATTAATCTAGTATCTTAACTACTATACCTAATAGGTTCTCATTTACATTTTCTAGTTAAAACTAAACTTGGCATTATTGGTATTTTTCTGTAAAATTGTTAGTTAAGTTTTATTATTTCTTACAGGAACATCCCAATTAAAATATTGTATCAGTGATTAACCTATATTTTAAGTATGAAAGGTCCACATTACACTTTTTAGAAATTCAAAACAATCTTTATGGCTTTTTTCTTGTGTAAATGAATGAGATTATAATGTTCCTAATAGGAGAACTGTATCCCTTGGTTACTGAGCAACGGGTAAGTTTTAAAGACCATAATAAAACTGTTCATTTTCAGGTTTTTGAATTTCTTTAAGTGCATAATGGATCACAAACCAATAAAGCTTATTTAGAATATCACAATATGTTTACTCAGAAACTTCTACCATAGCTCCTGTTTAAATGCTGTTTCAAAGTCCTTTTTGGGTTAGGTCTGAATCATAAGTGAAGCTCCTTCCAACACTACCTTCATCTTCTTTGTGTCATCATCTGATGACCCCTAGTTATAGTAATGCATGATGGTGCCCATAAAACATCTGATAAATCAACTCCATGCTAAGAGGCCTTTAATAGATGGAATTCAATTTTTGTTTTAAAGAAGTGCTCTTCATGTTCAGGCCCAAAGGGAGAACAGTCTGCATTACTGTAAATCCTTAGAGTCTCCTTTAGAAGGTAGGCCTAGCCCTGAGATAATTTCTGATTTGCTAGCTAGACATTGTTGCAGTGGTGGGTTGCTCCCGGTTCGCACCAGTTCGCAAGAACTGGTAGTAAAAATTTGTAATAGTTCAGAGAACCGGTAATAACATTGGCTGGCCACACCCCCGAACTGGTCCCCAGCCCGGTTGCCGCTCGCTTACCCCACCCACCTCATCAGAGGCTTTTTTTTTATTTTTAAAAGCATTTTTTCTATAATCTCTTCAGCCAAAAAAATGCTTTTAAAGGAAAAAAAAGCCTCTGATGATTGTGCAGCTCAGCTGGGATAGCCAGAGGCTTCTAAAAGCATTCTGTAGGGAAAAAAATGCCTTTAAAAGCCTCTGGCGATCCCAGCTGAGTTGCCTGATTGTCAGAGGCTTCTAAAAGCATTATTTTTCTGCAACCTCTTAAGGTTGTAGAAAAAATGCTTTTAAAAGTAAAAAAAAAAAAAGTTGGCCACCCCTACCCAGTCACATTGACCCCCCACCAAGCCACGCCCACAAAATAAGTCATGCCCACAGAACCGGTAGTAAAAAATTTTAGAACCCACCCCTGCATTTTTGTGCATATTGTTCTTGATTGGGCAAAGAGACAGTCAGTCTCCCCCAAAAGCCTGATTTTTCACTTATGGTTGGGTTTCTGTAAAACAGGAGGAAAGAAGAAAGCAAGAAAAACAAGGAGCCTCCTCTATGCTGGGAATGAATGTTATATTTTTAAATAAAATTTATTTAAGAAGGCAACTAGTAAAACTAAGATGACTATAACAATTTTATTTAAAATTCTTTGTGGATTACAATTGCCTTCCCCTGTTATTTCTGTTTTCCTTTTGTCCGTACATTGTAAGGGAACAATGTACCAATGTAAAACAACTGGTGTTCTCCATTTGTTCTGGGTGTTCATCTGGGCTGATGGCAAGAAGCTACTATACAGGAGCTGGAAATCTGGAAAGCACCACAGTACATATGATATTCCTATGCATGGCTGTATGGAGAGGGGAATGAAATAAACATCATCTGGGCAATCATTACATTTTATATTCAGCACCTTCCAGATCATGGATTGCATGTTACCAATTTAAATAAAGAACAAGGATGTGATAGGCTTTCTTTGTTTTAAACTGTTTTCTTTTCATATATGCTGAAACCAAAAAGAACAGCACAATTTTAGGGAACACAATTCTATTAGTTTTAAATTTCAGGTGTTTTTTAAAAGTAATTCTAATCTATAGTTGTGTGTGTGTGTTTCACATTTGAGAGACATTTAAAAGATCATTTGATACTAATTCAATAGCAAGAATCTTTTTTCTAAAAACACAATAAATTATATTTACATGAAGGAATGAGATTATCCATTCAACATAGAATGTGACAGTATGTATGATACTATACTGTATTGAAATATATAAAGATTATGTGTCTCTTGATCACATTCAGTCATGTCCACATACATAATCAACTACAGATGTAGTGGATTATGTGATTATGTATTAAACATTGTCAGAGTAAAAATAGATTATAAACACAGTGGTCTCATAAATACCGGTTTTACCAAATCAATTTCATAGACAATGTCATTTGGAAAGCTATATTTGAGAATACCAAAGAGACAAAATTCATATTTTATATTCCAAAGCAGTTATAGGAATGCAAAGTTAATGAAATCATCTTAAAAATGGGGACAATATTCAGTGTTTCTTTTAAAATTAACTTATATTTACTAAAATGGTTTGGACTTTGTGGTGTATTACCTATTTTTATTACTGAGAATGGTGATGTTTATTGTTTGATTTTATCTATCTAATTTATTTATTTAGTATTTCATTATCCAATTATTTAATTGGATAATGAAATACTTTCCACAGACAGAAATATTATATAGCATGTTTAGAAGGGAAGATTAATTATTCTCTTCCCATCCTTGATCTTCAACTCTTTCGAGGTATTTAGACTTACTATTCATTAACTTGCAATATTTCTGACTTCCACAAATTCTTCCACAAAGGTAACAATTTATCTGTAAGAGATTAAATCTCCTCTCCTTAATCCTCAGAATGAGGGCTGTGATTTGATGAGATCTGCTTCAGAATCTAGACTGGTACCAAATTCTATACCACAATGGCGCCAACTCTATTTCATATCCCCTTTTCTTCTAGAACTAGCCTTCAGAAGAGCTGGGGGAAGAAATTTGCACATATCCCAGGCTCAATGAGAAAGGTGCAAATTATTATTGTACAAAATATTTGACAAAATCCAATTGCCAGTTCTTGGAGAAATTATACACTGTCTTTTCCAAAGTACTGCACAAATCAAAACCTAAAACATGACTGTTGCATGACCCAATTGATATAGTATATGGTCTTTTTTTCTTCACTGAAAAGATCCACGTGGAAATAAAATGGAACAAATGTATTGATGAAATAAATATTGAAGCAAAGGATGGGAACAAAAACAGATTAAGGCTTTTCTATCCTTTGATAAAATAAAATACATACTGTGTTGCTTAACACACAATTGTTCATTATTTGATATTCATACAAAGTCTTTCCATCGCATCTGCTCTTCTCTCCCTGCTGTTTCTAAGAACCAGTGGAGAAAATTGCGATGAAACTCTATTAAGAGGCTGACATTTTTATCAAGATTACAAAGGATAATCCTGTGAGCCTCTTCCCCTGAAAAATACCAGACTGCAAAAATGGTTAACTAGATTTTTCATGATAAAAGGCAGAGGGGAAATATATTATGGATTCTTTAGGAATCAGCAGAAAAAGGCTAGGCCATACATCTGTCAGAAGAATTCCACACAGAACAAAGTGTGTATTTTAGTTTTCATATCTAGATTAAATGACATATGTACAACTCACTTCATTCACACAAGTGGAAATATTGCTCATGCTTTAAATCACATTTGTTAAGTATTAAGCTAACTATACATTTGATTTGATTTAAGCCCCCAAATTTATTGGATTTATTTATTCATAATATCACAGAGTAAATTAGAGCGAGGTTCAGATTCCTGTGTAGAAGTAACAATTGTTGAATGGTTTTTGTAAAGTTTAACTTGTCTTATAAAATTGTTCTTAAACATCCTACATAGGTTGCCCTTAGGGAGAGAAAACTGTCTTGTTTAGATGTACAACATGAACAAGTCATTTAAATGTATTAATTAAATATATGGGATAATGTAAATAAACTCACACATTCTGTGTGCATTCTTCTTTTATCATGTTATGTTTGCTTGTATCTAGGAAGAACAATGAAGAAGCTACTTTATCATATTTCTTGATGCAACTCAATAAGATAAGATCGATAATACAGGTAAACACGCTTAAATAGCTCTCTGAACAGGGCTATAAAAATTAGCTGCATCAGGTTGTGGTTAGCATAATAAAAGGACTCAAATAAAATGTATTTTTCTCTGCATAACATGTCTACAGGATTTGGACATATGAAGTTGGAGGAATTTGCAGAATAGTACAAAGCTGTATCTTACTGATTTAATAACTTCAGGCAAAGAAAGAATGATACAGAATTTTGATTCTTTCAGAGTGACTGATATTAATTTTTATGCACTGCACCATCTGTCAAAAAACAAATCACACCAGACAAATCTTATTGCATTCTTTGATAAGGTGACAAAATTAGTGGACTAGAGAAATGTTGTGGATGTAATTTGAATGAACGTCTATAAGGCATTTGATAAAGTAGACCACAACTACTCTTTGATAAGATAGAAAAATGTGGGCTAGATAGCATCAGCACCAGTGGCTGACCAACTGCCTTCAATGTGTAGTCCTCAATAGAACTGCATCTATATGGAGGGAAGTATGCAGTGGGGCACCCTAAGGCTCTGTATTATGCCCAGTACTCTTCAACATCTTCATCAATGATTTGGATGAGGGGATAGATGAGAAACTCATCAAATTTGCAGGTGACACCAAGCTGGCAGGGATAGACAACACTCTAGAAGATAGCCTTAAGATACAGAAGGATATTGACAGACTTGAACATTGGGCACTATCTAACAAAATGAAATTAAATGGTGAAAAAAGTAAGATTCTACATTTAACCAAGAAAAACCGAATGCACAGGTATGGTAGAGATGGTAGCCGGCTCAATAGTAGTAAATGTGAGAGGGATCTTGAAGTCCTTGTCGACAATCACTTAACTGGCTTATGAGCCAGATGTGTGGTGCAACTGCCAAAAAAATCAATGCGGTTCTAGGCTGCATTAATAGAGGGATAGAATCAGTGGTGGGATTCGGGAAAATCAATTGTTAAATTGCTGGCTGGCCTCACCACATCCCACCCCGCCCCTTCCAGGAGTCCCCACGTGCCCCGTTTTGGCTCCCTGTAAGTGCAGGGAGACCTACTAGGCCCAAAATGGGACGTGGGGTGGTGCGGCTCCCCACTGCAGCCCGTTTTTTCTCCCAGGCGGGTGCAGGAGGCCAAGTGCTGCCTGTCACACCCCCTGGCCATGCCCACCATGGCCACACCCACCCAGCCGGTCATTAGGGCAGACAACTGATTGTTAAATTATTTGAATCCCACCATTGGATAGAATCAAGATCACATGAAGAATGAGTACCACTTTATAATAAGACCACACTTGGAATACTGCATCCAGTTTTGGTCACCATGCTATAGAAAAAGATGTTGAGACTCTGAAAACAGTACAGAGAACAGCAACAAAGATGATTAGGGGACTGGAGGCTAAAACATATAAATAATATGCATGTCTAGTTTAAAGAAAAGAAGGACTAGGGGTGACAAGATAGCAGTGTTCCAATATCTAAGGGGCTGCCATAAAGGAGGAGTCAACCTGTTCTCCAGATCTGAAGGCAGAACAAGAAGCAATGGATGGAAACTAATCAAGGAAAGAAGAACCTACAACTAAAGAGAAATTTCCTGACAGAGCAATTAATCAGTGGAACAGCTTGCCTCTAGGAGTTGTGAATGCTCCAACACTGGACGTTTTTAAGAAAAGGTTGGACAACCATTTGTTTGCAATGGTATAGGGTTTCCTGCCTGAGCAATGGGTTGGACTAGAAGACTTCCAAGGTCCTTTCCAATTCTGTTATTCTTTATTTCTACGTATTCCATTCAAGCAAAAATGTTTTGTATACTACTAGCATGGAATCTGTAATACACAATAGTACCTTAGATTTTCTTTATTTTTCTGCACATACAATGGCACATATAGGCAGCGGGAGGCTTTGCCCACCTGCCCAGACGTCTCTGTGCATGTGCAGAGGCTTCTGTGCAAGCGCAGAAGTGTTGCGTGTGCATGCAAATGCACATGCATCCACGAGTAAACCGGTAGTGACGGGATTTGAAACTCACTACTGATCGCTAGATCAAAATTTAAAACAGGATTATTGCTCTCTTTTCCTGAAAGGATTATTTCTGCTATTCATTTCTATATTTAAAATGCCATTTAAAAAATAAATTAGGTTCATATCTCTTCCCAAGCACAATTCAAATTGTTGGTCTTCTTTTTTTTGTAGGCACATTGCCTGGGAAGATTGATCTGGTCAACTCTTCTTTGGTAACAGTTTAATCTTGCCCTGGCTTGATTGTTTCAATTTTAGAATGGTTTTAAGATCAGTATGTTTGCATGCTACTGTGTTGATTAATTAAAGCATTTTATTACAATTTCCTTGTCTTACAAAGAGTTCTTCAAAGAGCTAAGGTCAAACTCAAACAATAATGTGCATGTGTATACAGTTGAAACCTTCAATCGTGTCACATACACACACACACACACACACACACACTAAAAATTAAAAGCTAACTGAAATGAGAACATTTTCACTGTCTTATTAATCACAGAATAATATTTATATTGATGGGAATGTTCTAAAAATAATAGAAAATATTCTAACAAATATATTAACAAATATTCTAACAAATACATTATGCAAAGCCTATATTATAGACTTTGCATAATGTCACTTCTTTTCATATGTAGAATTCAGTGCAACCCCATGAAACTAAATCAACAAGTAAGCTAATTAGGCTTGCCTAGAAGGATGTTTCGTTGACCCAGTTACATGCCATGTGGTCTCAACTTCCCATTATTTCCTCACCTATGTTGGATCCTCAATTAGATAAAACATTTTTTGATAGCAACCATGCATCTAAAGTAATATTTGCACTGAACTTGGCAATTTACATCCCGTTTAATTAGCAAGTATAATTAAGCTGAAGCATTTGATGTAAGTACCATTTACCTCTGCAGAACACAGTTATTCTATCTGTATTTTTAATTGCTAATTAATTGGATAATTGTTTTTAATTTTGGCTTTGAATTTAATTCCTTGTTTTGATTTTTATTAGGCTTTATATTCATTATGACTTTATTTTAAAGTTTTTATAATAAGAGAGAAAATAAAAAAAATGGGAAAAACAAACATGAGAAAGAAAAAAATGAAAGACACATTAAGGATGTATAAAATATAAAAATTATGTAAAAATTATCAAGAAACTGAAATAAAAATAAAGAATACTTCACCTTTACTTTTATAGAAATATTGAATAGAACAGATAAATGTAAAACAATATCAGTTTGGTTATTTAAAAATAAATATTAAAGAATATATATATTCCAAATCTGAAAATAATTAATTCTAAATTAGTATTCCATATTTATGTAATGTGGGGGCATAAATTATCTTAAATAGAATTACTTTGACTGAGTTAATTGAATGATATGAACTACACAGGACTTTATTTCTGTTAGAAATATGTGTATTTCTGTGTATTAATACATTTCAATATCTGAGATTTATATTAGTAAAGAATAAAAAATAGTTTAATATTCTTAATCATTTCAGATTCAATCAGTTTCATTGGAATGATGATGCTGGCTCTTAAAGAAGGTATGTATTAGAATTATTTGAATACTAATCTGGAAAATTATTTCTCAGATCAAAGTTGGCAGTCTTAATTCTCCTCTTGCTAATTATCCCAGTGTTGGGATGAATGTTCCAAAGGCCAGGGGTACAGGGAAAGAAAAAGCTGAAATAGTCAGAAGCACAGAAACAATCATGTGATTTTTTTTTTAACTTAATGACCATCGTTTTCAAATGCGGATTATCTGTATTTATCTTAATTAAGAAAAATAAACTAAGAGAGCACTTGATTTTTGTAGTATTTTACTTTTCAGAATATATATTTAATGTGGGAAGTCAATGCCATGTAATCTGCTGCAATGAATAAGAATTGTATTTAACATATAGCATGTTATGTATTTATATACTACATACATAGAAAAACACACACGTGTGTATGTATACTATATGTTAAATACAACTCTTGTTCATTGCAACAGATATTGTAGAGAAGATTACATTTTAGCCATTGTTTATCCATTGCAGGATGAAGCCCTCTTCTTTCATCCTTTTTTATCAAATGGGATCCATTCTATGACTGCCTTGGTCTACCTGCCATCAGTAGTTCTTGCTATATGACCAGCCCGTTTTCATTTCAATTCTTTTACTGTCTTGATGGCATTGTATATTTTCATTGTTCCCTCATCTGTGTGCAAGTCTTTCTACCTTGTCTTGTGATTTCCATGGCTTTTTGCACAATTCATAGCTTTTGTATCAATTGTGAGGTTAGTATCCATGTTTCACCAGCATGTGTTAGAGCAAATAGCACACACTGATCAAAAACTTTTCTACTCAGGCATAGGGGAAGGTTGTTCTTGAAAATGATGCTTGCCAAATGCCTGCCAACTACATTTAACATGCCTTTACAATTTCCTTTATTGTATCACCTGCTATTGAGATCCATTAGCCAAGGCATACATAGTGGTATACTACATCTAATTCTTCTCCAGATATAATTTTTTCTTTCTTTGGTAGATGCTACAAGTTATGGATTCCTCTTATACATAAACTACATAATTTTGAACACTGTACACTAAAATCTCAGTTTTGTGGACCACTTATGTATGTATGTATGTATGCACATACACACATATACACACGAACGACACATTTTTAATTTGGGCTTCACACCCCATTTAATATCTATTGAAGTAAAGATTTGTCCATTAAACTGAAGTTTTATTGCAAATGAAGGCATTTATGAAACTGTGGGTAATTAAACATAAGATACACATTGACATAAAAGATGTAAGCTTAGATTTAATAGATGGCCCACCAGCAAATAGTGCATTAAATCAAGATTCTATTTTCTCTAGATCAAATATAGTGAAATCTCAGTTTACTAGACCACTTGTGGGGAAGGTTATCTCCTATTTCTAAATGTCTATTAGATTAAAAATTACATCATTCATTTCACCAGCTTAATAATACCAGAATGCAAATGACATAAATCACCATGGATAATGTAACATTAATGTAAATTTCACTCATTCAGACTATTTTAGATGCAGTAGATTTGCAGTAGAATTTGCAGACAGTAATATGATCTATTGGCTCTAGCACCTGTTAAATTAGGATGCATTAAATTCAGGCATTGTTGTATTTCAGTTTGACCAGTTTACAGCTTAGCTATATATTGTTTACTAGGATTTTTGGATGCTTTATCACAATACTCCAGATTCAGCCATAAAAGTCCAAAACTCTTAACTGAGTTTAGCCATGTTTCTACTGTACAGGAAGTTGTTTAGATTGCTTTCTAAATGAAGGTGGGAACTTAGGTTACTCAATCACAAAGTGTTGACTAGGTAAAATGTCAGTGGGTTAAATACAATGAATTGAACAGTGTGACTTCTTCCCAAGGTGTAATTTGAATGAACTTTATATGTGGATGCCTGCAGATGAGCAACAGGGCTCTTGCACACAAATCTGAAGGATGTTTCTGAAGGCAGATTAAAATCAAATGCCTGCTTTGTTATGTATTGGACCACGTATAGCAAATGTCTCCTATCATTAGCTTCCCACTTCTTATGAACACTGCCACACTTCTAAATTTTTTTCTTTTCTTGGATTCATCTCTCTTTCTCATCCCTTATCTGTAGAGACTGTATACTGACAAAGGAAAGCCCTTTTTTGGTACCATAAAACTTAGGCTTTGTAAACTGTCCTGGGAAAACTGGCTTTGAGGGGTGACATACATATTTTTCAGATATAAACTTCAACATGTATAAAGCAACTTCAAAGACAACTCTTTAACGCAAAAACTCATACATTTTCTAAGGTGTTATTGGCCAATAACTGCTGGTCCTGAGGGGGGAAAAAAACCCTTGCACGAAACAGATGCATCATGAAAGGAGTTTACATTAAGCAGTGGTTTGAAGAAATCCTAAAAGTTACCGATATGAACTCAGTGAAATGAAGCTTCGGTTTTCTGAGATATGGAAGGATCTTATATGCTGATGCAAATAGCATTAAGCTGTCAGCCTTTTTTTAACATGAGAAAATACACTTCTGGAAGGATCAGAGCAGCAATTTTGGCCAGGAGTGCTGTTTCCCACCATTTCCTCCAAATTTCCTCCAAATGATCTCTTTGCACCTGACTTCTCTCACAGAGCCCCAAATACATATCTAAATTCATACATAGTGCACATAAACTGTTAAAAATTAAGCACTATTTATGTCTCAACAGAAAGACGTGTAATTTGGATTTAGAAAATACAAGTCTTTCTTTCTCACTCTCTTGCCGCCTGTTTTACCTTTCTTTGAACTAGCTTCTTGAAGCCTTGCCAAGCCTCTGCACCGCCTTCCCTTATTTTAAAATTCTAGAATCCTAGATTTAAAAGGAGACTTTCTATACACAGGGCAAGAATCCAAATTGTTCACAGACTCCATCCCAGTTCTGGTTCAACATCTTCTAGCACAGCAGTCACCAACCGGTGGTCCATGGACCACCGGTGGTCCATGAGAAATTTTTGGTGGTCCACAGAAAAAATATTTGCATTTTAAATATTGTACTAAACACTATTTAACTTTTTAAAAAATCTGCATTAGTGGTCCATTGGATTTAAAATTATGAATTTAGGGGTCCCTGAGATCCAAAAGGTTGGTGACCCCTGTTTTAGCATACCACATCCTCAGCAATTAATACCATTGTTGGACCACTCTTAGAAAGTCTTTTCTAGTATTAGTGCAGAATTTAAGGCCATCCTTCTCTTTCTATATTTCTATATCTCTTTCTCTTTCTATATTCATTTTTGGTGACACTCTTCAAAGATTTAGAAAAAGTTATCATCTCCCTGAAAAGTTGGGGGAGGGAGATGTTGCACTGAAGAAATTCATGATCTTTCCTTTCCTGTTCCTTGCTGCCTTCCTTCCTTTAAATGGCTCCCATGCCTACATCCATTTTATATATGTGCTCAGAGATGATGCTGTTTAAACACCAAAAGGAGGATCACTTGGAGCATTTTTGGCAGACCAGAGAAACAGCAATTAGTGGCAACCAATGTCTTGCCTGAGGGCATCAGTGTGCCCTGAGATTCTTCCACTGGTATCCACAAGGCTTTCTGACTCATCTGATTAACAGTGATTATGTTATTATAATAGAAACCAGCATGCAATAATGCAAAGCAATGCCTCTTGAAACCCTGAAATGTCTGACTAGTGTCACAGACCCATCTTGAGAGTCTAATTCAGGTTCTTGTAAATTAATGTTTTGTTACTGTCCATATAAGCATTACAGTATGGTAATCATTCTGCTAAAAGCAAATACGTTATGATAAGACACTTTGTGATAGTACCTCTCAAAATTTCAAAAGGTAGCTCCATCCTGAAATAGTTGTATGTTCTTGGAGCAGACAGTATCACATTCCCTAACGATAAAAGCATAGTTTAGTGGGCAACGGAGTTGAAGAAATCAGTTTTTTCTACATAGGTTTCATTAAGAACAATCCTGAAACAATGTGCATATTGCTAAGAAGAGGTGGGGTTTTTTGCTCTTAAATGTATTTGTTTTGCATAACTGTGTCACGGCACTGAAGAAAATATAACAAAATAGTTTTAGAATATTGAAAGTTCAGAGTATGAGAGTATTTTAGAAGTTCCAGTTTTGCTCCTATTTAGTATCTTTTTTCAATATCAGTATGTAAGGCAGCACATCTTTACATGAGAATATCCAAAAGAGTTACAGCATCAATTGACAGAAATTCTTAGTCTTTCTGTTTATTTGTATCTCTAATAAAATCTTTATTCAGGGACAAATTACTGTATGTAATTAAATGGAAGATAAGGCTAGAAAAAACTAAAATGGAAGAAAATGCTTTAACATGCTCAGCTAGCATGATATCACAGCTCCTAACTACAATGTAAGAAATGAAAAGAAATAAGATTGCAATAAAAAAAAAAAGTAAAATATTAAACAGGTTAGGTCAGCAGTGGGGATGAACAGAGAGCAGAAAGACTGATGATGCATCAACTAGAATGCCAGAGATAATTGACAGCAATCATGCAGAACCTGAATATTTTCTCTTTTCATTATTGGGATTCCCTCCTTTATTTAAATGATAATACCTTGACAGTTTGTAATAAAACTTCTGGAATACCATCAAAGTCTCTTTTAAGAGATGTACAGATAACCAAAAAGTTTGTGGGGGAAGCAAGATTTGGCGGATACACTTCCCTCCTCTCTGGTGGGAAAACCTTCACTGAGACAGATTTCTATTCGTTGGACTTCAGGATGGAACCCACGCTTTGAAAATACCATCACAAAGCTATAAATACTTTTTATTTATAGCACTATATAGTATACCATTCACAATCAGCAGATGAAGATAGGAAGAGATGTTAATCTTTGTATTACGTCTTTTACTGTATGTTATGTGAAAGTGTTTTATGACCTAACAAAAAAAGCTAGCTCTACTGGAATATAACTCAGAGTAGTGCTGCACCCAGCATGCCATCTGCTGTGCTCGGTCCTGGATAACCTCATCTGTAGCAGACGTCAGAGGGGCAGATTTCTTGTGTGTTGGACCTAAGGCCTGCTTGATGCCATCATACAACCTCTTGATGTTGCCTGTGTCAGTTGTTATCTGGATCTGAGAGCAAAGCTGCAGCCAATAATTATTAGCACATCTCCTGGCAGTCTGTTGGACTTTGCTACGAGCAGCTTACAGAACCTGTAGGTTGCGCTCATTGGAACGGGCTTTATTGCAATTAGAGCTCTCCTTTTTTCCTCGATGGCTGGCGTCAACTCCTCCGAATGGGCTTCAAACCTATCTGCTGTCTTTCTGATCTCCTTACCAAATACTGACAAGGCGGTATTATAAACAGCATTCTTGAAATATTCCCATCATTCAGATGCATTTACTTCAGCTGGACCTGGGAGAGTTTCCTTGAGTGTTTGTGCAAATTCCTCCACTTCGCCCTGATTGTGGGTCTTGTTGATGTCAATTTGTGGTATTCCTTCCTTCTTCGAGTGATGCAGTCTCTTTGTTTGCAGTTTTTTTCTGCTGCACACCAAGGAGTGGTCTGTAATCGCAATCAGCACCCTGAAAGCTGCGTGTTATTGTAATATTGGAGAGGTTGGAGCGTCTGATTAAGAATCAAGTCGAGCTGGTGCCAATGCTTCGATCTTGGATGTCTCCAAGAGACTCTGTGTTGAAGCTTTGTTTTAAAGTATGTATTGTTAATGCAAAGACCATAGTAGCAACAAAACTCCAGCAGTTGTTGGCCATTTTTGTTAATCTTTCCAATGCCAAACTGACCTAAACAAGTGGGCCAAGAACTATAATCAGCTCCAACTCTGGCATTAAAATCGTCAAGGATAAACAGTGGTTCTTTCTCAGGGATTTTCTTGATAGTAGTAGCCAGCTCATCGTAGAATTTGTCTTTGGATTCTACTGAAGATGATAATGTTGGAGCATATGTGCTAATAAGAGTAACCAGCCCTGCTGATGAGTGGAGCTGCAAGGACAGAATTCTTTCACTTCCTGCAGCAGGTGGAGTAATGGATCCTAGTAGGGCATTTCTGACCGAGAAGCCAACCCCACATTCCCTAGACTCATTTGATGGTTTTCCCTGCCAGAAGAACAAGAAGTTTTTCTCCTTAACAGATCCCGAGTCTAACAGTCTTGTCTCTTGAAGGGCAATGATGTCCATCTGCAGTCTGCTCAACTCCATATCAATGACAGCTGTCTTACGTACGCCATCCATCTCTTGTAAATCGTCAGAAAGGCTGGTGGTCATTGTCCGAACATTCCAGGTGCCCAACTTTAGGGCTAAAGTTTTCTTATGTTTGTTGCATGGTGCAAAGTTATCGATCTGCTTGTCGGCTTTGACCCTAAATCCCACACACCCTGTGAGGTTAACAGACTGTGGCGGGGCAGCACTTTACTGGCTGGGGGCTGCCCAGCTTAAGGTGGGTGGTAACTGCCCAATGAAGTACAGTGACCTCTTCCTGGTCACTGGTCACGCTCTACACCAATCAAGCAAAGACTTATAACCGGTAACTGCCACTTCCCATGTTGTTTCAATGCTGTATGCAAAGCTGGAGTGTCCTCTCCAGAGCACGAGGCCTGGGTAGATTAATATGGAGGATAGACTGTTACCCAAGCAGCAGATTCCCCCCCTCTCCACGTCGCTGAAATATCCAATGGAACGGCAAAGCTGATACAATTAGTTCCAGCTGCATTGCAGGAGTTACCAGAATGTGATTGTACACATTCACAAACTGCTTCTGGGACTCCACTCCGGATTTTGCCTCGAGGTTGACTCCTGAAGCCTTTTCCTGTAGTAGATATATAGCCTTTTCCTGTAGTAGATATAGCCAGATATAATCGGAGTTTCCCTTCTCCTAGAAGATGGTTCTGCCGTTTTATCTGCCGTTGAGGCATAAAGCCCTCTTCCACCTTCAAAACAGTTGACCATCTTCTCCTGTAATCCTGGATAGGGGCCCTTAGGAGGTGCTACCAGCTGGACCAAAGTTTTTTTTAGAGAGGTATTACTCCTCTAGCATTCCTCCTCACTCCAGGACTCCTGCTCCAGGTTTTGCCTCAAAGTTTGACTCCTGAAGACTTTCCCATAGATGGGTATAGCCATAAGGCAGTGGAGGTTTGAGATTGGAGTTTTCCTTCTCCTACATAAGTTGCCTTCCAAGGCTAGCGGACACCATCTAACCGGTTTTTCCAACGCACACAGCTAACAAGACTTCCCACTTACACTCAATTGAACAGCCACTCTCCCCTCCCCCTAGAAACAAGCAGATTCATTCATGAGGTGAACTGGAGCACCTTCCTCCCTGCAGTCACATGATTCACTCACTCAAACAGACACCCCCCCTTCCCCTTAAAACAAGCAGATTTACCCATGAGGAGAGCTGGAGAACTTTCCTCCCTGCAGTTGCATGATTCACTCAAGGCTTTGATTATTCTTGAGGAAAAATATTGAACAGTTTAGTGCATATATTGCGGACAAGAAGCCACTTCTAAATCAAGATCAGAAAAAAGCATACCAAATGATCATGGATCAGCTAGCAAAACAACAAGGTGGTATCATTTTACTTGATACTTCTGAGGGCACAGGGAAAACATTTTTAACTAATTTAATTGACGCCGAAATCAGGGCTCAGGGTGAAATTGTTTTTCCTGTCTAATACAGGATTGGGATAAATAAATACCCGGGCAATGCTGGGTTATCAGCTAGTGTCATGTAAAAAAGAACATTCCCCAACCCCCTCCCCAAAGTTTACCAATCAGCAAAATGAGAATTTGGGCAAAAACTGAAAAGAGCAGCATCTTCATTCATTCTAATTAGCCTAAATCTCAGCAGTGATTACACATCCACAATAATGCAGAAACCTATAACTTGTGGAAATAGCTGCAGCTGCTCCTGAGCAGGGAATTACATACCTGCACCCAGAACTCGAAATACTTCATTGCATAAAAGCTGGAAGGTGCTAATTGGCCTGAGATGTGCAGCAGACTGGGAAGATTGCACTAAAGCAGGGAAGCATGTCCTAAAAACAGAACTTGGTCAATGAAATAATACATGCAAATGTCCACATGTATCCACATACATGCACATCGTTGGACTTTTTCATATACAGACAACATTCTTATGCACTACTCTAAATCCAAAAACATATACACAATATAGACAATACATAGTTACATACATACATACATACATACATACATACACACACACACACACACACACACACACACATACACTCACACACTGCCACAAATGTGTAAAAACCCAGCTGTGTTGAACGTGAGAAACGAACACCTCCAAAATACTCATAGGCAATGCCTTTATTATAGCACTTGAAATTTTATGGAATAGTTGAAAGCTCTCGAGTTCCAAAATCTTTATCAGATGAAATAGGACCCAGGAGTTGGAGAAAGAGTTGGAATAGCACACAATTCGTTGGTTGCCGGTGTGCTTCTGAGTGCAATTCAAGATACTAGTGATGACCTATAAAGCCCTTCATGCTTTGGGACTGGGTTATCAAAGGAACTGCATCTTTCCAATCACATCTATTCAACCCATTAGGTCAGGCAGAACAGGTATACTTCAGATCCTATCTACCAGGGAATATTATCTCATGGGGCCTAAAAAGGAAAGCCTTTTCTGATGTGGTTTCTGCCCTGTAGAATGTCTTCCCTTCCCTAGATTGGCCTTGTCCCTGCTGATCTTGACCAATATACATAGGGACCAGTGGTGGGTTGCCCCCGGTTCGCACTAGTTCTATAGAACCGGTAGTAAAACTGGAGGGAGGCTCCACCCACCGATCCCGATGTCATCAGAACGCTTCTGCGCATGTGCAGAAGAGTGCGCGCACGGCCCCATTGCGAACCGGTAGTAAAGGTAAGTAGAACCCACTCCTGATAGGGACATTGCCCAGCTAAGAATATCCTGCATGGAGGAGTAGGAAAAAGTCCCTCCAAGTTGATGTCAGAGGTTGGTATAACAGTTATAAGAAAGGCCTATTTGATATTGTTTCTGCCAAAGGATAGCAGGTATTAAAGCAAAAGGTATATTTACTTTTCCCAAAGAAAGATACAGCATATTTGTTAATCTTTTGTTGAATAAATTATTGCAAAGTCATTTTTAATATCCCTTTTTCAATTACATTATCTTTATATATTGTTTGAATCAAGATAAATATTGATCTTTACATAGGATGCATTTAATTTTTCGTGTTTGTGTTTATGCTTTATGAATGACCATATTATGCAATTTGTAAGAATATCGGTAACATGGTGTCAAAATTCCAAATACAGCCTCTATCTCACAAAGCTGTCCCCTCTACTAAATTATCAACTTCTGTTTACAACTCACAATGATAAATCAAAATTATACCGGTTTAGCTCAAAATGTGAGCCAATATTTTTCACTGCTAATTTAAAACATTAATTTTAATCAATTTAACCTCAGGTCTGTGGACAATATTCATTTGTTCCCAAACATTTTTAAAGTTTGTTTTATAGTAGATAATTTGTGTGCCTCTTACTGTGTAACCTATATTATATTTATTTATTTATACTGCCTTGGGATTCTATGTAGATGAAGATTAATTCAATTTAATTCATTGAATTTGCAAATCAAATTAATTCAATGAATTAATCAGCAGGTTTGTACAGGTTCAATAATGTATTAGTTTTTGAAATCAATTATTCTAATCTGTTAATACAATTCCCATTCCAACTTCCAAGAAGGTCTCTCCTGATTCTTTATAAGGTGCCCACAAGCTGAAATAATCTTTGAATGGTTTGTGTTGTTGATAACAGAATGTAGTTTTGTTAGGATGGATGATGCCAATCCTTTCAATTACCTCTATTTCTGGTTGCAAAGGAAACTAACAGTGTGATGAAGCTGCTAAAAAGGCATAATTTATTTTGAGGGAAATTAAGAGGAGCACAGAGTTTAGATTGCATGAAGTAATTGTCCTAACCCCTATTCTTGGAACAATGTTTCCAGTCTTGAATACCACACCAAGATGATGAAGAGTCCAAAAATCAAGTCCTATCAGGAATGTTTAAAGGAACAGGATATGGTTAACAAGCTTTGTTTATCATGTGTATGAAGCAGTGGTGGGGTTTAAAATTTTTTTACTACTGGTTCTGTGGCTTGGTGGGAGTGGCAGGGGAAGGATACTGCAAAATCTCCATTCTCACCCCACTCCAGGGGAAGGTTACTGCAAAATCTCCATTTCCTCCCGATCAGCTGGGTGGCAGAGAATAGATGGGGGCGGGGCCAGTCAGAGACAGTATTTACCGGTTCTCTGAACTACTCAAAATGCCCGCTACTGGTTCTCCAGAATTGGTCAGAACCTGCTGAATACAACCTCTGGTATGAAGGGCAATATGATAAAAGTTTTCATATGTGTAATGAACTGTCATTTAGAAGTGGGAAGGAGCTTATTATAGGAGTAATGGGTTGAAAGTAAAAGAAAATTGACTCAGGTTAGATGTTAAGATTTTTCTCACTAAGAACTGTCAACTGTTGGAACAGGCTACCTCATTAAGTGGTATGTTACTCTTCGCTGGAAATCTCTGAAGTAAGAGTAGTAAAGAAATGTTTTACTAAATTTTTCTTGCAACAAGCAAGTGTTGGTCTAGCACTAAGCACCAATCAACTTTATGATTTTACTGTGTGATCCTTTGAAAGTCTGCAAGGTACCATAAAATTTGCAATGTATTAAAACCAACATCATGTATATTTAGTAAACAATTGTAAATATTTCTAGAAATCATTAATGCATCCAAACCTATGGAAGGTTCAGAGTATAGGTTTCTCAATGTATTTCTCCTTGGATTCATTGGGTTTGTATTATGTCGCTGAACTTTCTTATGTGGTTTTAGTGGTGACAAAATAATATAACAAAACATGTAAAGAGGGTATATGTTAGATTGTCAGCATAGGATTGAAGGGCAGATGGAGTAAAAATCTTTTTGTTTTGGCAAATGACACAAATTGCACCTTGGGGAAAACAATTTAATTTAGGAAAATTGAGTGGGGAAAAGGGTAAAATCTCCTCTAAAAGGGTTAAGATCCCAATCAAATCTCCATCTCCTTCTTTTAAAAGGAAATGCAGGAGTTGGTTTATGTGTGTTATGGAACCCTGTGCTCTCTTACCACAGCAAAAGATTAACGAGAAACCAACACAAAATAATAAGCAAACTGTTTTTCTATAGGTCTGCTATATTCCAATGTACAGTCATTCAATGTTATCATTGCTTGAGTTCACCTACATATGTTTGTATAGCTTTAATTACAGCTAATTAGATCAGACTGGGTTAAATAACTTGACATTTAATGTTCTATATAAAAATCCATCATACTCTCTATCAGTTTGCAGATGGGAAATCTATTCAAACTATTACTATTCACATTATGGCACAGAAGTCTGAGGCAAGCTTTAACAAAGCCTCAAGATGAGGCAGTTTATGAGATTTATATTAAGATTTAAAATGGTAAGCAACAGGCAACCAATGTGGTGAAGGAATTATATAAAAAAAGCCTTGTTGTTACTGTAAACAAATACTACCAGCTCAGGAATGTGTGCATTCCTCAGCAGTGTGCAGCGGCAGCTAAAAGAACCAACACAATCCTAAATTGCATTAACAGAGGGATACAATCAAGATCAAGTGAGGTACTAATACCACTCTATAAAGCCCTAGTAAGACCACACCTAGAGTACTGCATCCAGTACTCTGGATAAAAAAGATGTTGAGATTCTAGAAAAAGCGCAGAGGAGAAAAACCAGGATGATTAGGGAACTGGAGACTAAAACATATGAAGAACGGTTACAGGAACTGGGCATGGCTAGTCTAGGGAAGAGAAGGACCAGGGGAGACATGATAGCAGTATTCCAATATCTGAGGGGCTGCCACAGAGAGGAGGAGGTCAAGCTGTTTTCCAAAGCATCTGAAGGCCAGACAAGGAATAATGGATGGAAACTGACCAAGGAGAGATTCAACCTAGAAATAAGGAGAAATTTTCTGACTGTGAGAACAATCAACCAACAGAACAGCTTGCCTTCGGAAGTTGTGGGAGCTTCATCACTGAAGGCTTTCAAGAAAAGATTGGACTGCAATTTGTCAGAAATGGTATAGGGTCTCCTGCTTGGACCAGATGATCTATAAGGTCCCTTCCAACTCTGTTAATCTGTTAAAAAAATCATAGCTCCTGCTCTTAGGTATAGTTATGTAAATACACTTCCTATCACAGCTACTACTTGTAAATAGCTGTAGGCAGTGGTCGGATTCAAGTAATTAAACAACCGGTTCTCTGCTCTAATAATTTCTTCCAACAACCAATTTGCCAAACTGCTCAGAAAGTTAACAACCGGTTCTCCCAAAGTGGTATGAACTGGCTGAATCCCATCATTGGCTGTGGGTCTCTCCTTACAAGGAAGTACAAGCCCATCAAAACTCCTGTCTCTTATTGACCAACAGCAATAATGAATAATGGTGATAATGAAGAGATAGAAACACCTCTTGATACCTATTGTTCATATGAAATAATTCATTTCAAATTGGAAATATACCCCATTTTTACCAACTTTCAGTAATGAACGAGAACTAAAAATCATTTCATTCATACTAAGAATAAAAATGCCTCCTGAGATATCTGTTTACAGGGTGATTTTAAATAATGTCAACAGGAGCCTCTTGTCTAGAGCCAATAGAATTTGTAAGGTAAATCGTTAGAAACAGAAATGAAAGTTGCAAATGAAAATTTTTCTTGCTTCTTTCTCTAATTATCATCTTCTCTATACTTAAGTTACCATGACAATTATATATATAGAGAGAAGATTCTGTGTTTATATTCAATTGTAACTAAACTATTACCAAAGTATTAGCAGGTTTTACGAAATTCAAAGCAATATAGCTTACTTTTTATTTTTCAGAATGTATTGTCCCACCATTACATATAGTTTATTCCTAACTACAATGCAAAAGAAATGTTTCTCATTTCAGAGAATTTACTAAACATTGTGTCACATTATCCCAAAGGGGATTTTTCAAAGGCAAGTGGACTTTATTTTTCCTTGAAGACATTTTGCTTCAACATAAATCATAATATACAAACAACAAAGTTATATTGAAAAGAAGCTATGGAAATAGGTAAAAGGAAAGATGAGAAGGATGATACCACGTTTCCCTGAAAATAAGACCCGATCTTATTTTCTTTTGGGTCCCAAAATAAGCATCAGGTCTTATTTTCAGGGAATGTCTTACCTGCTTTCCTTAGGAGCACCGTAGCCAGGCCTCCCAAGCCCAGACAACTGTTGCACTGCTGCCCGACTTCTTCAGCTGCTCGCAGCCAGATGCCTCTGGCTCGTTGCGCAAGTGCCACCAGTCACGGCAGGAGGATGTGTGGTGTGTTGGCCCGTTGTATGTGAGAGCAGTGGCACTGGTGCGACCTGTCATGCGATCTCCGGAAGAAAGAGGCAGCAGCTGCATGATGTGCCGCATGGCATCCGGCTGCGAGCAGCTGTGAGCAGCCACAGATGAAGTCAGGTAACGGCGCAACAGGTGTCGGGATGTAGGAGGCCTGACTGCAGCAATCCTAAGGTAAGTAGGTGTGGGACATGTGGGGCAACTCCCCCCCCAGTTCAAGACTGAAATAATACCTTGTCAAAAACAATTATATCTTACCCAATCAAAGAAATAATTATCAGAATCGTTGTTTTTTAAATATATTCCAATATTATATAAATATATAATTGTCTGGTTTGGCACAGCAACCAAGCAAGACAGACACAGACTTCAATGGATAGTTAGTACTGCAGTAAAAATAATTGCAACCAACCTGCCTTCCACTGAGTGCCTGTATACTGCATGAGCCAAAAAGAGGACTGTGAAAATATCTACAGACCTCTCACATCCTAGACATAAACTGTTTCAACTTCTTCCCTCAAGTCAACATTATAGGGCATTATTTGTTGATAACTAGGAAGAGCAATTGCTTGAGCCCATATAAGAAATCTGAATTGGCCTATGTAAGCTGAATGCTACAAATCGCCAGTGATCACTGCTTTTGTGCTCTAACATTTATCATACCTGACCTGTTTTTGTTGTAAATGACTCCCTAGGATTTTGGTACTGTCCTTGCAGCAAAACTATGAAGTGAGTTCAAAATGAGAAAGATAAAGATTGTCATGGATTTGGATGTATTAATCTCAATTTAAGAACTATTTTGTCTATTTTAGCTTGTTATTTCCTATCCTATAGAACAATGATGGCGAACCTTTTAGGCACAGAGTGCCCAAACTGGAA
Organism: Masticophis lateralis; assembly: GCA_030761175.1. Lineage (NCBI taxonomy): Eukaryota > Metazoa > Chordata > Lepidosauria > Squamata > Colubridae > Masticophis > Masticophis lateralis. Next base: position 119,201,019 of record JAUDYJ010000001.1, read on the forward strand.
GCCATGCACATGTGCCCACGCATATGCCAGAGCGCTGGAAACCTGACAACCAGCTGGCCAGCGTGCATGAGCACCTTGGAAATCCTGGCTGAGCTGGGGTGATGGCACACGTGCCCACAGAGAGCTGTTCTGATCCAGCCTTAGCAGAAGCAAGAAATTCCTTGTCACAAAAACCCCCTCTTAATTTACCTCTTGTGAATTAATTGCATTCACCCACTGAAAATTATAGGCAAGAGTCCTACGGCAGCAACAAACCTTATCAGTTCCTTGCGATAATTGCAAGGCTGTGAGCTCCCAGCCGAAAGGCTACAAATTAAGTTCTGGCAAGCAGTCTTTGTTGCATGAAACACAATGAGCAAAATTTCCAGAAATACTAACTGTTGTTTCCTACGACAACCACTCCCCTTTCCTTCTATTTATTCCCCAGCCAGGGAGGGGCCATTCAGCATCCATGTGTGCTTTGCTTCCTGAGTCAACTCCTTGTCCTCCATTGTTCACCTCTCCTAACTGCTCTGGACATACGTGCATCTGGAACAGGCCCCAGCTGTTCTTTCTCCTCACTCATCTCAGCCTCCAAAGGCAGCTGCCTCTCCAGTGGCTGGGAAATGTTGGATGGCCCTGACTCTATCTCTGCGTCCGATGCAGAGCATCCATCAAAGCCTACCCCAGACTCCAGAACTGGCCCAAATTCCTCCCCAATCTCCTCATTGTCCAAGTCTGCTGCCAGTTCTGCTGGCAGCTGGTGGGCCACAACAAAGGGCTCTGCATGCCACCTCTTCTATAGAACAAAATAGACAGTTAAATAGGTATTGTGTATAGCAGCTAAAAATGAATTTTTAATGTTTTAGAGCAGAGTTCCCCAAACTTTCTGGATTGGTGGCCTGGAACAGGGGGAGCGGGGAAAGGATGGTTTTGTGGGAGGGGCAGGAGCATGCATGGTTGTGCGTGCAAGCACCCATTGCTCCTGCGAGTAGGGCTGCGAGCGCCTATGACACTCATGTGAGTGGGATCATAAGCCCCTGCAATGCTCATGCTAATGAGGCCCCAAGTCCCCGCGATACATGCACAAGTGGGGCCACGATTGCCTGCAATGCTTGCGCAAGTGAAGCTGTGCATGTGCGCACACATGAGCACACCAGCCAGCCACTCACATGGCCTGTTCGTGAATAGGCCATGGACCAGTAGTGTGCCACTGCCCACAGGTTGGGGCTCCCTGTTTTAGAGAAGCAGTGAAAGGGTTTTTTTTTTTTCATCTGTCATTCTTGGTGATAAATATTGCCATCACATCTTGTAGATACTGTGATGAGATCTATGTGAAGGGATATTTTTTAACTATGGTATATAATTGAATACAATAATATATTATATTGGTGGATTTCAACTTTGAATGTTATGAAAATTGTAAGACTATCTATACAAAATGGCTGCTGTTGTGCAACGCGAGGTCCGTTGTAAATAAGGCCCCCCTCATATGTGATCTTCTCCAAGAGGGGGGTGCGGACCTGGCTGGTATTACCGAGACCTGGTTGGGCCACGAGGGGGGGGTCCCCCTCGTGGAGATGTGCCCACCGGGTTTCCTTGCATTTCACCAGCCGAGAGCCCAGGGCAGGGGTGGGGGAGTAGCGGTCATTATTAAGGAAGGTCTGGGTCCGAGGGAGGCCACTGTACCTCAGATAGCCGGGTGTGAGTCCATCTATGTGAGATGGGGCCCTGGTGGGCAGATGGGTCTGTTAGTCACGTACCTGGCTCCCTGCCACGTGGCAACAACCCTGCCCGAGCTTCTCAATGTTATAGCCGAGGTGGCGGTTGCTACTCCCAGGCTTATAGTCATGGGGGATTTCAACCTGCCATCCATCGGTGAAACATCTGAGATGGCTCGGGAGTTCATGGCTTCCATGACGGCCATGGACCTGACCCAGGTAATTCAGGGCCCGACTCACATTGGTGGACACACCCTGGACCTAGTTTTTGTCTCTGGTCAGTGGTTGGGTGGTCTTGATACTGGGGATATAGGCGTCGAACCCTTGTCATGGACTGACCACTCGCTCCTTCGACTCGACTTTCTGACCGCTGCACCCCACCGCAGGGAGGCGGAACCAATTAGGTGGTTCCGCCCCAGGCGCCTGATGGATCCTGATAGGTTCCAGACGGAGCTTGGGCCATTTCCTGAGACACTGACACGCGACTCGGCTGAGGACCTGGTGGTGGCCTGGGATAGGGCGGCCGGTGGGGCCTTGGACCGTGTCGTGCCTTTGCGGCCTCTGACCCGGCGCCGAACTCACTTATCTCCTTGGTTTACCGAGGAGCTGAGGGAGATGAAGCGCCGGAAAAGACGCCTAGAGAGCGGTTGGAGGGCCAGTCGCTCCGATTCTGACTTGACACTAGTAAGAGCTTATATTAAGACTTACTTAGTGGCAATAAAAGCGGCGAAATCTAATTATTTCGCCGCCCTTATTGCGTCATCAGATAATCGCCCAGCCGCCCTGTTTAGGGTGACCCGCTCCCTCCTTCATTTGGGAGCGCGGGAGGATCCCTTGCAGGGACGTGCTGAGGATTTTGTTCAATATCTGGATGATAAAATAACTCAGATTCGGGATGAGTTGGCCGCCGACTGGGTTGGTTCGGGCGAGGTGACTGAGCCCGGTCTTGAGAGTGTTATCTGGGCTGAGTTCGATCCTGTGGCTCCCGAGGACGTGGACAGGATCCTGGGGAGATTGAATGCTACCACATGTTTATTGGACCCGTGTCCCTCCTGGTTGGTGCTGGCCTCCTGGGAGGTTACACGAGGCTGGCTCCAGGAGATTATAAATGCTTCTCTGAGTGAGGGTGCCCTACCGACCGCCTTGAAGGAGGCGGTGGTGAGGCCCCTCCTCAAGAAGCCCTCCCTGGACCCAGCTGTTTTGGCAAATTATCGTCCAGTCTCCAACCTTCCCTTTTTAGCGAAGGTTGTTGAGAGTGTGGTGGCATGGCAGCTCCCCCGGTACCTGGATGAAGCTGTCTATTTAGACCCGCTCCAGTCCGGCTTCAGGTCTGGCTACAGCACCGAAACGGCATTGGTCGCGTTGGTGGATGATCTCTGGAGGGCCTGGGGTAGGGGGTACTCCTCTATCCTGGTGCTGTTAGATCTCTCAGCGGCTTTTGATACCATCGACCATGGTATCATGTTGCGCCGGTTGGAGGGATTGGGAGTGGGGGGCACCGTTCTTCGGTGGTTCTCCTCCTACCTCTCCGACCGGTTGCAATCTGTGTTGACAGGGGGGCAGCGGTCGACCCCGAGGCGCCTAGTGTGTGGGGTGCCACAAGGGTCGGTCCTCTCGCCCCTTCTGTTCAACATTTATGTAAAGCCGCTGGGTGAGATCATCCGTGGTTTTGGGGTGGAATTCCATCAGTACGCTGATGACACTCAGCTGTACATTTCCACCCCAGACCACCCCAACGATGCCGTGGAGGTGATGTCCCAGTGCCTTGAAGCTGTGCGGGTCTGGATGGGGAGAAACAGGCTTCGACTCAACCCCTCCAAGACCGAGTGGCTGTGGCTGCCGGCGTCCCGATATAGCCAACTGACTCCATCGTTGGTTATTGGGGGCGAATCATTGGCCCCCACGGAAAGGGTGCGCAACTTGGGCGTCCTCCTGGATCCACGGCTGTCTTTAGAGGATCATACGACAGCCGTGGCCAGGGGGGCTTTCTATCAGGTTCGCCTGATACGCCAGTTGCGGCCCTTTCTAGATCGGGACTCCCTACGCACAGTCACTCAGGCGCTCGTCACGTCTCGCCTGGACTACTGTAATGCTCTCTACATGGGGCTCCCCTTGGGATGCACCCGGAGGCTTCAGCTGGTGCAGAATGCGGCCGCGCGGGGGATTATGGGAGCGACAGGGCACTCCCACGTGACACCTCTCCTGCGTGAGCTGCATTGGTTGCCGGTTGACTTCCGGGTGCGTTTCAAGGTGTTGGTAATCACCTTTAAAGCGCTCCATGGCTTAGGACCAGGGTATTTACGGGACCGCCTTCTGCCACCAATTGCCTCCCACCGACCGGTTCGCTCCCACAGAGAGGGCCTCCTCGGGGTGCCGTCAGCCAGACAATGCCGGCTGGCGACCCCCAGGGGGAGAGCGTTCTCTGTGGTAGCCCCCACCCTCTGGAACGATTTGCCTCCAGAACTGAGAACTATTGCTGACCTCCGGACTTTTCGTCGGGCTCTAAAGACGCACCTTTTCCAACTCGCCGGACTTGCCTGATCCCTTTTATTTTTAAATATTTCTACATTTTTTAAATTTTAAACTTTTTAGAGTTTTTAGTCGGTTCTTATACCTTCAGCCTTAACTTATATGGATTTTAGGATGTTTTTAATTGTTTATGTACTGGTTTTTAATTGGCTGTACACCGCCCTGGGTCCGCCAGGAGAAGGGCGGTATAGAAATTTAATTAATAAATAAATAAATAAAATGGACATGCTACAATATTTATGAAATGACAGCTTTTTTACCATTCATGCAATTGTGTGCATTTTTATGGGTAAATAAACTGGGCATGGGTCTGATTGTGGAAGGAATAGATGGTGCGTTATCCCTCCATGCTATTTTATCTGGTGAATATATCCTTAGACCTGCTATCTACATTGAAATTTTTATTTATAACAATGAAAGGAAATTTTCAAGCATAAAACAGAAGGCCCAATGTGTTGCCAAATTTTAATAGACAGTTTTGGTAAAAAGTTACGCTATGTTCTTTCTTTAACTGAGATCCAAATTATTTTATTTATGTATTTATACATTGCTTGCTCCCAGTTATTCCCCACACCTGCAGTTTGCATTTAAAAATAATGCAAATGGTAATTGTCTGAATGGCATCATAAAGAGGAGTTTCCCCAAAAACGTTCCTTATATTTTGCCTCAGTAATAGGAATAATAGAAATGATGAGGAAATATGAAAATTATAAATAAAAATCACCTAATTCCACAATTGTCTAAGATATTCATCAGGATAAATAACTCAAAAAAGAATTGCAAGCTTTATATGTACCACACTAGACAGCAGTTAGTAGTTATGTAGTAGTTAATAGTTATGCATTGGCTTATCCCCTTTTTTACTTGTTCTGTGAGTCTATCAGCCTAGGGGCTAATGATTTTTGGGTTTTCAGAGCTGTTAAAAGCCATTTTTACTTTGATCCTGGATGTATATTTATCTGTCCATCCATACCTATCACACTATTTCTTTTTAGGTAAGCAACTTTATGCTTTTAGAGAGAGTAGAAAAAAGAAAGAAGAAGAAAATTGGATATAGGAGATAGGAAAAGTAAAAGTAAATAACATTATAACCAATCCACCTTAACATACTATTTTATTGCTACTCATGAATATGTTTGTATTCTGTCCACATTCATTTATCATCATTGTGACTTGTCTTTTCTTACACGACTTCATGTAGGGTAGATTTATATTTTTCTTGACCTAGCTAATTCTCAGTTCCAAGACTCTCCTGCCACAGGTGTCAGGGTTCCAACTGATGCTCTAATTAAATCATGAGTTAATGCACTCTTTTCTTGTGTAACAAAAAGAATAAATGAAAATGTTGCTTAGGACAAAAGTACAGTCTTGCTGTCATCTTCTCAAACAGAGATCGTACTGAAGCTTTGATTGTATCACAAACTAAAAATTCACACAGCCCTTCTTGCACTCATTCCCTATATAATTTGCCTACTGCTTTTTGCCCAAAACTTATTTCTTGCAAACTTCTTCCGTTGACTGTAAGTCATTATTTTCCATTGTCCATTGTATGGACAGACTGAAAATTCAACATGAAACCTCACTTGCCTGAAAACCCAAATCTCCTGTAATTCTTTGGCTAGAACTATGAATGTGTATCAGTGGTGGATTGCTCCTGGTTTGGACCAGTTCACGAGAACTGGTAGTAAAACTGGCAGGAGGCTCCGCCCACTGCCCCGGATGTTGTCATTGGTGATCTGTGCATGTGCAGAAGCAAGGCACAAATGCGAGTGAAGCGAGCATGCGTGCACGATCCTGTTGTGAACCGCTAATAAAGGTAAATAGAACCCACCCCTGACGTGTATCATTCTAGTGGATCTGTCCCATGTATTATGTTCTGATAAAATAAGAACATCTTGAGTTGAGCTTGATTCTGTTGACCGTATTCATGCAGCATTGTTACAGTGTTACTTTTCCAAAATGGCAGTTTTCCATCTCCCCAGTCTAATCAATAATCCTGGAATTTTCAGGTGATTTCTTAACTCCACTCTGTGATATGATATGTCTGTGTATGTTTGTATACAAAATCTGGCTTATTTAAAAAAAATAAGTTATCACTCCTCAAGTACTATTACATGCACAATTATTGGAAGTTTAACTTAACAGTAAGTGTGCCAGCCTCGCCAAAAATCCTCTGATGGGATGGAATATTTCAGAAGAACAGTACTTAATTTATCAAAGCTCCAAGAAATATTTGAGAGCTCAAACAGGGCCCCAAAGCTATAACCTTACTGAAAATATTTCCACTTTTTTTTTGAATTATCAATTTTACACTCATCCTGGAATTCCCATCAGAGGTTATAACATCAGATGAGCAGATTGTAGTGCACGCTTATCATTAAGAAGTAGCTAATAAGATGTTGCATCCTGACATTTGGTTAATTCACTCAACAGTTTTGAGACTGGTGAAAATTAACAGTTGTGTGCTACTTGAAATTGCTAATTGGTGAAATGTATTAGGAGTAAGAGCGTTGGATTGAACCTAGTGTTAAACCATAATCTGGCACTGCAACAACAAGCCCAGCTTCCCACCATGGTAATGTGGGAGAGCTGCTGCAAGGAAAATTTCATGTTCATTTCTGAGTAACCACAGCTCATTATGTCATCTAAAATTATACAAACTGTGGCTGGATTGAACAGCAGATACTGAAAACATGTCATATTTATAGTTCCTGAGCCTGGATTGGTTTCACTAATAAGACATAAGCTTCAAGTTTGTTTAGCATTCAATAGAAAAACAGATGTTAATCTAAAAGATATCTTTTCCTCCTTGAGATATCATTAAACATATCCTTGAGAATCATTAAAACTGCCCAGAATATCATTGGGCTCCAGCTACCAGCCCTGGACGACATCTTCACATCTCGCTGTTTGAGAAAGTTGCATAACATTCTCAGAGACCTTTTCCATCCTGCTTACAATCTTTTTGGACTGTTGCCTTCTGGCAGAATACAGGACAATTAAAACTTGGACCACACGTTTTCTGAATAGTTTTTATCCCAGAGTTATAATTGCACTCAACAATGAACCAAAGGGCCACCATCAGTGAGCTACTGGACAGCATTACTTGGTCTATTGTGTGGATGTTTGGGTGGTTTAGGGGTGGGGAATTTGTGGTGGGTGGGGGTGTGTTTGGGGATTGGACCTGGTCTTTGGGTGTTAAGTGAATTTCGTTATACGGGTATACTGTGTATACACCTACAACAACAATAAAGATATTATATTATATTATATTATATTATATTATATTATATTATATTATATTATATTATATTATATTATATTATATTATATTATATTATATTATATTATATTATATTATTATATTATATTATATTATATTTTAATCATATTATATCATATCATATCATATTATTTCATATTATATTATATCATATTTTATCATATCATATCATATTTATTTATTTGTTGCATTTCTATGCCACCCAACTCCCAAGGGACTCTTGGATATCATATCCAAGGGCAAATTGGGAGGAAAAAGTCTATAAAACCAGATAAATTTAGATTAAGTATCATAATGCTGAAATTACAACCATCCATTCATTCAACAACCATCCAAGAACACAGGTTTTATGTGATTAGTACTAGAAATAAAAATGCACATATAAATCTAAGCTTTTATCTAAATCTGGGTAAAAGTAAGAAAGATGGAGAATTTACTATCCTGTTGTTTTCCTTATATGTGACATTATGCGTTCTAAGTCCTAACATATTCATATGGAAGAAAATTATAGTGCCAGCTCAATGTCTCTGGAGATTCTCAGTCACCCAGGCCATGGTTGTCCCAAAGGTGCTTTTTCAAAAGGCCACTGGATTTTTTTTTGTTTTTTCCTGAAGATGTTTTGCTTCTCATCCAAGAAGCTTCTTCAGTTCTATTCAGCTTCTGCCAGCTCTCTCCATATACCATTCTAACAAAATTATGTTTTATTCATCTGAAGGTAACTTCTAACAAATTTCGTGCGTATTTATACCTTGGGCCAGGGACTGTACCATAAAGAAGATAAATAATTATGTAATCTATTACATAAGCTGAGTAATTTAATTATCAATCATATGGAAAGAAACAGCATTCAATGAAATTGTAATGCTTCTACTGCATTTAACATGAAGCTGTAATGTGTATATAAATATACGTACTTCTACCATATACACTTGCAAAAAGATGTTAATAAAGTATAATTTACTACTTCCTTTGTCACAGATTTGGGGCCAGTACTGGCAGGGTTTAGTATGTATGTGAGTTTGTATATGCTTATGTATAATGGGCATCTCTAAATGGATCTGAATATAATTGTCAATGAAGCCAAGACAATTTCTTGCATGTTGGGGTATATCATAAATGTTTGATCCTCTGCTCTGAGCGCTAGTTCAGAAGGTTATTTTAATTGCACAGTCTGCAGACACTCAAGTACCTCATGTTTTCAAGTACTTTGCAATGAGAAGATTACTGAAATTCTCACTTGAATTCTACTTTAATTGAAGGCAATTATAGGGTGAGGCATTCAAAAAGAATTAGGAGCCACTCAAAGCTTCTGAAAGTCATGTTGTTCAACATAATGTATGAATTGGCATACCTGTCTCATCTGTAGTGCCAGTGCTGCTGCTATGTATTTTTTGTGGCTGTTGTTGTGGGTCAACGGATTCCAACTGATGCTGCCTATTATTACTGAGCCCAGCTCACATTGACTTTTGGCAACTGACTGTAAATTTTCGTACAGCTGCAACCAAGTGCAAAAAATCATTCCCAGATTATATCATGGGATTGCTTTTTACATGTTTTGTTGTACTGTTTGCCCAAGTATTTAAGATTGGTAACAGGACAATAATTTTTCAATATAATACCTGCCTTCATAATAGTTTAACTTGGTAATGAAAATATCATATGGAAAAAAATGAACTTTTTTGAGGGAGCAAATTCAAAAAGCTGGAAGACTGCAACCAAATCTCTCCCCACGCCCCCAGTAGCCATTTGCCAAATTTCTGGTGGTAGGAAAGTGTTGATGGACAGCTACTAGAAGTTATTTGCTGAAGCACAGCATGCCTGTCCTAGTTATGAATGAACCCTAATCTTTTGCTGTCCATCATTCAACTCATTTCAACTTCAAGAAATGTCAAGATAACAGATGCTCAAATGTGTAATTAACACGGCCTTCATTTGGGACAGGACTGCCAAGCAGATTAATAGAGAGGGGCTGCAGGCATGACTTCTGCAGAGCTTTAATTTCACTGCCCTTTTTTTTCTTCATCTCTTCCTTTCTTATATGCTATAATAATAATCCTAGCTAATTACAGCAGTTGAGAGACCCAAGATCTCCATTTATCTCACATTTTTCAGAGTAATTGCAGTTTTTTTTCAGAAAGATAGACTTGACTTCAGAAAGAGGAAAGATACTAGTCCAGGATCTGGCCTCACCTCAATTCATTGTACTAATGTAAATATCACACTGTTGTCCTTAATATATTGTTTGTGAGAAATATCCAATATATTAATATTGGATATTTGAAGATTTACTTGAAGATTCACTTGAAGATTTTTTGCAACACAATTTTGATAGATTGGTGCTAAAGGCTAGAATGAGAAGTCAAATAAATATCTCAGAAGAAAGCAATGGCACCAAGCCAAGAAAATACCTACAGGAATCAAGGTCATCTTGAAGGTGGTTTGACTTATAGAATTTTTAATATATGCAAATAGTCTTGAATTTTGGATACATCAGTGCTCATTTAATACACAGAAACTTCTTTATTCCCCCTAGCATTAGCTGTCAGTTTTTCAAATTCTATTTCAATCCTCCCCCCTAATATTTAATATGAAAATCTTGATAATAGCACTGAGGTTAAATTAACAACAGCCCTAATTACAAATATGCAGTGAATTTAAAAAGTAAACAGATGAAATCTATTATCTTATGTTCTATTGCAAATCTGTAATAAGTTTCTAGAATTACAGTTTAAATGCCCTATTGGAGATAATAATTTGCAATATATTTTATTTTCCATTATTGTACCCAAGGGACATTTTTACATTCCTCATTGGTTTGCTCATCTATGTTCAGTCTTTAAATATAGATGCTGATAATATTCATATTATTTGTACTAATAAAAGCTCTAAAGAGAAGAAAGAATCAGTTATTCACAATGAACAATTCAATCCTTCAAATGTAGCAATTAGTTTTTGCTATGAGCTATTTAGTAGGAAAGAAAAAAAATCCTTGTCTATTTAAAGGAAGCAAGTTACTGTAACATAAATAATTGGTGTTTCTTCTAATTTTCTCTATTTTTTTCATGAATGACATGCCTTACAACCAATGAAAAATTCATTTTTATGTCTTTATCTTTGCAATTTCTCCTAATTAAAATCTAAAGACTCCATCAAGTGAAAACCAGTTCTGTGAATGTGTGGGTATTCTCATTTAATTTTCTTTGCAATGTATGGGAATAATTTGCCTTCTCATAGGTTTCTCTTAGAAAAAAAAGTCCCTAGATTTAGGGAAGGAGATTTCTTGGTGGTTGTCTATTTAACTATTAAATGAGTCTGACACTACTTAATTTTCTTCCAGTATATATCAAAGTTAGCTAAAGTACTATAACCTGCTAAGACTTCACATACTGTAATGTCCTTAGAGCTTTTCTTGGCCAATTATTTTATCAGGATATTTTAGATTTAGTATTAATGAAGCAAGCAAGTTATAACCAGAAGCCAACACGGCTTCTGCCAAACAAATCCTATTTTATTCTTTGACAAAGTGACTAAATTAGTGGACCAGAGAAATGCAGTGGACATAGTATACTTGAATTTCAGTAAGGCATTTACAAAGTAGACCACAATCTAGTTCTTGATAAGCTAAAAAAATGTGAAACAGATAGTCTCACCACCAGTGGAGATTTCAAAATTTTTTACTACCGGTTCTGTAGGTGTGGCTTGGTGGGCGTAGCATGGCTTGGTGGCGTGGGCAGGGGAAGGATACTGTAAAATCTCCATTCCCACCCATTCCAGGGGAAGGTTACTGCAAAATCCCCATTTCCTCCCGATCGGCTGGGACTTGGGAGGCAGAGAATAGATGGGGGTGGGGCCAGTCAGAATTTTTACTACGGGTTCTCCAAATTACTCAAAATTTCCACTACCGGTTCCTCCAGAACTGGTCAGAACCTGCTGAAACCCATCTCTGATCACCACCAGATGGATTGGTAACTGGCTGATAAATTGTACTCAACATGTAGGTCTCAATGGAACTATATCTACATGGACAGAAGTTAGCAGTGGGGTACCCCAAAGTTCCGTTTTAGGCCCAGTACTCTTCAACATCTCCATAACCAATTTAGATGAGAGAATAGAAGGCGAACTCATTAGTAGTGGGTTTCAATTTCAGCTCAGTGTACGCGTGCTCATGCTTCTGTGCATGCGCAGAGACATCGGCGTGGATGGTGGAGTCTCCCGTCGCCGCCACTACCGGTTCACCTGATCCAGGCCGAACTGGTAGCAACCCATCACTGGAACTCATCAAAATTACAGACATCACTAGGCTGGCAGGAATAGCCAACACCTCAGAAGACAGGTTCAAGATACAAATGGATCTCAACAGACATGAACTCTGAGCCCCATCTAACAAAATGAAATTCAATGAACAGTAGAGAAAAAGAAGATTTTACACTTAGTCAAGAAAATCCAAATGCACAGGTACAGATTAGGTGAAACCTGGCTTAAACCTAGCATTAACTGTGAGAGGGATCTTGGATAATCACTTAAATATGAGCCAAAAGTATGCAGCAGCAGCTGAAAAAACCAATGCAAGCCTAGGTTAACAGAAGGATAGAATCAAGATCACATAAAGTATTAGTACTGCTTTATAAAGCCTTAGTAAGACTGCACTTAGAATACTGCATCCAGTTTTGGTCACCGAATTATTAAAAAGTTGTTGAGACTTTGGAAAGAGTGGAGAAAAGAGCAACGAAGATGATTAATGGGCTGGAGGCTAAAATATATGAAGAACAGAAGCAGGAATTGCGTTTGTCTAGTTTAGTGAAAAAAAGGACTAGGGATGATATGATAGTATTCAAATATTTGAGGGGCTGTCACAAAGAGGAGAGGGTCAACCTATTTTCCAAAGCATCTGAAGGCAAGACAAGAAGCAATGGATGGAAACTAATCAAGGAGAGAAACAATCTAGAACAAAGAAAAAATTTCCTAACAGTGAGAATAATTAACCAATGAAATGTCTTGCCTTCAGAAGATGTGGATGTTCCATCACTGGTGGCTTTTAAGAAGAGACTGGACACCATTTGTGGTGGCTTTTAAGAAGAGACTGGACCCCATGCTTGAGCAGGGGGTTGGACTAGAAGACCTCCAAGGTCCCTTCCAACTATGTTATTCCATAATCTGTAATATGATACAGATTTTTGTATCATATTACAGATTTTGTAACTGTATGAAACACAAACCCTTTCCTAAGTATTCACACACATTATTAGTGTGAATACTTAGGGGAGAAGGGCGGTATATAAATGCAATAAACTCTTAACTCTAACTCTAGTAGCACAATTATACCTAGGACAAACTCATATATACACTGGAAAGTCTAAAGTAGATAGAAGTATGTGGTGGACCCTGGAATCTATTTTAAGTTTTTCACTGGTTTCTATTGAAGCAGAAGGCAGTTCTTAATCCATTCAACGTTTCAGCAATGAGCTGAATAAGGAATAATAAACGAAATAATAATGAACAACGATAAAATGAAAAAAAATTTTCTGGTTCTTTGACTTAGAAGGTGTCTTATTCCCAGTGACGAGTGATTCATTTATGGCTCAGAAGTTCGCTTAGATTTCATTTTGTATGACTAGACTGCATCAATATAAACATTTCTTCACCATCTCACCTTGCTACAATTATCCATGCTCTAGAAATATCCATATAGAAAAAGTGCAAAGAAAATTAAATTGGCACAAATGTATAACAAGTAGATTACTGGCTGCAAATAACATACATAGCCTGTGAAAACATTGATTTCAGCTCATTTTTATAGAGAGGAAGGATCTTCAGGGGAGAAGCAAAAACATAGAAACTGCTGTCTATGGAGATTCTCAATCATCCAGATCATGGTTGTCCCAAAGATGCTTTTCCAAAAGGCAACTGGGTTTTCTTGATGTTTTTTTCTTGAAGACATTTTGCTTCTCATCCAAGAAGCTTTGTCTAATTGAATTCCCCACCATTCAGTTAAAACTGATGAAGCTTCTTGGATAAGAAGCAAAATGTTTTCAAGGGGAAAAAAAATCAAGAAAGTCCAATTGTCTTTTGAAAACTATCTTTGGAATATACACAAGTTTTGTGAAATGAAGACGCAAGGATGGAGATATGTTAATGGAAGAGACAATTCAGCAGCTCTTACATCAGGATCAACAAAATATTCAGCATGCTTGTGCAAACTTTCATGGAGTTTCAATGTTATGTTAGTTTACATGGGACTTGGTGATGAAAACACTGATATGTGGTGAGATGTTGCTATTTTGACACAAGATTGACAATCTCCAGGACTGTTGAGGTGGGTGGGTAACACCTAGGCCAGTGTTGGCTAACCTTTTTGCCATTGTGTGCCAAAAGCGGGGGGAGCACGGTGCGGTCACACTCACGTGTGCCCACATCCATAATTCTATGTGCCCCGCCCCCCTGTGCTCCCCCGTTTTTAGCACGTGATGTCACTGTGGGCCTGGTACGCCCGTTTTTTGCTCTCCCCAGGCTCCAGAGCCTTTCTAGGAGCCTGGGGAGGGCAAAAACAGCCTTCCCCACCCACCCCCCAGAGGTCCTCCAGAGGTCGGAAACAGTGTGTTTCCTGACTTCTGGTGGGCCCAGAAGGCCCGAAAATCAGCTGTGTGCTGGAGCTGAACTCGCATGCCCACTGATATGGCTCCGCTTGCCACCTGTGGCACCCGTGCGATAGGTTCGCCATCATGGGCCTAGCCCAAGGCACAGTACTGAAAAGATGGCTTATGCAGAAGTAACTGTTGGAACAACAAAGGACAGCAAACATGAAGATGCACTAGCAATAGCAGGGGTATCAAACTCGATTTCATTGAGGGCTGCATCAGGGTAATATTTGACCAGGGGGGGAGTGTGTGTAGCCAGGGTGGGCATGGCCAGCTTGACATCACTCATCCGAATGCTCTGCCAGCAAAAATGGGCTCCCAAGTTTTGTTTTTGGCTGTGACAACCTGAGTCAGGGGTTTTCTTTCTTGAGATTTGAATGGAGGCAGGCCTGACACAGCCTCCTGCAACCCTCTACCAGTAAAAAACAGAGTTTGGCAGAGGGCTATAGGAAGCTGTCATGGGTGAAAATGGAGCTGGGTGGGTCGCACACAGTCCTCCCGAGCCCTGTTTTTTCTGGCAGAGGCACCGCGGGCCAGTCCTTTGCTGTTTCCAGAGTGGTCCCGTGGGCCAGATCTAAGCACCTCGTTTGACACCCCGAGCTACAGCATTGTTAGAGGAACTAACCAGGCAACCCACTAGAGGACCAAGCTAGGCAATCCATCCATTTTACTAAAGTATTTTACTCCCAAATGGCTTCTTGTCTCTTACTATGTGTAAGTCAAATGCTCAAAGCAATATAAAATAATATTTTTAGCTTAGAGTTGAATGATGATTATGGTTTGATCATCAGGTTGATGTTGTTATCTAGTTTGGTGATGAAATGTCTGCAAGAAAATAACTCACAGAGCACCAAGAATTCCCAAATGCTGTGCACCTCTCTTTTGAAATTAAGCAAGTCCCTGGCAAAGAAATTCTTCTCTACAGTAGTATCTTAAATTTACAATACTTTCTACAAATATTTTGCTGTAATTGAAATTACTGAGGAAGTCGGCACAACCTTTTATGGGGGCTAAGGTGCCATAATGTTGGTTTTAAACAGCATTGTTGATGATAATAGTGCAAAAATGGGCAGCACCCATTTCTTTTGAAAAAAAATGGAGAGAGGGAGAACTGAACTAATATAGTTAATAAGATTATCTATATTTTCTCCTTCTATTGCATAAAAAATTTAATTCAGATGCAAATGTTGCAGTGATTGGGGGGAGGGCTGCAGATCAGGTACCAGATCTCTTGAACTTCAGACACAAGGTCAAAATAGTTTTGTTTCTGCTTGCAGCTAAATGATTAACATTTTATATTAATTGAATCTGTCTTCCATCACTTGATGCTTTAAATACATTTTGGTTCCTGTATTTATGGCCTGATTAGGATACCAGTCTATCATTTATATTTATTTCAGATATTATCTGCTTAGTAAAACACTAATTTTCTTTTCAGAAATGTCAGTGGAAATCTTGTCATTTCCTTCAGTGAAAGTTGGATCTGTTTTCTAGCTTCTGAGAATCTGTCAGATTAAATATACCACATCAATTCTCTCATTTGCTGCAATGATGAAATTTTGAAAAGTAAACCCAGTTCCTTAGCCAATCTACGAATGTAGAGTACCGTAAGTAAAAGGAAAATGTGTGTGTTATAGAGCTGAAATAACACAATTTTTAAGGAAGGCTCAAAACCACAATTTTTTTATACCCTTGATTGTTTCTAATTGATATTTTATTTTAATGATGATACTGAATTTTCTGCTATCTATATTTATTCCACTATGTTTGGAACCTACAACAAGCAGACTATACTTTAAATATTTGCAACTGATTTATTCAGTTTTAAGAGAACTGTATATGTATAATAGGCGAAAAAGGGTCAATTAGGGTAAAGAGACTGAATTAAGGGAACAGAAAAATGATTTTTGAGCTATCTGCTCTCTATATACACTGTTGGGAGTGAAAAAACTGCAGATACTTAACACCATTTGAGGTTTTTATTATTATTAAGGTTTGTCGCACAGTCAGCCAGATGTTTAGACTAGATTATTAGTATTAGGATTATTTTTACAATTTATTCATGTTGTCAATGGCACTTTATCACTTTTGTCACTTTTTCCCCTTGGAGAATTAGGGAAATTAACATTAATCAGTGTCCCAATATGTTTTATATCATATCTGTATTTTATATCTGTATACCCAGAGGATAATACTTCACTCCAAAGTAATTTTAATATAGCAGAAAAGTATGCAATATTAATGTTTTAGACACTTTTCTTTTTTATTATGTTAAAATTGCAACTTGAGATATTATGCGTTGACCACATCCATACTATTTCGATTAGTACAGCTAATTGAAATAAAAACAACAGAAACATTTGCCTTAGCAAATAAAAAAAAAGGTTTTCTTGTTGACATCATCATTCTTATAGAATTATCTTCCTGGAGAAGTTTTTTAACACCAGTCAGGGTGGCATGTAAGATTCCATAATTTGCAGAAAATATTTTTAACCCAGAAATTTTATTGAGTCTTATCTAGACTAAGAACCATACAAGGAATTCGGAAATTCTGAGTCAAATAGCTGGGCAGGCAAGTTGAGCAGTTCATACTCCCACCCATTTATAAATAAAATCACCACTATCAGCCACATTCCACATAACTAATGTAAAATATAATTTGAAGCTAAGAGGTTTACTAAGCAACTTAATTTGACAAATGGCATATTTTGTAGGTGTCTGGAAAAACAAAATTCCTATTAAGAATCTAGCACCTCATGAACAATGTCCCTAAATGTATCAAAACGAAGTATTTCACCATATTTAAATATCCATGTGTGTACAGCCTATCATTTGGAAAAAAACATATGGAGAATCTGAAGGAGAGAGGAACTGTGAGATTAAAAAACAGTCCATAATAATCTATCTAAAGGGTAAAATGAGGAGAGAAAGCAAGAAAAAGTTATGTAAACACAACTGCCATAATAAAAGAAGTATGAAGAAGGTAAGATCTCAGAAGACAAGTTCTATGAAATTGGATTGTAGAGAATAAATTATTAGAGGCAGTTAATGCCCTCGCAATAGTATTAACATAAAAAAGATCTTAGCCTAATTGATCATTCCTTGAATATGGCCCATTAACATCACCAGAAGCACAACTGGGTCCATTATTTCGAAGAATGAGACAGAATGTCCTAGGAAACCTATTCTAACATCTGTGCCATATGAAACTGTTTTATGGTTTATTTATCTTGTCTGTTCATGGTGTCGCGATGGGTCAGACACTACTTTGCAACTAACAACAACAAATCTTGTCTGTAAGGTATTGAATTACATCTATAGCAGCTCACTAGTAAATAAGGGATTTTAAGACCCTGCAAAATCTGAGTGTGCACATCAGTGGTGGGTTGCTCCTGGTTCACACCTGTTCTATAGAACCGGTAGTAAAACCGATGGGAGGCTCCGCCTACCAACCCCAACGTCATCAAAATTCTTCTGCGCAAATGCAGAAGCTTCTGCGCCTGTGCAGAAGAGCGCATGCATGGACCCATTGTGAACCAGTAGTAAAGGTAAGTAGAACCCACCCCTGGTGCACAACTGTGTACAGGTAGCCCTTGATTTACAACAGTTCATTTAGTAACTGTTCAAAGTTACAATAGCACTGAAAAAAATGACTTATTTTTCATATCATAAGCACTGACTTATGACCATTTTCACAGTTATGACCATAGCAGCTTCCCCAGGATCATGTGATCAAAACTTGGGACGCTTGGCAACTGACTCATATTTATGACAGTAGCAGTGCCCTAAAGTCATGCAATCCCCTTTCGTGACCTTCTCACAAGCAAAGTCAAGGGGGATGCCAGATTCACTTAAAAACCCTGTTACTAACTTCACAATCGCAGTGATTCACTTAACAACTGAGGTAACAAAGGTTGTAAAATGGGGCAAAATTCACTTAACAACTGTCTCGCTTAGCAACAGAAATGTTGGCTCAATTGTGATTGTAAGTCGAGGACTATCTGTATGTGGAAACTGTTTTAGGACAAGTTCCTGTAGCGAATATAAGCAGTTCAAATTGGAAGGTTTAAAACAGCACTCTTATCCACCCATTTTAGAAGAACAAATAATTGAAAATATGCCATAATTCATGTGAAAAGCAGCCTGAAACTTACAATTCAGCACAAAATCAGTTGCAAATCACTTTGAATCTGTTTTTTTAACAAATTTTAAAAAATCAACGTTGATTTAAGGATTAAAGAAAGAAGACACTTTTACATGATCCCTTTTTCCTGAAATATCCATTTAATCACACAATGGATAGAGGTTGCACATAAAAATAATTGAAAGCAATTTATTATCAATTTGGAGGGGAAAACTTATTGGGCAGTTATGGCAAAACAAAGGTACAAATGAACATAAAAAGGTTTAATGACTGGATCTCTCTGGATTTTTTTAAAAATTTGATTTATATGCCTCCCTTCTCCGGAGACTCAGGGCGGCTTACAATGCATTAAGCAATAGCCTTCATACTTTTGTATATTTATACAAAGTCAGCCTATTGCCCCCACAATCTGGGTCCTCATTTTACCTACCTTAGAAAGGATGGAAGGCTGAGTCAACCTCGAGCCTGGTGAGATTTGAACTTGCAGTAATTGCAGGCAGCTGAATGTTAATTACAGTGCTTTAGTCTTCTGCGCCACCAGGCTCCTTGGCTTTCCATTACACTTAATTGATTAAGCATTTATTTTTCTTTCATTCCTGTTGTACCTATTTGTTTTTGTCCTCACCACTTTTTGATACAACTGTAGAAACGTCATACATCTCACCTTCTGCAAGAAATTTATGATGTTAAGTGTATCCAGGTTCTGTTCTCTAATTGACCAATATTCCTTGCTCCAATTCTTACCTTGCCATCATTTATTTTTGTGGGATATTAAAAAAACACTTTACCCTCTGATGTGTATGTAAAAAATGAGGAATATCTAGATGCTGCTGCAAAAATCTGAAGAATTATGATTATGTAGAATTCCTGCCAATGGGATACAGTCTGCCTATTATTCCAGATGCTAAGCCAAAAGGACAACTCTGATTTCAAATTACCTGTTATCTCCGTATCTGAAAGACGGCTACGTTTTTTGCTTTAGAAAAAAGTTCCTATTTTGGCTTTAAAATAAATATTAGTGATAAAATTGAGTATTCTGCACAAGAATAAAGCTTCACAATTCTCAATTTTCAATGGGATTGAAAAGAGTAAGGAAGATAACAGGCATACTGCAAATACAGATGATAAACAAGGGCTTTGAGTAAAGATAGCCAATGCTGACCAAAGTGTGGGTGAAGAACATTAAGATCTGGATCATAAAGTACTCATTAAGATTGATGATGACTATGTCAATCAGATGCACTGCATGAGACATGGTGAGATGACCCTGCTTTCAACCACAGCTTCCACAGGCTTTTAATGTATTCATGCAGATACCCAAAAAAACAAGTTTTTTGCAGATATGAGAGGAAATAGCTTGAAAAGGAGGAGGGATGCCAGATATGGGATAGCAAAAGAAGAAGACTTAAAAAACCCAGGACAAGTCATTTGTGAAAAAAGGAACAGTAAAAGTAGAAGTAATGGCTGGAAGCTAAAATAGCTATTGAACATGGGCTGTTGGCTTCAGTCTAGAGAAAGGTAACTAGGGATCTAATATAGAATATCCTATAATACATAGGAGGGCATATTAATTGTTGGATTACCACAATATTATTAAGGGCAATCAGGGAGAACAGTACTGAATAGAAAGAGAACCAGTGCAGGACATTTTCTACATATTTCAGAAACTACTGACAGCCCTGAAGATGATGCAAGATAAAGTTATTTTGTCAAATGTTTACCAGTTAGATCAAGGCTAGCTTGAATTTCATCTGACTGAACCAAAGAAAGAGGAAATCTTGGCACATTTGTAACTCCTTCTTTCATTCATGATGGGTATTCTATCATGAAAAAATTAGCAAGGAAAAGGTTTATCTGATAATACATGTAATAACAGCTGCAAGGATTGTCTATGCACAAAATTGGAAAGCGGAGAAAATACCTTTGGAAGAAGAAGTAATCAAAAAAAGTAATCAAAAAAATCTTAGATTGTGCAGAAATGAATAGATTAACTCTGATGATTAAAGATAGAGAAGACTCAGAATATTTTGAAATAGGGAATGATTTTTATTATGGGTTGGAGAAGAGACATAAATGATTAATTATATAAGTATGTAAAAATATGTGATGAGTTGAATATTATGTTAGTGATGAATTGATATTGTGGAATGGATAAGGATCAAGATAGAAGTAATGACAACTATACAGAAGAACTTTGGAAGATAACACAGAGATGTCACAGGGAAGAGAAAACTGATGCATTAAATGTTTGTTTGTCTAAAAAATAAAAAACTTAAAAAAAAGATGAAAGGACAGTGTCTCAGGGGTAAAGCGAGAAGAGCACATTAGGGTATTCACCTTGTATTTTAATTTACATATCTATATGTACATGCTTAGAATTGAGTGGACATAAATGTTGTAGATCAGAAAAAATGTCCCCACTTCTATTTTTGAAAACTGTCTTATCTGAAGAAGGGGATGATGAACTGACTGTACTAGTATACACAGCAATTAGAAGCTGTAAATTGTGGATGGAAACACAACTGTTTTTGCTATGTTTTATCAATAGTTGGAATTAAAAGGGGGCCGGGATTGGAATGTTGTTTTGCACTCTCTCTTTCAACTAAATCTAAAATTCTCAAAGAACTTCTTAAATGGATTTAGAAGATTTACCACTGTAGGCAAGAAGAGGATGGCCACAAAACAGGAGATAGATCTGGCATTTCTCTCCTCTAATTACTCCTCTGCATTAGTCCTCTCCTCTGTACTTTACTCCTCTTGCTTCATAGCTGGCCCGTCAATAAGCATCACTCTTGGATGCCTCCTACAAACCAATGTACGGTATTATGATCTGGCAATTAGTTGTGCACAAATGTCATGGTCTTCTCACAGTCCAAGCTAGTTAGACAGCAATGGCTCTTGGTTCTCTGGATAATGGATTATATATCTCAGTTCATCACTTATCCCAGTCTGTTGTCTGTAACATCTGTTAAAGTTGTTTGTCTAATGACGGAGCATAGACTCTGTTAAATCAATAATATCAGTTAATTGGAAAGGATACCTATGAAAAATAGGCTTATTTCTCTATTTATCTTATTTAACTATCACAGTTGAACCTCTAGTTTCAATACAGTATTTGTCCTGGCTGAGTTAATGATAATTGTTTATATTAAATGAAGCATGGGGCATGTACACTTCCTGTTCTGCGATAAAACAAATATTTACAGAAATAATATTTTATAGCATTGATTTCATTATACAGCACTTATTTACTTGATTGCTCTGTGATGCTCTGTGATCAAAATATATCATATACTTTTTGAACACCAAATCTGAAACAAATGATACCTTCACATTTTCAAAAACAATTCATAGCGTACAGTATATTCAGAGCACACTGAAAAGTTTTATCTTTATTAGTTATTCTAAAAGCAAATGCAAACCGAGTAAACTCTTTTTTTCCAAGCTCTTTTTTCAACTTGTTTGAAAGAAGCTACACAATCATGCATGAATAACTACTGTTTATTATTTCCCAGAGAAAAAGAAAAGCTATGTAATGTAATACTGGAGTGTCATAATAATCCTAGGCATTAAGAACAGATTCCAAAGGAACACATGAAAAGGAGAAACATTATCAATTGCACTTTTGAATGGCAATAAGGGTTTAGAATTATGCCTAATCGGTGTCACCGAAAGACGAAATATCAATGAATCAACCAATAAAAATATTACCACAGGGAAGGAAAAAGACTATTATTAGAGATTAGCTCCATTCCTCTCAACCTTCTGTAAATCTCTGACTAAGATCTCAGGCCTTGGGACCAGGGAAATTTAGTGACAGCTCCCTTATTGTGTTTAATATCATCCTCTCCTATTTTGTGTGCCTTGTTTATAGTGATTTTTAAAAAAATTGTGACTGTTTCTATGTATTTGTTTTCTTTAATTCAGTGCTGTACCCTGCCTAGAGTCACTTTCATATGAGATGGGACGGCTATGCAAATATAATACTTAGGATGAAACATATTTGTCTGCATATCTACTTAAAAATCATTCCAATTAGAGTCAGTGAGGCTTGTTTCATAATAGACGTACATGGAATTGCACTGACAACGTAACAGTTTACCAGTGCCAAGAAAGCTGTGAAATTAGCAGCAACTGTTTTGTGAAAAAAACACTACTAGGAAAGGTTGTGTCACTTTGTCAGTGTGATAAAAATGCTACTTGAATATCAAAGTTCCTTAATTCTCTTAAAATATCTTGTTGGGAAGGGATTGTACCAGTTTGCCAAGGATGTAACTATAATTTACCATACCTGTGGTTTTTGTTTGTTAGTAGAGAAAAGGGGTAAATTGTGTTATGGAGTTAGGAATAATAATGTCATGTTGTGTTACATCTCATATGGAATATAATGCATGCTGCTACTAAAAGAACACCCGTCAAACAATTTGTTAGATTTAAATCTCCCACAAAATAATCAACATCACTAGGATGACCTGGCTCAATTGAAACATAATTTGCATTAGACCAAAAATAAGCTGAAAGAGCTGGTCACTGTACTTCACTTGTACAATTAGCACAGATTCTCACAATTGAGGCTCATGCAATATAATACTAAGAGCTTGAACTTTCAGAAGTACCGTTACCAACCTACTCAGCATTCCTATATAACCCTATCCATTCGTTTTCGGAACATATTCTCTGCTTTATTTTAGTTTATGAGTACTCTACATTGCTTAAAACAGAACCCAGTCATGCTCAATTTGCATTAAATGATCCTTCAGATGGCTCGTATTTTTCCAATGCACATTCTCCTCTTTCATTTTAATCATCCCTCTGAAAAGAAGCCAGCCACAAGACCATTTCACGATCACTGGGCATTTGGTGTTTTGCTCATTCCCTCCTTCTCCAGGGAGTGGAAAAAAACAACATGCCAAGCTATCACTGATTAGCTTGATGTAAATACGCATTTGCACATATTCATTCTTTGTCATCCCTCATGAGAATTACTCATTTTGGATGAGGAGACAAGTTGAAATGCCTAAGCCCTGATCATAATTGTTATGATCTGAACTTCATTTCTTTCTTCAGAATCAAGCTCTCCACAACTAGGGTTAGAATTATAGCTGTAATGTAATTATAGCTGCAGAACACTCTCTTTAGGTTAAGTTCATAATATAATTGGCTTGCTTATGTACTTGCTTAGTACAATGTGTGAATCCAGCCACTCTAACTACGATTAAAGCAAGCTACAATTCAGTGTAATGTGTAAATCTAGGAAATCTATCCTGTAGTTCAGTTGCTGAAGATTTATGTTGTACAAGATGCTAGATAGCAGTGAGGAGAAGGGTCATCAGATTGATATCACTGATATCTAACTGTCTCTTTTTGAGAAATCTAGAATTTTAGCAAGTAAAAGGGTAACGCAGGACTAACAAGCAGAAAGATAGCTAAAACCTTAGGTGAACTGAGATATTTGATAGGCCTTCTTTGGATTTCTTCTCCTCAGCCTGAAGACTTATGCACTTTCCTGCACCAGTATGGGTGACCAATTTCTCCACTAAGACTTCAGAGCAAGATGGCCAGTACCGTATTTTCCGGCATATAAGACGACTGGGCGTATAAGACGACCCCTGACTTTTCCTGTAAAAATATAGGGTTTGGGCTATACTTGCTGTATAAGACGACCTCTTCCAATGCACGCCAAATAAAAATTAAAAAACATCAACTGGCTCACCCACAATGTAAAAGCAGCTGTGCTAGACCCAAAATGGCCCCTGCAACAAGCACGAACCTCACACAGCCACAAAAAGCCCCCAAAAAACAACTTTCACACTTTACACACACAAAATTCCACATACAGTTTTGTGAGATTTTGTGCGTTTGTGTAGTTAGAGTGAAACACTACAGAAACATACTAAATCTCAGAAAGCTGCACAAATATTATTTTATTTTATTTTTATTTTTATATGAAAGCTAAATTTAAAACTTCCTAGCCTAAAACTTAGACCTAGCCTTTAAATGGCTAGGTCTAAAAAAGAACAACTAACCACCCCCCTCAATTAACTATTTTTTTTTAAAGCTCCCAAAGGGGGAAAAAAACTTACCCAATAGAACAGGGGTCTCCAACCTTGGCAACTTTAAGACTTGCAGACTTCAACTCCCAGAATTCCTCAGCCAGCTTTGCTTTGCTGGCTGAGTAATTCTGGGAGTTGAAGTCCACAACTCCCTGCCTGCTTGATTGCAGGCAGGGAGATTTAGTTGCTTGCTGATGCAATGGATTGCAGGCAAGGCAAGCGTTGCGGCTAGCAGCTAAGGTAAGCAAGCTGGAGGGGGGGGGGATTTTTGCTACATACCAATTAGCAGACAAAAAATAGCAGCTGGGATGGCCAGCTTATGTAAAAGGAAAGTTTTTCCCTTTTACACAGCGCTTGGCCATCCAAGCTCTGGCAATCCCAGCTGAGTTGCCTGCTAATCAGGCAACTCAGCTGGGATGGCCAGCGCTGTGTAAAAGGAAAGTTTTTCCCTTTTACAGGGGGCTTGCATGTAACTCAGCTGATTAGCGGCAACTCAGCAGGCAATTCAGCTTGGCTCCTTAGAGCCATTTAAGGCTCGTCAAAGCCTTTCGGGCTGGTCTGCCTGGTTACAGGAGACCGACACCCGGCATATAAGACGACCCCCGACTTTTGAGAAGATTTTTGTGTGTTAGAAAGTCATCTTATACGCCGGAAAATACGGTAAATTTATTCCTTGTATTTGTGTCCTAGGAGGAAAAAAGGTTGAAATAGATGTGATCACATCAGTCACTTCCAATTCGGTAAAAGGCCCCAGGACTAATTTTAGAATTCCCTAATTACAAGTCCTCTCAGTATGGTGGATTAAAAGGCTACAAATCTCAGAAGGTTTAATAACTATGCTGCAAAAAGGAGCTTTTAGCAATCGGCCAAAACAGCAATGTGAAAAGCACTAAATTGAATAGTCCTGTTTCTCTTTTTAAGGCTTTCATTTAGTTATAATAAACGGAGAGTAAACATACCTTAGAGCTAAGAAATGGTCCAAAAGCTTTCTAACATTTCAAGCATTCAAATGCAAATCCCTCCCCCTTTTGCCCTTGTAACTTTCTGTTAACAGTGAAGAAGGTTGGTTCCTAAGCGACCACTAGTTGTTGAATGAAAAGGTCACATTCTGTTGAACATTTCTCTCCCCCTTCAGCAGCCAGAAAGCCTGCAATCAACTGTTATGATTCATAATTGCCTCATAGATGTAATTAAAAAGCAACAACAAAAACTATGGAAAGGCAGTTTGATGGGAGCACTAACCTTCTGGATACCTTGTTTTTTTGATAAAAAATCTGGAAACCAGGAGATACACCAACCATTATGGGTAGAGCTTCTTTTGGGGTAGTCCCTATGTACAGTTCTTTCTAGAGGGAGCTGCAAACTCTTCCCTTCAAACAAGCAGAAGTTTTATTTATAATGTGCTCCATTCAAAATGAATTAATAAAAAAAAATTAAGTTATAATTACACAAGAGCAATACAATCGATATGTTTTGATGTATCATATTTTTACAGTCACAGGGGAAAAATACACAAGTATAAAATCTGAAACCTAGAAACTCTGCAATCTAACTTTTCTCAAAAAAAAAGACTCAAAAGAAAGCAACGTGACCAATACAGCTTTAAGGGATTCTTAGTGCTCTCTGAGCTTGGTTGTTTTCATTACCCAAACTAGATAACATCATTAGTGTACAATGCACTATTTTGAGTAATGAAACTGCAAGGAAACAACTAAACTCAGAGAGCACCAAGAATGTAACCCTGAGCTGAAGTGCAAACATTCTCCTTTATCAATCCAGCTTTAGTAACCGCCTTTCTCAGACTTTGGCCATCATAACTTTCCACCAGTCTCTTTATTAAATACATTTTCAAATCTCTCTTAAGTGTATCTAAAGTTGCATGAAGCTAGATTATTTCCCCACTTCACCCCCCCCCAAAAGACTTCTTTTAAAAAACCATCTGTACAATTAAGAGTTTTAGGGAATACGCGTATCCACCAATATTCATTTCCGAAAACAGGACCATTATTTTCAAACAAGGAAAGCTGTTTCCTTGACTACTTTATCAAGATGAATTTCTTTGTGGAAGAAATCTGTAAATAATAACAGTCCCTTTCCTGGATAGGAAAGATTAGACTGAAATTGAACCCTGGCAAGTTAGAGTTGCTGCTGATCCATCAGGGTCCTCATTGATGCCGCCAGAGTTACTCTGTGAAGTGCGAGCACCACCCATCCGGGAACCAGCTTATGACTTGGGTGTCATTCTGGACTCACAGTTCCTGCTGGATTAGCAGTTCCTGCTCGATTAGAAGTTTTGGCCAGACGGCCTACACCCAGTTCCATTTACGGCTCTAGTTGGGGCCTTTCCTGGGGCAGGAGGACTTGCCAAATGTAACTCATGTCCTTACTACCAGCTGTCTAAACTAGATAATGCACTTTACTTAAGGCTGCCATTAAAGTGTATTTAGAAACAGAAGTGGGTTCAAAATGCAGTGAACTGCATATTTTCAAAGTCTCAACATCGAGAAGCCATTAACACTGGTTTTGTGAATCCTGCATTGATTGCCAATTGGTTTCCAGGTCCAATGTAAGTTGCTGATTTTGATCTACAGTATAAAGCCCTTCATTGTTTGGCACATTATTTTGACAGTTGCACGATGGCCTTCACCAGCTAGCTTCAACACAACTAATTGGATCCAGCTGGGAAAAACTGCTGTAGATTTCATACTCTGGGAGATTTGGAAGTCAAGGTAAGGAAGAACAGTTTTTCTGTTGCAGAACCAACCTAGTGCAATACCTTCTCCTTGGAGAGCAAGATAGCTCCCTCTTTGCTGAATTTCTGCAAGTTCCTAAAGAATGATGTATTCCCCCCCTCCTCCCCCGCCGCCCCAGAGATACTTCCCAATTTCATTTCTTGTTGCCATTTTTTCTATTCTTATAGCACTGTTTTCATTTTTGTATGGGTTTTATGTTGCATTGTTTCTAGGTTGGTGTACTGAGGGTTGGTTTTGATTGTGGCATCATGCAACTATGTTTAATAATTAGATACTAAAAGTAATAGCTTTATTTTTATTTTGCCTGTTATTAAGTACAGTGCAAAGTAATAAAATACTACAATAGCAATTTGGTATAGCAACATACTACACTCCAATTGGAATTCCACCTTAAAATGTATAGTTTCGGTGACATGTATGGCCCATAGGATTTAAAATTATATATTTATATGTTTTATTTTATTGTATTTATTTATTTGTATCTCGCCTTTCTTATTTTTACAAATAACTCAAGGCAACAAATATAACCTTCCTCCTCCTATTTTCCCCATAACAACAACCCTGTGAGGTGGGGTGGGCTGAGAGAGAGTGACTGGCTCAAGGCCACCAGCTGGCTTTCATGGCTAACGCTGGATTTGAACTCACAGTCTCCTGCTTTTTAGTCTGGTGCCTTAACTACTCAACCAAACTGGCCTAAAAGTAGCACCTATTTTCTGTGCAACAATAACTGTAAGAGCTGTGGTGGTGCAGTGGTTAGGGCTAACAATACTGCAGGGCTAACTCACTGCTCACTCCAGCAGTTCGATTCTCACCCCTCAGGGTTGACTCAGCCTTCCATGCTTCCAAGGTTGGTAAAGTGAGGACCCAAATTGTTGGGGGCAATATGCTGACTCTGTAAACTGCTTAGAGAGGGCTATAAAACAATGTGAAGCAGTACATAAGTCTAAGTGCTATTGTTATAAGCACTGGAACATTTTTCTTTGCACATGGTTAATTCAGGAAAGCATGATGTTTGCACTGCATGACTTAAAAGCAGGGGTGAAATGCTCCCGGTTCGGACTGGATCGTCCAATCCGGTAGTGATGGCGGCGGATGGTTCAGAGAACTGGTAGCAAAAATCCCTGCACACACACACCCACCATGCCCAGCTGAGCTGTGCAATCATCAGGGGCTATTTTTTTTTTAAATTTTAAAAAGCATTTTTTCTACAACCTCTTCGGCCGAAAAAATCCTTTTAAAAGTAAAAAAAAAAGTCTCTGATGATCGTGCGGCTCAGCCAGGATCATCAGAGGCTTTTCAAAGCATTTTTTTCTGCAACCCCTTCGGCTGAAGAGGCTGTAGAAAAAAAAATGCCTATAAAAGCCTCTGGCAATCCCAGCTGATTTGCCTGACTGTCAGAAGCTTCTAAAGCATTTTTTTCTGCAACCTCTTAAGGTTGTAGAAAAAATACGTTTAAACATAAAAAAAAAAAAGTTGGCCACGCCCACCCAGTCACATTACCCCCCCACACACACACACACACCAAGCCACACCCACAGAACCGGTAGTAACTAATTTTAGATTTCACCCCTGCTTAAAAGGTAATCTATTTTTTTTTAATTCAAACTTTTCTAGAAATCATCGTTTTAAACAGTGAGACAGTGCTGGTTCAGCCATGTGAAGCAGGGAATACAATTTCTGCTTTCAACTATTCCTCTTGGGGGTGGGGAACTTACTTATGAGGACTGTACTGAAGGTTTGAGAAGTATTAGGAGAAAGTGTTTTTCAATAGCAATCACAAGACAAATACAGAATTGATGAGGAAGGAATAGAAACACATTTAGTCTTTGCTTACTGACTGTCTCATTCAGCGAATGTTCAAAATTACAATGAGGCTGAAAAAAATAGCTTTATGGCCAATGCCTGCATATACTGTATGATATTTACTTCATCTCTCAGTCACATGATCACATTACACTCAGTAGATTGCTCTATGCCTGATCTGTTGCTTTCTCCCCCACCTCCTTGCAGACCAGAGAGCTGAGAAATAAGGGGATTATAACAGAGTAAATGGGCACACAGTGTTGAGTACACATTAAAAGCAATGTACTGGTAGTTTCCATTGTGTTCCTGTTTACTCTCTTATAATCCCTTCCTCTTCAATCTCTCCACTCTGGTGTGGGAAAATAAACTATTTCTGTAGACAATCTCTCCTGTCCCTGATCTGTTCCTCCCTCAAAGAGATTAGTCTTTTGTAATCTCTTCCTCTCCAATGAACGTAAATACAAATATTATTTACTTTCTTGTTATTTAACCAATCCTGGGATGAATATTCCAAAAAGAGGGAGTGGCTAGGAGGCAAACAAAATAGAAGGTGTGAAATTGATTAATCTTGTCAGTTTCAAGCCATCAGGGTGAACACTCCTAACAGTGGAAGAGTGGGGAAAAGGAAAGGACATTCGGGCTGGCATGATTTCTTACTCAGCAACTACTTCACTTAGCAATGAAGTTGTTCTCAATTTTATCACTAAAAGAGAACTATCTGTAAAGTGACTATAAGACTTGCATATTGTGGGAACAGCTAGCCATTTAAATCAAGGAAAAGCAGACAATTCAGCCAGAATGTGTCTGTTAAGTATTTGTTGTGGAATTTTTAGAGATTTTTTTTTTCATCTGCTCTAAAGTGGAGTGAAAACAGTCAGAGGACAAAGACATAAGCCGAAGTTTCTGAAGAGCAATAGAACTGAAACTGTCCATGATTTTCAGGAACTGAAATTAATGCATCACTTTGTATAAAACTTGGGTTTTATAGGAAAATTTGACAATGAAATATCTGTTTTGAGACATAATCCAAGTCTGGCTTTGATTTATTTATGCTGGTACTCAGTTTTCACATTCATTTGTAACTTTTACATTTCCTACCTTTTTTTAATCCTAGAGGGATAACAGTTGCTTCTATTACAGGCTTTAAAAAGTTTTACTTCTTGCATTGTGACAACTTCTGACAAAAAGATGTTACTACTCAAGTGATACTCTATTCCTTAGAATTGTTTAATTAGACTCTTCTTGCAGAAATCAGAAAGAATATGCTTCAGAAGCTTTCCATGGTTTCCTTAAAAAAAAAGGACAATAGTATTCCTGTTTTCTCTTTTTCAAATTCTATGGCAATAATTCTACTGCCTTTTAAAGAAATATTTTTATACATAATGCAGAAAATGAAATACAGTATGCATGTTACGAATGTGCTCTGTACAGGTACCAACCACTTAATACAAAGGTCTCTTAGCAAAGAAAACAACAAGTAACCAAAAAAACAAAAACAAAACAAAACCCACAAACCTTTTGTTCACCAGGTGCATCTGTTACATATTTTACAAGTTACTAATGAGAATACACTATTGGATATGCTTAACTTACAATAACAAGGAAAATTCTCACTGGGGCTTCCTGCTGATTTCAACTTTATTGCCTCCCCCCCCCACCCTCTTCCCCATAGCTCTTCACAAAATTGATTTCCAAATCATTTAGAAAATGTCACCCTCCCTCTCGACATGAAATTACTAGCACTTCTTACTTACAAAGACAGAGCTCATTTAGGCCCAATTACAACACAGTATTTATACCCTCTTTTACATTGAGAGTACCAAATGCTGAATGTAAAATTGAGGAAACGTTTCACAGAATCAGTGGGATATACTAAATCTTAATCCACAAAACCATGAAAGAAGGATTACCATTTCTTTCCCCCTCCACAAAACACCAAGAAATATTCAAGAAATTTGTTTATTTCCATTCTGTCACAGCAAGTACACTATTTGCTATAAAGCTTAGAACAGACATGTCGAACCCATGGCCCACACATAGCTCTGCATAGCTAATAATGTGGCCCCACAAAACTGCCACAAAATTTTTTAAAAATATTATATATATTATTTAAAAAACTATATTATATATTTCCATATTACATACTGTATTTTATGTGTGGCCCAAGACTCAGTGTGAAGAGGAATTGTCCAGGCAAGCTAAAAAGCTGGATATGTTTCTATGAATGCCGCAGAATGTCAAAGTTCATTTTTTTTGCAGGGTTGTGTTGCTTAGAAAGGATATTTATTACTCGATAGATTTTGCAAACTAAAGAAAAGGCAGTCTGTCTTGATATGAAGCACAAATTGTTCAAGTATTTTTCAGTTAAGATTAGCTTAAATTCTGAATGTTAGCTCAGAGTAGAATATGAAATAGAATATATAGAAAAATTAACAAGATATGAAAAAAGAAAGAAGAAAAATTTAAAGAAGCAACTTCTAATCTTTGCAGCCGTTACAAATGTAGTTAATACTATTTCTACCCTTCCAAATTACATAACATAGTTCCGTTCTTCTCATATGCCACCCTGTTTAGTCACTAAATCCAGAGATTGCCGTTAATTTTTATCCCTTTTCAGCAAAAAATCCACAAACTGTTTCCAGTCTTCCAATTTCCAGTCTAACAGTAGTAATGACTTCTTCCAAGGGTGAAATCCATTTACATTCACTACTGGTTCGCAAATCGGGGCGTGTGCCTCCTCCACACATGCGCAGAGAGTCAAAAACGGATGTGATGACGTATGTCCGGGCAGGTGGGTGGAGCCTCCCACCACCGGTGCTACCAGTTCACCTGAGCCGGCTAGAACCTGCTGCATTTCATCACTATTGCCTTTTTCCCTAATCAAACAATTCAGTTCAGCCATTTCTGCATGTTCTACCATCTTCACTATCCACTCTTCCTTTATGGGTATTCCTGTATTTGTCCATCTTTGTCCATATAAATAGCCTTGCTGAAGTTACCATACAGTATATAAAATTGATTTGCCACGAGTAACAGTAGCTTTATTCAATTACAAAATCCCCATTGCAGAAAACAACTATCAAATATTCCATCACCTTTGGAGAGCTTTATTAATATTACTTCCCCTCCTTTGATTCAGGATTCCGATATATATAAAAGCATTCAAGCCCATATTAGGCTGAAGGTGATGGCTAATTTTCCTTGACCAAGCTGTTCCACAATTCTTTGGTTTCATTCAGCTTCATGTGCAAATCAACCCATACTGAGCCTTCTTATATTTAACACAGACCAGTGCAGCATTTTACACACACACACACACACACACACACACACACACAAAACAAAAAGAACAATATAACTGCTTTTTACTTGTTTAAAATCCACTCTTCAATTGTTTTATTCCTATTTTATTTACTAAATTATGGTGGAAAAACTGGAGACCCATAAAAGCATATTACCAGTGACATAAACTTTAAATACTCCATACTTACATTTATTTACATTTATTATGGTATTCGCAAAAAAAAGCAATTAATAAAAATAGCTCAATCTGTCAAACATTTTTTACAAAATTTTTCACAAAATATTAAAAAGAGCAAATAGAATGCTATCTCAATGGGACAATAAACATAAATCCAGTTTAAATATAACATATAATTTAAAATATATTTCTAAACAACTTTTATTGTTTCTAGCATACAATTAACCTCAACAGTTGATCTAGTCATTTGGATTACATTAACAGTAGCAACTGACGCATCTGGAAAACATACCCATAAAAGTGACTTCTTAACAGATGTTTGAGAAAAGAATGACATTCTACTGGAGGCATGTGAAATTCTTAAGTTCATGGGACTTACAATACAAACAGATTGTGTTTGACTTACATCTTTCTATATGATTGTGGAAGTGTGAAAAAAAATCTTGCCACATTTATGTTCTAAGTTCTCTTTCTCACAATTCTGCTTTGGAGACAAGAGAACTCTAGATCTTTTTTGAACACATTCAGTAGATACAAATAGTGAAGAATGTTGTACTTTAAAAATTAGTATATTTAGTATGATGCAATTATTCCATAAATTCAGATGAGCCAGAACTGACTTCAAGAGATACACTGTATAACTTAGGGGTAGGGTAATAGCATATAGGAATTATTCACATATACATTTTGTGATATTTTATAAACTTTTTTGGATTTCAGTATACTTCATCAAATGCATGACTTTGTTTATTTGTGGAGGATGTGAGTTCATGAAAATATTTGTCATAATAAATCCACATTTAAGAGGCCACAACACTTTTTGCTGTTTTATTGTAAACATTTTAATGCATTTCTCTGAAAAAATGTTATTACTTTTTTCCATTTTCTCCAATAATAATAATAAAAAAATAGAATTCCAAGGTAAAAAATAAAATGATAGAAAATGTAACTCTTGGAATAGAAAAAGAAAACATATCCTACTATTCAACCACACAATCATGCTAAAGAGAAAATTCAGTTATGTTGTATTACAATTAAAGAGCATAAATCCCGTATCCTTTTATATTCCCAACAATGTTATCCAATTCCCTTCTACAACGTTCTACCTTCTGGTTAAGGGTTTACTAATATGACAATCTCTGTGCAAAAGAAAAGTTGTCTACCTAATTTACTGTATTTTTACTTAAAGATGACTTTTCCACTTTTATAGTAGTTGTTTTGGAGGAAAACAAGCCCTTAGTTTCCAATATGCACCTTTTTCTAATGCATTGTGGCTTTCCTTTCTTAAGTTCTGGGTACAGTATACTGGAATACAATTCTGTATTCCAGAATTTTTTTAAGGAGCAAAGAAAAATATAGGTAGTCTTCAACATACGACCAGTCACTTAACAAACATTTGAAGTTATGAAGGACTTACCCAAAATGTTTTAGAGTTACAATGGCCCCTCATACATCACAAGGTCACATTTGAAATAATTTTAAAAGCTATATAAAATAACATAAACCTGAATTTAGGAAATGACACTTCAGAATTATGTACTGTATATACAGAAATGAATTTCACTTTTTTAGACAGTTATAGCGCTATACTGAGTAACCAACTTAAACTGAAATCTCAAAACACTTTCCCTCTAATATTATCTGAAGGACAAGCTCAGAACATGGTGAAAATACCTCATGGAACTTATTTTCAGGAAAGCTGTTAAGTGAAAATCCCTGTTCCGTTCTCTTAAGAGTTCAATGAAGAGAGAGACAAATATTGTGAGGATAAGCTCTAAAATAGGCAATTTCAGAGCTGTGGTGTCGCAGTAGTCAGAATGTAGTACTGCAGCCTAACTCACTGCTTACTCCAGGAGTTCGGTTCTGAACTGCTCCAGGTTGATACTGCCTTCCATCCTTCTGAGGTTGGTAAAATGAGGACCCAGATTGTTGGGGCAATATGCTGACTTTGTAAACTGCTTAGAGAGGGCTATAAAGCCCTATCTAAGTCTAAGTGCTATTGCTATTGCTATTCATAGTTGGGGAAGAGATAAGTTAATTGAATTTACTTCATTCATAATTGATGTATTTCCTTAATCTGTGCCTATTCGCTAGACACGTCTGGATCTGATTAGCAGTTTTTCTTATTCTTTTTAAAAAGTGATTGAAATAAAAAGAAATATGGGGATTAGAAACTGTAAATGCTTCCTTCAACTTTCATTCTCACTTCCTCACTTTCTTCCATATAATTTGCATCTCTATGATCATTATTGCTAACATGTCCACCCAAAGGATCTGAAATAAGCAAAAAAATACCTTGCTTAATAATAATTGAACTGGTTATTAGATCCAGTGTCTGCAGTAGAGATGGAATCAAGAATTGTTGCATTAGTTGCAAAAGTGACAACAACATTAGTCAGATCATTTTACTGATGTGGGGGAAACTGTTTATTTTATTAGGAGAGGCAAACAACTATTTTTCCTGCAGATGAAAATTAAAGAAGTGCACTGGCACACATACAATTTATCATAAAAAAGTCTATTTGTCATGTTTCTGATCTTAGGGCACTGAGAATATGTGACTAATGACTAATTCATAAGCATTGTGGTAGAAGACTTACAATTATCAGAAGGTTGCAATTGAAGGGATAGTGGGATAAGGTCAGGTATTTATATGATTGAGTTCTTCTGTGTAGATATTTACAACAGTTTTTATTTAAGAAAAACAATATTTTGATACCTAAATATTATTGTAGCCTTTTTTTTAAAAAAGAAGGAGCTAAGTCCTTACATAAATGTAGATCAGATGCGAGCATTTCTCTTCATATGTGTTTATATGATGAATAGAGGCTTTACAATGGGGATTACTTTTCTGAATATAATTTAATTGTCCCTGTTGAGCAGAACATTCCAAAGTGCTCCAATCTTCTTTGAGAAAGGAGTTTATTATTTATTTATTGGTTCAATTTATATGCCGCCCTTCTCCGGAGACTCAGGGCAGCTAACAATGCGTTACACAATAGCCTTCATACTTTTGTATATACCTGCTTAGTAGGGCTTTCGCCCACCCCCCAAGCAGTGTTCTTTTTTATACACTTTTAATAAGTCAGCTTATTGCCCCCACAATCCGGGTCCTCATTTTACCTACCTCGAAAGGGTGGAAGGCTGAGTCAACCTTGAGCCTGGTGAGATTTGAACTTGCAGTAATTGCAGGCAGCTGGTGCTACTTAACAGCACTTTAGTCTGCTGCGCCACCAAGGCTCTTTCACTAGATTAGCTGTGGAAGCGCTGTTGTAAGATCAAAATCTCCATGAGTAGAAATCCAACAGTCAAGAGTATTACATTTAATTGCACTAACTGCTCTCAAGTTGGGTAAAATGTGGTTTTATTGCACCAGAACCAAAAACTCCCAATATCAACTTAAAGACAAGGCACCCCACAAAGGTTAATCTGGAACTGGCATAATTAAGATGTAGCTGGTAGAAACTGGGTAAACTTTGGACACAATGGGTCCCCTTGCCCCACCCACTTTAACTCCACCCACTTTAGATTGCAATTTGGAAAAAGAACCCAACTGTTTCCCGTTATAGATTCTGTAGGGTTTCCTGGATGCAACCTTCTTGTGTCATTTTTTAAATTATATTATACCACTGCCAGATGAAGGCTCCTTCAGTGAAAATTATGGACATGCTGGTTCAGTGTAGGTTGGTAGATATATATTTTTGGTTTTACTTCCCACTCTAGGACTAAGAGAGAGTGACTGGCACAAAGTTATCCAGCTGGCTTCTGCGCCTAATGGAGGACTAGCATTTAGGTCTCCCTGCTCCAATCCAGCAATTTAACAACTATACTATTCTGCTTCTCATTTATAAACGAAATGCACACAATTGTATACCTACCCCAATCAATTGACTTTGGGTTGTGCACATTACTCTAAATATGTAGATTATAAAATAATCAATAAATCCCCATAATTATACATCACGACCTCAAAGATTCATTTTAAAAAAGCCTTAAGTAATTTCTGGAAAAAAGAGGAGAAATGTATTATGCTGTGCTTCCAGAATGAATACAAGTCTACAAGGTTTATACTGTACTTTAGAGAAAGGGAAATAGGAAAATATGATTGAGTGCACGATGCGGATAAGTTAAATATTTGTCAAAGCTCATGGATTTTGGTTTGGCAATCTAAAGTATATGCTTAACATTAGCAAAATCCCCAGTGAAATTGATAGGATGTTTACATATTGATGGATTTAACAATGACTATTCACAAAATAAAGGCTGGGTAGTAAAAAAGAGATTCCTACATGGATAAGATCAATTATTCACTCCCATCATCATTGGTATATGTGTATGTATTTGAGGGAGGCAATATTAAGAGAATATTGCAGTACACTCCAATAAGAAGTTAACCTTCACCCCTCTAATTCTGTCTTCCCAAAAATTCCACCCCTCTCAGCAATTAAATTTAAAAAACTTAAACTCGTATCACTCAATTATCCCTGCACAGAGATAATTATCATATGAAGAGATAATTTTCTAAAGCATGTGTTAAGAAACAATTAACCTACCATCTTCAGCTGTAATTTCCACTTGATGGCAATAATATTTATGCAGATAGTAGTATTTTATTGTATTAATGGCTCCCCATAACTATACAAAAAAGATTTGGAGTCTAGTCTTAGAAATAAATTTTGGGGCGATACTGTATAATATATGGCCTTGCCTAATAACATCTACAACTAATATAAATATTAAAAAATCGGATTGTTGATGGTTAGTGTTCCACCAAATCAGGTATATCCAACTCGCAGCCCATTTAGCCCTGAATAGCTACCCATGTTTCCCTGAAAATATGACCCTGTCTTATATTTTTTTGAACCCTGAAATAAGCACTTGGCCTTATTGCCATGCGCTCAAAACCCCGATTGGGTTTATTATCAGGGAATGTCTTATTTTGGGGGAAACAGGGTAGTAATGCGGTCCCACAAGATTGTAATAAAAATATTTTTCAAAAGGAAGTTTGCTATCTCGATTCATCCACTATATTGTATATTTTATTTGCAGCCCAAGACATTCCCTCTTCATTTAATGAAGCTCAGGCAAGCCAAGAAGTTGGACATGCCTGCAGTAAATATTGACCAAATCATGTTACAGAGTTCTAGTATTAGTTTTAGCACTTCAAATTTCATATAGAGTATCATATTCTTTTGGATGTTCCATACAAAACATATATAGTATTCACATAATTAGTCACAGAAATTTAATCAGACCAGATTGGTACTATTCATTCATTTTAATACAAAAGAAGTTTTCTGCATGTAGTAAGATTCCTCACTAAATTAAATCTTGCTCACATAAAACTATATACATTAATATAAGAAGACAATCTTTTGCATAGTCAAGTTCATAATCAAGAATGATAAACAAGGGCATATATAGCAGTGGTAGGTTGCCCCCGGTTTAGATCAGCTTTGCCCACCAACCCAACATCATTAGGAAGCTTCGGCGCATGCGCAGAAGTGCGCACGCGTGTATGAGCAAAGTGAGCGCATGTATGCAGCCCCGTTGCAAACCGGTAGTAAAGGTAAGTAGAACCCACCCTTGATATATATGTATACAACTCAAAGTTCTAACTGAATTTCAGTAATGCTAGTTCAGTCCCAGATGTCTATGGCTGCCTCTTGAGGGATCTTTACACCTAATACTTGATATTTCAAGTACAACGTTATCTATTCTTCACAGGGAAAACATTTTTGTTCACCAGCTTTATTATCTCAGAAAATATTTTGACTATTTTTCAGTAAAGATTAATAACTAGTAATTGGTTACAATTTTACTGAAGCAAAGCAAGTTTTTCTTTTAAAAACATTAAATCTAAAACCTCAAGGAATATACCTACTTTTTGCATATTAAAAACACTGTTCTCATTTAGCCAACTATCCAGTACTTTTGAATTTGTCTGCACAGAGACCAGTCATTAGGAATTTGCTGGAATGTGCCAGGAAATGGGGTGTTTGGCATATAGGTGTTAACTCAAACAAGTAGTATGGTGTCATTCCAGTAAATTTTTACCGCACTTGTGAATGATTCCTTTATGTCAAACATGCACTACTACTGCATTCATTTGAAGACCTTTCTGTGCTGAATGCCACTAAAACATATGCCTCTATTTTCTCTGTTTCTTTTTTAAAAAACTGTTGATAATCACTGATCAGGATGTAGAATGGCACCAGAGAATAATTATTGCAAAGATATACAATTTTAATTGAGACTGTACTATAATTTAATATCTAGTTGTAAACTTTTTCTCAAAAATCAAGGTCAACTGAATACTGTAATAATAATCTTAAGCAGTCTTGAAAATTTTTTAATATAGCTTTCTGTATTTTAAAGTAATATTTTTACGCAAGCTACTTTAATCAATTTCACAAATATTCAATATTTGAATATTACCAATGGAGATACATTCCATAATGTATATTTTATGAAGTCATTGAACTATGAAAAAGGTCACAAGTCCCATAATACAAAGTGTATATCAGAATACTAAGATACGATGTGAAATTTTTATTTTTTACTTTGCTAATGGGAAAATTAGGTCTAATCAGGTTTTGAAAATAATTCAGGAAAATAATTTGAACCTTGCAAAAGTCCTTCTTGTTCTTTATTTAAGCAGTCTGAAAAAGTAATTGTTGTGTTGAATCAGGGCTCCCCCAAGTGCATGGGACTCTCCAAATAAATGGCTGGGGGTCAACAGGTAGTCAATAAATGGAAGAAGGCTGATTAAGGTCACTTAACTGTGAAGGGTTTATGTAGTGCTCAACAACAGTCCTCAAAACGAGGTGGCTAGTCGTGTGACAGTGTTACCAGGATTAAATGGCCAGCCATCAGTGAGAGCAGACTTGAATTGTCTCTATTATTATTATTATTATTTGCAGGACTATGAAAATAGTACTTACTGCATTATTTTTATATAATAAATATGTTAGGGTCAAGTATTTTCATATAATTTGTTTATTAAATTAATTTGTATGGCCACCCAACTCATAGATAGGTGACTCAGGCAGTTCACAAAATTTAATAAATGTTTGAGTGCCAATGAACAATTTGAAACTTCATTAAAGGATTGATGAATTAAGAGTTTGGGGACCCCTGCTTTGAAAAATCCTTTCATTAAAGTTTACAAAATACAACTTTTTTCAGGCTTTGATGAATAGTTACTTTTTTGAATTATTTAAACAACATTCTTCACATGATATGGTATATTTCCAAGGAAGGTGCTGTATTTTTCTTGATGAATCAGTGTTTCTCACATTTCTGCCCTCTCCAAAACCAATATTCAGCTCTCCACATGACATCTATTAACACTAGATAAAATGAGTAATCTAAATGCTAATTTACAGCATTAAAACTGTATAATTAACATAAACATTATATGCCAAGCCCAACACACAAAAACATAGAAAAATGGCTTTTTAGGTAATGTATAATTAATCCTTCCCTCATAAGGTTTTAAATAATGTCAACAGTATCATCAATATGGATAGGCATAATCCACCCACTTGAACCAATGTTGTGTGTATTCTTTATTCATTTTGATAGGATGCATATGATTATTCTTTGCATAACCAATTGAAATGGAAGCATTGCATCAGTTATACATAATCACTTGAACCAAAGAAGGTATTTTAACAACAATTTGGATAATATAAAAATAGACAGCAGTTGAATCACATCATTTTTATTCTACTCTTGTATGGCAGTAAGATCATTTATTTCAGTTTATAATCATGTTTTTATTATCGTAGAAACTAAGAGAAACAAATGAGATTATGATGCATTTTATAGTTATTCCAGTGTATTTTTTTTAAATATCAGAAGAGTCCACAAGTCTAGACATATATCTGTTTCTTAAAGTAATCTGAGAATAAATCTAGAATACAAAACCCCAGTATATTCCTAACCAGTGGTGGGATTCAGCCAGATCACACCACTTCGGGAGAACCGACTGTTAACTTTCTGACCAGTTTGGCAAATTGGTTGTTGGAAGAAATCATTAGGGCAGAGAACCGGTTGTTAAATTACTTGAATCCCACCACTGCTCCTAACCCAAATATATTTATTGGATATACAATTACAGGTATATAATTATTATTTTCATTTATTATTAGATGTTTTTTAAAAATAATCTTTAAATTATTGCTATTTCTGAAAATAGACATAACATAAAGAAAATGGCTTTTACCACCTACCTATTTCTTTGATGCACAAATTTATGAAATCAATTTAGAATTTTTTTTTCTGTACCAAATGGAACTTGTCTTTAAAGTTTTGCCACATGAAAATAAAATGTTAAATGCCTGAAGTACCTGAAATAAAGCAAGGATCTAATTATAATGTAATCATAGGGAAGTCACAAGGAAGATACAGGCTTTTAAAAAAATTACAGCTATATTAACAGTCTTTAACCTATTAAGTTCCTATAAGTGCATTGATCTAATTACCATCAGGGAAATCAAAGATTCTCCATTAACTGAAGAAATTTCCATTGTTACATCCATATTTAACTAATTCTTAAGAAATCACATTTACAGTTCAATGCAGAAACTGCAATGCACAAAAGAGAGTCTGGATGAGAGTGCAAGAATACTACTAATTGAAAATGTTTTAGACATCTTCTGATTTTTGTCTACCATAAACGAACATGACTCTTCTTGTGTAATAAATAATAGTATTGTTTCTGATAGTACAGGTAGTTCTCAACTTACAACAGTTCCGTTAATGATCGTTCGAAGTTACAACTGCACTGAAAAAAGTGACTTATGACCATTTTTCACAAGACCATTGCAGCATCCCCACAGCCACGTGATCAAAATTCAAACACTTGGCAACTGAGTCACATTTATGATAGTTGCAGTATCCCAGGATCATGTGATCCCTTTTTGTGTCCTTCTAACAAGCAAAGTCAATGGACAAGCTAGATTCACTTAACAGCTATGTTCCTAATTTAACAATTGCAGTGATTCACTTAACTGCGGCAAAAAAGGTCATAAAATGAACAAATTTCTCACTTAAATGTCTCACTTAAAAACAGAAATGTTGGGCTCAATTGTGATTGTAAGTCAAGGACTACCTGTATGTCATTCACATTAAGGTTAGGGATGTTTGAACTGTTTCAATACGATCACTTCTTAAATTACCCCATTTTAAGAATGCAGCTTCTGCTCCAAGTACAAACCAGACTATTTTTGGAATCTTAGAAGTAGTTTGAGCTTTCAGCAAAACTGCCTATCAGGTTTGGTTAAACTTCCAAAGTAGCTGAAATAGCAACTTCACATTGCTACAGGTGGATCCCCATGTAGTGGCTTCTCTAAGTAACACCTTAACACATCTTTTCTTGGATTATATGATCTTCCTTTGTATGTGTTGTGTACATTTATCATGCAACTCACATTTTTGACCTTCAAATTTGGATCTCTACACAGCCTTAACCTGTGGTTATTCTTAAAGCTCCCAAAGGTATAAGCGATGGGTTGCAACAAGTACTGCCCTGCTAACATTGAATCTGCCCATCTAGTGGGAACATCTCAGGAAAGCCATCTAAGGATCCTCCACTTCTTAAAGTCAGATAGATGTAGCTGAAATGATGGTTCTTTTCTATGGTGGCCCCCATACTCTGCAAATATATATTCCCAGAGATTCATAAAGCATATTCTCTTCTGGAGTTTAGAAGATCAAATTTATTTTATTTTTTACTGGCTTCTATCTAGGGGGAGGAATTATTTGCTGATTTTTTTTTAAAAAAAATAATGTTAACGTGTTATAACCAGCCTGAAGTCTTTTGGCTTGGGCAGGCTGTAAAAATGGCAAAATCAATCATACAATCAATTAGTAGGAAGACAGAGAATAAGGGTTCAAATCCTGCCAACATTGATTCTGTCTAAATGATACCAGGATTAAAACCAACATGGGTTTATTTTACAGTTAGATGAATCAAAATATGTTCATTCATCACAGATTATGAAACAACTTAGTATAATAGAATTGAATAGAATTCTTTATTGGCCAAGTGTGATTGGACACACAAGGAATTTGTCTTTGGTGCATATACTCTTAGTGTACATAAAAAAAAAGATACATTTGTCAAGAATCATAAAGTACAACCCTTAATGATAGCAACATAACTCACGCACTTAAAGTAAATCAGAACTATAGATCCAAGATGTCTAAAACTTCTTATTTATTTTCTTCCTTCCACTTCTTCTGACCTAACACCCTTGGCCTTGTTTTCACATTCCTTCCCTGGTGACCAGCTGTGCACTTTATTCTTTGCCACACTGTGGTAATAGTTATTAACACCTAAAGTTCATTGCAAAGTATAGCAAACAAGGCTTCCAGTCATAATGGTGTAGAACAGCAAGTTTCTCAAGCAAGTTTCTCAAACTTGCAACCTTAGCTGGCTATTCTGGGAGCTGAGATCCATACATCTTAAAATTGCTGAGTTTAAGAAATACTGGCATAGAAAGACTGATATGTCCCTGTGTGGAAGGACTGAAAAAAGTGCTCTTCAAAAATTGAAAATAAGTTTATTCCTATTCATATTTATTCTTGATAATCAGGAGGAGAATCAATACATCTAATGAGATTTCTACATCACAATAAACCAGCTTGGTGCAGTGGTTAAGGCATGAGTCCTTCGGGAGTAGGGCGGTATATAAATCTAATAAATCTAATCTAATCTAATCTAATCAGAGTAGAAACTGGGAGACTGTGACTATCCAAGTTTAGGCAGAAAGCTAGCTGGGTGAACTTTGGCCAGTCATTCTGAGCCCTAGAAAGAAGGTAAAGGAAAACCACTTTCCAAAAACCTTACCAAGAAAACTGCAGGGATAAGTCCAGGCAGTTGTCAGGGGTCATCACCAACTAGGAAGGAAGGAAGGAAGGAAGGAAGGAAGGAAGGAAGGAAGGAAGGAAGGAAGGAAGGAAGGAAGGAAGGATAAGATTTACACATCATGCTGGATTAGTATGAGCAGAATGTTCGGAGTATGGAAAACAAATAGGGAGGACTTGAAGTCTGATTTTGATATTCTTGAAAGCTGGTTGGGTAAAACCTATGATTGGAATATAATTCTTATTTTTCAAAAAAAAACTCAACATCTTTCAAAAGAGAGAGGCAAGTTGCATTACATATAAAAAATAACTACATGTGTATGGAAATTTGTGATTCCAATGT
This sequence comes from Masticophis lateralis, assembly GCA_030761175.1. Classification (NCBI taxonomy): domain Eukaryota; kingdom Metazoa; phylum Chordata; class Lepidosauria; order Squamata; family Colubridae; genus Masticophis; species Masticophis lateralis. Next base: position 119,244,618 of record JAUDYJ010000001.1, read on the forward strand.
CCAAAATATTTTTGAAAGTGTTTGGATGAATATTAAGGGGAAACAATAATGTCAGTTGTGAGCGGCTACTAAAGGCCAGGCGTTCCCAACTCCTGATCCATGACCAGCATTGGTCCGCGGCCAAGCTGCACAAACAAGCAAAAACCCATCTGCAGGATGCAGGCAGCACACAAAACAGTAGCCCCTCCTTTCCATGGAAAAACCTCTCTCCATGGAACTGGTCCCTGGAGCCCAAAAGACTGGGGGGGGGGGGTTGCTCTAGGCTACCCCACTAAGCAGAATACTCTGATGAACTCTTTACAATTCAGATGGATGAAGTCTCCAGGAAGAACATACATTAGGCTGATAAGATATTTCACTTACTCTAATATCATCTGGAATAAAACTCTGGCATGTTGGAGATCTACTAGGTTCTTGATGTGTCTTGCAGATAACTTTATTGTCCAGATAAAATCAGCTACCCTGAATTTAATAGTTACTAATAAGTAAGGAATGGTGGAGAAAGTTGAACTGTAGAAAGAGTGGTTGTATGTTATTAAAATTCACCATACTTCAGGCAGGAGAAAATGAAAGTAGTTAGATTAATGTTCTAGATTTTGGAAGAGCTGACTTCAATAAGGTATGAAAAAAAGTAGAAAATATTCCTTCAATGGAAATCCTGAAGGAAAGGACAATTCAGGGAGGGAGGAAAATTCTAAAACATGGGATAATTAAGGCCAGAACATAAACAACAATATCAAAGTGAAAGACAAATAGGAATATCCGATGAGCTCAGCATGATGTACAAGCTATCAACAACAAAAAATGGTTTTTGGTGGATATGTGCAAAAGAAAAGTCAACAAAATGATCAATGAAATGGTTGGAGAAGGCTGCACAATAGTAATGGATGACATTACAACAGTAATGGATATTTTTTTTTTCACAGCAAGAGTCAAAAGTATTCCAACCTATCAGAAGTTGCATCATGGAGGTGGAAAAGAAAAATGTGAATCAGAAAAGGCAAAGAAATGGTGAGAGGCTTCCTAGCTGCTATGAATGAATTTATGTCAATAGAGCTGGATGGATTACACTCCAGGTTATTAAAAATGCTGGCAGATATATTTTCAGAACTACTGAATGTGATCCTTGAAAAGTCCTGAAATACAGGCAGAAGATCTACACCTCTGTAAGGTTGGTAAAATGGAACAATGTGGGGTAGGATCATCCTACTATCAGATAACAGAGTAACAGAGTTGGAAGGGACCTTGGAGGTCATCTATTCCAACCCCCTGCTTACACAGGAGACCTGTACTAGGGATTCGAACTACTGAACTTTCTGATCGACAAGCTCAGTGTCTTAGCCACTGAGCCACCTAGTCAGCTGATAGACATGCTAGAAATTTTCAAAGATTGGACAGCCATTTTTCTGGGGTGATCTGAGGATTGGGCAGGGGATTGGATGAAAACCAATGATTCTACATTAAATGAATTTTGGCATTATTTATTTATCACTTTTCTACACCATTTATCTTGCTTAAGGAATTCCGGGTAGTTTACAAACATCATAAAATAATATAAAAACATGACTAAAAGCACAGTTAGAAAGGAGTTAAAAACAAGGTTAAAGTTAAAAGACCAAAGTAAAAAAAATTAAAAATGCTAACTGGTTAACAAGACGGAGTGTCAGAGCGGCAATCAGCCCTCATTCTGGGTTGGATGGTGGCTTTTATCCTGTTGCATACTTTGATCAATAAAACCGAAGAAACATCTTCTAATTAAACTCATATTTATTATAAGAAAATAAAAACATCTCGCTATCTAAATTAGATTACATGTTGGCAAAGAATCCCCAGCCTGACCTTAGCTGGCTGGAGAACAAAGGAAAGTTTCTAGAAGAAGTACAAAAGAATGCAAGACATGCGTAGTAGATGCTGTAGGTGCTGATAAGGAATATGACTAACTACGGTGAGTCTGATAGTCCAGAAATAATAGCTCTGCTGGTAAATATAAAAACGCAGTGACACGGAGGGAGTACCCTCAAACCACCAGCCATCCCTAGGGTTGCATAGCATTCTTAGATCCCAATGCTAATTGGCAGAGCCAGGTTTTAACATGCTTCTGGAAGACCAGAAGAGCCAGGACCTGTCTCACTTCGGGGATAAGATGTTCCTAAGAGTAGACAAAAACACAGAAGATCCCGTCAGTTGAAATTCTTTAACTAATGAGATCTACAACATGCCTGCTTGACCAAGTGGAACAAGTCAATGTAATTGGAATAAGAGAGTTCCTCAAGTAACCTTTGTATATGTCCTGACGGGCTTTAAAGGTGATAACCAACATCTTGAATTGGACCAGGAAGCAACTGGCACTAATCCACAGAGCAAGGGGTTACAATGTGCTACCCTAGCAACTCCCAGAACTTGTAGATGGATTTATTATTTATAGATTTATATTATAAATCTATATATTATGTAGATTCTCTATATAAACCACTTAAAGATTGATATAAAGCACAGCTTTATAAATATAAACCATGGTTCATGGCTTAATATTTTAAATAAACCTAGCCAATAGTGATTTAGCCAATGAATCATAGTTAAATGAAGGTTTAGCTTGGTATGTGAATTAGTTTATCTATATAAAGATTATACATGACAAAGCACACAGCATCTCCATTATTTTAATATGAAATATGAGAGAATATTTGAAACATATTTCAGGTTTCAAGACAATCTTTTTTCGTGCAAGTTTTACAGAAGCTCTCCCAAAAGTGCTTTGTTTTCAGTGTTTATATATAGAGTTAACATACATAAAAGGGCATTCCAAGAAACACTGAAAATGTACAAAATAGCAAGAGAGAATAAGACAGGAGATGAGTGTGTGGAGGAGAAAGAAGAAAATAGGTTCTTGAATCTGTAATTGTGACTCCCACACTGTTTCTTTGAACTGTCTCATAAAACCAGTGTTTACAATACCTCATTCCTTTGAGGACAACTGATCTTTATAGTATTTAGCAAGCTTTGCATCACAAATAAAAACACAAGAAAAAGAGGTTTTTTTCTCTCTATTTACAAATGTGAAGTATGGACTTATTTATTTTAGAGATTTTGGATGCTTGATATATTTTCTGAATGCAAAGCACAAAATTGATTTGACTAAAAGAAAACTCTATTATAGTTGCAAAATAACATATATATATATATATATATATATATATATATATATATATATATATATATATATATATATATATATATAACATATAACATATAACATATAACATATATATATATATTGTGAAACACATGGTAGAACTTAAGTTCTGTATTTCTGATTGAGGTTCTGAATAATGTTTCCAGAATTTCCTTACTGCAAATTTTTTATTAGTCAGTGGGATACTGTGAACTTTATTAGCATGTTAACTATCGATTAACTTATGACTCAAATCAACATTCCAAATAAAACGAACATTTTAATTGTTTAAGAAATAATTATTAATACTAAACAGAGTTAACTTTAATATTGTATTGTATCTTCAGATAAGACTTTGCTGAGAAAGAAAATCCTAGTAAACCCTGAGCATTGGGAAAGATCTATGCTGTTGGTAAAGGAGAAAGATAAAGGAAGTTTGGGACTCTGTATTCGGGAAAGTACAGTTGGGAAAAATGAAGAGTTAGGATTAAATAGATATAGGGACACACAGAGAAAGAAATGTTACCTAGCTATTGGGAATGACAAGTACTGTATATGAAACGTTGTGTAGCAGAATAGTGTCCAAAGTAGAACAAAATTTGAAAATTAACAGAGAGGCACCAGAAAAGCAGAGATCTCAATGATAAAACTATTTACTGACAGTAACTAAGATATGAACAGGAAAATAAAATGATGGAAAGTTGTGAATGAAAAACATGGTGTCGAATGACAGGAAAATAAAGATTATTTGCTTTTTGTTTTTTGCCTTATTGTAGCCACAGATGTTTTTTTAAGGACAAAAGTTATTTCTGTTATTTAAATTTCTTTTAAATAAATAATCTATATACCACTTGTTTTAGTTAATAACTCGATCCAGTCAAAACGTCAAAATAGTTAAATGCAAATTAATGTGACTGTTCAACAGGCATTTGGGTAGGGTTGGAATCTATTATCCTCCTCCATTTCCCAAATGGTTTCTCTGATCTTGGACTGCTTTTTGAATTGGTTCCTGACTCATTCATTGATGTGGGTTGTATATGCTTTGTCTGTTTTTATCTGAAGTTTATTTATTTATTTATTTAAAGAATTTACAGTAGTGGCCAAAATTGTGGAAACCTTTTGGGAAATGTAAAACTAGCTAACAGCACCACTTTTTTGGGAGGAGTACCATAAAATTATATATCAATGGAAAGATAGTTTAATCAAGAATATAATGCAATAACTTTTATGAAGGATTTGCTATTAGAATAGCAGTTACAGTGTAAAGAAGAAAAGTGAAACACGTAGAAAAAATGAGATATACAAAATTATCACCATAGAAAAAACGAGATATACAAAAATTATCACCATGTCAGTTAATACTTAGTTGACCTTCAGCATGAATTACGGCCTTACATCTTCCCATGGAGTAAACCAAGTCTTTTAGTTCTGCAGCTGTTATAACATAAAACCAAGATTGAATGATTGCTTCTATTAACTAGGTTTTATTGCAGGGTCGCATCTGACTAACAAGTTTCTTTAGTCAGCTCCATAGATTTTCAATTGGTTAAGGTCTGGGCTATTCCCAAGCCATTCCAGCAGTGGAATATGATTATCCTGAAACTCCCCCCAAAAGTGCTGTTATTAGCCATCAATCTTCAAAAATACACTTTTCCCAAAAGGTTTCTATAATTTTGGCTACTACTGTATAGTGTATAAGTTGGTCTCTGATAGTCATCCTAGGCAATTCACAGCAATCAGTAAAGGCAACAAAATAAAAATAGACGATAGTCTTATTTCTAGGTAAAAAAGACTGGTTTCACCAAACAGCATTTGTATGAATAGATACTTCTAATTTGGATAACTCACAGAATGTAGCCATTTGCTCAACCCTATCACCTGATTTTTGCCTATCATCTGTACAATAAAATATAATTTTTAGCCCCTGGAATATCAGCAGGGGTGATAAAATTTCAGTTATTTCTATGCAAGCTGCAACATTCAATTCTCAAGTTCTATTTCTCACTTTCTGAAAGCAAAATCAACACATAGGGAAATATAATCTATATGTTGCTTTTTTCAACTCTGGTTTCATTGTAAATTCATTTACTAGACAGGTAAGTCTCACTGAATTTATTTCTAAATCCAATTTCATAGGATTCTATTCAAAGATTGTTAAGTAATCTGGGTAATATATACTTTAGCTTCAAAAATATTTAATGAAAAGACACTATTTGAAGGTGATGAAAGGAAGAACCCAGATGGCATTTTGTTCCTACATAATTGCAAAGCATTTATTTTATGAAAATGTTATTAAGCCTTAATCAATCTGCTATAGAAACTAATTACCATAACATTCATGCATTTATTTTGTGAATTAAAACATGCAAAGAAATTCACATCAAAATAGTTTCTTCCTTTATTTAAAAAAGAAATAATCACTTGAGAATAGGTTTTGTAAGAAATTGAATATTTTCATTCTCAATAGCATAGTGAAAAATACTTTATTTTATATTATACATTATTCCAGTCATTCAGAAAGTGTCTGCAAAATCTTATTTCAAAAACTAAAATAGTTTTCGATGAGATTTCTTTCTAATAAGCAGGCTTTGAAGAATAAAACAAGCATTTAAGTAACCTGCTATAGAATTTAATAACAAAGAGGAATTGTTGGTTAATCAAACTACTTTTGGCTATTTTTGACAGATGTTTTTGTTACTTGGTAAGAATGTAATACAGTTCAAATATGTCATAGTTAATTCTTAAAGCACTGAAAAAATTAATAGCATAATTCTATATGTATCTATCTAAAATTGATTTTAATCAAAATATGGCAGGTAAGTTTCATCCAAGTACATTTTAGTCAGTTATTTTTTCTTCTGTGCCAGAACAGGAGACACTGAAGTTAATTGGTACTGGATCAATTATTATTTTAAATTAATCCTACTCTTCTGCAGATGTTTCCACCTAATTGAATGGAAATTCATAGCTCTCTTTGAATCCACCTGGAATATAGCAATCTGTTTAATAAACTGCTACACTGAATATAAAACAATCAGAAATGCCTTATCTGAGTTAATTGTAAAGAAATACTTTTTGTTAAACCTAAACACTGCAAAAAGAATCCATTACTATTATTTAAAGATAAGGTGTTATACTAAATGATTATTTAATTTTCAATGCAGCATTTTTGTCTCATGAATTATGAAAACGTATTTCATTGTTTGCTGTGTATGTGTACTAAACACATACATGAAGCCAGCCAGAATAGCATTCTGGTATTACTATTCATTTAAAACTTCTTATTTTCACTTTTATCTCAGGCTAAAATGTTTCACACTAGAAATTTACTTGTGTCTTTTACTTTCCTTGATATTGATTTGAAACAGGAAATTCTTCAGGCTAAAATCTGGGAATCTAAATGGTCTGCAAAAGATAATTCTTAATTTCTCAAGTTGGAAAATAACAATTATTTGGTAGGGTCAATTCACAAAACCAGAAATGGATTCAGTTAGCATCTGCATACATGTGAATATTTAATTTTAATTATTATAACAATCATATATGTTTACCATTTCCAATATTGAATCCATCTGTTTTGGTATCGCATAGTATACATAATTTGACTTGTAGTTTGGTGCATTACCATACTCAAAATGGATACTTGCCATGTAATAACATTTACCACATGCATGCATCATTTAAAAATGAGGTATGTAGAGCACATTACAAGGGGTTCAGATTTAGTTCATATCAAATTCTGAAATATTAGTGGAATACATTTTGTATGATATCCTATAACCACCAGAAACTATCTAACCATACATCTAAAGCAGGAGCGGGATTTAAAACCCATCACTAGTGGTTTGCTTGTGGGTGCGTGCACGCAACACTTCTACGCATGCACAGAAGCATCCGGGCGAGTGGGCAAAGCCTCCTGCCACCTCCACTACCACTATGCCTGATCTGAGGTGAACTGGTTGCAACCCACCACTGATCTGAAGGTATCATTCTGTAACTCTAGAGTAGAGTTTTTTTGTGATTAGCTTGACAAACTCATGATGTGATGACTTTATCTAGAGTTATCTTAGGCCTTATTAATAATGGTAAAATAATTTTATTGGAAATGTTATTTGCTGCTTCTTGGCATGACTTCTATGCTTCTTAAGCATATGGTACAAAACTACTACTTAATTGGCTGAATGATTGTTCATTGTTCATAATATCAATTTATCAAGTAAAATAGCAACAGAACAAAAGACTGATTCATTAACTGGATTAATGAATCAGTTTAACTAATTTGATATAAATTTATAAATAATTTTAGGGAAGAGACCTAAATTCTGAAACCCAACTGAAACCTGTCTGAAACCAACAGTATGAAACTGGACAAATATGCAAAAGGATACCTACAAGAAACCTGTTCCGATCACCAGCCTCTCTCTAAAAAATGTATGCCAGTATTTGAAAAGTGCTACTGTAGATTTGATATAGCACAGATTAATAGGATATAACTTGAAATCAACACCTGTGCCCTATTTAGACAAACATTTTGCTGGTTGGTATTGCCTCTCCATCAATTCACAGCGAACAAACATGTCAACAAGAATGTCAAATAGATAATGAATGCTTGCATTATTTTTGTTTTGACATATGCTTGGCTAAGAAAACAGCAAAACTTCCTTGATACCGGGGATCTGCCGAAAAAGTTAGAGAAATCAAAACAGACTTAACAGTCAACGCTAGGTATATTTATCCAGAAACAACACCCACCAAATTTAACTTTTGATAATCTAGAAATGTGAGAATCCTCAGTTTACAACAGTTCATTTAGTGACCGTTCAAAGTTACAACGGCACTGAAAAAAGTGACTTATGACTTATTTTTCACAGTTATGATCTTTGCAGCATCCCCATGCTCATGTGATCAAAATTCAGATGCATGGCAACTGGTTCATACTTATGACTGTTGCAGCATCCTGGGGTCACGTAATCCGCTTTTGCAACATTCTGACAAGCAAAGTCAGTGGGAAAACCAGATTAATTTAATAACCAGGTTACTGACTTATCAACTGCAGTGATTCACTTAACAACTGTGGAAGGAAAGGTCATAAAATGGAGCAAAAGTCACTTAACAAATATCTCACTTAACAACAGAAATTTTGGGCTCAATTGTGGTTGTAAATTAAGGATTACCTGTCTCCTACGTTAAATCTTGATGTTGTGAGTTGCCCAGAATCGTCTTGCAACAATATAAGTGACAAACAAATTCAATAAACAAACAAACAAACAAATAAATATCACTCTAGTCTATAGCCTTCTTTGTACAAATGAAAGAACAATGCAAAGGAAAGTGTAGAGCGCAATAAAAGGAGTTATAGACACGTCAGTCAGCTCAGATCTTAATGCATTAATATATATTATTAATGGTGCTATGTGAAGATTTTTAGATCTAGAAATTCAGGAACACATGAATGATCTGGACCTGGACTGATGGGGTTTTTATGGGTTTTTAAATTTTAGCTGGTTTAACTAGATTTTAACTTTGTACTATGGCTTGGTGGCTTTTATTGTTGTGAGCTGCCCTGAGTCCGTTGGAGATAGGGCAGCATATAAGCCAAATAAAATAAATAAAATAAAATAAATAAATCTGACAGGTAGACACAGTAATGATAGTTTTCTTTCTTCAGCCCTTTTTTGAACAACTTATAATGAACACTGTTTTGAATTTCAGAAACATAATTATCTAAATTCCATGATGTAGCCTATCATCAGCATTCTCTTGACCAAGTACTTTGGACAAGATACTGTATTTGAAAGCTTGCCTCAGCTGCTGAAAGCTGATCATTATGCATTCCATACTTTATCAGACACATTTCATCAAGCCTTAATCTGATGATGATGGATGACATATGGATAAAGCATAACAGGCATACATTTTTATATTATTTATATTACTACCTTTGAATCTTGGTTTAAGTGGTATAATTAAAAAAGAAATATTAGTCCTATACCATTTGACAATGGAATGGGAAAACTAGTCTTCCACTGGATGTAACTCATACATGCCATGTTTGTCCCAAGAAAGTAGCAATGGAATAACTATTCCAAGTTTGTCATCTAGAGTTACTAAATTTGTCATCTAGAGTTACTAAATCAATGGAATAACTATTTTATTGATTTTTTTAGATGACAAATTTTATCCTATTTTTAAAGGTAAACTCACAACAGATGTTTCCCCCATCTTCAGTTCAGCCTTTCTTAATATGGTCAAAATGAAGTCTCAAATCTGACATTAGTTAATCTACTGTCGTTAAATTTTAAGAGGTTAAACTAATGAAAGAAAACTAGAATATTTATATTGAAGTGTAACAATATTTATATTGTACTAGCTGGATATTTCCCCCTTGCAATGTGTATTTAGGCAATATGAAGTTTTTTCTCAAAATCATGAAAAACAAAACACACAAAACGTTACCATTCGTTATTTAGTATCTTTATATTTTATATTATTTTAGAATCCAATACACATAATTTATTTCATATATATGTGCCTGTGGATGTCATTTTTCAATGAATAGGCATGGGTTAAGGCAGAAGAAACAACAAAAATTGACTTTTGTGATATCTTTCCTGGCATTCAGTTCCACATTCCACTGACATGTAAAACACGTGATAAAAACTAATCTCAACAGTCCAGAATTTATTTTCACGTTTCTCTTGTTTTATTCATATGTCACAATAGAGATTTGTAGGACCTTAACTGCCTCCCATGAATCCTTCCCAGTGGAAATAATGGAAGAATGGTGACAGCAAATGTTATTTTTTACAGGTTAGTTACTTGCTGTCAGTTAATGACAGTAATTGAGAGTGAATATTCCCTCCCTAAGCAACACAGTCATAAACCAAAATGAAATAAAAATCACACTACCATGCTAATATACAGTATATAATTTTTAAAGGATTTTGATTACAGTAGTATAAACTGATACAAACTAACTTAAAGAAAGAAAAAGATCAGAAAGAAAGAATAAAAAGTGCAAGAAAAAAGAAAAAGAAAAAAATACAGAAGTTAGAAGGGGTGACCACACCAATTTAAAATAGCAGTTTCAGCAATTCTGCATATGGTCAATAAGCAAATTACGTGTGGTCATTAAGCATGACATCACATGACTGTGACTTGCAACTCCTACATCTTCCCCACTGACTTTGCTAGCAGGCAGTAAAGATTGCAAATGTGACCATAGAGAGTCTGGAGTTTGATCCTGGCAAAACTCAATGTTGTCTTAGGTTTCCATCCTTATGAGGTCAGTAAAATGAGCACCCAGATTGTTGGTGGCAAAATGCTGACATTGTAAACAGAGAGAGCTGTAAAGCACTATGAAGCGGTATATAAGTCTAAGTGCTATTACTAAAAGTTATGTTATCCCTGTAGTACTGTTTATAGGAAACAGAAAAACCCACACAATATGGAATGCATCTGTCTCCCATTCCCATATCAATATGGATACATAGCTTGATACTTTCCTAAACTGGCTTGAAAAGCAATAAAAAGCATTCCAATAACAACTTTTACAGAAGTATTAAGCCTGGAATACAATTACGTCTCAGCTTAGTGCAGGCATTATGGAACATCACCTATAATTGAGCCATATATAAGTCATGCATCAATCATTCACTCACTCAATTTTGAGATAGATGTTTGGTAACATGGATCGATTCATACTAAGAAATGAGTACTGTTTTCTCGTCAACTGATGTAAGGCAAACAGAAAGATCAATAGCTAATCTGTTTTTATTTCTGGGGAAGAAACAAAAGAGAAAAAGAACATACACATGAGTGTGTATTTCATTCTTCAGTACAAAACTGTAGCCTCAGTTCAATGTTCACCAATAATGGACCAAAATGTTTGAAGACTTTTACAAAACTGATTAAACCACTATGATAGAATATAAATCTAAATATGATGCTTCTTAACTTAATTAAATCCATACATTTTTTTACATTCAAACTCTGATTTTATTGTGAATCATACATTTTTGATCAAATTAATATACAGTATGTTTTAGCAGAGTAGACATAAACACTGTTTTAGGGTTTATTACTTCAGGTTGCCATCATGACTCATTCAATTCTTTCCTTCCCATTTAGTATTCCAATTTTTGTAGCACATGGTTTTATTCTTGTTAAACATTTTTGCTTGATACATTCTGCATTTGCGAGCCTTGTCTTATTAACAATTGTATTAAGATCATTTACCATTTTCTATACTAAGTAATAATAATTCTTGTGTTTCCGTATTATCACACACACACACACACACATATTATTATTATTATTATTATTATTATTATTATTATTATTATTATTATTATTATTATATATAGATGGCAAAGAATCTTGCCAGAGCAGCCAGTTTGAAAATAGTCAGTTGTTTTGTGACACTATCTTCAAAATAAGATAGTAAATCCTACATTGAAAAGCTAACTTAATATAAAATGATAAAAATGAATTATCAATAATATATTAAACCATTTTTTAATGAGATTTGCCTTTAGCAAATCTCCAAAGATGAGGTTATCTTAGTTATGTTATTTAAATCCTTGAATTGCTCTAATACAGCTTTCCCCTCAGGGAAAGAATTGCTTCTGTACGACACATTTTTACAATTTCCTATAGAACTATACTTACTAAGTTTTGAAGAAAGTACATTATATAAGTATGATTGTGTGACAAAAGCTAAAATTTTCAGAGGATAATATTCTCTTGAATTATATACCTAGTACATGGAATATAACAATTAGACTATGTAAATGAATAGGCAAGAAAAACAATATGCACAGGTACAGTATATGTGGTACCTCGCTCAATAGTAGTAACTGTGAGAGGGATCTTGGAGTCCTAGTGGAGAACTATTTAAATATGAGCCAGCAGTGTACAAGCAGCTGCCATAAAAGCCAACACAGTTCTAGGCTGCATAAACAGAGGGATAGAATCAAGATCACGTGAAGTGTCAATACCACTTGGTAAGGCCACAGTTGGAATACTGCATCCCATTTTGGTCGCCACGATGTAAAAAAAATGTGGAGACTCTAGAAAGAGTGCAGAGAAGAGCAACAAAGATGATTAGGGAACTGGAGGCTAAAACATATGAAGAATGGTTGCAGGAACTGGGTATGTCTAGTTTAATGAAAAGAAGGACCAGGGGACACATGATAATAGTGGTCCAATATCTCAGGGGCTGCCACAAAGAAGAGGAAGTCAAGCTATTTTCCAAAGCACCTGAGGGCAGAACAAGAAGCAATGGGTGGAAACTAATCAGGGACAGAAGCAACCTAGAAGTAAGGAGATATTTCCTGACAATAGAACAATTAATCAGTGGATAACTGATCCAGAAGTTGTGAATGCTCCAACACTGGAACTTTTTAAAGAAGATATTGGATAACCATTTGTCTGAAGTGGTGTAGGGTTTCTTGCCTAGGCAGGGGGTTGGACTAGAAGACCTCCAAGGTCCCTTCCAACTCTGTTATTCTGTTAATTCTTTGTGTCCTTACTATGGGCAAAACACTCATGTTGCAGCATTGGAAAGGTAAGCATATCGCCACATTCCATCAATGGATTGAAGACCTGATTTCATTTACCATCTACCATTGCATTGTCTGTAGACAGAGACATTGTATGGACAAGTATAATGAGATATGGAAGTCATTTATACAAATAAAGGAGAGTATTTGTAGCTCAGAGTTGAAATGAGGGGTCCTTGGTACTCTCTGAACTTGCTCGTTCCCTTGCAGATGTTTCATTACCCAAACTAGGTAACTGCACTGATGATGTTACCTAGTTTGGGTAATGACACATCTGCAAGAAAACAAGCAAGCTCAGAGAGTACCAAGGGCCCCTCATTTATATAAAATACAGTAGGTTAAAAAAGAATGGTGGTTATATAAATGCATTAGAAATGTATATACTGTAAGTACCTGAATTTTACAGGTAGATAAATTTTAGATAAGCATTTATAAAATTGTAAGTATTAATTGCTATAATGATATATTATAGTTTATTTTTCTGTTTATTTTTTTCTTTTTAAGAACATGGTATGCATATTTTTGTATGTATTCCATTATAATTATCTTTGTGTTTTGTTTCTTTTCTTCTTCCTTTTCTATATTTTTTTAAAATACAATCAGAACGCATCCTATGTTCCTAAATCCCTGGAGATATATTGTTCTGGGTCTTGATGAGCTTTGTCCTTGATTATATTTTCACTGACACAGTCATAAGATCTATTGATTTGACAGCATCCCACGGGATATAATGCTTCCTGTTGCTCAGCCTGTGTGTTGCTACCGGAGTATATGAAATTCATATTTGTATGAATTTCAAGGATTTTAGTTGACCTTTTTCCATTCCAGTCTTATATCAGACTGTCTTCAAAACCTAGACATTTAAATCACTTTCCCTTGACTATGTGATATCAAATTACTTGGTGATAACTCACCAGGTTGAAGTGACCTCTGCATTTCCATTTTAGCAGAATTTAGTCTCATAGATTATCCTTGGATAGTTGAAGAAAATATGTAATGTACTACCAATTTAATATTTTTTAAATGTAAGTTGATAATAGACTTACAGAAATATGTTTTTAAAAATAAATTTATGTTGTTTAAAAGTTAGTAACCTTTAATACTGATATCTAATTTTACTTTAGTATGGTTTTATAGTAGCTGGACACATCAAAAGGAAGATTCAAATCTTATACTTCCCTGTGGAGTTGACTGGTCATGATGGCTAAGAAATGCAATTCCAAACATGTGGAAAACTTGAGGCTTCCACACAGTGGTGAAATCCAATTTTTTTTACTACTGGTTCTGTGGGCATGGCTTGATGGGCATGGTGTGGCTTCGTGGGTGTGGCTTGGTGGCATGGCAGGGGAAGGATATTGCAAAATCTCCATTCCCATCCCACTCTGGGGCCAGCCAGAGGTGGTATTTGCCGGTTCTCCAAACTACTCAATATTTCCACTACCGGTTCTCCAGAACCTGTCAGAACCTGCTGGATTTCACCCCTGCTTCCACCTCTTATTTTATACAAACCACCAAATTAGGGTGATGATCAGTAATCACATGATAAGACAGAAGAGAAAGACTATCACTATTTTCAGAGGCCTCTGTATATGAGGGTAATACTTTAATGAGTTTAACGTATTTAATTGTTGGTCACAATAGAAGCCACAAACGAAAATATACATGGTAAAAGAATATGAAGTTAATTTAAAGAAAAGGCAAGCCTCTCTATATTAAACATATATCTAAAATGACTGTTAGACAAACACTTAATTTCTAAGTCTATTTAGTCAACATAACAACTTAATTTGTTTAATTAGGCCTTATGCTATTTTTTAAAAATAACTATTACACCTGGCCAAAGACTTGTATTCTTATTTCTTTTTCTTCATGGCTCATTCAATTGAACAGAAAGGAGATGACAAACTTAGTCCAGGAAATTGTCAACATTCATTCAGACAAAGAATCATTCCAGTTTCTTTAGAAGAAGGAGTAATTGTGTTGCTTGTTTCCTCGGAAATTGTATTAGTCCAATAGAAAACATCTTGCATCTGAACAATGCAATGAACTATAGATTAATTTAAAAGTGTGGATTCTTGCTTGAAATGGATTATAAAGATTTAAATTGTTTTGAGTTAAGTCCTAAAATAGGAACAGAAATTGGTTTGAGCGTAGCAGGACTTCTGATACCACATTTCCAGAAGAAGATGCTGATGCATAGGCTAGTTCAATCTGTCCTTAATTACATGCAAATTATCCAGCAAGCTGATTACAGAAGTTTAAATATTTAGATGTAATCACTCAAAGCCCTATCCAAGAACAATCATTGATAGACAATACTAAACATGGATTCTGTCATTTTAGCACATTCATCACCTTGGAAGATCAAGTATGTATTAGAGCAATAAAACTAGATCAAAATTATTATTGAATGACAATTCCAGATGGAGACCAGGAACTTCAAGATCTGGTTATGCCAGTAGGCCTGAGGATTCCAGGGAATGGGAGAACTCATGAGACAGCTCTGTTATTGCAGATAGTCCTTGACTAACAACAGTACATCTAGTGCAGTGTTTCTCAACCTTGGTAGCTTGAAAATGGGTGGACTTCAACTCCCAGAATCCCCCAGCCAGCAGTGCTGGCTGGGGGATTCTGGGAGCTGAAGTCCACTCATCTTCAAGCTTCCAAAGTTGAGAAACACTGATCTACCGACTGTTCAAAGTTACAACAGCACTGAAAAAAGTGATTTACAACCACGGCAGCATCCTGACGGTCACATGATCAAAATTCAGGTGCTTGGCAACTCATTTGTATTGATGACAGTTGCAGTATCCCAGGGTTATGCGATCACCTTTTGCAACCTTCTGACAAGCCAAGTCAATGGGGAATCTAGATTCACTTAACAACTGTATTACTAACTTAATAACTGTAGTGATTCACTTAGCAACTGTGGCAAGAAAGGTCGTAAAATAGGGTAAAATTCACTTAACAACTGTCTCACTTAGCAACAGAAATGTCGGGCTCAATTGTGCTTGTAAGTCGAAGATTACTTGTATTAACTCCATTTATTTTCTTTTCCTGTTTCTGTTTTTGTAATTGTTAATGCACCATTAATAATTTAATAATTGTTTTAGGTAGTACTTGTTTTATTTTATTTTTTTACTGTTTTATTAGATTGTTGTATGTTGCCCAGAGTCAGTAAACACATCACTTAGCAGAACAACTGAAAGAGGAGTGCCAAATGTGGCACAAAAACAGGAAGAGAAGGAATGGCGATTTAGAGAAAAGCCACAAAGAGAAAAATTCTGGTAGAAGAACTCACTAGTCTGACTACAAATGTTCCATAATATTTAATAATAAATTTAATTTACCAAGGAAGAGACTGATGCAAGCTTACTGATTTGTTAGAAGTCTAGGTATTTTGTAGTATGGATTGCTTTCCTGAAACATGTATTTCACATGTACATCATGACTGCTGCTTGTGTTATATTTGGTTGCTTCTAAATGATCAAGAATTATTGTGCTAGAATTTTGCTTAAAAACAGCCATGTTAGCCCAACCCCATATACCATCAGTTGCTAAGAAGCCATTGACAACCCAGCCTACAAGACCAGAAAAGCTTGGATGCTCTGAAACGAAAACAAAAATGGGGGAAAAAACCCTTTCAAACAATATTGAGGAAATTATTACTTGAATCCTGGATTGCAGCTTTTATTGCACATTTTTTTAAAATCGTGACCTGTGTCACCATCTTAATATACATGAGTAAAATATGAAATAGTTCTATTTCTGCCTCCGTAAAAGCAATGAAACAGAGTGCACAGTACTGAATCCATACTCTTCTTACACGTTCTTCACCTTTTTGCCCAACAACAAATTTTTAATAGTTGCATGTTACATTCTAGTGACAAAGGGAGAAGAAACGTGTGTGTGTGTGTGTGTGTGTATGTAGGGAACTGCTCAGTGTGAAGAGTGCCAAAAAAAGAGAAAACAATACTGAACATGAAGAAATGGGTGGGAGTGAGGTGAGACACTACACAGAAACTTGGTGCCGATCCATTTAGAAAAATCTCTATCGTAAGCTTGTCTTTAAACATAACTACTGTATATCTTCACACAAGCAAGGAAAAGGAATGATTACTAGTCTAGAACAGGGGTATCAAACTGGCAGCCCACGGCCTGGATATGTCACGTACAGGCCACGGCTACCCCAGCCGTGAAAAACATCACAAAAGTCACGTGACGGCAGTGATGCTGCAGGTTTGGCATCCGTGGTCTAGTACATGACTGATTTGTTTATCAAGATTTTTTAAAGATGAAAGACTGATAGAATTTGTAAAGGATGAAAGAGTGAAAGTAAGGAAGGGAAAGTAAGTGTTAAAAAAGAAAGTAATCTCAAAACAGAATGAATGGAAAGTAGATGTCAGGAAATGACAGATGGAAGCTGCTTGGAAGAATTGAAAATAATTAGGTTACAGAATGATCCAGAAAGGTTTGGAGTTACTCTAATGGGAAATATAAAAAAAGAGACACCAGGTAGAATGCAAAGAGAAAAAAGGCTATGGATTTGAAAAAGTTGGAGAGAGTCACTTGCGCAAAAGTTATTATGAGATTAAGTTATTTATAAAAAAGAAACAACCAATATATAAAAGTTCTTACACAGTACATATTTTGACTGGAAGAATGTGGGCCTGCCTAGTTTACTGTTTGGAAGTGAGAATTGGATTTGCCAGAAGAAACAAAGGATGAATTTAATGATAATAGAAAATTTAAGAAGCATATCTGGGGGTGGGTGGTGGGTGGAGAAATGAGCACTGAATGCATGTTGGTTGAATACAAAATCGAGTGACCAGTATGAAACTATTAGAACAAATGGATTAAGAGAAAAAGGAAGATGGAGAAGACTGTGATTGGATAAGGTCAAAATGAGAGAGGTGGGACATTTAAAGAACAAAACAAAGTGTATGAATTAGTGGATCAGGTGCATCATCTGGTGGTTGCAGTGATAGAAAGGGATAGATTTGGTAGATGTTGTTATAATCTAGTTTTAACTATAAAACCTTTCTTTTTCTTATCACATGGTGTATGTTTCTTGGCTTACATACCTTACAAGAAAACTGTTTGATGAATATGTATGTATGTTAAATAATGTTAATTTATGCTGGCATTTTACCACTGTTTTGAAAGGAATATTTAAAACAATTGGTGCTTTTTTCATGCCTTTTTTTGTACTAAACAGATTATGTTGAACTGTTGTCTAAAAGCCGGTGTAATCAATTACCAATAAGAAGGCAGGAAATAGAGGTTGGGTGGATGGGAAAATAAAATAACTTTGTCTTTCTTTGATTTTCTATGGTAAATATTTACATTACAGAATGTATATTATGATAAAGTAGTTCCAGGAGCTTAAAAATAAATACTCCCTCAATAATGTATGATAATTTATGTCATTCAGCAGTTACTGATCTAGTGAAACCTGTAAGAATAATTTTAGACATAACCATCTCAACAAAACTCTGCTAATTTTCAGCAGTTGCACTACTGGAGTTCAACCACGGAACCAAATAAGGTTCTAGCAGCAAATACAGGTAGTCCTTGACTTACAACAGTTCATTTAGTGACCTTTCAAAGTTACAATGGCACTGAAAAAAGTGACTTATGACTGTTTTTCATGGTCATATGATCAAAATTCGGACACTTGGCAACTGACTCACATTTATAACGACTGCAATTTCCTGGGATCACATGATCACCGTTTGTGACTTCTGACAAGCAAAGTCAATGGGGAAGCCAAGTTCACTTAACAACTGTGTTACTATCTTAATAACTACAGTGATTCACTTAACAACTGTGTCAAGAAAGGTTGTAAAATGGGGCAATATTCACTTAACAACTGTTTCGCTTAGCAATGTTGGGCTCAGTTGTGGTTGTATGTCGAGGACTACCTATAATATACATATTTGACAGCAAGTATCCTATTTTTTCTCTACTATTGTACAACTTCTTTATTAATCCATATTTAGGCATCATCTCAGTGAATTTTAGGGGCACTTCAGTTTGATTTTAAAAATATTCTTTTTGGTAGCACACTTCATGCAGGTATTACCAAAATAAGATGTGAAATAAAATCATATAAATAAGGCAGGGCAATGTCATTGTGGAATCATAATATACAACAGTAGGGAAAAGATAGGATGCGTGCAGTCAAATATGTATATTATTTGCTCCTAGAAGCTTATTTGGTTGCATAGCTGAATTCCAGTGGTACAAACTGCTGAAAATTAGCTGAGTTTCGGATCGTGTTGAGGTGGGTAATAATACTAACATGGGTAGTGTGAAAAAAGCCTCAGTTTGTCTGCTCACCATGGTCCTCACACTTCCCAAAATATTAAGTAGTCGTTAAACATCAAATAGCTGTCAATCTTCTGTATCAGGAGGTATTTAAGTGTTCTTTCTTCAGTAAAATGGATTCTGCTGGCAAAAAGCATTCCTTTACTTTCATCTTTACAGCTCATCCCTCCCAAATGCTCTCAGAATTGCTCTGCCTGATCAGTGGAATATCGTAATATATATTTGATATGCCACTTGAAGACTGGAAAGTAGAAGATTGCATTAAAGTAGAAGCAGTTCACTTTAAAAACTTTTATCTTCCCTCTCTCCCCCAGTGAAACCTACCTAATAATCAAACAAGCCCTTCTGGAAAGTCAACTGATTTGTTTTCAGGCAATGTGTCCTAACACTACAGTTCTGCCTGACACAATTTTTAAATGTGTATGGGCGTAGGAGCAGAAATAAAAGAGAAATAAATAACTGTATCAAATTCCTTCTACTTACAGAACCAATGCTACCTATCAAGTTTTATTTGCTACAAAATGCTCTCTAAAAGGTTGAAAGCAAATTAAATTTGTAGCTATGTAATCAAATTTGTAGCTCACTTTCATTCTTTCATTAGAAATTATTTCAAGAAATCTATTTTGTCAATTAGGTTTCTGAGGTGACAGAAGAAAATGTCAGAATATATTAATTGCTACTATGTCTATAACAGGAACCAGAATGATAGTGATTAAAAAAGAAATAAAAGAAATGGACAGTAAAAAAAGAACGATAACTTTAAAGATAATTCTAATGTTTCCTTCCTTCCTTCCTACCTTCCTTCTTCCCTCCCTCCCCTCCCCTCCCCCTTCCCCTTCCTTTCCTTTCCTTTTGTCCTTCCCATTGTACATAATTGCTGTCAAAAATTGTAATGGACTTTGTTGTATCAAACCAAAGATACTCTCAGTGGTCCATCAGCAAGATTTAAAAGCAAGTCCAGTCTTAGAGGGAAGGAGGGCAATGAGCATGGCTATCACACAGGCACCATGAAGTGTTTATGTCCCATAGTCATGCTGGTACTATATAGTAAATATTTCTAGTTGGTAGTTTCAGTGAAATATAAGATAAAGATATAATAAACCGCTAATAATTAGCTACTATCAATTAACCATGATGCCCATGTTTAAAAAAATCCATCATGAAAAACCACATCAACAGCAGAGTTTGCCTAACTCCTGACTCAAATAGGCAGATAATCCCTGCCTATTTAGAATGCAGTGTTGCTGACAAACTCTACTCAAAAGCTGGAGTTCAGTCCCGACCAGCTCAAGGTTGACTCAGCCTTCCATCTTTCTGAGGTTGGTAAAATGACCCAGATTGTTGGGAGCAATATGCTGACATCATAAATCGTGCAGAGTTTTATAAAGCACTATGGAGCGGTATATGTCTAAGTGCTATTGCTATTATCTGCCCATCCTACTAGACTGGGTAGGGTAGGCACGCTCTGACTTTCTTCCCTGAGATTTTTGTTATGTATATAGTTTTGGCAGGAGATTTAAACTACAATAGGTCACTTGTGATTGGTCAGCTCCCCGGCTGGCCGGGTATTTAAGAGAGCTGTTTGCCTGTAACCTTTGCTGAAGTCTCACTATACATTAAAGAGCTGTTGTCACTACCTTACTTCTACCTCCTCAATTGCCCAACTTAACATTGGCGACAAAGGTGGGATTGAGGCATCGAGAAACAAGCCAAGGAAAGAGCTACCTACAGCGGATTCAGCCAGGCTGACGAGCTGTACACAGCACTACCACGATGTCTGCATTTGTACCGCCAAAGCCTTTTGACTCGGCCAGAGAGAAGTGGGGGTCGTACATGATCCGGTTCGAGTGCACTTTGTCATTATCTTGCTTCTGCTTCCTCAATCGCCCAATTTAACAATTTTGCCATCTAATGGAACCTTGAAAGTTTGCCTTTTCCATGGCTGCCCCTACCTTATGAACACTCTCTCCCACCTACTCTTTTAGCCTTTTGGCAAGCCATTAAAAACATGGCTTTTCATCCAGGTTAGAATGAGGATAACTGGAGCTAGTTGTTGCACATCCCAATCGGATGCTTGAGGTTCCAAGTTTTTTATTTTTTATTTTATAATTTTATGGTTTATGATTTTATAGGTATTGGTTTTATGGTTGTGACCGTTATGAAAGCCTAAGAGTCAGGACTATCTGGATTGGGTAGGGATTGCTGCTCCACAGAGAGTGAATCCCTCCCCTTTACTATTTAGTCTAGGACTGTTCCTCAGCTGGTGATTTTCAATCATACAGAACACAGCTAAAGAGTAAAGACTTAGCTAAATAAATATTTATTGAATTTTGGGTAAAACTTCATAATTAGAATCATAAAAATATAAGCATCTGAAAATTTTCTATATTAGTAGTACATTTACATATTTTAAAATCATATTATATAATTATGCATTATATTTTTTCCATAAAATTGAACTCCTCTGCAAAGATGTTTATTAATGATAATTCTGAGTGGAATGCTTCAACTATAATTATGCATCTAGTTTTAGAGTGCTTACAATCTTCATAATTACTCCTGTATCCACACTTACGTTTGTCAAAATCTTCTATAGTTCTTGGAGAAATCATGAAAAAATCTTAAAATACTGAGCTGGCAGATAAATTTGCCATGATTTTTGCAACTTTATAGATAATCATAATGTGAAAGGAACTGCATTTTTAGAATATATATCATAGTTAAAGACAAGAAGATAATATATACTGTTGAAATTAGCAGTGAAACAGAGGTAGGTTCATCAATGATACTGCAACAAAGGAAAGAAGCTTAAATTCTGGAAGAATTGATTGACTACTTAAATGCCAAACTATACATAAAATCATGGCTGCACATGTAACACATGTAACACAGAACAAGTGCTAATCTAAGTGTGAAACTCTGCAGAATCAAAATGTAGCCAAAATAAATAGAATGTGAGAAATTATTATTAAAATGACTATAATTTAATTTTATTGTTTTCATCTTTAAAAAATTATTTATTATTAAGTAAATTATATTAAGTAATTTGACATTTCTCTTTTTTTTATTGAAAAAGTTTTACAATACAAATTTTTTTTCATCCCACCTAGGTATTCAAAATAAAATACTGTACAACAGAAATCCTAAAAAAGATTAATGTAAATGGTACCCAATTTTGCAACACTTTTCAGACAACAGATAAACACCCAACTCCCATATTATGGGAATTGATAAACCACAAGAGTAAGGGGCTGCCTAAACATACTCCCAGCTTTGGGCATGCAAGGTCTGCTAAAGACATCAATTTACTTTGAGGATGAAGCCCTGTGCATCTAGTAATATAAAATTGTTTGTTATCAGCTCTATAGATAAAAACCCTTTCAGCATTAGGCCATCTATGTCAAATGCATAAGATTAGGTATAAAACTCTTTCGTTTCTGACTCAGGCTGATCTTTTCCACAGTACTTAATATGAACTCTCACTACTACTTATTAAAGTGTCTTAAACATCTTCAAATTCCTTCTTTTCTAGATTGTATAAAACAGGTAGATCTCCTCCCACTTATCCTCCCGCTAAGGATACCAGTTACAAGACTGTATGCTTGTAACTGGTATCCTTAAGATTTATATTGTTGCTGGTATCCTTAAGATTTATATTGACTCTTTCCCTATGTCTATCATTAAGTGTTGTACCTTATGATTCTTGACGAATGTATCTTTTCCTTTATGTACACCGAGAGCGTATGCACCAAGACAAATTCCTTGTGTGTCCAACCACACTTGGCCAATAAAGAATTCTGTTCTGTTCTGTTCTGTTCTGTAGCTGGAAGTGGGTGTTTAAGAGTATTCTCAGGATGAGAATGGTGTTATCTCCATCTCCCCCCCCCCAAATTGATCTTGCTTGTTAGAATTCATACAACCAATCAAGTGAATACCAATATAAAATGTTATTGTATCAATATTTTTATTTAACATACTGTAGTCACATTTATTCTAAGAGGCATAGTCAGATAGGACCAGGTAAAGGCAGCTCCTGACAACCTAGCCATTAAAAAGTATACAAATGCAAGCAGATAAATAAGTACCACTTCGGTGGGAAGGTAACAACTTTCTATGCGCCTTGGCGTATAGTCATGCTGGCCACATGACCACGGAAGTGTCTTCAGACAATGCTGGCTCCCTTGGCTAAGAAAAGGAGATGAGAAACTTTTACTTTTTTAAAGGTACTATAAAATGTAGAGTACTGAACTGGAATAGGAACCAAAAGCAATGCTTTGACTTTGGTTTGTTTTGGAAAGAAACATACCACAAAAGCTCGTAGGCAAAGTATGAAGGTATTTGGCAACTGGTGATCATAAGGGGGAAGATCAATAGGAAAGGGATAGCTGAAGTTGTAATCTGGCATATCTAAAAGGGGATGATCATAAGATGGTGATCATGATTAAAGCCCACCCCTTTGTATATGTGTATTACATTGATACATATACACATGGAGTGAGACTTTAATTGTACAGCTGCAGCTTTCATCTTCATGTTATAATTTTCACCCGTGCCTCCTATAGACATCCTTGCTAGTAATATTTCTCTCTGGAGACCCAGCTCATCAATACACTATTCACTTATAACACACTAAAAATAATATAAATAGAGGTGTTTTTTTCCCTTACAGGCTATAACCAAGCAAATTTAATCAAGTCCTTGACCCTTGGGGAAGGAAGAATGTAATGAAGTCCTTAATGCTTACTTTCAATGAAATAAGGACATTTAAGCCTTTATCAATTCAAATCAAATAGCGGTTGAGTTTTTAAAAATGGTCAATTACCAGTGAAATCTTATACAGGTCTACTCATATGAGCTAAATATGAGCTACTTAATTTAATAGTACACATATATGGATGGAGGTATACAATTGCAATCTCAGTTCCTGTTAGTCATAACAACCTGTTCTTTCTAGAAGCAATGTGAAGACTCAAAAACCTGACTATGGCTATAGCATTACAATATTTTGAATCCTCTGTAACAGAATGTTTACTTGTGGAAGTGTGTGACTAAAGGGCAATAATATCTGGGAGTATAATTGACTGCTGGAACATTCTGTGATTGAGGGTAACAACTCCAGTTCAAAAGACAGAGAAATCTTAAGAAGGCAAGGCATTGGGTTTTCATTTAACTACAACCATCTGCACCTTTTAACTGAATTCTAATTTTAACACTATCGCAACTTAATCTTCTATAGAATGTTTTTTGTATTGCTTATTAAAATATCAATTAATTGTAACATTTCGGTCTGTGCATATGGCTTTTTATGGATAAAATGACAAATAAAGGAGCCTCAGATAGCTCAACTGGCTAAATAGCCTTTTATTAACATCCAGCTGTATGCAATTACACCCGTTCGAGGCCCAAGGTTCACTCAGCCTTCCATCCTTTCTAAGATAGGTAAATTGAGGACCCAGTTTGTGGGGGCAATAAGCTGACTTTGTATAAAAAATATACAGAAGTATGAAGGCTATTGCTTAATGCCTTGTAAGCCGCCCCGAATCTCTGGAGAAGGGCGGCATATAAATCTAAATAAATAAATAAATAAATAAATAAATAAATAAATAAATAAATAAATAAATAAATAAATCTAACAAAGATATAACTAAAATGGATTAGCTATAGATTCATAGCAAAGACAAATATAACCAATATAGCATGCAATGACATCTTTACCCAAATGTTACAATTATATTTGTGCTTTTTGATGTCTGACATTAGTGATGGCATTCACTTAATAATATAGTTATTCACTTTTTATCATTTTCCCTCTCTTGCCCACTCCCCCACCCACCCCCTAAGCTCCTGACTGGCAAAAGCTTTAAGCAGTGTCTTACAGAAGAATGCCACATCTAATGGGACCTTGAGCAAATGTCTTTTGCTGTTTTTTTCCACTCTACATGTTGTTGTTTTTAATAATCTTGATGGAGAGGCTTATCAATAGTGCCACTGGCTCTCCATGTTGCTGGTAGCTTGCGCCAATGATTGCATCGTGGTTACCCCAAGATCAAACAAACAACATGAGATACATGTTTAGGTGGAGTGTTCCCTCCATTGTTAGTTGAGCAAACTGCTCTAATTCACAGTAAAAGTAAAAGAGTGAGAGTGAGTAAAGAGTGAGAAATATATTGTAAAGTTAATCTCTGTGAAAGAATGGCCAGAGGCTTTGGAATCTAATTCAACTCACTCAAATTCCCATTGTTTCAACTTTTGTTATCCCTGGTTTTATGCTAGAATGAAATTCTCACAAATTACAAAGGTCATCTGAACTTGACATACCCGTGGGACTTCCCTTGGAAAATCCATTTCCCTCATGCCCACATTTTAAGGCATTTAAGTAATGCCTCAAGTCATATCTTAATGTGAGGACAAGTTGATAGGGTCTTTTGGGAAACGTTGTCCCCAAACATTAAGGCAATAAAGATTAAATGCCTAAAATTTTCATCATAAACCACAGACTATAGTTGCTATGAATTTAAAATGTA
Source organism: Masticophis lateralis (assembly GCA_030761175.1). Lineage (NCBI taxonomy): Eukaryota > Metazoa > Chordata > Lepidosauria > Squamata > Colubridae > Masticophis > Masticophis lateralis. The sequence goes on from JAUDYJ010000001.1 coordinate 119,270,207, forward strand.
TTCAATCAAAATGTAAAACAATGCGTTTAGAAAATTAGGTCTTGGAAATACAAGATAATTATATAACTGACTCTACTGTATCTTGTATTATTTAGTGAATCCATCTTGGGCTAAACAGATTTACTGTAGTATGTATATTAATTTGAGACTATTGAGGACTATAACACACTAAAAAATTCTTAATCCCAGATAATATTGAATATTGAATATTATATTTTTACCATGTTTATAAGATTTCAAGTAGTTTTTCCACTGCCTACCATTTTCTCAGTTATTTTATGGCTATGAAAATTACAAATGTGACAGAGAATGTTCAGTATATTTATTTACTAATATAATAGAATGAATGGATTCGTTCAAAGAATAGAACGTTGAAAATTTTTGAACAGTTGGGAAAAAAATAAAATTTCCAGCATGGCTGCCAGTATTCTTTTTGATGCATTCAAAACTTCTCAGAGTGGATGGAGTTAAGAAGTTCAAATTTGAAAAAAACAACAACAACAACTTTGAGTTCTCAGATAGTTAAGAAGCAAACTGGATATCTTAAGTCTTCTCTGGTCTTAATTATATATCCTATAAATTCCTGCTCCAAAAGTAGCTCCAACCTTGCTTACTTTTGGAATTCAACCTTAACATCTGGTACATAGTCTTGTGGAACATAAAATTGTGCATACCGCATGTAAGTGTAAGTGTAATATTTACAAATGCTTGCAGAAATTTGATTCCAATTTAATAAACTGGCAGTTAGGGTACATTCAGCATTTTGACTGCCGTGGAAGAATCCTGAGACAAGCTTCATCTGAAGAATATAAGCAGCATCACGTGAGGAATGAGATTATGGCTATGCCATTAAGCCAGGAAGCCTCTTTTATTTTATTTTTATTTTGTGTGCATATGGCAAACATATTAAAGGAAATGTAAGAAACTTCTGCATAGCCTTGAATCAAATTTGCATTCTAATATTAGGAAGTTTAAAGCAAGCTAGGAGATGCCTTTCCAAATGAATGAAGTGCAGTTACTATTTATAAATCTGAAGTAGTATAAACTGATGAAGTAGCAACATGCGCCTCAAATCTCAGAATTAAACAAGTAGAATGGTAGAAAACCATTCCTTCTTCCTCTAATTATCTAGTCCCTTCCTTATCTACTCTCTCTTGGCTTTCATTCTTTTTGTTCATTCCGTTCTTCTCTTTCCATTATCTTCCTTTTCAAATCTATCTCTGGTCCAACAACTCAATCACCACAACCCAGCAAAGTTGATAAAGGGAAGTTGCCCACCTATTCCAGGTAAGGATAGAATTACATCTCATCTTCTGAGAAGAAAACTGGACTGATGTCTCCACATCTTCAAACATTCATCTACAATCATCGTAAAAATATCAGATGAAAGTCAAACAACTCATGCAATTATCTGACTCATAAATAACCTTAGTGAAATTTTTATAACACTTATTCTTAGACATTCTTAGAAGTATCTGAAAAATACTTTTCAGAAGCAACAGCCAGACAGTTTGAGATGTCAAAATTAGATACACCTTTACTACTTCAAATGCTATACAAGACATTTTATCTTTATTACTCATTATTCTTACCAAAATGCTAAAACATATGCTCTATCCAGCCTTGTTATTTCTATACTCCTATACTATTATTTCTATACTGTTATTTCTATGCATAGTTGCATTTAAAATTGGCTTTGTGTTTATTGCTTCTTCATCACTGGAACAATTCTGATATTAAACTAAAACCCGTAACAAATTGCCAAATGCGAAACAAAGAATGACGTACTTTAATCAATAAATTCACCTAGTAGTGTCAGATTCCTACTAGTATTAAAAAAAACAATGTACTTCAGGATGAAAAATATTTCAACTGTACCTCTGCTTGTAAGAAATTGAACAAAGGTTAAATATGACTCAAGACAATAATTCTACCGAGATGCCTGAAGCACAACATTAATAAGTGATGTGATATTGATGATTGTAAAAGCTTTCTGAGAAATGGAGTAGCAGGTTATGATTCTCGAAAAATCAAGATATTTTTCTATTTTAAAATATTTAATATTTCAATATTCAAATGTATATATTCTGTTGGAAAAAATGTACTGGAAATGTTGAAAAAACATAATTTTCTCAAATTAAAAAGGTGAAAATTAGCAGTTTGTAAAACTGAATGTAAAGATATAGACAGCTAAACTCTCAGATCAAGCTTAATATTCTGACTTTTGGAATTTTAGAGAAAATTCAATAGTTTGGAATTCTTCATGTATAGAACAGCTAAAATTTTAATTTTATTTTAAAGATCTTGAGGTTTCTTTATAGGCCTCTCAGAAGCAGTCAGAATTTACACAATATGCTAAGCCATAATTTGGTGCATTTTGTGACTTTCAGGCACAATGGCACCTAAGTCAAATATTACAGCTTAGCATGATGTAAAAACCCAGGTAACTGGATTTACTAAACAAACAATGGCTAAACAAAGTATATTCTATTGCAATGTGTGAACCCAGCAAGACATTATGCTGGAAAAGGCTTTATCAAGAAATCATTGTGAACTTGATAAAATAATTTAGAAGAATAAAGGAATAATGCAAAATTTTAAACAATGAGCATGGATTTTTGTAATATACTCAATGCACTGAACTGTCTGTGGTACTTGTTTTTCCTGTATCTTAACTGTATTCAGGCACAATGCACCTTAAGAATCATTTATAATTAGAGCAGAACAAAGATTGTAAGTAGTTATATGAATGCAGGCTTTTCAATCATGGTCATTCAAATTTCATTTTTAAAAAAGGAAAGTACAGAATCAAGATAAATTCTAGAGGAAGAAAAACCGTTTCCACTTTAGCTCTCAGGAATAAACATTGAAAAGACTACACTAAAAGGGCTTGAGCTTCCTTTAATGAGTTTTATCTGAACCACTAACACAACTGAATGATGATTCAAGGCCCATATAATTCTTAATTATAGCAGCTCTACGGATGAATGGGAGCTTCTTAAATATTTCAGCATAATTGGATGAGATGGGAGCAGTACCTCACAATAATTCTTGAATCAATTGTTAACTCATACCTATGTATTAAGCACTTAATATTAGAGAGGATGGAGATTATTGCTGCATTAAAAAAATCATGCTTTGGAGAAGCTATTAATCCACCTTTGTTAATCCAGTTCACTGTTGTTAAAGGAAACTGATTTTATTCAGCATTCAATCAGTAATGTTAATCTTTTATTTTAATATATTTCATTACAGAAATTTCTTTAGAGCTTACAAATTGAATATGATATCAATGTTTTATAAAGATATGATTTGAAAAGTCTGTAATGAGGCTTTCTGAAATTCTAGGATATTCTGTGTTATCCATCTATATGTGTTTCTACAATATACCATGACAGATACCTTATGTGAAAACAGAAAAAAGCAAAGTGTACAACTTATTAAATTACCCAGCAAGCTGTCATTACGGTACACAGTCTGTTACCGGCATAATTAAAGTAACATGTTGCTAAATGAAGTAAAGTTGATTAACTTTTCTTTTGCCAACACACATTACATATTATTCTTCTTTTGCTAATATATAGCATGGCAGTTAGCAATTTTTTTCTCAGCCTCACAACCATCACTTTCAAACTACAATCTGCAAAAGAAGTTCTCCCTCTAGAGAGTAAGCTGTTATATTCATTTTAAAATGCAGGACAGACAAAAAAAAATGTAAACAATAAAAAGCTTGTTAGAAACATGAATAGCCAGGAAGCTAATTATACTTGGATGGAAGCTTTTTTCCACTGGTATTTGTATTGGAGACATGCTAGCCACAATTCTGGAAGCTAAAAACCTTTAATAGTAATCTTTCAATCTGTCAATATATATATATATATATATAAAATTAAATTAAATTAAAATGCGCCATAGAGCAGGCATGGGTGCTCATGTTGAGCCCCTCTGAAATTCCATAAACCAGCTTAATCCTCTTCTATGATCATGCATTTACCACTTGATCCTGAGAGAAGATTAATTTAAGAAATTGCAAAAACTATATGATTTGTGGAGGATTTCCATGAGATGAAAAAGTAGAAGGAACACCTGGAGCACAGATGGAGGATGAAAAGTGAATCTGTCCAAGTATGCATGTATGGCGATAAAAAAAGTAAAACTGTTCTTGTCCTCTCTTACCGCAATGGTATGTCTGTCATGCAGCATCACTTTTTTTCCAGATATCCACTTTTTTTACCCATTCTCCTGGGTAAAAGCCAGAGGTGGTATTCAGCAGGTTCTGACCAGTTCTGGGGAAGCAGGAATTTTGAGTAGTTCGGTAGCAGGAATTTTGAGTAGTTCGGAGAACTGGTAAATGCCACCTCTGACTGGCCCCACCCCCATCTATTCTCTGCCTCTGGAGTCCCAGTTGATCAGGAGGAAATGGGGATTTTGCAGTAATCTTCCCCTGGAGTGGGGTGGGAATGGAGATTTTACAGTATCCTTCCACTGGAGTGGGGAGGGAATAGAAATTTTACAGTATCCTTCCCCTGGAGTGAGGAGGTAATGGAAATTTTACAGTATCCTTCCCATGGAATGGGGTGGGGATGGAGATTTTATAGTATCCTTCCCCTGCTATGTGCACCAAGTCATACCCACCAAGCCATGCCCAAAGAACCAGTAGTAAACATTTTTTAATCCCATCACTGGTAAAAGCTGCTCCGAGAAGCTATGTCTTAATCATTATGACCACATAGTACAATATTTTGTACAATATGACCATCATATTGACCACATAGAACAATATTTTGCTGGTACCCAGATTTGCTTGAGTCTGGACTTTATAAACTAGACACATATCTACTCTCATGAAAAGAAGGACTAGGGGTGACATGATAGCAGTATTCCAATAACTAAGGGGCTGCCACAAAAAAGAGGGGGTCGATTTATTTTCCAAAGCACCTGAAGGCAAGACAAGAAACAATGGATGAAAACTAAGCAAGGGGAGAACCAACCTAGAAATAAGAAATTTTCTGACAGTGAGAACAATTAATTAGTGGAACAGCTTGCCTTCAGAAGTTGTGGATGCTCCATCACAGGACGTTTTAACGAAGAGATTGGACAACCACTTGCCTGATATGGGTCTCCTGCTTGAGCAGGGGATTGGACAAGAACACCTCCAAGGTCCCTTCTAACAGTTATTCAGTTATTCTACTTGGGCAAAGTTTTGCACAGTGGCTGGAGTATCAGCTTGTGACATTATCCAAGTTTCTTTTTGGCTTTATAGTTATCATGGACTTTTAAACTTTGCTGCCAGATATCAAATATCTCCCATTGTTTCCCTGACTAACCCTGGTATTGTTTTTTTCATTTTATAAATTCTATAAAAAGGACGTTGAAAGTTATATACTAGTAGAACTTCTACTTCTTTATACACCAAACAGTATAATATGTAACCAACCTCTAATACCTGAATAATAAATTGAACCAAGAATACAAGTAGTGTCCTACTATATTAGATTGAATATCTATTTATCCATGGCGGCTGAGAAAAGCTTTTAAGCAAGATATGAACATAACTTTTTTAAAAAAATACACTGATAACCATCTTGCTTCTGATCCAATCATCATGACTTTGTAATAACTGGAAATTTATCCTCCACAAACTTCATCTCTTTTATAGCATTTCAGTAGCTCAGCAAAATGGTCCATCACTATCTCTAATTAATGATGCACTGCATGAAGCATATTCTTTTTTATCTACTCAGAATCATCTGTCATTCATCCTTGTTAGATGATCGCAGGACTTTTAGCAGAAGTTCATTCATTCTTATTTACACATTGTATAATTATATTTATTCACTCCTTTTTTCCAGTAAAAGAGCCTTAAAGAATTTATTTCCTAGCCTAATATATTTTTTGAGATATAATTCTCATGACACATGCTTAGCCTTGTAACAGAAGTGTGCAATCTGTGTTAAGTGGTACATAGTGAGCTTTTAAGTATCTGCTTAAGATAATTATGATGATCAATCCCAGATTTTTCAAATGGCGCTACTCTGTGGAACACCAAATCTTGATTTCACTTACTACTAAATATAGAGGAAGGAAGATGATCTTGTCACTTCTTTCTCTGTCTGTAGCTACAGCATTTTTCCAATTTCAGAAAGTCCATCAACGCTATGAAGCAAATTATCAGGGGTCACAGTGGATTGAATGGAAAGAGGAATAATTGGGGAGGACTGACTTATTCTTCATATTATATACAAAGAATGTATCACACTGAATGTAATAGTCCAATACTTGATCAGGTTACGCTATAAAAAGCACATAATACATTCCTGCTCTTTCAAGTTTCAATCTATCTTTTCGATTAACAGATTTGGAGGTTGCAATTTTCATTCTTCTCATGCTTCCCCTCACATCTGCTATATAATGATGGAAAATCCTTGAGAATAAGGCAAACTACAGGAAAGGATGGAAAAATTGCACTGAAAAAACAGTTAATTTCATGTGACATGGCATAATTTCTGAAAATTGCTATCTAACAAATGTTGAGTTGAAGAAAAATGTGTTGTTAGAGCAAACACAACAATAAATGGCACAGGAACATTTGGAATATTATTATTATTATTATTATTATTATTATTATTATTATTATTATTATTTATTCAATTTGTATACTTTTGGAAGGTATCATTTGGAATATTATACCCTATGCATTTTTTTTCAAATGATTTATAAATGGCATATCTGTTCTAAGTGGCTTTCCATATTTGCATAGGTGTGCTCAAGCATCTGTGAGCCAATCTTGCAAGAAATCTCTTTAATTTCTGTATTCTATTTTCAAGCATATTCATAATCCCTTTCAGGTGATTCAAACAAGTGTAAAGTTGGCAAATGAGCCCTAGTGAACAGTATGATGTGGGTAAAAGAATATATGTCTGCAAGTAAATTTAGCTGGAAATAACTATTATTGAATTTATATGAGATTTACACTAAGTAGACATAAACTTGTATTTTAAAAGTTGGGTTATTATTCCATAACTCCAGTATAAATTTATGTGAACAGCAATCCCTGGAGGACTGTGTATGAATAATAAGCAACCCTTATTTAATATATCCTTATGGTTTTTCATTCAGTGACAGTATAATTTCTTCACGTTTCTGTGTGTGCTAAAACAAAACCCCAAAAGATTTTTTAAAAAATTAAAAGGATCCATTGGGGAGCAACAATAAATCTTAGTCTAGGAAATAATAACTGTTCAAAATTGGCTTTATTTTGATACAAGATTTACTATTTTTAATGCAAAATTGTAGCACACACACACACACACACACACACACACATATTGTTTATTAGGAAAAAAAATATTCACTCCTTTGGTACATTGGATAAAAGAAATCAATAGTAAGTTCTAGAGCAATTCAAAGCTACTCGCCACATTATATTTTTGGAAAACTGAACTATGCCAGCAAAACAGATTTCAATTCCAAAGTATCACTCAGAAAAGTAGCAGAAGAGAAGTTCTCTCAAGATTATGATTCTACAATTCCATACCTGTCTCATTCCGATATTAATGGGCAGCAGAGTGTGAGAGCTGCAATCTTTAGACGCAGCCCCATCTGTCTTTCATCTCTTTCCTTTCATATAAATTCCATTAAAGAAAAGATGGAATAGCTATGTATGTTTTGAACTTTGTTGTTTTTACATTAGAAACCATCAGACTCCCGAAGTTCCCGAAAAAGACTCAGAAACTGAGTACTTTGGATGTACCAATGAGGCAAGATTGGAAACCAAAATATATCAGGTGCTGGCTGGAAAAACAAGATCAACAAACTTGATATCAACAGAGGTCCCATGAAAGATGAAGCTAGATATTAATGCCAGGTGTTTTGATTGAAGTGTCTGGTTCTCTTGTGACTATTGAACTGGACATACAAGGAAGGTATTGCTTGTGTACTAAAATATAATTAAAATAAACATATGGAATTATGCAGAAAGGATAGTCCCAGGGCTCAGTAAAGGACAATATTGTTTTTGTAAGGCAAATGATTAATTATTACAAAGGTTACATTTACTTCAAATTTTCAGTGTATCAATATAAATGGCATTTATTATTAATGCCAGAGTGACTCTTAAGTAAGAGTCACTCTGATAATTATTCTTATCTTTATTTCAGACAAAATTTTACAGGAGTCCCTTGGATCCCAATTATAGATTGTTAACTTGGTGGACTAAAATCCAATTCAGTTTTGCCTTATGTTGCATCCTGCTTAATGGTGGGGCAGAGATTCAGAAAGAGAAAAATGGCACTGTTCAATTCTGACAAATCCTTTAATTTCTCTAGATAACTTGCTTATTTAATGTAGCCTTCTGAATAAATTATTCTGTTCCTAATCAAAGTCCAAGAACTGCACTATGGGAATAAAGTAAAGAGATTGGCAACATTAAACCATCTCGGTTTAGGAATGGTATTTTTAAAATCACACACAATATATTCATTATTCCTTTGTAATTCCCAAATACCAAAAATCATGACTGTCAAGGTTAAAACTTTAGAGGAAGTGGTTTTTGAAATGCAATAACATTAATAATGTTGCTATAACATTCTACTAATAAAATTGAATAATCCTAAAAAAAATGCTATATGTTTTCCAATGGTACAAGATGCTTAAGTAGAATGTTATCCTTTCTGACCTGAAATGAGTTGTATAATACAAGTCACCTCAAAAGCGTTTCTCAAATTTATCTGTACTTTCATAGAAGAAAAACCATGCTTAATTTTTATAGTCTTTTTTTCTTGCATACTTAGGATATTATATATTTTAGAATTAGGGATATCATCCAATTATCATAATACAGATAGTCCTCAATTTGCAATCATAATTGTGTCTGTCATAACTTTGACAAAGCAACAGCCGTACTTTAAGAACTACTTGTATTTTAACATTTCGAAGTAATTCCACTAATTAAAAAAAAGATACCTATGTGAGGCAAAAATTAAGGAAAGAGTGAAAATTAACAGATTGTCTATCATAAGTACTGAAAATATTTACTTGGTTAATTGTTGTATCCTATAAAGGCTTGCGACTAAAGTAAAAAATAACAAAAAAAGCTTCTTCCAACATACTAAAGCAAGAAAAAGGAAACAATTGGCCTATTGCTGGAAGAAACTGGCAAGAAGGTGACAAGAACAGGGAGAAAGCAAAATTATTTAACTCATTTTTTGCATGTCTTTACACAAAAGGAAAAAACAGTCCAACCTATCAAAAACAGCACCACAAAAAACAGATTAGAACACAAGTTAAAATAGGGAGGAAAATGGTAAATGAACACCTGTCTACCCTAGACAAGTTCAAATCACCAGGACCAGATGGATTACACCCCAAGGTTCTGAAGGAACTGGCAGACGAGATCTCAGAACCACTGAACTATATCTTTCAAAGATCCTGGAGCCCAGGATCTGCCAGATGATTGGAAAAGAGCTGATGTAGTTCCCATCTTCAAAAAAGGAAAAAAAAATAGATCCAGGAAACTACTGACCTATCAGCCTGACCTCAATACCAGGGAAGATTCTGGAAAAGATAATCAAACAATGAATCACCGAATACCTAGAAGCAAACCAAGTAATAACCAAAAGCCAACATGGGCTTGTCAAAAACAGATCATGCCAGACTAATCTTACTGCATTCTTCGACAAAGTGACAAAATTAGTGGACCAGAGGAATGCTGTCGATGTAATTTACTTGGACTTCAGTAAAGCTTTTGATAAACCATAACCTACTATTAGATAAAGTAGAAAAATGTGGGTTAGACAGCATCACCACCAGATGGATTCGTAACTGGCTGACCAACCGCACTCAACGTGTAGTCCTCAATGGAACTGCATCTACATGGAGGGAAGTATGCAGGGCTCTGTTTTAGGCCCAGTGCTCTTCAACATCTTCATCAATGATTTGGATGAGGGATATATAGGGAACTCATCAAATTTGCAGATGACACCAAGCTGGCAGGAATAGCCAACACTCCAGAAGACAGGCTCAAGATACAGAAGGATCTTGACAGACTTGAACATTGGGCGCTATCTAACAAAATGAAATTCAACAGTGAAAAAAGCAAGGTTCTACATTTAGGGAAGAAAAACAAAATGCACAGGTACCGTATATGTGGTACCTTGCTCAATAGTAGTAACTGTGAGAGGGATCTTGGAGTCCTAGTGGACAACCATTTAGATATGAGCAAGCAGTGTGCAGCAGCTGCCAAAAAAACCAACACAGTTCTGGACTGCATAAACAGGGATAGAATCAAGATCACGTAAAGTGTTAATACCACTTTATAATGCCTTGGTAAGGCCACACTTGGAATATTGCATTCGGTTTTGGTCACCATGATGTAAAAAAGATGATGAGACTCTAGAAAGAGTGCAGAGAAGAGCAACAAAGATGATTAAGGGACTGGAGGCTAAAACATATGAAGAACAGGTGCAGGGACTGGGTATGTCTAGTTTAATGAAAAGAAGGACTAGGGGAGACATGATAGCAGTGTTCCAATATCTCAGGGGTTGCCACAAAGAAGAGGGAGTCAAACTATTCTTCAAAGCACCTGAGGGTAGAACAAGAAGCAATAAATGGAAACTAATCAAGGAGAGAAGCAATTTAGAACTAAGGAAAAATTTCCTGACAGTTAGAACAATTAATAAGTGGAACAACTTGCCTGCGGAAGTTGTGAATGCTCCAACACTGAATGTTTTAAAGAAGATGTTGGATAACCATTTGTCTGAAGTGGTGTAGGGTTTCCTGCCTGGGCAGGGGGTTGGACTAGAAGACCTCCAAGGTCCCTTCTAACTCTGTTATTCTATTCTATTCTATTCTATTCTATTCTATTCTATTCTATTCTATTCTATTCTATTCTATTCTATTCTATTCTATTCTATTCTTCTGAATCCAGATTTAGAATAGATTGAAGCTTGTTTTGTCTTTTAAACGTGAATAAAGGGAGCACATTGTTTATGTCTACTGTCTGGTTTGACGTGCATTTTATTTACAGTAAACTTTATGATTGTCTGTCATGAAGATAGCTTATGCACAAGAATGAAGCTTTATAATATAGTTTGCAGTGGCCATAATTGGGAGATAATTTCTGGGTTTAGTAAAATTTTTATTCATACACAGAATATTCTTTACTGAGAAAGCAAATATGGAAACCTATTATTAAGTATAATATCCCCCTCACTCTTCACTAGACTGATAAACTATGATTACCAGCAATCAAAGACATTAGATCAGCCACAGGTTCCAGTTCTAGCCAAGATAATAAAAACACAAAATATACATTGTAACTTTACAACACGTCCCCCACCTTTTATATCTGAATCCTGCCAATGGATGCAAAAATGAGTTTTGCATAATTGCAACACCATGAATGTTTTGTTGTTTACTGCCTCCCACCACCACTCTACCTTTGGATATTAATGAGATTATCTTAAAATACAAATGTCATAATCTGTCTTTTTTCAAATCTGGAACAATAGCTTTCCAGAAAATTTGACAACTTCCAGCTTTGATTGTTCACATATTGGGAAGGTGTTGAAGTTACACTGCTTATTAAATTGTGATGTGTTTATTCAAACTGGACCACGCAAACCAGGGATGGGTTCTATCTACCTTTACTACCGGTTCTCAATGGGAGCGCAACATCATCACCGGCGCAGATCATCGGTGATGTTGTTGTGGCGGGTGGATGGAGCCTCCCGCCGGTTTTACTACCGGTTCTATAGAACCGGACTGAACCAGGGGCAACCCACCAGTGATATAAACCCAATGAATTTTGTTAATCCTTTTCTTGGGGTTATAAGCTCTTGCTTTTAGGAAAGGCATTTTTAGTCACAGTTAATTGTTTGAACCATGGAAATGTTTTGTCAAAAATGTTACTTACGCCATTCTGATGATGTCACAACAACTATGGAAGTCCACTGGAGCATGCAGTCACCCTATGCAGAGTCAGGAGAATTAACAAAATGTGGGATTGGAAGCACATTTTGAGTTTGTTACTTTTAGAATGTTTTAGTATATTGTGACGTTTTGCAAAATTATATTTTTCTTACAGTTAAAGCCATAGTAAGCACTTTGTGAAACACCACAATATACTAAAAACAGTACTTACCTGGACCTTTGTCTTCTGGCTCCAGGTTTTAGTGGATTTCCAGAGTTGATGTGATATTATCAGCACAGACCATCATGTTTAGAGTTCATTTATTTCAGACCATGTTAGATGTTCAAAGTAGGACTGAAGAGGACCTATAAAAATGAAAAAAAAGATATATTTCTAATCAATCATGAACTAAATTAGTCCCATTAGTCTTTTTGAACAACTTCTTAGAACTAATCCATTTCTTCAACCGGACACATGTTCACGAAGAGGTGCCATATTTTGTAAAACATGTAACTCTGACAGAAAGCAGAGTTCCAGGGATCTACCCTGGAAAATGTAAGAAATATATATCCCTAAGCCATCTAAAAATATATGGAAAAAGTGAAACTTCTCAGATATTGCTGAATTTTAATTCTTATCAACCCTGGCCAGCAAGATAATGATTACTGAAAATAGGAATTATGTTTAGGCCAACACAAGGAGGGACAGGTTGTTCATTCCTTATCTAAAGTCTATTCAGCCCACAGAGACAATTTTGAAAGAAAAAAGAGAAGTGCCTTCTTAGGTACCCACTAGTCTGATGCTACACATGAGTTTTATAAATTCTGTTCAGTCCCATTCTCCAAGCCCTTTTAGCTATAAGACAAATAACACAAACTTTTCCTATGCCTCTCATAATCTTTGTATTGCACCTTTTCTTTTAATGCTGCCCTATAAATGGGACTCTGCACAGACACAAATGCCAACTATCTACCTCTCATCTGGCTGTCACTATTATTCCACTGCTATTTGATGAATAACAGATGTATCCCTCTAATGGCTGTTATCCTATAAACAGTAATGACTGTCATCTAGCTTGTATCATTTTCAAATTCACTTTCTTTACACAAACACTCATTTATTCCTGTAGTTCAAAGCAACATAAAAACTGAATAATCATTTGATCCTATTATTTTATATAAAACAAAGAGTGTACCAAGTACTAGTGTAATGAACAAAGTGTAACTCTATTTACAGAAATAAAACCCTCTATATTAGAATTAATGAGATTGTAGAGAGTGGTGTACAGTAGAGTAGAGAGTATACTAAAGTATCTTGCTGAACCAGCCAGTTCAAACAGCATCCTCTTTAGCTGAATGTTTTCAAAAATATTTTTGCAAGTGCCTCTAAAAAAAGTCCAATCCCTAAATATATTTACACATGTACATATTATACAGTCATTATTTCTAATTATTCTTTGATGAAGAAGATAGAAACAAGACAGACTCAATTTTCAGAAGAACAGAATAATTGTGGTCTATTTAACCAATTCTTTACTTTTGGATCTCTTTTGTAGATTCTCTCTTTTATAGATTGGACAGGATTGATGTCAGCCCCTTGAAGTACGTCAGGTCAGGAAAGAGATTCCACAAATACAACTGTACTTGATTGTTGTAGGGCATAATCACAGATTCTTGAAAGACTGCCAGTTTCCTGCTTCTCATTTTAATACTAACCAGAATCAAAATGTAATTATCATTTCTTTCTCGGGTATTTTCTTTCCCCCAGAACAAAATGGTCATTTCGTTTCTCTTAAATCCTCTTACCAACTCCTGCATTCAAGAGTATCTCTACACTCCTCTATACTTACCTATTGAATGTCCAATGCTATGAAGTCTTCAGAAAGTCTATGCTATAGCTTAGATATTAGAAACCACTCAATATGATATAAGTAAGATTAATTTCTTCTACGAACAGGATTTTTAGGCTGGATGCTTTCTATCTGGTTTCCGTTCTTAGTCTATGATTATAGATAAACTAATTAAAAACATATATTATTTTAGTCAGTTCCAAATAAGCCAATCCACAAGCAATTGGAGTTTCTTTAGTTAAATTTCCCAGCAAAGATTTCTGACGGTGTGCTGATATTAGCTGGTGGAATTATTAAAAGTTTCCTGACAAGATTGGATTATCTCATAAAACCTTAGAATGATTTTAGAAGCAGTAAATTAGACACACATTCTAATGGAAACACATTCAAACATTTTTTCCTGGAATTGTAGGATCAACTAAACTGAGCACCAAAGGTAAGTTAAGGTCATCTAAGCCAACCCACTAAAAAGAGGGGCTGTTAAGAACAGTAATAATTGCACCAGAAATCTTTTCTGAATTGTATGCCCTTAATAATATTGGGGTTTGCTCCCTTGAGATTTCACATTTAAGTAACTTCCTTCTCTGTAATTTAGATCTTTATTTAGCTCACAAAGTAAGCATTATGCTTTAAGTAGGTACAGTATTTATCTTTTGGAATCAGATCCAGTTGCCAGTAGCAACCAAGGCTTAAAGGAAACCTTATTTTCATTTGGTAGTCCTTAAGTAGATCCAAAGGGCCAATTATATACCAATTACAGGAGGTGGGTCTTCAACTTAAAACATGTTCAAGGCAAGCCTATTTTTATTTGAACAATTCAAATAACATATTAATTCTTGTTTTTTTAAGTTTCCCTGTCACGTTGTATTTTATTAAAATAATACAGATAACTCCATTTGTCTATTTATCTATCTACATAAATATATGATGATATATTTCATAGATACTAAACACATGAGAAACAGGGCCAAATTATACCTATTTTTGTAACAAGTGTTCTCCACACTTTAAAAAAAGACTTGAAACTTATAAATCACATTTAAAGAACCCCTCAAGAAATTAAGCAATTATAAATCACTAAGTTGCATTTTTATTATTTTTATTGATAACATCCAAATGAAATTAGATTAAGTCAAACGTAGGATCATAATATTAAGCATCTGTAAAACTGGAATCAGAATTTATTTGACAGCATTAAGAATGTGAAGTAAATTATGATAATCATGATTATTATGATTTGCATTATGATTATTATGATTATTATGATCTGCATTATGAACATATAATGCAGATCAATCACATTTCTATGCATCCTTGACGTAATTTAGTTACTCTCGATAGATGAGCAATGTACAGTGGTAACCCGGTACTCAACTCCTTTGAAACTCATCCAATTTGGTATTCAATGCATTTTGACCCAAAAGTTTTGTCAGTGTTCATTTGGTACTCAATGCACAAACTAGAACCTGTCAGTGTCATCTGCCTTATGACTCACTACATTATTCCTTATGAGAAAATTTTGTTTGGTACTCATTGTTCTTGGTAATCATTGCACCTCCTGAAACCAATTAACAATGAGTACCAAGTTTCAAGCATGGGGAAATCAGGAGATTCAGGCAGTTCAAATAAATATAAAAATTTATTGCAAGTTTAGTTCTCTATAAGAATCTGGCCAAATGACCATTAAGGAATGCGTGGGAGTTAAGAAAGGAATTCAAGATGGGCTGGACTTAGATCTCTTGTGGGCATGCAGGGACTCGTGACTTATCACACATTTGACCCCTCCCTTGGACTCAACCTGGTCATCTCCTACACCAGGGTGTCAAACTTAAGTCGTCATGGCAGTGTCACGTGATGTATCGAGACTATTTTCCCCCTTTGTTAAACCAGGCATGGGTGTCACCAGCTTGTGACACATCTGGCCCACGGGCCAGGACTTTGACAGCCCTGTCCTATACCAAGGTGCCATTGCAAAAGACGTTGAAGTTATGAAACTGAATTTATTAGAATTCATTTCTTTAAAATTTGAATAGAACTCATCAATATATAATATAATCATGCCATGCCATGCCATACATTTATAAAGTTCTCTAAGATTATTTTTGTACTGACACATAGTATGCATGTTAGGGGATGTAACTTAATGCTTATAAGATCTACATATTATTTCCATCTTGCATACGTCTGAAAATGTATGAACATACATTTTTTATTTACTCAGGGAACAGAACCCAGTTAGGAAGCAGAACCCAGTTATCACCTCTGCTGAGGAACCAGTTTTTTATTCAGCACCCTGTTTCCCCAATGTCCTATCTTGATCATCAATGTACAGTATAATTTCAAGAATTACTGGATTTAATTACTGTTTTCCTTTTTAAATTTTTCTCAGCTTTTTCTTTTGTGTCTACAGCAGAGTTTGAATCATTTGTAACTGATTTTATTTATATATGCTGTTCTGTTCTCTCTGTAAAAATTGATAAGAATATCCAAAATAAATAAGTATAAATACATCTGACTATCTATTGAACAGATGGAGTGCAAAAACAATGGTAGTGTTGGGTTTAAAATTTTCTGTGTGGTTACTGAGAAGAAGAGCAGAGTTTATAATCAGGTTTCAAATCAAGAGCTGGAATGAGCATTCTGCTTCTACTTTGATGCTCAAAAATTTTGAGCAGCATGACAGGGCACTTTTAAATTAAGTGTGTGTGTGTGTGTGTGTAGATTAGACAAATGGTAGGGTACACACATATTCTCAATAAGACAAATAATATGACCCAAGAAATCAATCTTTTATAAGAAACACTAAATTTTTCAGTTATACATACATAATTCAGAATGTGACAATAAAATCATTAAATAGTTATTTCATAATTAACTGAAACCATCCAAGGCATGTAGTGATCCATAATTCTTGGTCCAATGTTGTTCTTCAGTGCTGGTGCATATAACAATATATAGCTAAATTCTAAAAAACTGTTAACATTTCTGATGTGTTAGGGTTAAAACAGCATTCAAAGAAACATTGCAAAAAAAAAAATACAAGGGAATCATTCCTCTTTGATATGCTGAGAAAGTTTGCCCTTCAAAGGCATAGCACGGTGCTTTGGAGTCTTTGGCAGATTGGCCTGTGCATGCAGGTGCAAACTACTGGGAAGTCCAGTGAAGCAAAGCACTGCATGCACATATATGGGGAAACAAATATAGAAAATACTTAAATAGACATGTTGACCCTTCCATAGGGCAAGGATGCCTCAATATTTCAAGGAGAGGGTTTTGTTCATTCCAAAACACTTTATGGAGCACCTTTCTGAATTGTTCTATTTATATGTATGTGTGTCAGTGGTAGGTTGCCCCCAGTTCGGACCGATTCTATAGAACCGGTAGTAAAACCAGAGGAAGGCTCCACCCACCAACGTCATCAGAACGCTTCTGCGCATGTGCAGAAGTGTGCGGCCGCACTGCAAACCGGTAGTAAAGGTAAGTAGAACCCACCTCTAATGTTATTTACTTAAGTAATTACATGACTGAAAGCAAATAACCAAGCTCAGAAAGCACCAAGGACTTTATAATTCAACCTAATATCTATCTATCTATCTATCTATCTATCTATCTATCTATCTATCTATCTATCTATCTATCTATCTATACAGAGATATATATGGATAGATGATATATCGATATATATTCATTTCAATTGGATCTATTTTTTCTGGCTGTGAGTTGATTGTGGATATTTGTGGATGAGTTTAGGAAACCTAAACTCATCTTCTACTTCAGCAAGTGGATACAAATTTATTTTTATAATCAACAGACAAAATTACACTTTTTATTTGTAATATGTAAAACTATAAATGTAGACTTTTATTAGATTTAGTAAGTCTTTATATTTCAGCATAGCATAGAATATTCCGAAGACCATGCAGTTTCTGTTATTTAAGCAATTAACAGAAATGCAAACTGATGAATTTTAAGTTGTCTTAGCTTTTAATGCAGTCAAAAAATATAAACCGATAACAAATGGCAGATAGTGATGCACAAAGACGACTAAATCATAATTTTATAAAATGCTAATGAAAATACATATATTTTTATTTATAAATTTGCTTGTTTATTTATTTGTGTTATTTGGCTTATTACACTAGTGTATTCCCATAATATAAGGAATGATGATACATTTAGATATTTGGTAGAAATTTAAAGAATTTTGAATTTTTCAATACAAAGACAGCAATAGTATGAGTTTGCATGATTAGCAAGCTTTAATCAAACTAACTTATTTATCTGATACTGTACATTTCCTACTTTGTTCCAATAATGGTAAATTCCTTTTCTATAGAATTAATTTTCACATCTGAGCATTATAACTCATAGAATGAAGATTTGTATGAACTGAGTTTCTCATCTTTCCTATAATACTTTATTTGCTCATTATGAAACATCTATTTTTAACCTTTCATATAATTATTTCACTCAGTGCAGGTAATGGGAAAATCTGAAGTATTCAAGAAGCTGTTTTCCAAAGATGAAATAATTTACAAAGACCTTTTTGGTGCAAGAGAAATATGCATATGCATGGCAATCTGCCAAGTGCTGAATGAGCTTCATTATTTGCATGTTTTTAAAAGATTTGTTTTATGTTTATGTTGTAAAAAATAAAAACTCTTTTCAAAAAAAATAAATAAAAGATTTGTTTTCAACAAATACAAAAGAACTACCAGTAATATTTATAATCATAATATACCTAAGGCTACCTAATATTAATTCTGTTGATGCTGTGATAGGACATTTATGTTATAGGTCAGTGATGGGTAACCTTTTTGCCATTGTGTGCCAAAAGCGTGGGGAGCGTAGGGGGGCTCACACGCATGTGTGCCCACAACCATAATTTTATGCCCCCCCATGCTCCCCCTGCTTTTGGCACAAGATGGCACAAGATGGCACATGGGCCCGGTAGGCCCATTTTTCGCTCTCCCCAGGCTCCAGAGCCTTTCTAGGAGCCTGGGGAGGGCAAACATGGCCTTCCTCATCCACCCAGAGGTCCTCCAGAGGCTGGAAACAGTGTGTTTCCTAACTTCTGATGGGCCCAAAAGGTCCAAAAATCAACTAGCTGGCGCACACGTGTGCCAGAGCCGAGCTTGTGTGCCCACCAATATGGCTCCACGTGCCACCTGTGGCACCCGTGCCATAGATTCGCCATCACGGTTATAGGTTATGAAAGAGATTTCTATGTTTTGGAAGTCCAAAAATTACACTATAACCAAACAACTGATTAGCTATCATTTGAGACTAACAGTAAAAGTACAATCAATAATCAACTGAAAAGTTATTATTTTTCAGCATAGTACTGTGTTTCCCTGAAAATAAGACCCTGTCTTATATTTTTTTGAACCCCGAAATAAGCATTTGGCCTTATTTTAGGGGTCTTATTATTTTGGAGCACGTGGAGCAAGATGCGGCTCCTCCTGCCGCCTTACCTGATTTCCAGTTCTGCGTTTAAATATTTTTGGGGAGGGCTTCTTTTTGGGGAGAGGTTTCTTTTAGCGCATGCGCTCAAAAACCTGAATGGGCTTATTATCAGGGGCGATCTTATTTTTGGGAAAACAGGGTACAAATAATATTTAAAATTAATCTGCAGGGGTTAAAAACTAACAAAATGTCAATGAAAAGCCTGCCCCTTTTGTACACGTATTGACCTTACACACCTATTCAAAAGATTGCATGGCAATACTCTATCTGTCATCCTGCTGCTTTTGTGCTTTCCTACTCTTCCATGACATCTATTAAGCTAACAAACCAAACAATCAAATAGGAAGCAGTAATAATCTGTATGAATTTAGCACACTATTCAGTTCATTGGGGGAAAAAAGACAAGAATTCAGAGATTAGATTCAAGGAGACACTGGATTCAAGGAGATGAATGTATAGTGCTGAAAGAGGAGTGTGTGTTAAAAAAAGGATGTACTTTATACATTGTTCAGCTATTCAAAAAGACAGAGAAAGAAATACAGAGACACTTCTGCGACTAGAAAGCCAGAATTTTGGAGGTTTCCTGCCTCAGCAAAGAGGGAAAAGCAAAGATTTAGAATTTTCACACACATGCACATACTTGTTCTGATCTAGGCTTCCTGATATAGTAAAAAGCACACAATTAGTCCCAAAACCCCTTTTTAAAATTTTAATAGCTATGAATTCCTTTCATTCACAGCACGTGCTGAATCACCAAGAGTTTATAAATAGTCTAACAGAAATCTGCCACAGGCCTTCAGATAAGGCTGGTAAAAACCCACCTTTATTTTCTTTGACACGCTGTCAAAAACCTAATTGGCAATTATCTTGGCAAGGCCACACAAACACAGAGTCAAAATCGGACCTTCAACGTACAAACCGACACCATCCACAAAGTTGCTTCCTGCAAAGATCCATGTGCCTTTGCTCTTCCTTTATGTCCTATGGGAGGAGCCAGTCATCTCCAAGCCTTATTCCCAAGTCGTCCTTTTGTTTTAACTGTTCTTGCCTTTTGGCAGCTCTGCGTATGTGCGCATTAGGAACAGGCTTCCCCTGTTCCTCTGCCTCTCCGATGCCCGACTCCGGAGGCTCCGTAGTCCGCACATAGCTCCCAGATGGCCCTGGCCCCATCTCTGCCTCCAATGCAGAGCCCTCATCCGACCCTTCCCCAGATTCCAGGATTGGCCTATGTTCCTCCCCAGCTTCCTCACTGCCCGACTCTGCTGCTAGCTCCACAGCCTGCTGGTGGACCACAACAATACTAAGGAGAAATGCCTATTTAACAGGGACCACTTCCCTTGGGAATGGAGACCTAAATTAAAAAATATATATATTTCCAGACTGAAGAAAGGTGGAGGAGTTTACTTTGCCGCATCTTCACAGGATTCCGGTCTTTGAAGGTAGATGGATTCTCCATCAATTGAAAGACAAGGAAGGAAAAGAAGGAAGCTACACTTTGGTTGGATTTGCTCAGTGTGCTCCTTGGCTACCTGAAGCCATGGATTCCTGGAGCTGGGGACTCTGTCCAGTTCAAAGGGAGAGTAAATCAACTCCTTTGTCTGCTTCTTGAGTCTGCCACTCAAGTGAAACTAACTGGCTGTTCTAGGCTGTAAATCTGCTACTTCAGGAACACGGGAAAGTTGTGCTTTCTCACTGTCTGAGGAGGTAACATACTGGAGTGGTTTAGTTCAGCTACTGTTAGGCAAACTCCTTGAGCCCATGATACAATTCAGTGAGGATCCTGAAAAGACTCTGCTCAAATCCAGTGTGTGAAGGGGGATGGTCTGACTTCAGAAGGTTCAAGTAAGTTTCTCTCTGGGATAAGCAAAAGAGGCTGGCAAGGGAGGAGAAAAGTTCGGTCCGGCTGTCCATCTTTTGTTTCTGAGTAACTTTAGCCACTGGCAGAGATAAAAGGAAGAAATGTTAGCCTTTCCCAACTCTGTGAATTTTCTGCTAAAGCAGAACTATTACTAGTGTTACCATTGGCCCAAGGAGGGAAAAAAAGGGATAATTGTTAGAGACAAATACTCATTGTTATCCATCTCCCTTGTATAAAAGGCTTACTTTGCATGTCTGTACATAATATGCCACCTAATGGTTAGAGTGATATTCTTAGGACTTCATTTACCTCACTTGAGTTCTTCTCTTCAGTCTCTAACCATGCAGCTCACCTGATTCATTGCATCTTCACAATGGAGGACAACACATCAGAACCCCTTAGCCACACTTCAGGTTTTCCTATCATTATGTTATTTTCTAATCTTATCTTTATTTCATTCAAGCAGTAGCATCAAGAACACATTCTCACAAATGTTATTACTGTACTTATTAAAAATCCTGCAATATTTCTCTCTGTATGTATTACTTCTGCCAAGTAATTCTACCTCCTAACCAACACCTTCTGCATTTCAAAGTTAAAAAAAAAGGAAGAAGAACAATGGTTAGTTTTGAACTCGTTTCTGAAATACTGGAAGGCAGAAATGCCAATGGCCTTGAAGTACCTTGAATATTAAACAGATACCTTTTAATTATTATAGCAACCAGTTATGCCATACTAAGGAAATAATTGAATTAAACAATCAGTTATTTAAACCAATAATTGTGGTCTTGTTACTCATATAATAAAGTTTGAATATAAAATCTTAAAACTTAAATTACATAAAATGTATCTGTTACTGCATTTTCTTAAAATATGTACTTCTTATTTTATAAGTTTTATTTCCTTCCAATTTGGTAGGATGGATCCTGCTGGCCCTTTTCTGTTATTTTCATATTTCTGTTGAGGGATTAAGTCTATTTCTAACAGTGACAATGGATATTTTTCTTGTATTAAAATCTATCTTTCTACAACTGTGTTTCTTCAGAGATGTGGCCAAAGGCACATGAAGTTCTATTTGCAAGAGCTTGTTCTTTTTTAAAAATCTTTTTTGAAAAGCCAATTACCAAGCTATATTTCTAGCAGCTTGCTATTTACAATGAATCACTGTGATCTAATAGTATTTCTTAGTTGTTAATTGTTGAACATAATTTACAACAGAGAGAGAGAGAGAACTCAGGTAGTTTTTTAACATGAAACAACTTGAAGCAGATTTGATCATTTATACAGCTAGGAAAAAAATAGACTCTGGAATGTTATGATATAATATCTGCTGAGATGTTAAAATGCTCCTGTATACTAATGTAGTCATATCAGTTAAATCCCAGAAATTGAGAGACCTCAGTTTCTAAACTGAGACCCCTAAAGTCTTTAGAAACTTATTTGAACATAAAATGATACATATGATTATTGATGAGAAGGAATGGATGAATCTGAAATTTAATTCTAGGCTCCTAGATACTTGACTCTTGAATTCCTCTACTGATACATTAATAAATAATTGTTAACACAATCTGATTAAATTGCAATTGAAAGTTGGTCATATCAGACCCCTCACTCCTTTCTGCCTACATTACTCACTTCAAGAGTCAGAATCATATTATTTCCATACCCTGCTCTATCTTCTGATGTCAGGGAGCATAATTTCCATATAATGTATATTTGAACCTGTAGTGATGGGAACAATAAAAAAAATGACATTTAGCACAAAAACCAGGGGAAAGAAAACTAATAAAATACTGTAAAACAAGAGCAGTCCACACAAAATCTACTCTAAAAAAGCCTATCTTAATAGAATCACTTTTCAAAGCAAAGCCGAGTAAAATAATACTTTACTGCCCAATGATTATCTGTATTTATCAAAATATCCATCACAGGAATAATTATAATTACAGGTACCTCTTGGTTTACGATCACAATCGGGAGTTGAATTGCCATCGCTAAGGGACACATACATACTATCATGCTAATTCTTTTTGGGGTAAGCAACATTACACATAGTGGGAAAAAAGTAGTACATAATAGTAATTAAACACAAGGGAATAAAAGATATACTTAGTGAATGGTTCAATATTGAGACTGAAATAAGACTAAAACCGCTTACAGTTCTTACTTTATTCAGCTATTAATTTTTAACTCCGTATTAATACAGAACATTCCATAATTCAAGCCTCTTATTCTAATATAATTTTTCAATGGACTGCTGAAGCACAAAAATCTGTTCTGCAGGTATAAACTCCAACTTTTTCTTATTATCACTCCTTCTATACTTTTAATTAGAATTCTGCCAAACACCTTCCCAGGCAGAGTTAAATAACCAACCACTTTTGCTGCAGCCTTCTTCCAGCCAGGCACAGGTGTAGTCTTCACACATATAATAAGCTACACAATCAATTACACATCTATTTTAATATTTTTCTAGTTACACTATTATACCTGCAGTGTTAACATTTTTCAACCTTTTTTCACAACTTTCATTCTTCGCTTTTCATCCACTAACATATTTGTTAGTGGATGAAAAGTCTGAATTGCCTTCATCAACAGTATATCTATCTCTCTATCTCTCTATCTCTATCTCTATCTCTATCTCTATCTCTATCTCTATCTCTATCTCTATCTCTATCTATCTATCTATCTATCTATCTATCTATCTAGATACTATTTACTACATTCCTTGATATGAAATTATTCCACCATTTTATTTGGGCTCTTTGAGGTTCTCTGTTTAGCCCAATTCATATACTTCCATAAAAAAATTCTATCAAATTTGCTTTGTATTTAATTAACTTTCCCTTGCTCTCCTTGATTACCCTTTTTCTCTATCTATACATCATACAAGATATTTATTCATTTGTTTTGCACCAGTCATTCTCCTATATCCATATTTTTTAAGCCTTTTCTATTTGCCATTCCATCGAGGTGCCCTTTTTCTATAGCTCTCACAACAAAAGGTTCCATTGGATCCTGTAAAAAAATATTTTCATTCTATTTCAAGCAGCTTCCAAATACTCTTTTCTTATATCCATTCTATATTTACTTGGTTGGAAGGTTAATCTATTTTGGAATACCTGTTCCAAAACTAGTTTTACCTTTGTTTGAAGTTCTATTTTTGCCATCATTTTTCTTTTACTTAATTTCTCCCCTTCTTTCCATGCCCATTCTATTCCAAGATCCATTTCTGACACTAACAAATGATATCCCACACAGTCAGAATCTCTGGTAATCTTCATGAACATTATGATATATTTATGACATATATCATAAACTGTATATGACAAATATATATCATAAACTGTGAAATAAATTATGCTTTAAAAAAATCAATTAATTTTCTACAGAAGAATAAACTTAAACTACACGATTATGTGTTTTTCTAAGCATAGACTCACCAAACAATCATGATTCTAATTCATTTTTGGATCTCCACAATTTCCCAATCATTTTTTTCTTTACTCTTTCGTTTTCACTATTTTCATGTGATCTAACAGGATATCCCTCCCCCTCCTCCCCGGCAGAATAATTTAGAATGTTGCGCAAATTTTGCTACAACTCACCCTTGGTTCATATATTATCCACTTTAACTGGAGCCTAACATGCATTTGTCAGAACCTATGGGTTTCTAGTTAGGGTTAGGGTTAGGGTTAGGGTTAGGGTTAGGATTAGGATTAACTATCTTGATACGGACATACACACTGTATATACGTTTCACATACATTTTAGCTTTTCATTCATAATTAAATCTACATTTTAATTTCCCAACATATGTTTATCCAACTCTACTTGACAAGATCAGGCAACTTCCATTTAAATCTGTTACATCCTTCCCCTTTTTTAGTTTAGCAAAAATATATTTCCTCCTTTCATTCCATTTGCTCATTCATTTACCATTTACTCCTTTTACATGACAAATTTCAATTTTCCACATGCCATGGTCATTACCAGATATATTGACATTTATCATCCTTTAATCATGCCTTTGGTTAATGTAAGCTTTCATATAATCCTTTTTATTAAGATAAAACAGGTATAAATTAAGTTGCCAACCTTACTTATACCTTGTTGCATATGCAATATTCCCTGCTAATGGTAAGAACAGCATCAGTATATTTTTACATGTCAAAAGTGCAACTAAAGCCCAATTTTAGCCAAAACATGCTCCCGCTATACTATGGAAACTAGTATCTCTAATTAAAAACAACCTTGCCAGCCAATTTGTCTTTCCCTGCATCTCACTAATTGGGAGATGCATTTAGTATATTCGCACATTTACAGAGAGCGTCAGACTAACATAAACTCTTTTTATGAAGAACATTCAGTATTTGTTTATATGTTTGATTCAAGGAGAAAAAAAAATATTAATATTTTTAGGGATATATTAGGAACTGTTTACCTCATGGAGTAAAATCAGCTTATCAGTTCACCATTCAAGCTATTTTGATTTTAATACTTAAATAGTTAGTAATGGAAAAATCTTTGCATCATGTAAAGGAATATTTCTGTGACTTTTTAAAAATAATAAAAGGGCATTGTTTTTGATAGCCTGCCAGCTACCACTGGGAAATGTATTATGTAAGGCTATTCTAATATGTTTGAAATATCTCACTATAGGTCTGGTAAACCATCTTTTTAAAAAGAGCCAGTGTTGCTTGTCTTCTATGAAGCATCGTGAAAGCTTTCTGGCATATATCTGCTCGCATTCAGACATATTGTTGTTGGCACTCTTTTATACATCCTAAAGTGGCCTTGCTAGGATCTCGTGACTGTAGTTTCCATTCAGAGAAACAACAAACAAAAAGAGGGACAAACTGCACTCACAAATGAGTTTAACTTGAGATATAAGCATGGAATGGACAACAACAAAATGTTAAATATTTTAAATATTAAATATTTTAGTGCGCATAATTTTCAATCACTTCCTGATGTTTTTAAAAAATATATTTAAAAGTGATTCAAGAGTGCACATGTTTAACTGAATTCTTGAATTATGTAAGATAAGCACTAGTGGAGTCAAACACTTCCATAATCAATCAAATGAGCACATTTAATTGTGTGTGTATACCACTGACATTTGCTCTGTGCTGAACATGTTCTTGAATTGTTTAACCTTCCATTTAAAAAGCCCTATTTCTTTTAGTTTCATACTTTACATGCTCTGAAAGGACATGATACAAGTAACCAAGTAACACAGAAGATTTTTTTTCTTTTAGGAAAGACTTTTGTGAGTGGAAATAAATACCGCCCCCTCCCCTAACACACACACACAAATTGACTCACTGGCAGAGAAACATCTAATGCCCTTTTCATTCTGTGATCTGGACAGGAACAAAACAATACATCAGCCTGGGATCTACTGGAACTTCCCTGAAAGTACTTCTCTGTTTTCCATTCTGCTAACATTATTCCAACAGACTTTTAATTTTGAAAATTCTTTGATCATGGAGTTTTCACCCCTTGGGTTCTGTGGATTACTTTGTTAATTAAATTATCCTGGCTTAGTCCATTTTATCAGCAATTTATGTCATAGAAACAGTAGAGGAAAATATCAGCTAACAGGCTGAAAAATCAAAGGTACCTTAGTGCAGTGTATGTTGTAATTCAGAAAGTCTGAATCAAAACATAAAGCTTTCCAAACGCGTAGTCATTGAATACATTTTTATTTAAACTGAAACAAGAGCTTTTTATTTGCTATTCTTTTGACAATCTAACTAATAGTATCAGCAGCTTTTTATTTTTAATTCCAAATTTTTAAGATTTGTGTCCTGCCACTGGGAAATCTGGCTAAATAAATCTAAAATATTTTCTATCTCCATTTGTATCTGTAACATATCTGAAGATATGTTTTGCCTATAGTAGCAGTAGGGTAAAAAGTTAGGCTATTTATAGTAAAGGCTCTATTTCTTACTTCCTGTGATGCAAGATGACCTCTGAATTGTGATGGTTGCCTAGAATCTTGGGAGAGATGTTGTATATAAATAAATGTAATGAATGAAATAAATAAAGACCAGTCACATCCCACTTGAAAACACAGAAGTTTATTGTAGTCTGGGGAAAAATATTTTCTGCACGATCATCTTGAACAAGCAATTCTTTATGTGTAAATGATGTCAAGAAAATGCTTGGAGGCTGATGCAGGTTACATGAGGAGAACGGAAGAAAGAATAATCCTTGAGAAAGGATTTGTATCTGAAACATGTACAGATATATTTTTCTCTACAGCAGTGGTTCTCAACCTTCCTAATGTCGCGACCCTTTAACACAGTTCCTCATGTTGTGGTGACCCCCAACCATAAAATTATTCCTAAAACCATTGAAAATGTGTGTTTTCCGATGGTCTTAGGCCAGGGGTCCCCAACCTTTTGGACCTCAGGGACCACCAAGTTCATAATTTTAAATTTTGCGGACCACTAATACGAATCCAGTGTGCCACTTGCTGAAGCACCTGGACTCCCAGTGACGGGATGGGGTCCTTCAGGCTCTCTCTCTCTCTCTCTCGTTCTCTCTTTCTCTCTCTTCCCCACTCTCTCGCTCATTCTCTTTCTCTCTCCCTCCCCCTTTCTCATTCTTTCTCTCTCCCTCTTTCTCTTTCTCCCCCACTCTCTTTCTCATTCTTTCTCTCTCTCTCTCCCAACTCTCTCATTCTCTCCCCCTTTCTCTCTCTCCCACTCTTTATCTGTCTCTCTCCCCCCTTTCTCTCTCCTCTTTCTCTCTCTCTCCTATTTCTCTTTCTTTTTCTCTCCTCCCTCTCTCTCCCCCCCCCACTCTCTCTCTCATTCTGATTCTCTGATTCTCTTTCACTTTGTATCTCTCTCTCATTCTCTCAGATTCTCTCTTTCATTCTGTCTTTCTCTCATTCTCTCTCACTCTCTCTCTGATTGTCTGTCTCTTTGTCTCTCTCTCCCTCATTCTCTCTTTCATTCTGTCTTTCTCTCTCTTTCATTCTGTCTTTTTCTCTCTTTCATTCTTTGTCTCTTTCTCTTTCTGTCTCATTCTGATTCTCTTTCTTTCTCTTTCTCTCTCATTCTCTCTCTCTCTCATTTCATGGACCAGCCAGTGTCTTGGGGCTGAGAGGAAGTTAAGCATCTCCCTGAGAGACTGAGGTGCGTGGAGCACCAACAAGGGCCGGAAGAAGTGTGGGAGCGAAGCACTACTTGAACTTGTGCGGCATGAGCATTCACCTTGGTATATTTCTGGCACAAGGCAGCCCTCATTTCCTGCTGCTTGGGACTCAGAGCAGTAAACAGCGTCTGGTTCGGGGAGCAGCCGAATTTTGCTCTCCATTGCGGATGCCAGATTGGCCCCCTGCAAGCTCTCGTCTCTCGAGGAGCCTAACCAAAGTTTCCCACACTTCAGGGAACGCTCCTCGAGTGACAAGAGTTTGCAGGGGGCTGATCTGGCATCCGCAATGAAGAGCAAAATCTGGTTGCTCCCCAGACCAGTCACCATTTACTGTTCCAAGTCCCAAGTGTCAGGAGATGAGGACTGCCTTGTGCTGCAAATATACCAAGGCGGAATCCTGATGCCGCATTTACAGTGGAGAGAAGAAGCCGGATTTTGCTCTCTGTTGCAGATACCAGATCGGCCCCCAGCAAGCTCTTGTCTCTCGAAGAGCCCGACCAAAGTTTCCTGCACCACTTCAGGGAGCACTGAATGTGTATGTGAATTCTCCTTAGTCAGGTTCTTCCTACACATAAAGCCTACGAAAAGGAAAGAAAACAAATACTGTACCTTTACAGGGAGGATACATGGGATGAGGATGTGGCTAACTGATGAGGTTTTATAAGCCTGAAATAGATCTATCTTAGTCTCCTAATGGGCAGCAGAGGCTCTGCTGGGTGCCAGAAGAAAAAAAAAAGCCTAGAAACTAGTGGATTGTGATTTCACTGAACTAGGGCTGCATAAAAATCTTGGTTTACGTCGGAAGAACCTGGCTAAAGAGAAATACATACATACATACATACATACATACATACATACATACATACATACATAATCTAATAACAATTTTTCTAGTGTTCACTATCATAGCATTCTAGAATTAAAAGTAGATGGCCCTTTTTTATCAGCCAATCAAAAATACATCCAGTGATGTTGGAAGAGTGAGTTCTATTCTGAAAACTTGCTTTGAGATAACGTATTCCATTAAACTGCATGGACATAGGTTTGGCAGAGATTAAATAATATTTGGTGCGGCATTAATGACAGACATAAATTTTTAAAAAGCACTCGCTGAACCAACAAATGATAATCCATACCTCAATGTACATATTCTGCTTCCAATGCATATATATTTCGTCCCTTCTTTAATTATAGTGCACTCAACTTTGGATTTTTTATCTGACAAAAAATATAGACCTACTTTCAATAAAAAGATTCTGATGTTAATTACAACACATGTACTGTGGATTCTTATTGCATCACATCTAGAAAGTGTGCTCTTGAGTACCAGCTGCTATGAAGCCAGAGCAGGAGGAGAAGAGGGTTATTCACTTCATAGGCTGTGTTTGTGCTACCTCCAGAAATCTAATTGAGCAATGAAGCTGCTGGTCAAAGGTGGAGAGTTTGGGGAGTAAAATTCCAGTAGAGCCACATGGTGCCAATTTGGAAATGGCTGCTTTATACATATTTAATATGTAGGACAGTAGGGAAGTTATGATAAAAAAAACCCACCAGTTTTTAATTCCCATGACTAGGAAAGCAGGAAAAAAAATGCTTTAAATGATTCACCCATATGTTGTTAAATCAGTTGCAGTTGTGCAGAGTTTATTTTAAGAAGGCAGATTTAAAAAATATTATTTTAAGAAATAAAAAGGATTGCTATGATCAAATACAAAAGCCACATGCAGTAAAACTATAAATAAATATCCTGTTGGTTCATTCATCATTTCAATAATCCTTGAAGAATAGTCAGATACTGCTCCTGGAGAAAAATTAAGTAACATAATTTCTAAGAAATAAAATTGCCATGAAACACCTATCTCATGTTTTACATTGATATAAGAATCAGAAAATAACTGATATTAAGGCATTCCCTAAAATCTCTTCATCTTTTACTATATTTCAAATATTCTGTTGCCTATTTGTATGACTCCATATTTTGTTTGATATAAAATAAAACCGTCTTTTCTCTGTCAATGGTCATATTTTCCTTAGATGAAATGTACTGATTAAGATTTTAATAGTTCAAATTTGAATAGATTTGGGCTATAATAAGGAAGATATAGTGGGGAAAATATTGAATGTAGCTCATACTTTTTGAGGAAGCTTACCTTCACTGAATCTTCACTGAAGCCTGAAAATTATGTGGAAAATTAGTGATATATATGAGAAATGTCAACCAACTAAATTATTATAGGTAGATGTAGTGATTTGATAAATAGTTGAATGACTTTTATTAGAATAATCTCCTAAGCAAGAGGTATTTCTTTTTCATCTGGCCATATATTTTAGCTATAGGCCTCACCTGGTGTTTCTAACAGCAGCCAGGCTACCTGCTGGTTGCTATAGAAATCTATGTGATCCCCAGGTGCCCTTATTTAGTGTCATCTCAGGAAATCTATAATAAAATTTATTTTGTTTATATCTGAAGCAATGATTTGTTAGATCAACTTTTTCTCTCTTCACTCCACTCCACTTAGAATAAAAAGTACTTTATGGCCTGATTAGTTATAGACAGATTACATATACCAAATAGGCTTCACATGGTGCATTATAAAGAGCGCAATAATTTCTTTTTATACAAAGAAAGTAAAAAAAGGTACACAAAATGTTTTTAAAAGCCAAGAAAGCTTTACAAAAGAAGTTCAACAATAAATGAAAAATGCAGAGCTTGGATGTACCAATAATTATTGCATGAAAATTTGTCAGCATGTGAGAAGTCTTTTTTAAGAACAAGATCAATGTAAAGATATGTTTTCTCTGAACAGTTCTAAACTGCATAACCGGCAGATATTTAAAGATGAATAACTTTCATACGGCTACAATGCATGCTATTCTCTGTCATGTAAACAATGTTATTATGCCAAGCTCAGAAAAGTAGTAAGAAACACTGTGACCATGGAACTAAAGACCTGAGAAGGAAAGGAAAGACATCTAAAATGAGTTTATACCAATATTATTCTGTGCACTTCATATCTTTCTATCTTTGCAAACTCTCCTTGTTTCCCATAAGTCTATGTACCACTTCATGCAACACCATATAGTTGCTGCAGAAGTAGCACAATAGTATTGTACAATAGGAACTCAAAGTAAGGCATTTGCATTTCTAGCCATCATTGGTATCCAACACTTTAAAGCAGAGGTGTCAAACCTTGGCCATTTTAAGATCTGTGGACTTCAATACCAGAATTCCTTAGCCAGCATGGGAATTGAAGTCCAGAAGTCTTAAAGCTTCCAAAGTCAGACAGGCTTTCAGATTGTTGGTCAACAGCTGCTATAATCAAGGCAGTTTTCTTTGTTACATTATGAGGCAAGATTTTTTCTAACTCTCTCTTTCTCTCTTTGACTAGATAAAGTTGTCTTGTTTTGCTCTGCAGGTTGAATACCGCCCTTGTCCATTTTTTTTTATTCGTACAGTACGAAAATCTTTTCATGGTGACAAAAATTCTATTACAAAATAATCCCCAATGTGAGAATAAATCCCAGCCTAAAAAGGCATTTTATGGATTTTATTCTTCCTTTCTTCATCATGGCCTTTCTCATAACAGTAAAGGACACTGACAAAGAGAAGACATTTCCTCAAAAGCAAACCAACGGCAGAAATTCTTTTTTCCTAATGTATCGCCTCATACAAAAAAGAATTTTGTATGCCACATTTTGATAGAAATCAATAGTATTCATCAGTATCATTTTCTCAGGTTCAGTAGTGACTAATAATCATTCTAAGATTCCTCTCTCATGTCATTTCTCAGCAAGAAGGGTTTTTTTTAACATCATAATGCTTATTCCAACCACAGCCATTTAAACAATATTTTCTTTATTTACTCTTAAATCACTAGGACAGTTTTAAGGTTCTATGTTTCTACAATCTCAGAGGAATATATTACCAGACTGTTTGCAAATGTCTTTAGTGCAAACATGTAATTTAGCACATTCAGGACAAAAATATAGATCTAAGAATCCATTCATTATTGTTCTCTATATTTATATCATTCTTTAAAATATCACCCTGACATATAAAGCTCTTCACAAATTCACAGGGGAATACAGAGTCAATGGGAAGTGCGGGAATTTCTCAGGATTTTTTTCCCTGGGTCATCTTTAAGTTCAGTTCAGTTTATCCTACCCATGGCAGCTACATAATCTATCAGAGGTAACACCGGGTTCAGAAAACCTTTGCACTAGAATCTACAGAATCAAAGTACAGCAATTTTTTCTCACTATGCAACCTCAGTTGTCTGACATTCCTACACTCATCAGTCTTAAATGATACACTGAAATTCTGTACTGTACAAGTCATCAAAAATGGAAGAAATTAATCATGCTTTGTATTTAAAAATCACAGTTAATGAACATGCCTGGAAAGTTCATCTTAAGAATTTTGAATATAATTTTAAAGCAAAAATGCCACAATATTAAGATTAACTCAATCTAATTTTATGTTAATACGCAGTGCATGTAGTACAAAATTATGTATCCCCTCTTCTGCTAGGTAGTATATGAATTAATATGTGTCAACTACAAATTTGTAACCATTAATGCAGCAGACTCAATTACAGTGCTACTTAACTATAAGAACATTGTGATCCTGTGTGTGTGATTTATCACTGTGGAAGTGAGCCACAATGAGACCCAAGTTCACATATGAGTCTTCTTTATAAGGGAAAGAGGTTGAAAACCGCCATTTCTGGTTCTGAAGAAGAGTGTTTCCTGCTACTTCTGAAATTTGGATACACTTATTTGTTTTAATTATAAAATGGATGTTGTCCTACCTGAACGTCCCTTTATGCTCACTTTGATGACAATCCTACAAATGGGTTCCTTCAGTTCTGATTGGTTGTACTGAGTGCTCATAATGTTTTTCCTCTGCAGTCCTGGTCCCGCCCACTGTGCCTCGGCTAGTCAGTCTTTTTCACGAATCCTCTCCACAATTGAAGCAGAACGGTAGCAGAAACAATATCTCCAACACAGCGGCACATTGCAGAGGAAGAAAAAAGGGAAAAACTCCACCCATGGCAGGGAATGGCTGGCCGACGGGCGGGCCGGATTGTTGTCGCAGCGAGCATAAAAGGGACATTCAGGTAGGACAACATCCATTTTCCTGACTTGCTGCTCCGACAATCCTACAAATGGGACATGCCCAAGCTCAGGAATTCTGGGAGGGAACCGAAGCCATCCCCTGAACATGGGGGAAATTACAGATTGTAAAACACGTCTGCCGAAAGAAGCATCAGCAGAAGCAAACATATCCAAACGATAATGACGAACAAATGAAGAAAGGGAAGACCAGGTGGCTGCCTGGCAAATTTCATCTATAGAAGCCTGTGTAGCCCAGGCCGCAGAAGTTGCTGTGCTCCTTGTTGAATGTGGTAAGATGCCACCCAGGATAGAACCCCCTTGTAACTCATAGGCTTTAGAGATACAGGCTTTAAACCAGTGCCCCACAGTAGCAGAGAGACCTTCTGTCCCACAGGCGATGGCAAAAAGAACAACAGCAAGGCCTCCATCTTCCGAAAGGATGTGGTATGTCTTATATAACGCCTGAGAGCCTGACAGACGTATAGAGTATGCCATTTCTTTTCTAGTGGATGATGAGGGTCCGGGCAAAAGTTTGAGAGTACAATTTCTTGAGCCCGGTGAAACCTTGAATTAATTTTAGGCACAAAGGCCGGATTGAGTCAAAGAACCACACGATCGGGAAAATACAAATGTCCTGTCGAATAGAGAGCGCTGTGATCTCGGAGACTCTGCGGGCCTATGTCACCGCCAACAGGAAAGCCATCTTTAACGACAAGTAGCGCAAGGAAGCCGAACCCAGTGGTTCAAAAGGTGCGGATGTGAGGGCTTGCAGCACAATGGTAAGGTCCCATGTAGGGTAGCAGTGTATCATGGATGTAAATGATACACTGTAAATTTGCGGCCACATGTAAAAACGACTGAATTCTCCGATCATGAGAAAGAGACTGTTGACCATCTCTAGTTAGATTGGTAGCTTAAGCTGCTACTTGGCGCCGAAGAGTTGATGGGGTCAAACCCTTGTCGAAACCTGTCTGTAGAAATTGGAGGACGTAGGAGACAGAAGCCAAGGTAGGATCAACATGATTGGAAACGCACCACTGTGTGAAAATTCTCCAGGACACATTATAAATACGTACAGTCGAGGACCGCCTGGCCGCTTGAATGGTAGAGATGACTTCAGATGGAATGTTATCCTTCCTTAAGTTAATCCTTTCAAGCGCCAGACAGTCAACTGGAGCCAGTCTGGAACTGGGTGGAGAACATTTTGGGGCCTGGGAAGGTACAGAGCCCTGAGTTACGGTGGCCCCTTGCATACAGCCCAGATCGTGGCCCTGAAGGACAAGTATAATATCGCCCTGTGGCCAAGCCACAATATTAGGGTCTTGAGGGTTCGACACAGGAGGTGCTGGCAGCTGGGCCGCATTGTCCACATGAGAGACTCATTTTGCTTAGCAGCTTTAGCCTTATTAAACTGCCTTTCCAAGGCGTTATGGCATCTAATGGCATCCTTATCTATTGTCCCATCATAATATGAGGATTTGGAACCTGCCTTTCCTACGCCCCTGGTCTTAGTCTTTCTCTTCCCAGCGGGTTTGGGCAATGGGGCTCTAGGTGGGGAGACATCCTGCTCAATGTCGGATGACAGAGGAGAGTCCGCCATAACTCTGGTTTTTTTTTTAAGGGCAAACAGTCAGTAAGCAACAGAGAAATAGGAAAATTGTAAAAACACTTCCCTTTAGTTCAGCAGACAGCCACACAATATAAGTCAGGGAGACAGATGGCTGGAGGAACTCTGTCAGCAACGCCATGCTTCACTGCACCCTCAAGCTGCCAAGGGAAACCTCCGTATCAAAATGGCCATCAGAAGAAAGGGCGCCAGAAAATGGCAGGTGCAACGACAACCGCTTCAGCGGAGTTGCAAGTGCTACTTAAAAAGCCAGTAAAAGCAAGTTGAAATGCAACGAGCAAGCCCAAAGGGAGCAAATGTGTTGGTAAATTGCTCACCCCCAGCCGAGAACAACACTGTCAAATTGAAATGGCGGGAACCCTCAACCGCCGTGAAACTGTCTCCCAACGTCAAGGTATGCCTCTGATGAGCAGGGACCCTGGAGCCGCTAAAATGCCAAGGAGAAGCTGCGAGGTTGAGGGCGGTTATACCGGCAAGCCAGGAAACCAGCTCCTCCACCCATGGCACAACAAAGGCAATAAAAATAAAGCGTGCCTCTCAGCTGGGCGAAATTGACAGTTGCGCCTCTCAGCTGTCCTTCGGAGCTAAAATGGCGGCTCGGCGGCTCAGAGCTACCCCAGCTAGCACTTAGCTGCCAGCTGCCTGCAATTACTGCGAGTTCAAATCCCACCAGGCTCAAAGCTGACTCAGCCTTCTATCCTTCTGAAGTAGGTAAAGTGAGGACCCGGATTGTGGGGACAATAAACTGACTTTATATAAAAAAGAACACCACTTGGGGGGGGGCAAAAGCCCTACTAAGCAGGTATATACAAAAGTATGAAGGCTATTGCTTAACACATTGTAAGCTGCTCTGAGTCTCCAGAGAAGAGCAGCATATAAATCGAATCAATCAATCAATCAATCAATCTGATACAGAGTTGAGTTATGAGAAGGATCAGTGGGTGACTCCAAAGGTGAGCTAAAAGGGATTAGCATAGCAGAGACATTTAAAGGAGAATCACTAACCCACTTCCCTTCTAAGGAATTGGAGAAGGGAACAACAAGAAGAAAAAAGTCTTTCTGCTAAGAAACAAAGGAGAGAGTATGAATGGACAGAATCATGATATGAAATGATTAATGGATGTTGGTTTTCTTACCTGAAATGATTGTTTTTAAAGATGGTGTCCTGTAAACCTATCAACAGAAGAAAATGTGTTCTGGAAACAAAATGTTCTCCTTTTCAATAGAGCTGGGGTTAATTTGGCAGAGTGTACGAAAGTAACTACTTTACAATTCATTTTCTGGTGGAATGAAGAACTGAGGTTTTCCTTCAATTTAGGTAAATGAAGATAGTGTAACCTATTCAATTATACAGCAGTTCAACACTGTTTCATTCAACTTCTTTTGTTCTGTGGGGTCTCTTCCTATACAGGTAGTCCTCAGTTAACAGCAGTATTTTGGCCTGGAATTTTTATTGCTAAGTGAAGTGGTCATAAAGCTCCATGTCACGTGACTGCATCACTTAGCAACAGCTATTGTGGGAAGCCAGTAGGTAAGATTGCACATGGTGACTGTGAGACACTGCAACCACCAGAAGCCCAAGCTAGTTGCCAAGCACCCAGTGATTGCAGGGATGCTGAGTTTGGACTTTGAGGATTGGCTGACTGGTTGACTTGTTCAATGTCATCATAAATTTGAACAGTCACGGAATGAGTTGTTGTTAAACAAGGACTACCAAAACTTAAACCAACTATACTTACTTCACGTTAAAGTCATTTTTGGTAGCAATAAAGTTAGTAGCTAAGGTACAAATAAAACTGAAGTTATTTTTTTTCCTGATGTACAGCTTTACTTAAAGTACATACTAAAACTACAAATTCCAGAAATTAACAGAATAAATAGAATAAAACAGAGTGAGCAGGCATGCTGCTTTCCCTGTAAGGAGCTAAAGCTTTACGATTATTCACATCAAATGCTTTCAAAGTCTTGTTTGCTTATTTGCTTCCTGAGCATGCAAATTGAATGCTTAAATGGTGATTGCAAAGTACTTTCTATTGCCACTCTTGAAGATGCTTTTTTTACAGTAGCAAACAATGGACATCACATCAATTTCTATCTCTAAGTTTGTGGCATCCATTTTTTTCTCGGTTTCTAGACCAATTCCTGGACCTTGGAGCAGAACAAAGCAGAGGCAGTAGCAATACTGACAATTGATAATTGAAATGAGAACCCCACTTCAACTCCAGCAAATGAGAATGTAAGAAAATATATTCATTTTATGTTTGTTTGTTATGTTATGTTCGTTTGGCAATGCAATAATATCTTCACAATTTTTTTTGCAGTGAAACACTGAAAAGTAAGCCATAGTGATTTTAATTTTCAAAAGAATGTAATTATTTTTGCAAACTTAGAATAGAGTCACAAATTCAAATGAATTTTAATTTCATGTATAATTTTCATTTAGCAAGATCATTTCTTGATGATGCTTATGGCTGGGCTGTTAAAGTACTTGGATTATGGAATAAAGATAATGCGTCAGTTAGTCATGGCATAAAATAATCCTGATTTCTCAAGCGAGGAGGGTCAGACTTAAAAGAGAGGCCACTAGGAGATCCCCTGGTTGTAGACTACAATGGGGAATTTTTTAAAAAATCTGAAAAATGGCTATGGCAGAACCTTTCCATTTCCACATTACTAGTAATAAAGCCTGGACCTGGTGGCTCAGTGGCTAAGATTGTCAATCAGAAGGATGGCAGTTCAGCAGTTCGAATCCCTAGTGCCGCGTAATGGGGTGAGCTTCCATTACTTCTCCTAGCTTCTGCCAACCTAGCAGTTTGAAAGCATGTAAAAATTTCAAGTAGAAAAATAGGGACCACCTTTGGTGGGAAGGTAACAATGTTCTGTGCGCCTTTTCTGTTTAGTCATGCCGGCCACATGACCACGGAGATGTCTTTGGACAGCGCTGTCCAACGTCTTCGGCTTAGAAACGGAGATGAGCACTACCCCTAGAGCCGGAAACAACTAGCATACATGTGCGGGGGAACCTTTCCCTTTCCATTAGTAATAAAGCAACATGATCCTCTCCATGTAGTCACTTGGAATCCAGCCTGAGTCGAGAGGCTTTACTTAATTTAAGATTAAAGCACGTGGAAAAGTATACAGTATCCCCTTACACCACAGATATGTAATTAGGCAGAAACCCATAATCAAGAGGATTTCAGTGAGATAATGTATCTTGTATTTATCATTTAACGAGAGTGATTGAAATGGGAAAGACTGCAGGCTCTTGAGAATTCAAAAAAGGGTATACTGGGTGAAGAACAATGACATAACATTAGGCAAGATGTACAGGTATTGGTATTTTATCATCAGAGTCAACCTATTTCTTTTCTTTACATTGTTTTACTCTGGTTTAATTCCACAATTAATCAGAATGGGAGGTGTTACCAATCATGATTTCTATTTGGATCCCACTTGCAGAGGCAGATATTATGGTTATGTATTTCTAATACTGCAGATGCAAACCAGAAGGGAAATCCTGCTATAATATATAGGTAGTCCTCAACTTATCATCATAATGGAGCCTACCCACTACAGTAGTAAATCGTGATGATTGTAAAGCAGAATATGCACATGACCAATCTGATTTTGTTCCTTTTTTAAAGTGAACACCACACTTATTAAGCAAACTAATTGTTCACTACTGGCCAATTTTGCTGAAAAGTGGAAGTTAATGCTGATTTTGGCCATACTGAAAAGATAACATCATGCCTTCTCAGAAAAAGCTATCTAAGACTTTCTCCAGCACATAAAACTCTAATGAACAATAACTACATTAACTCTCAAATGCTTTCTGTATCCTTGTATCAGAGTAGACTATATTATTGCCTCTTATCCAAATAACTATGTTACCATATATATTCTCTCATTTTACACCTCCTAGGAAATATTTTTAGTTACATAAAAATCAACTCAAAATTATTTGTCTCTTTCTATAAATCTCCATATATGTGCAAAACATAAATGCCGAACATATGAGCAACCTCCAAACAATATATGTATTTAATAATACATATTCATGATCCTTCTCATCAATACTTTGAACTATCACATCCATGCAAAATAAATTTAGCAACTTTCAGAATAATTTCATACAGTCATCAGATAAAAGGTAAGAAAGTGTACCAGTCAATTGCATTTTGTCAAAGAAGTAAATCTATATTTATGTTGAATATCTTTATAGACACTTCAGTAGAGGAATATTTTTTTAGTTGCCCTGGAGCCACATGGAAACAGCCTCTTTGAATATAGCAAACGATCCATGATCCTGGGAAAAGTGTGACATAGATATTGTCTCTGTGCCCACAGTGATTTTAGCCGATTTTATCCAGATTTCTGTACAATCCTAACATATCACTAGAACAGAATACCAAAACCAAACTCTTCTTTTTCTTAATTTTATTTTTGCCCTTTAACAAAAGCAAGGGATAGAAACAGAAGCAAAAAGAATGAAGAATGAAGAAATACATGCTCTATACAAATCAAAGCTAGTTTCTGAACATATGATTAAACTGGGCCACATTAAAATAATATTCTAATGTTCTATTCATCAGCACTTCCACTGTATCGATCAAGAGCCAGCTCAGGAACAATGAACATGCGTATAATCCAATGTCATAAATATGGAGTAGCTCTGTTAAGTTATCTAACATTAAACTATGTTCTTCCCTGCTATCCCCAAAATAGAGAATGCCACAATTTTTCCTATAAATCTATTTCGCTGAATATAATTCATTTACCTAAGGAATACCACAATAGATTTATAAAATTAGATAGTCAATTAATAATGATTGGAACTGGAGCAATTTCAGAATCCTACGCACACAAAAATTGTTTAACCTTTAAACTGTTTCCTAAACTTCTACTTCTTTGTTTTCAAGGACACAATCTGTAACAGGTATAAAGCAGGGGTGAAATGCTCCTCGTTCGGACTGGATTGAGTGATCCAGTAGTGATTGTGGCAGGTGGTTCGGAGAACTGGTAGCGATGGCGGAGTGACGCTCCACCCACCTGCCTAGGTGTCATTACTTCCTGGTTTTAACCAGGTTTTAAAAACCAGGAAAAACCAGGTTTTTCCTAGTTTTAACCAGGAAGTAATGTGTTTTTTACCCTCTGCGCATGCACAGGTTTTGCGCATGTGCAGAGGATCTGCATGCGCATTTGACATGCATGCACGAGCGAGCAAAGTGTGCGCGCATATGGGGCGCATGCAGTTCTGAACCAGTAAGGAAGGTAAGTAGATTTCACCCCGGTATAAAGGAATGGGAGATTTTACTGAAGTTAGAAATGGAATAAATAAGCCAATGATCTGTCTCCTATTAAAACACCTTTATATAGATTCCTTACATAATGTAAATTACATTAACAGGTATGTGTCACTTTCTTTCTCATGGGGTTGCTGAATTTTAGACATATTCTGTGAAATCTTATATCAGAACCATGTTTGTTTGAAGCATGGTAAAGTATCAATGTCTTGGAGAAGACAGAGTGAACAGTAATTCAGTATTCTAACCGAGAGATAAAATACATCCTAGATAAAAGTTGTTGCCTAAAATCTCATAGAATCTTACTTAAATTTTAAGAATTAAAAATATTGTGAGTAAATTCTGGAGAGCATGAAATGAGTTATGGTACAGGAAGAACAAGGGGCACGATAAACTGCATTTCTAAGAGTAAAATGTTTTTATTAACAGCATTTGTATACTAACTACTGAAATAAATGTAGGTGACCTACAATTTACGAGTTTAAAACAACTGTAAAATCATGCCATACTGGTTGCTATAAGCGGGGTCTCCTGCTTAAGCAGGTCTCCAAGGTCTTTTCCAGTGCTATTCTTTTGTTTGTTTGTTTGTTTGTTTGGTAGTCAGTAGTTGACAATAGTAATTAAGAACGGATCCATTGCTAAATGATGTGATCATAAAGTGATGTCACATGACATTTACAATGTCATGTGACATCACATGATGTCATCTGCAGTTTTCGTAGTTTCTGTTGCAGCTGTTAAGCAAATCCTACATGGTCATTAGGCACAATGTCACATGATCACCATTTGCTACTTCCTGTCAGTTTCCCCATTGATTCTGCTTGTCAGAAGTTAGCAGTGAAGGTTGCAAATGGTAATCATGTGATCGCAGGATACTGCAACTTTTGGAATCGTAAAGTGGTTGCTACATACCCCAAACACTATCACATGACTTCAGGGGCATTGTGATAACTGGCAGGAAGTAGTAAATGGTAATTATGTGATATTTGAGGACTGGCTGCAAGTGTCCTTGTTCAGCAGTGTCATAACTTCAACCAGTCATTGAACAAATAGTAGTTAACTGGCAACTATCTGTATATTATAGGAAGCCATTACTGTCTAATAAATTCTTGACCAAATACTCTTTGGAAAAGAAAAGTCTGCACCAATTTGTGAAAACATCTGGTAGCCAATCTCATTACATACTGTTTTAAAGAGAAAGTAATTACTACTGAGATTATTCTGTTCCAGCTCCCAGATTTGAGATGGCATAGGTAACCAAAGCATGCTTTTCTGCTAAATAGTTTTGGGCAGATTTTACTTGAAGGAGATAGTTCTAAGGGTAGCAAAGATGCAAATTTTTAAAGATTGCGTAAATGATCATCAGCAATTTGAATTGGGTCCAGAAGCCTAATGGCAATTAGTACAGATACTGCAAAATAGTCACTGTTCTACTGAATCAACTAATACCAGTAAGCATATGGGCAGCTACATTTGATGTCGGCTGCAACTTTGAAGTGCTCTACAGCAGCAGCCCCATATAAAGTGAATTTGAATAATCTGACTGAAAGAAGATAAGGGTATAAGTCCTCAGCATATCTTGGTTTAAGAAGGAATACAACCAATAGACTTGTAGTATTTGAACTTTTCAAAAGCTTCTCTGGTCCCGGATTCTAATATTGTCCCAGCAGGAACTGTGAGTCCAGGAGAACACCCATATTGCATGCCAACTTCTTCAATAGCAGTATGATGCTCTCTGGAGCAATAGCTGGAGCATCCATGAAACCAAAAGGTTTTTCTACTAACATTAATTCTGTCTCACAGGTATTCAGTCTAGCTTTGTTCCACTTCATTCAATCCCTCAGAACCTCCAGACACTACATCAAGAATTCCACCACCATCTTCTGCTTATCCTAGGCTAGAATGTAAAGCTGGGTTTCATCAGCATATAGATCATCCAAACTGACAGATGATCTCATGGAGAAATATCCCATGGAGATTTCATATAGATGTTAAACAGGAATACACAGTCAAGCCCCAGGATATAAACTCAAGGGCTTGATATTTTTCTCCCAATACCATCTGGAACCACCCACTCAGGAAGAAGCAGTATTGCAGAAGAACAGTGCTTCCAATCCTCAACCTTCACAGAAAAGGAGGTTGAGGATTGCCCTGCCCAAAAACGGAAGAAAAAGACCCAAGCACCTCCCCCACCAGCAATCAGCACCCAGATCAGCATAGATTAACTCCAAGATTAATCAGACCAACAATCAAGTAAACAATTATACAACAATCAAGAAACTGCCAAAGAAGCCAACAGCAAACAGACCAACCAAAGAATCTCTAAGACCACCTCCACCAATACTCTGCAGACAGGCCACTGGAATATAAACTGACAGCTAACTGCACTCCTTACTAGCACTGATGATGTTACCTAGTTTAGGTAATGCAATGTCTACAAGAAAACAAGCAAGCACCAAGGCTTTGACTCTTAGGCAGTCTTGAAACCCAACTTGAAATGATCTACATAATACATCTCATCCAGAGCTCTCTGTAATTTGAACCTACCTTCTTAACAAACTTACCAAGAAATAGCAGACTGGAGACTGTTCAATTATAATCTAAGGAGGTCTGATCATGAAAAGGGATATAACATCAGTGGTAAAATGTAAAATTTGTTACTACCGGTTCTATGGGTGTGGCTTGGTGGGGGGGGGGGAGTAATATGACTGGGTGGGAATGGCCAACTTTTTTTTTTTTTACTTTTAAAAGCATTTTTTCTACAACCTCTTCGGCCAGAGGTTGTAGAAAAAATGCTTTTAAAAAGCTCTGACGATTAGACAACTCAGCTGGGATTGTCAGAGCCTTTTAAAAGCATTTTTTTTACCTCTTCAGCCAAAGAGGTTGTTGAAAAAATGCTTTTAAAAGTAAAAAAAAAAAGCCTCTGATGATTGCGCGGCTCAGCTGGGCATGGGGGAGGGCAGGGATTTTTGCTACTGGTTCTCCAAACCACCCGCCACCATCGCTACCAGATCAGGCGATCCGGTCTGAACCTGAAACATTTC
The DNA here is from genome assembly GCA_030761175.1 of Masticophis lateralis. Lineage (NCBI taxonomy): Eukaryota > Metazoa > Chordata > Lepidosauria > Squamata > Colubridae > Masticophis > Masticophis lateralis. The sequence continues at coordinate 119,313,556 of JAUDYJ010000001.1, forward strand.
ACCCCTGGGGAACACTATTACTAATTCCAAATGTGATGGCAACAGCCTCTCTATCAAAGATGTAATCTTCTTTTCAGTACTCATTCTCTAGAATATATAAAGGCAGTCCTTGTTTAGTCACCACAACTGGGATGAACAATTTTGTGGTTAAGTGAAGCAGTCACTAAGTGAAACCATGACTGTGCTTATGATCTTAACTTCAGCTTGGGTTTGTTTTATAGATCTATGAAGGTTATAAATGTAAGAATTGGTTGTAAAGGTAAAATCTGAAGAGCCTTGGTGGCGCAGCACACTAAGTACTATTAAGTACTGTTAAGTAAAACCAGCTGCCTGCAATTACTGCAAGTTCGAATCTCACCAGGCTCAAGGTTGACTCAGCCTTCCATCCTTCCAAGGTAGGTAAAATGAGGACCTGGATTGTGGGGGCAATAAGCTGACTTTGTATAAAAAAGAACACCGCTTTGGGGGGGGGGGGGCGAAAGCCCTACTAAGCAGATATAAAAGTATGAAGGCTATTGCTTAATGCATTGTAAACCGCCCTGAGTCTCCGGAGAAGGGCGGCATATAAATCGAACCAATGAATGTATGAATGTATGTATGTATGAATGAATGAATGAATGAATGAATGAATGAATGAATTTCATTACTGTTGTTATTGTGAATGGCCACTAAATCAGGCAATTCCTAAATGAGGACTGTAGGAGAAGCAAGGATCTAATTTACAGAGCATTGAATTCACTCCACAAAAAAATCTACTGACCTCTTCAAGAGTCACAAGTTCAAAGGAGTCCCAGATAGTAATGTTTTAAAATATTAAAAAAGCTACATTTTTTACAAGGGTTTAAAATGTGCCCTTCAAAAGCTTTTCCACTTATTTATAGTATAAATGTATTTGCTCAAACAGACAACATGCCTGTTGGGACTGAATTTCTTTCTTTCTGACTTTTTCATAGACACATATCACCCCATTTGGAAAATGCAAAACTAGGATACCTAACCATACAACAAAACTATACAACTAGGAATATTTTCTGGCAATGAAATTACCTGTAAGCAGTTTATGAAAAATAAATTTCAGGAATGTAATGTCTAACAGTTTGAAATATTGCCACAGAAAATCATCATCATCTTAGTATCATAGTTCTGAAAAATGTGTATTTCTTAAAGCCTGCTAGTGAGAAAGTGACTTTGTTCAGTGTCATCTGCCTTTGCTCTTGTTAACACAATAGCAAAGAAATTATTGATGGCATCAGGAGTCCTATTAAATAATTCATTATCAATCCAAGGATGCTATTCATGCAAATATAAGTAATGACTGAAAAAGATGGTATGCAGATTAAAAAATATTTCATATTTAGGCTGAATATGCATCAAGTCATTCCAAAACCCACATATCGCTCACAGTGAAATCAATAGTTGCATGACTATATTCTAACCTTCTATTTTCAGTATTATTTATGATTAATACTTGTTTTGCATCTGAAAAGTAATGAAATCATAGTTAATACCAGCTAACCTCTAAATCAATATATGCAGGAAATGTTTGCAACATGAAGTGCCATATAAAACGTAAGCACTGTTCTGCATATTCAGTTTGATGGCATGATGAACTTCACTTTTCATTAAAATGCTAGATTTTAAAAAAATGTTGTCCAAAGGTTGATTATTGCATATCTGTAGAATCTGGAATTTTTATTCCCAATTCATTTCTGCCATTCAGTTCCTCCCTCCCTCTCTTGCCCATCCCCATCATTATAACTGAAAATACAGACAAGACACAATGAAGGCTTTAGTGGAACTTTATTGTTTAAACATTGAAATCAAAATGCTCTATGTCTATTAAGAAATGAGTGGAGGGGTGGAAGCTTACAAACCATAACAGAACCCACAAGTCGTTAACTTGTTTCCCCCTCTTTAAATGCTATTGTTTCACCTGCAGATGGTTTGCTCAGCAAGGAATAGTTTAAGGCAGAATTGTTAAGAAACAAGAGGATTTATGTCTTTATAATCCATCCTTGCACTCTGTCAAAGGCCCAATTCAACATACTCAAATTAGAAGCCAAAGATAAATCAGTGGGAATTGGAACCTTGGAGATAATACAACAAAGAAACTTGTACAATAAGAAATACAAAAACATTCAAATAGGCATAGTATAGTTTATGATAAATTAAAATATTCTTATGGAGAATTCCACTGATAAGTGTTTAAAAGGCAACACCTATTCCAAGAATTGCTTTTCTACAGGAGGTCAATTGGAGTAGTTTGTGCCTGAGTAGGGACTGTCAAATTTGTATTCCTAATTCATAGTCACCATAAGCTTGTTGCAAATGAATAAATGGATTTGGATAATTAATAATGGGGCAAATAAAAAATGATTGTTAAAAGGTAACTTAGTGTAGACAATGACAACTAAATATTTTTACTCTCACTTTTCGTAGGTACTATTTTAAAAGATTGAGTATTGGGGAACATACTGTCAAACTGGATGTGCCATAACAAAGGCCAAATTTGAATAATTAACTTAAAATTAATTAAAATAATTATACGCAATTCAAGAAATGTTCTCCATGTATTAATAATGTTCCTTTTCATTATATTAAAAATTGCAAGCTGAAAGATTGAATCAGAATAGCATCAATCGTACAATGTCAAGTGACACAGATGTACGCATGCACATAGAGTGCAAGTATAACTACTTTTGTACAATATTAACATTTCTGACTGTATTCTTAATCTTTTAAAATCCTCAACCATCAAATGTATAAAAATTAATTTCTAAAGTTCTAATTATCTTCTTCATTTTAATGCTGATCATTTAAATTATAGTAAGTTTTTCATTCATAAAGCCATTTATTAATGAAGGATTATAGAGGGAAATTATAAATTGAAACAAGCTACCTTAAAAAAATTAACAATAATTTATCTGTAAATGTTGAATATACATTAACAGTTATGAGTATTTTACAATTATTAAGTGATCTTACTGAACAGGGAAAAAAGAGGAAATATATTACCATCAAGTTATTTGGATTAAGTACCCTTGGTACATAATTTTAAACTAAGAAGATTAAATGACTGTTAATAAAGGAACAGAAAAACTCTAGAAGACTGTAAAAGCTAGCCAGCTGGCTATGCAAGCATTAACAAATTCAAGCATTCCCTTCAGAAAAGCATAAGGCTGGAACTGTGCAAACACCTGCAGCTCAACCAGAAAATGAATCCATCTTTTCAAGTGTTCTACTCAAAAGTACAGAACATTTTGAGGGCTTTTGACTGTTCAACATGAAATGACCAATTAACTTTCCACCACCACTAATCTCTTCCCAGCTAGTTTCTCATCATGTTTTCCAAATCACAAAAAAGAAAAGAAAAAGCTTTCTCTTGAGGAAGAAAGAGTAGACATGGGAAGAAGAAGAAAGGAGACAGGATATTTTTAAGAGAGACAACTGTTCCAAGTCTATTCCTCATGATTTTTCTCAGTTTGAATCCTTCCAATATCAAAATATCTAAAACAGTTTCTGCAATTGTGCTTTATTATAAATTTATAGTAAAAAGAAGAATCCTTCAGATATTCCTAACCTAATCTTTACATTAAAATTTCAATTTCACGTATCTAAGATTTATATGACATGAAAGAAGAATGCACACAGACAAGGTCAGCTTGATGAATATTTTAAACTTTTTTCCTCATTTGTGTAGATGTACAAATTTTAAAAAGGGATCTGAGAAAGTCTACCAGTAGTACTACTTTTACTATTTTAGATTATAAGAATAAATGTATAACCCATTAGAATAATATTCAAACACACTAGTATGACAGTTCGCATATACAAAACCCAAAGCATCTGGTATTATGGCAAATTACATGAAAAGTATAATACAGTGCATTAAGGCAGGGGTGAAATCCAGCAGATTCTGACAGGTTCTGGAGAACCAGTAGCGGAAATTTTGAGTAGTTCAGAGAACCGGCAGATACCACCTCTAGCTGGTCCCAGAGTGGGGTGGAATGGAGATTTTGCAATATCCTTCCCCTGCTATGCCCACCAAGCTACACCAAGCCATGCCCAGAGAACTGGTAGTAAAAAAAAATTGGATTTCACTGATGCATTAAGGTAAAAATCCTTACTGAATCTTTTTTTTTAAAATTAGATTTATATGCCACCCTTCTCCGGAGACTCAGGGCGGCTTACAATGCGTTAAGCAATAGCCTTCATACTTTTGCATATTTTTTATACAAAGTCAGCTTATTGCCCCCACAAACTGGGTCCTCAATTTACCTACCTTATTATATTATAAACTCTAATTTCTTAGCTAACAACAATACATATTCTTGGTTTCTAAATAAATCAGATTATTTGGACCTATGTCTGTAAAGCCTGCAGCTGAAAGAATTTTGGTTATTAGTTACTGAATTTTGGTTACTAATTACTATAATCCATGCTGAGAACAAGACAAAGTAAATCATTAATATTCAAATAAAATAAAGTTCTAGTTCTCCTTACATTAGGATCCATGATAATTTTTATCTTCTAAGGTTCCTTTTTAGGGATGCAGTGGCTCAGTGGCTAAGATACTTAGCCTATCGATTAAAAGGCTGGCAGTTCAACAATTCAAATCCCTAGTGGCGTGTAACGGGGTGAACTCCCATTACTTGTCCCAGCTTCTGCCAACCTAGCAGTTCGAAAGCACGTAAAAAATGCAAGTAGAAAAATAGGGACCACCTTTAGTGGGAAGGTAACAGCGTTCCGTGGCATTTAGTCATGCCAGCCACATGACCATGGAGACATCTTCGGACAGCGCTGCCTCTTTGGCTTTGAAATGGAGATGAACACTGTCCCCTAGAGTCGGGAACAACTAGCACATATGTGCAAGGGGAATCTTTACCGTTACCTTTTAAGGTTCCTTTGGGCTCCTATAATTAGCATCCTGAATGACTACATCCATTCCTAAATTTGGTAGTACCTGTTTCAGTTACCTCCATTTTAGATAGCTCTAATACTTCTTAAAATCGGGTCCTTTTGAATATTGTGATACTACTATAAGATAGGAATAGAGCTCATCTATGGGTTCATATTTCCTGTAATCCACAATACTATTAGCAATTCGTTTCATTAAACAAATCAAATCTCATGTCGTAATCACAGGACATTTTTGTTTAACAACCATTCATTCAACAACTGTTCAAACTTACAACAGTGCTGAATGTATGGTATTTACGGCTACTCCTTGTACTTAAGAGGTTGCAGTGTCCATCATTATGTGATTGCAATATGCGACCTTCACAGCTGGCTTCTGACAAGCAAAATCAATGGGGAACCTGGAGAAGATTACAAATGGAAACCATATGACATTGTGTTAAAAATTTATTTATTTATTTATTTTATTAAACTTGTATGGTGCCCTCTCTCCCAAAGGAGTCAGGGCTCACAACGATAAAAAACACATAAAATTCAGTATTCAAATATAAAAACTAATGCAATCCCCATTAAAAACCCCTTCAGTCCAATCTGGCCAGGCCAAATAGCCATGTTTTGAGGTCACGGCGGAAAGAGCAAAGGTCAGGGGCCATCTGGAGCTCCAGGGGGAGCTGATTCCACAGAGTAGGTGGACCCACAGAGAATGGACGTTGGCTTACCTGAACGTCCGTTTTCATGGCGTTGCGACCACAATCCATAGGTGGGATCTGATCCTTCAATCCTGACAGCAACTGAGAGAAAATATTCAAATTATCTTCCTTCGTGCTGAGGCCACGCCTCCAATCCCCATGGTTCCTCAGTCCTTTGACACGAAGTCGCGAATAACTGCAACAACAACTGAACAAATGAAAACAACAACCCGCCCCCCCCCCAGAGGGCAGCAGGAAGCCATAAGGGAGGGAATGGATTGTGGTCGCAACGCCATGAAAACGGACGTTCAGGTAAGCCAACGTCCATTTTCCACAGCGTTGCTCCCACAATCCATAGGTGGGATATACCCAAGTTCATCTATCCTGGGCGGGAGGCTGACTGCTCCCCAACCCGTGGTCCTTAACTACTGTCTGAAGTACTCGGCGACCAAAGGAGGCCTCAGCAGACTCATAAGCATCAATTTTATAATGTCTTATGAATGGTGATAATGTAGTCCATGTCGCCGCCCGGCACACATCCAACACCGAGGCCTGAGACGACCAAGCAGCCGATGTTGCTGCACTCCGCGTCGAATGAGGCAGGATTTTCCCAGGCACCGGAATCGCTCGTATTTCATATGCTTTAGTTATTGTCTGTTTTATCCAGCGTCCAACCGTCGATGCTGAAACCCTTTGGCCCAGGGAAGCAGGATGGAACGAAACCAACAAGGATTCTGACCGTCTGAATGACGATGTTCGATGAAGATAATAACGAAGAGCCCTCTTAACGTCCAACTTATGCCAACGTCGTTCAGATGGGTGTTTAGGTGATGCACAAAAGTCCGGCAGAACAATTTCCTGTGATCGATGGAATAGAGAGTTCACCTTAGGAGTGAACGCCGGATCTAATCTCAACACAACCGTATGATCCTTGAAAAGACAAAGGTCTTGTCGCATGGAAAGAGCCGACAATTCAGACACCCTCCTTGCCGACGTTATGGCAAGTAAAAATGCCAACTTAAACGACAAATATTTTAACTCTACTGACCCTAAAGGTTCAAACGGTGGATCAATGAGAACCTGCAAAACAAGGGACAGGTCCCATGAAGGAAACCTGTGCACCGTAGGCAGACATAAGTTGGTCGCTCCGTGGAGAAATTCCTTGACCCTTGGATGATGAGACAATGATGTGTAGGGAGCACACGAGAGTATCGTGGACAACGCCGCCACTTGTCTGCGTAGGGTAGCTGCCGAAAGTCCCTTCTTCAGACCTGCCTGAAGAAAGTTGAGTACTGCAGGAACGTCAGCTGATGGGGGCTCGACGCCATGATCCGAGCACCAAGCGCAGAAAGACTTCCACGTTGCCCCATAAATTCTTGTCGTGGAAGGACGCCTTGAAGCTTGAATAGTGTCGATCACGTCTTCCGACAGTCGATCCCTGCGCATGACGACCCTCTCAAGTGCCAAACGGTCAGCCGAAACCATTGGGGTTCCGGGTGAAAGATGGCACCTTGGCAGAGAGAGAGCCGTCCGGGAGGGATCAACCACGGGTTGGACACCGACAGCTCCACCAGATCGGCATACCATTGACGACGAGGCCAGTCCGGTGCTACAAGAAGGACCTCGGCTTCTTCCCGTAAGAGCTTCCTGATCACCCGAGGAATGAGGGAGATCGGGGGAAAGGCATAGAGCAACCCCTTTGGCCAAGGACTTCTTAGAGCGTCGCATGCCTCCGCCTTTGGATGAGGATAACGAGTCATGAAGCGAGGCAGCTGCGAGTTCAGATGACTGGCGAATAGATCTATTATGGGAAGACCGAATCGTTCCGTAATCTCCTGGAACAGGGGCGGAAGAAGTTGCCACTCCGCAGGGTCTATCCTTTTCCGGCTGAGCCAGTCCGCTTGAGTGTTGGCCTCCCCGGAAATGTGGTCCGCTTTTATGGAAAGGAGGTGCCTCTCCGCCCAGCTGAACAACAGCTCCGACTCCCGCATCAGTGTCTTGGATTTTGTGCCTCCCTCGCGATTTACATGAGCTTTTGCGGAGATGTTGTCCGTAAGGACCAACACGTGTGTGTTCTCTAGAGTAGACCTGAAGTGCAGTAGTGCCAGTCGGATGGCGCGAAGCTCGAGGAGGTTGATGCTTTCCTGACCTTCGGAGCTGGACCACCGGCCCTGAGCCACCAGGTGAAGTAGATGGGCCCCCCACCCTTGCAGGCTGGCATCCGTTGTCAGCACTAGACGAGGAGGCTCCAGAAAATGGCACCCCTTGAGGATCGACGGGGAGATCCACCAATTCAGCGAGAGGCGAACCCGTTCCGGGAGACGAACCTTGCGCTGAGACGAACCCAGTCCCCGCCTTTGATAGGGAAGCAGATGCCATTGGAGCGTGCGGTAATGCCTGCGAGCCCAGGGGACAATGTCCAGACAAGATACCATCTTTCCTAGAAGGCTCGCCAGAAGAGAGAGAGGAAGCGACCTGTGAGACCGGACTTGAGCGATTAACTCCGCAATGCTCTGAATCCGATCCGACGGCAAGAATACTTGGCCTGCTTCGGAGTCGATAATTGCTCCTAAATGAAGAAGCCTGGTAGTCGGCGAAAGGTGACTTTTGTCCACATTTATCGAAAAGCCATGTCGCTGGAATGAGTCGACCACCCGGTCTATGTCCCTGGACGCTTGGGAAAGAGAACTGGAAAGAACTAAAATGTCGTCCAGGTAACACAGTACCCGGACGGGGATGGACCGTAATGAAGCTGCGACTACTGCCACCAATTTCGTGAATGTCCTTGGAGCAGAGGAGAGGCCAAATGGCATCGCACGGTACTGATAGTGGGCGCCCTCGTACTCGAACCTGAGATAGCGACGATGAGAGGGGTGGACCGGCACATGCAGGTAAGCCTCCCGTAAATCCACTGACTGCAGGTAGTCCCCCTGGCGGACTCCCCCCAAGATGGAGCGGAGGGAGTGCATCTTGAACCTTCGATACAGTACCGACAGGTTCAAAGTCTTGAGGTTGAGGATACCCCGCCAACCCCCCGAACTTTTGGGTACCAAAAAGAGCACCGAATAAAAACCCAAGCCCTGCTGCGGCGAGGGAACTGGCTCTATCGCCTGTATGGACAGTAAATGGAGAATTTCTGCAGACATCAACTCCCTTAGGTCGGGGGAAGATGGAACCGGGCAACGAACGAATCTGTGCGGAGGCGGGCCCACAAATTCTATCAAGAGCCCATGAGTCACTGTTTGAAGCACCCACTTGTCTGACGTCGACAGAGCCCAACGGAAGCGAAAATTTTGAAGACGGCCGCCGATGGGATCCGAGCACTGGGAGTCATTTGCCCCTACGCAAGGGCTTGAACCCCGAGCCTCGCTGTTGTCGTTTAGAGGAAGCAGGTTGTCGTCCCCTATCGCGGAACTGCTGCCTGTCTTGGTATCTGTCAGGCCCGGCGGTGGACTGACGCTGTGAGAAGGGCCCCCCTGGACCCGAATAGCCTCGAAAGGGCTGCCGCTGTGAATACGGTACATATCTACGCTCCGGACGCCTGAAGGACGACGGGAGGACCTTTCGCTTGTCCTTGTCCTCCACCAGTAGAGGATCCAAGGCTGAGCCGAAGAGTTTGCTGCTTTCGTAAGGAGCCGACGCCAGCTTCCACTTAGCCTTGGCATCCGCCTTCCAGTTGCGGAGCCAAAACAAGCGTCGCGAAGACACAGTGGAAGCCAGCGTACGGGAAGCAAACTTCGCAGAATTGAGCGAGGCGTCTGCCGAATATTCGGTTGCGGCCACAATTTTGTTAATGTCCTGGTGCCACCTCTTTTCTTCTGGGGGTAGACGCTCCTGGAGCTGTCTCAGCCAAATCAATGCAGCTCTGTTGAAGAAAGAGGTGGCAGTAGCCGTCTTAATTGCCCAGGCCGCCGCCTGGTGCGCCTTTCGAAAAGCCATTTCAGCCTTCCGCTCCTCAGACTTGAGAGAGTCCAATGAGTCCGTAGGGATGTTAGAAGAGGAGGTCAACCCTGCCACTGGGGCATCCACTGAAGGAAGGGCAAGAAGCTCCTCCAGTTCAGGTGCAGCACAAAACAACTTCCTGTCCAGATTACTAGGCGCCGTAAGCGAGCCAGGTTGGGTCCACGGGGAACGAATGACCTCCGTGAATAGCTGCGGGCACGGTATGAAGTCTTTGTCTTGCTTTGCCACCTTAAAAAGCGCGTCATGCGGCCCTGCGGGGGTTTTAGAAGCGCTCGAGGTCGAGTCAGACTGGCCCAAGTTGGTGGCCAGACGGGCCTTGTGCAAGAGGGACTTGAAAAGCGACGGCTTGAAAAGTCCCGTAAAGGCCGGAGTATCAGGAGGCAGATCTTCGTCTTCTGATAGGTCCACCTCTTCCGGTAGTTCGTCCTCCGGAGCTGAACCCGCAAGGGAGACCGAGTCCCCTCTGGCGGGCGAGTGTGAGTGGCCCACAGCAGGGACCGGCTGAGGCGTCTTCGACGGGACACGAGGAGGCTGGACAAAATTAGCCTGCTGAACCCCGGCAGCCAATAACGAGAAGGCCGAAGATAAAATGCTTTGGAAGTCCACCTGACCACTGGGCAGGAACCCTTCAGAGGCACGCAGCCCCGCTGCCATGGGGGTAAAGGTCGCCTCTGGCATATTATGGCGAGAGGTTGATCTGTAATCCACCCCAGCCAAGGAGACGTCTGGAAGGGATAGGGACACCCCTTTGTGTAGCCCTCGAGATGGAGGGAACAAGCCCCGGTCTGCTGATGACATCGAAGAAGGAGCGGGACCCTCCCCCGAGTCAGAGTGCAAGGACGTGCCCTGGTCAGAAGCATGACGTTTTGGCTCAGGTTCGCCCATCTCCAAAGAGGCCTGTAGAGCTGACTTGGCCTTATTATACTGTTTCTCCAACGCCTTATGGCGTCGGAGAGCGTCCCTGTCCATCACAGCCGGGAGTCTGGAGTGTGCCTGATTGCGGCTGGCAGATGAAGTCCGCTTACTGCCTGCACGCCTGGACCCGGTAGTCGACCTGGGAGGGCTGGTCTCTGTCTCCAAATCAGAGGACAAGGGCGAGGAATCAGCCATGGCCTGCTGGGCAAGATGACACCCAAATGCAGAACAAAGGGCCTGAAAGGGCGGAAGGGACCTGGCTTAAGGCCCTCAACAAGCGCAGAAATAAAAATTCGCCCAATCGAAGGCCCAAGGGGGGGGTAGAACCAATCACCCCGCTCCCCTTTTATACTGCAGCGTCCCCGAAGCCGCCACACAGGTGAGAAAAGGGCGGGGGCCTGAAGGCCAATAATAAAGGGACTCAAAATGGCGGTCGCGCCCAAAAACTCCAATTCAAAATGGCGGCCGCGCCAAAAACTACAATTCAAAATGGCGGCCGCGCCAAAAACTACAATTCAAAATGGCGGCCGCGCCAAAAACTACAATTCAAAATGGCGGCCGCGCCAAAAACTACAATTCAAAATGGCGGCCGCGCCAAAAACTACAATTCAAAATGGCGGCCGCGCCAAAAACTACAATTCAAAATGGCGGCCGCGCCAAAAACTACAATTCAAAATGGCGGCCGCAACTTTTAATGTAAACAAAATGGCGTCCGCGCCAAAAAAGGGGTTCAAAATGGCGTCCGCTACAGTCCCGGCGCCATTGGGAGTCCCAGGAGACCGCTGCAGTCGTCGGAGCCTGCACGAGCCCGTGCAGGAACTCCGGAGCCGCCCCTAACGGAGAGCAACAAGGAAAGGTGCGAGGGAGCTAGCCAGCTCACCAGCTGCTCCCTCTCGACACCGGCGGCTAAGCGAGCAACGCGGATCCGCCCCCTCAGGGCCAGAAGCCGTCTGCTGCCTGTCCCACAGAAAAAAACGAGAAGGAAAAGAGGCGTGGGCGGACTGGAGCCCCAGAACCGCAGCACACGCCTCTGCAGCAGCCCGCAATTAAAAAGCTCTCCTCCCGAAAGAAAATAATCAAAAATGAAATAAAAAGCCTAGTTAGGAGCCTAACCAGCCAGAAACTCACAAGCACGAAGGAATCCACAGTCCTGTCAGCGACTGAGAGAAAAAGGACTGAGGAACCATGGGGATTGGAGGCGTGGCCTCAGCACGAAGGAAGATAATTTGAATATTTTCTCTCAGTTGCTGTCAGGATTGAAGGATCAGATCCCACCTATGGATTGTGGGAGCAACGCTGTGGAAAAGGCCCGCTCCCTGGGAGTCACCAGCCGACACTGTCTGACCAACGGGACCCCAAGGAGGGCCTCCCTGTGAGAGCGCACCGGGCAATGTGGAGCTGTTGCTGGCCGCAGATGGTCCGCCAGGTACCCCAGGCCTAAGCCATGTAGGGTTTTATAGGTAATTACCAGCACCTTGAATCTCACCTGGAGGGCAACCGGTAGCCAATGCAGGTCATGCAGGAGGGGTGTAACATGAGAGTGTCGGGACACTCCCATCACTACCAGTGAGCCGCATTCTGCACCAGGTGAAGCCTCCTGGTGGTCTTCAAGGGCAGCCCCATGTAGAGAGCATTGCAGTAGTCGATCCGGGAGGTGATGAGCGCATGAGTGACTGTGCGCAGGTCATCATGGTCCAGGTAGGGGCGCAACTGGCACACCAGATGAATCTGAACAAATGCCTCCCTGGTCACAGTCATAACATGGTCGTCCAGAGTCAACCATGAGTCCAGGAGGATTCCTAGATTGCACGCCCTTTCTACAGGGGGCAACACCTCACCCCCTACAGCCAACGATGGAATATTTTCCTGGGACTGCGATGCCGGCATCCACAGCCACTCCGTCTGAGCTGAAGCCTGTTCCTCCCCATCCAGAGCCGCACCGCTTCCAGGCACCTGGACATCATGTCGAGGGCATCACTGGGCTGATTCGGGGTGGATATAAAAAGTTGGGTATCATCAGCATACCACGGATGATCTCCCCCAGCGGCTTCATATAGATGTTGAACAGAAGGGGAGAGAGGACTGACCCCTGAGGGACCCCACACATGAGGGGCCTCAGGGCCGACCTCTGTCCCCCCGCCAACACTGCTTGCGAACGCCCAGAGAGGTAGTAGGAGAACCACCGTAAAACAGTGCCTCCCACTCCCAACCCCTCAAGTTGCCGCAGCAGGATACCATGGTTGATAGTATCAAAAGCCTCCGAGAGATCTATTAGGTCCAGGAGAGAGGAATAACCCTTGTCCCGAGCTATCCAGAGATCATCCACCAGCACGACCAATGCCGTCTCTGTGCTGTATCCGGGCCTGAAACCCGACTGGTATGGGTCCAGATATATTGCTTCATCCAGGGCCAACCGGAGCTGACGTGCCACCATGCCGTCAACAACCTTCGCAATAAAGCAAAGGTTGGAGACAGGACAGAAGTTATTCAAAATAACTGTATCTAGGCTAGACTTCTTGAGGAGGGGTCTCACCACTGCCTCCTTCAAGGTGGCCGAGAAATTTCCCTCACTCAAGGAGGCAGTTATCATTGCCTGGATCCAGCCACGTTTGACCTTCCGGGCCGAATAAACGAGCCAAGAGGGCCATAGGTCCAGCACACGTGTGGTGGTACTCAGTTTCCCATGATCCTGTCCACTTCCTCAGGAGTAACAAGATCAAACTTGTCCCAAATCACCAGACCCGTCGCCACCTTCCCCACCGACTCTGCCCAGTCAGAGTCCAGCCCCTCCCAAATCTGAGCAATTTTATCCCGCAGGTGTTCACTAAATTCCTCGACCTGCCCCCACATAAGGTCATCCCCCACTCCCTGATGCAAAAGGGAGCGGGACACCCTAAACAGGCGGATGGGTGATTCTCTATGGACGCGATGAGGTGGAGAAGTGAGCCTGCTTCACCACCTCCATCGCCACCAGATCGAGCAAAAGATCTCAACTATGATCGGTCAGATTCAGAACCATTGGACCTCCAACAGCTCTCCAGACCTCTCCTCCGACACTTCATCTCCTGGAGCTCCTCAGTAAACCAAGGAGCCAACTGGGATCTGCGTCGGGTCAGAGGTCGCAAAGGCACAACCTGGTCAAGAGCTCTGGCAGCCACCTTTTCCCAAGCATCCACCAGAGTCTCAACCAGGGCATGGGAAAGAGAGATAGGTATAGCTCCCAAGCTCCCTCTGGAACCCCTCGTGGTCCATCAGGTGCCTGGGATGTAACCATGTGGTCGGTTCCACCTCCCAGCAGCAGGGGGCGGCACAATGGAAACCAGCCTAAGGAGATAGTGATCAGTCCATGATAGGTGTTGGGTAGTTGGCCCACCGAACTCACTACACCACTGCTCTGAGATATAAACCAGATTGGGCGTGTGTTCCCCTGATGAGATGGGACCTGTATTATCTGGGTCAGGTCCATGGCTGCCATGGAAGCCATGAACTCCCGGGCCGCTCCCAACACCCCACCCAGGGAAGGTAGATTAAAGTCCCCGAGCACAATAAGCCTCAGAAACTCTACTACCAACCCCAATATGGCGTCCAGCAGTTCGGGCAGGGCCATTGATATGCAGCTGGGAGATAGGTACGTAATCAACAGGGCCAAATGACCTTGTGGTCCCCGTCTCATGTGGAGGGACTCACATCCGTCTACCTGCAGAGCAGTGACCTCCCGTGGACCATGGGTCTCCCTAATGACAACCACCAGCCCCCCACCCCTCCTCTGGGTCCTTAGCTGGTGTAGCACTCGAAAACCCGGCGGGCATAGTTCGTTCAGAGGAGCTCTCCCTCCGAGCCCAGCCAGGTTTCCGTAATGCAAGCCAGGTCCGCATCTTCCTCCTTGATCAGTTCACTGATGAGGGGACCTTTGTTAACCATGGACCTGGCATTAAAATAAACTAACCTAAGCCCAGGGGCCCTCTCTGACCCCCAGGAAAACAGGCGGTACCCAGGGGGCTGGAGCGAGCCACCGCACACAAAAAGTGGGGGTGCACCCCCGACCACCGACACTGCCTCCTGTTCATCACCCCATGGCCATTCCCCACCACAACAGGAATCAGAGCCTTCCCCCCAGAGTCCCAGGGAGCCCCACCCTCGCTCCAACCACATCATGATCCTCCCCTGACCTGGACTGCCCACAACCCATGGAAGCCCCCCCCGCCACCCATTCGGTATCATAACCCCTCCCCCTCCCCAATCCCCTAAAAGCCTAATTAAAAAAGAATACCAAGAGCTTTTACAAACAGTAACACCCTCATGCCACCTCTCAGGATCCGTCATTAAGGTACTTTTTAGCTAGGCCGATAGGCCACTTCCTTTGAGGAATGGAGGGGCATTCTCAAAGCGCATAAATCCATTTGGGATATGATTCGCTTAACAATAGCAACCAGAAGTGCAGCGGCTTTCACTAAGTACACGTAGTCCTTGATTTACAACCATTTGTTTATTGACCATTCAAAGTTACAAGACACTGAAAAAAGTAACTTATGATCATTTTTCACACTTACTACCATCGCAGCATCTCTGTGGTCACATGATCAAAACTCAGATCCTTGGCAACTGGCATGTATTTATGATGGTTGCAATGTCTGGGGGGGGGGTGTCATGTGATCACCTTTTGCACCTTCTGACAAGCAAAGTCAATGGGGAAGCCAGATTCATTTAACAACCATCTTACTAAAGTAACTTAACTGTAGTGATTTACTTAACAGCTATGGCAAAAAAAGTCAAAAAATGGGGCAAAACTCACTTAACTGTCTTTCTCAGCAACAGAAATTTTGGGCTCAACTATGGTCATAACTGATGACTGCCTGTAACATGATGATTTAGCAATGGAAATTCCAATCCCAATTATCATTACCTGTAATAGTATATAAAACATTATGTTATTGAAAGAGTTTGAACTGAAAACATGTGTTCTGATCTTACTGGGCATGTTCTGGCCATACTTGGAAACTTTACCTTATAACTGGATGAGAAAGACCAAATTTCATGTAATGTCAAAATAATCTTGTTTTAATTCAAAATACCTGTCTCAAACATGCACATCATGTTTAGGACAAAATCTTTTAAATTCAAAATGGTTGGCGTATCTCCATTGGTCTCAATACCTTTAAAGGTGAGTAATACTTCCTATCCAATCTTTTCATTATTATCTTTATTAGATACTATTTTTATGTCCCGCAGAAAGTGGTGGTATATTTAAGGTTATTTTCAGGAGACATTATTTACAATTAAAATACCTTGCCCTGTGAAATCCATTTGACTTTTTTTACTAACTAGTTAAAAAATTTCCTGTTCCTAAAATACAGGGTATATATTTCTGTAGAGCTAAAGGAAATTAGGATTCATTCACAGACTAATATGAGATATGTGGAACATGTCTCACTGATCTTTATATAACTACACTGGATTATCATGCATTTCTAGCAATGGAAGTAAAGCACTACTGTTAATTTATAAAAGCCTGTAAAAATGGAACCCCCAAGACCCTCCTATACAAGATTATTAATATTTGGGAAGGACTTCTCAATAGTCTTCAATCAAACAATAAAGCAAACAATACAATCTATTAAAATAGATAAAGCCAACCCTGCTATATCAGACCAAGAATCAAGCATCCCAAGTGTCACATACTGGGCAACCAGATATCTGTGGGGTATTGCCACAGATTGTCTGATTTGATTTCCCTGATTTGATTTATATAGCCATCCAGTTCCGAAGCACGCTGCTCTTGATCGACTTATTTTCCATATATATTTAGAACCAACAAATTTAATGGGTATCACCATACTCTCTTCTAAGGAATTTCAAAGTGTTTTGTGATGAATTGCTTTTCTTTATCCGTTTTAACCTTCAGTCAATCAGCTTCATAGAATGATTCCTTTTCCTACTATATTGAAAAAAGAGGGGATCCTTGTAATTTTTTAAATCTCATTCTCAATCATCTTTCCCCTTGCCTTTTTTTCAAACTAAAGAATCCTAAGTATTTCAGATTTAAAAAAAAAAAACCAGCAGATTTTTGGCTCCCTTGATCAATTTGAGGGTCCTCTTCTACACTTCTATATATTTTCCACTCTTCTATATCCCTTTTAAATACGGCAGCCAGTATTGTACATGGTATTCCCCATGCTGATTTATAGCTTTGTATAAGAGCAATCTAGGGGTGCTCTGTTGATTTTCAGTTCCTTTAGCCAATGATCTCTAGCACGGAACCTGCCTTTTTCAAAGCTGCAACACACTGAATTGCTTTCTCCATTGAGCTCTCCAAGATCTGACCCATCATTATACATATGAAATGAAGCTGATTTACCTCAATGAGCCTCACTTTACAGTTAGTAACATTTGTCAATTGATGAATGATTCACTCAGTTTGAAGAGATCCTTCTGGAGCTGGGAGTGATTTGATCAACATGAGTGGTTTAGCATCATCGGCAAACTTGGCCAGTTCACTACTTACTTCTAGGTCAAGACCATTTATGACATATTAAAAAGCATCCTTCACAATAGTCTATTCCAAAACTGCTCCACTGAGACTCAAAAATATGAGTAAACACACTAGCCAAATTTCCACTTGGCACATTGGCAACTGAGGGCTGGATCTTTTACAGAGTGTACTGATTCCAATGATATTATATAAGATAAACAAGTTTATGCCAAAACTTTGCCACCAATTTAAAACAATGTATTATTTAAAGATGTGTGGAGATTTCCCAAGATGATCAAATCCTGATGATCAGCTGCTTTTTGAATAGATAGGCAGGTGGAAATTTTACAGAGGTCTGTATTATTTATACTATTAGTCCATTTGACTGATGAGCATCCTGATGGCATAAGAAGTTACAAACAGTATCATGTATAACTCATATAATAAACATTATATGTTGACCCAAATTTAATTGACCATACCACATTTTCATAATCTATTCCTAAAGTGTACATACAGTTCACACAGAAGCCATTCATTTTCTCCAATCTTAAAAAGAATAACAACAGAACAGATATCACAAAAGTTCTGCTATCAGAAATTTTAGACAAAAATATGCAAATAATTCATTATTTTATTAAATATCTTACATTCCACTCATTGAAGACTCTAGCAAGCTTAAACTAATACCTCTAGTGCAGGAATGCATCACGCACTGACCACGCCCACCCCCATTTTAGTGAAGGGGAAAAAGTTGTGATATGTCACGTGACAATGTGACGTGACAATGCAAGTTTGAAACCCCTGCTCTAGTGTAAAGCAAGAAATAACATTAATATATAAAACTTGTTATCATTATCAGCAACCAAATTATACTGTATACCGAGATACCAAGGCAGCAGCTTCCAAATATACGGTAGCACACTCTGTTCCAATGGCTGTATAGAAAAGAACCATGTTGACAACTCCACTATATATTAACAGTGAGACAGTCATTCTAATCTGTAGAACAATCTCTAATTGTTCCAGAGCTGGGAGAAAGATTACTGGCCTGCTGGCCACCACCTCCTCAGTTAAGTAACTAAACATCTAGATCTACAATCAGTATCAAGATTCAGTTATCCTTTTCTAAACAGCTCAGCTTCATATGCTAACAAAATATAGTAATCCAATGTAGATTAGAGCCCAGCCTTCTTGAGAAGGTCATAATGCTGAGAAAGGTAGAAGGAAAGAGAAAAAGAGGATGATCGGCAGCAAGATAGTTACAGTACACTCAGTTACAGTAGTGATGGGTGCACCATTAGAAGACTTGAAAGGCCAGGCTGGGACAATAACATCCTAGAAAAGGACCATTAATGTAGTTGCTAAGAGTCAACATCAACGTCATGGCATTTAATCTATCAACCAATTGCTAAATTGCAAATAAAGTTATTAAAATTAGAAAGAATATATATATATATATATATATTTGCCTTAAGACACACAAATTACTAAGCGCACCAGATAGAAAATTTAGATATGCATCCATGCTATCTTAAAAAATTCATACACACACAGTCACACCCACTTATATAGTTTCTAACTATTATGCTTCCTTGTGCTTGATGGAGCATCAGCAACTGTTAAATCCATTCTTATTTCATTTCATTTCATTTCATTTCATTTCATTTCACTTCAATTTATTTTATTTTTCAGTTTGAAATTATTGCATAAATTATATGCAATAATTTACTGAGTGTGCATGGCAGTTTACAGTAAAACATTAGATCAATATACGTCATATAACTTCAGCCATTCTTAAACTAGAAGAAACCATTCAAGAGCAAATGCTGGCAAGCAAAAATGAACAACTGCTAAGCAACTTGTAGAACGGAGATGGAGCAAATTATCCTGAATCTCCTTTGGAAAAGACTGAGAACCATTTACAGTTCAGGTGACTCTAACTTAAGCTTCTAAAATGTACATGCAAAACAAGACTATTCTTGAGTTAACATCATCAGGATGCATTGGGGATTGAATTTTTATATTTCTCAACATTCCCAGATTTAGTCTTGAAACAGTCAGATGTTCCAGGATGGCTAGTAATAACATTTTCAGTTCTTTATGGCAGACCATGCTATTTTAGTGCATGCTTCAACATCTTCTCACTCCTTTCCTTTGATAAGTTTGGCAAAAGAGACCACCAATATATAAACCTGTGACATACGTGGGAAGGGCTCTAAGAAGACTTAAGTTCCCTATTTATGAAATTATGCTTTTATTTTATGATAACTAAATTAATTTTCAACGTTCAGCAGATGGTTCTCAAACTTATACACTGATACAGACCCATTCCAAATGAAACACTAAAAGTTACATAAGATTGTATTTGGAAAAACTGCAGGGTTATATACTCATTTGGAAGTAAGCCAAACTCATGAGGGGGGAAAATGGAACAAACAAAGTATTCTGCTGTGAAACATTAATTTTCTTTCTATTCCCATACTTAAACATATTCTTTGGACTTGAAACACTATTAGAGTGTAGTGCTACAAGGCTGTGCCTAATTATACTGGATATCCAGAAATAGGTATATATGACTCAGAATTTCTGTATACTCGGCCAGCCTATCAGACTACAAGAAATTCACCAGCTACAGTTAAATTAAGCAATAAGATAGAACAGGCTACAGCTTCTGACTTCTATCAGCACACCTCATAGTACAGAAGAGGTACAGAGCAGGATGAAAGCATTTATTTACAACAGTAGCTGAATTCTGCTTGATGATCTGAATGAATATTGACAACAAATCATGGCCTTACAGAAATACATGTGCACACACACATATACACACAAAGGAATGAGTTTAGCAATAATATTTACATAATCTGATATGTACAACAGCAAATACTACATGTTGTGAAATAGTGTGTAATTCTTAACCCTCAAAACACTTGTTCATTATAATCCATTAATTATCTTAAGACAACATCAGTATTCCTATTATGCCATAAATGCTACTTGCTTCTTCTTTTTTTTAAAGACCTTGTTGTATTGTCTTTCATAAAGACTTTAAGACCTGGCTCTGCCAGTCAGCTTGGGGCCCCAGTGGGGGAACAAGGCAGTGGAGATGGTTGATCGAATAACAACATATCCCACAACTCCCTCCACTCTGCCCACCAACCTCCCCATGTGCCGTCAGATTTTAATTTTAATGTACATGTATATTTTACGACTGTAAGCCGCCCAGAGTTATCCTGTGATAAGATGGGTGGCCAATAAAGTAAATAAATAAATAAACACATCATCAAGCTTCCAAAGGGAAAAAATAAAATGGATTTTGGAAAGAAAAGATTAAGACAGGAGCAAATCTACATCTTCTCTTCCTTACAGAGAATCCCAATTCTGCTGCAGCTAATGCAAACAGGATGAAAGTAAAACTCTTGCAAATTATTTTCTTGGCAACAATATTGTAGTGATTTGCTTTTCACTTCTGGAATGTTTTTTAAACTTCCAAATCTACTATACAGCTGAGTGGTTGTCTCCCTCTGAAGGACTATCAAGATCTAACAAACTTAGCTCTTTTTGAGGATTTAGTGCTGCCTGTACATGCAAACATGAAGTATCTTCAGGTAAGCCTGCAGAAGACTCCTGTCTGAAATCTTGGTCAGCCAATGCAAGCTATTCTGATGTTGGTCTAGCATAACTTCTAGTCCAAGATTGGAATTTTAATCAAAATAAGTCCAATAAAAAATTATTATTTGACCATTGATTTTATTTTCTTACTATTCATAAACGTATCTACCCAGATATGCTTGTCCAAGTGAATTTCTTTAATCACTTTCTGATACTGATAAAACAAAGAAGACAGTGGATATTAGATTGTGTATCCCTACTTACCTTATTGAACCATGTGCCGTCTGTCACCACTTTATTTGTAGGTTCCAAAGGGCAGAGCAAATATTTTGGAGTTTATTTATGTTTGGGCAAAAAATAAGGGAATAATATGCATTCAGGTCTGCCCAGACTAGACCAATTTGTACTCTTAAGGGAGTAAAAGTTATAAAAAAGCCACCTCAAAGCCACCCTCTAATGATTTCATAACACTACCCACGTCCCCTGAAGCATCCCAACAGAGCAAAATAGAAAGTATAGTCCTGTACCTTAAATTAATTGTTTAAATCAAAGGAAAAGAATATATCTAATTTTGTTTCCATTTGGAAATTGCTTCTGGATTTGTGCTTGTGACAGAAAAAAAGGCAATTTTGATTTTGATTTTGCTGATTAGATAGGTTTGGTGTTATAGAAATGGCTAGTATAACATTATTGTGTAAAAGTAAAAAAGTTGAGGCTGTAATGTTATTATCTTCTACTGTGCTTAAAAAGAGTCAGAAGTCAACATCTTTTTTTTTTCTTTTTTCTCCTTCTACCCAGTGTTGGGATTCAGCCAGTTCGCACCACTTCGGGAGAACCGGTTGTTAACTTTCTGAGCAGTTTGGTGAACTGGTTGTTGGAAGAAATCATTAAGGCACAGAACTGGTTGTTAAATTATTTGAATCCCACCACTGCTTCTACCCCACACGTTTTCCTTTTCCCTTTTCCTTCCTTAGTTTCTCATTTTTTTCATTTTTTTCATATTGTATATTCTGATAAACTAATACAATTTTAAACACAAAAAAATCCTTCAAAAATGTATCGAACATATACTGAGATTGGCAAATTTATGTACAGTAGCTTTAAAAGAGGATTAGATAAACCCATGATCAGTTCTATCAATGGCTATTAGTCATCACATAGCAGAATTTCCATAATCAAATGCAATATGCCATTGAACAGTAGTAAGTGTTAAGTTCTAATAGTAAACAAATGCTGCCACCTTCGCCACCTTCATGTCTGCATGTAAGATTTCTCAAACATACCTGCTTGGCTAAATTGGGAAAAAAGATTGTTGGATTAGATTCAATCTTTGGTTAATCAGGCAAATTTTGTGTTTTTATACTGAGTAAGTAGCACTGAAGTAATGTGATAATTTTGAAAACAGGGGCATAGCGTGGCACAGTATGTTTAATGCTGGAAGCTGCAGCTTGACGGAATATCAAATCTATGTCTATATATACTACTTATGAGAGCCAGTGCAGTATACTGATTAAGATGCTGAGCTGGAAACAGGAAATACTTTCTCAGGCATGGAAGCCAATTAGATGATTTTGTGCCATCACAGTTTTTCAGGCCTGAACTGGGAAATTGAAAAGTATCTATCCACCAACCCACACTGGACCACTGTGGATAGATCATAGTCTATCCAGACTGTGATAGATCATAGTCTATAACCCTTAATGAAGAGCCTCCTCATCTTGCAATAGATTGATTTATGATGAGAATAATAATCTTCCTTATAAAGTCAATGCTTTAAATAAAGGCTGAGCTGGACAATACATCCAGTTCAACATATGGAATGCAACCAGTGGCACAGCTCCCCTACAACATTCCCACACATACAAACTGAAGTGTAATAACATTCATACATGCACACTGGAAATAGCACAATAGATTCACTGGTTAATGTAACAAATAAGACAAGCTTTGTTCACATATGTTGAATTCTGCAACCAGAATGCATCACCAGCATGCTGAAAATGGCGTTTAAAGGTATCTGTAAAAAAATCATGGTAGATTTTTGACAGACAAGCCAACCATTTTCAGCTTTTTCATAGCTTCAGCTAAAGCATTAAGTCAAAGTATCAACTGACATCAGTGTATGCATAAATCATATTTTCAAAACTATGAACCAGATTATATATGTATATAATAGATAAACATATAGAAAAAATTGACTAAATAAATAATTTTCTGATACTTTAGGGCTATTTGTCTATGACAGAATATTTTAATTAATTTTATTTATGACTATACTACTATGAAGTTCATAGGTCTACTTGACAGTTACGTACATGATACCTGATAATTGTTGAATGAAGATGTTATTGAGCAAATGGAATAGATAAGGGTAGAAGTTATACAACTGTGATTTCATCAGTGTTTTGGCATAGACTACTAGAAATGCATTCAGGTTATATAACTATGTAATATACCTTCATATTATAAAAAGCAACAATTAGTTAAAGTTAAATCTCTATGAGAGAAAGCTAAAGAACTGTTTGCCCTTTCATCTCTTGAGCAATAAAGATATCTGGTTTCTGCTAAATATTAAAAACAGGTTTATGTTTTCAAAGCAGAATCCTTATTACACTATACCAGATAGTGATACTGGGAAAAGGGAAATAAATTTAGTAAGGTACTGGCTTTTAGATTTCAAAAACATTCAGCCATGTAATATTGTAACTTCTACTCATGCTACATTCAAAGAATATATACCAAATTCTATTGAATCAATAGAATTTGATTCTATTGTACTCAATCAAGGTAGTAAGTTTTTTTTAACGATTATTACCATATTTAGATGTACGACAAATTTCTCAAATAGATCCCTTTCCTAGTTTCAATGAGGTTAATATATAGTCCTTCTGAAATCATGCCAATTGCAAACATATTTTTTATAAGTGAGAATATTAAGTGTTTGACTGTGATTACAACTTAATTCTTCTGATCACTTGTCTCCAATCTCAGGATGCAATTATAAGGACAGTCAATGATCTGGCAATGTTCTTTATTTGATTTACAGGTCAATTCCAATCCCTTTATTTAATACTGGCTTCTTACAATACAGTCACTAACCTAAAAATAAATGTCGATTTACTTCAGGATTCCTCTAAAAGTTTATTCAAGTTAAGCATTATTATATGAATGATTTGGTCCTCATGCTGTTTCTGCAGAAGTTCCACACTGCTACAAATAATGGTGCTTACAAGTGTTGAAGAAAGAAAGCTAGTAAACCATCTTATTTAAGATGCCGAACGCTTGGATAAATTTGATTTTAATTATCAATGTCACCTTAAAAATCATTTGAACGTATTATCCTTGTAAACAAGTGAAAGGCTGCATTAAAATAATATTAGCCTCCTTTGAAGTGAAAAGGGTTGTCTCTGCATGGAATGTTTACAACTTACAAAGTCTAACTTAATCTAGATTTGCCACATTTTGGGCTTTTGTCCACAGGGTTGCTAAAATGATTATAATCTGACTGCTGGACGTCAAGGACAGATTTTGTCCTTGAAGTTGGTAGACAGATTTTTCTCAGGTCTGAGAAATTTTCTGAGTTCATGGTATTCCCTAGATCCTTTCCCCACTTTTCCCTTTTAAAGTTACATCGCTTGTTAATATAGTGCATGTCTATGGAGATTCTATAGTGCATGTCTATGGAGATTCTCAGTCATCCAGGTCATGGTTGTCCCAAAGGTGCTTTTTCAAGAGGCAAATGGACTTTCTGTTTTTTCTCTGAAGATGTTTCGCTTTTCATCAAGAAGCTCAGCTGAAGAAGCTTCTTGGATGAGAAGCGAAACGTTTTCAAAGAAAAACCAGAAAGTTCAGTTGCCTCTTGAAAAAGCACCTTTGGGATATAGGCAGTACATGGCAGTTGTTTTTCCTTCTCTCTCTTTTACACAGTTTCATATAACAGAAAGTTAGGCAGACAGGTACACATAACTAGATAAGAAAGAAAGAGTTATCTGACTTCTGTATTATACAGATAGCCCTCAACTTAATACCACAACGGAGCCCAACATTTCCATAGCTAAGACAATTGATAAGTGAGCTGTGCCCAATTTTATGACCTTTTTCCCATAGATGTTAAGCAAACTAGTGCAGTTGTTAAGCGAATCATCTGGCTTCCCCCACTGACTCTACTTGTCAGAAGCAAGCTGGGAAGGTTACAAATGGTGATCACATGACCCTGGAACAATGCAACTGGCATAAATACATGTCAGTTGTCAAGCGCCCGGATTTTGATCATGTGACCATGGTGATGCTGCAATGGTTTTAAGGGTGAAAAACAGTCATAAATCACTTTTTCAGTGCCATTGTAACTTTGAATGATCACTAAACGAACGAACGGTTGTAAGTCGAGGACTAACTGTACTATTTTCGATGCCATGTAAGGACCATTTTCAATTCTTCCTGTCATTTATTTTGAGATATTTTGTTACTCACCATTTCATTTTCTTCTTATTATTGGTGTAATATGATTTGTTTTAAATTCTCTGCTCAGAATTAAGATTATTTTTAAGAATGGAAAAGAATATTCAACAGATAAATTAATTCTTCTTCTTACATTCAATTTCATTGAACCATGCTCAAAACAAGTCCTGCAAACTTAGCAGAAGTATTTAGAATAATTGTTTTCTTTTGGCATTTAACTATGCTAAAGATATTTCATTAATTGATATAGTATTTTTGAATGGGAAACATACAAGTTTGAAGTCAGTTCACTCTGAATAATGTTCCTTATCTTTTCATAACTCATTCACCTCCCAATATGGTAGAATTATTTTAAATTTATCAATGAGTGGCTCTTATTATTGAATTGTGTTACTTCGTTCCTCCTAACAACAGGTGCAGTTAAAGAAATCTGTTGCTTTTGAAACAACTGAAAGTCATAAGCCAAACACAAAATCATGGCTTCTATCTCTGGCTTTCCAAGAAAGTAGCAAGGTAGAGTTCCTGATTCTTAATAAAATACAAATAGTGTATAGGTATCCCAGGCTGAATATGCATATCCATTCAAACTAACAGGAAGAGCGAAGTGGGAACAATTAGGCAGTGCATTAACACCTGCCTGTTCACAATTCAAGCATGAAGTCTTGTTTATTGTGGTATCAGAAATGTTGTTTCTGTGGCTTTCAAAATATTTCCGTAACTGTTGAAAATCACAAGAATTTCGTTTAAAATAGCAGTCTGAGTAGGCTGGGGAATGGATGGAGGTGCAAAATTATAACAAAGCCTTACAGACTGAATCCGAAAGCCACCTATACATAGCAAGAAAAACATGCACAAATTCTCAAAAATATCTGATTGTCTCAGACATCGATTATAACAGGGTCAGGTAACATTCTGAACTCATATGTAGCTCAAGCTATGGATACTACCGGTATGCATTTTAAAACCCAGTTGTGAAATAGTAAATAAAATGTTATTCCCAAGAAAGTATACATAGAACAGGGGTATCAAACTTGCAGCATCATGTCATCGTCACATGATGTAGCGCAACTTTTTTCCCTTTGCTAAAATGGGGGTGGACGTGGCCAGTGTGTGATGCATCTGGCCCGTGGGCCACAAGTTTGCACTGGCTGACATAGAATTTCAGCTGCAAACAATAACAAAATTCTACAGAAAAAGTTTGGATTTACTTTCGGGTATTAAGCTTGTTACTTCATATGCTTAGTGAAGAATTTTTATGATGAAATAAGAAAATGAAATTTGTAGCAACTAAGTTGTTCAAAATTGGGTAAAGCAAGCCTTTTATACTGTCTATTTATTAATTTATTGACAAAATCAGTAAGCAAAGACACCTGAATAATGGACTCCCTCAGGGCTCCGTGCTGGCTCCACCTTTATTTAATCTATACATTTCCGATATACCACCCACACTATCAACAAAGTTCTCTTATGCTGATGACCTGGCATTAGCATGTAGCCACAAGGACATCGAAGCTACAGAAGGCGTACTTACAGCCGACCTTACAACTTTGAACACACACTTCCACCAATGGAGGTTAATCCCAAGTGTAAGTAAAACAGTTACATCATGTTTTCACCTCAACAACAAATTGGCAAAAAGAGAACTCAATGTATACCTAAACAACAAACTGCTCCCATACGAGGCAACACCAAAATACCTGGGGGTTACCTTAGACAAAAACATATTCAGAATATGGATACCAAGGTTAACAGCAGAAATAACATCCTACAAAAACTATGCGGAACTTGGGGAGCTTCAGCCTCAACTCTTCGATGTGAGCTTCGGGCTTTGCTACTCTGCAGCGGAATACTGTGCACCTGTATGGATAAACAGCTCACATACAGGACTTATTGGTGTTCAACTTAACCATACGACGAGGCTAATTACTGGGTGCATAAAATCTACACCTAGTTACTGGTTACCAGTTCTTAGTCACATACTTCCCCTGCACTTACGAAGACAAGAAGCTCTCATTCGGGAGTATAGCAAGATCCTGTTAAATTCCTCTCTACCCATACATGGATACATTCCTGATCTCTTAAGATGCCGATTAAAGTCAAGAAATCCACCACTCTTGACAGCGCTTAAGTTGATAGCCGATCATCAGAACACCACACAAAAGTGGATGGAGGCGTGGAGTAGCTGTTCCCCCCAAGATGTGTCTGAGCACATCAGTCCTAGTAGTATACCTCCACGATTTAGCCTACCCCGACACATATGGGTGATATATAATAGAATTAGAACAACTCAACAACTGACTCCTTGTATAAATGGGGAAGGACGCCTTCAGCACAATGTGATTGCGGGGCCCCTTGACAGACTATCCAGCATATAGTGAGGGAATGCCCTAACAGAAGGTATCCAGGAGATTCTAGGGACTACCTCTGCATAACAATGGCAGCTACTGACTGGATCTCCAAACTCGACATTAAACTTTGAAATGTTATTTCTGTTTTCCTTTTAAGTTTTCTTACTGTTTTTTTATTGTTTTAATTGTTTTTAACCTGTAAAAATGAAGTGTTTTAATATTGTGTGTGACCAGCCATATGCTAAATAAATAAATTTATTTATTTATTTAGCTATATTGTTTAAATGCCAAATTAAAAGAGATAGAAACTGGAATTAAAATTTTTGGGACAAACCTCAGAGGTTTCTATAAACTGATGAAATTACTTTGGTAGCTAGAAGAAATGGGGAATGTAGAAGAATTCTTTTGTTGAATGTGAAAGAGAATATAAAAGTTGCTCTGTATTTAAAAAAAGAATGTTTTGTCAACAGGCAATGCCAACCCAATGTAAATTAAGTGGAGAAAAATCTGAAGTTGTAACAGACTTGATTTTCCTAGCTCAAAAATTCACAGTGACAGTAGCTTAAGCCAACAAATGTGATATCTGCTCTTCAGGAAAAAACATCAAGACAAGATTAAGATAAAATATTATAGTGCGGCTGAGGCACCACACTGATAACTGTTATAATCATACTTTCCCTTTTGTCATTTATGTCCCTGAAAGCCAGTTTGGTCTAATGGCTAGGGTGCTGACATAGAAATCAGGAGACTGGAACATTTGGCATTAAAACCTGTTGGGTGACTTTGAGCAAGTCATTCTCTTTCAGCCCACAGGGTTTCACCTCACAGGGTTTTTGTAAGGGAAAAATAGAAGGAGGAAGGAGTATTAGGTATGTTTGCCACCTTGAGTTATTTTAAAAATTTTAAAGATGAATTTTTAAAAACCCTATCAGAAAAGCAAAACAACAACAACAAAAAGGGATGTCTTTGAATTACAGTACTTGAAGTATAAATGATTCAATATTAGCTAAATTATATCCAGACTGCTCTTCAGAATCATTAATAATGAAGCTAAAGCTTAAATAATTTGGATACGTAATGCAAAGGCAAGAGTCATTAGAGAGGCTCTAATGCTTGAAAAAAAATTAATTGCAATTGAAAAAGTGCCAATAGAAGATAAGGTGGCTAGATACTGCCACTGATGACACAATAAGAACTCAAAAAAGCAGTAATTGGCAAACAATTCTGGTGAAATGATGTGCTTCAGAGCACTAACAGTTGGAAGCAACTAAATGATGAACATAAATTAAGAATGAATTGCTAATTCATTGGATCACAGCAGTGAGAGTGACACTGTTGCATTATGAAGGCAATAAACTTTCCACAATATGAAAAAAGAATTGTTTTTTAAAAAAAGTTTTGTTTTTTTAAAAAAGTAAACTATAAGAAAATATAGTTGACTATATTTTCTATAGTTGACTATAAAAGTAAACTATAAGAAAATATAAGAAAATAAAGATGACACCTTGGTAAAATCACAATTTCTTTCAGGAAAATTTCAATACTATCATGTAATAATATCACGTGATATCAAAAGGCAAAGCTAGCTATTCCTAACTTCAGTAGCAAATTTCTACTCTCTTAAGAGAATGACAAAATACATTTGGATCTGGAAATAGAGATCCAGGGCAAAATTATTTAAAACTACAATTAAATATAACAGATATATAGCTGTAGTTTCTTAACTAATCCAATGTACAGATCAATCCATCAACATCATCATTACCCCACCATTACCACCATGAGCCTCACTGCTACTATCAATTTGAATTATTCCACTGCAGGATGAAGATCTCTTCACTGAAACACTAAAGGCTAAAGACCTGAACTCATGGTCTCCCAATGTCTATGGAGATTCTCAGTCATCCAGGTCATGGTTGTCCCAAAGATGGTTTTTCAAAAGGCAACTTTATTTTTTTCTGCAGTTCTGATTGAATGATGCAGTATGGAAAGATTTTCCATCTTTGCTGGTAGGCAAACAGTGGTGTAGGGTTCTGATCACTCCTATTTTGTGTTCCAGTACATGATGAAAATCAAAATGTAAATATTGATCTGTGTGTGTGATCTTCAGTGTTGAGGCTTTTGTCTTCCTTAATGTGTACTGTACAGTCCGGGAAGGCCAGACTATTTTCCTTAACACAGAAGATGGAAAAGAAAAAGAACTAAAACAAATCAAGAAAGCTCTCAGAACTTATGGCTATCCCAACTGGGTTGTCATCAAATCCAAAAAAAAGACCCAGCAGTAGCTTCATAACAGACAAAGAAGAGAACAACAAATGAAGTAATGTTCTCATTCCATATGTTGCAGGAATATCTGAAAAGCTCAGGAGGATTTTTAACCAATACAATATACATACACACTTTAAACCCAAAAATACAATAAGGCAGAAACTTGTGCATCCCAAGCATTAACCAGCCAGACATAAACTGAGCAATGTGATATATAAAGTACAATGCAGAGAGACATGTACAGATTTGTACTTTGGAAAAACAAAACAACCACTTCACAAATGCTTGGCACAACATAGGAAAACAAACCCATCAAGACAAGATTCAGCAGTCCATCTTGAAAGACAAGAGTCCCTCTTTTGAAGTCCACATTCTGAACAGCGAGCTGACTGCTGGTTTGAAAGAGGGGTCAAAGTGGCCATCTACATTAAGATTGAATAATCTTCTCTCAACAAAGGGGGAGGGATATGACACCACCTATCTTCTGTTTATAATAAAGTTGTTTCAACAGTTCCAAGAAAGTTCCACACCCATTTGCACTATTCAGGTGACCCTCAGGGCACAGATAAAACCTTAGGAGGAGTGCTAATGACCAGATACAGGAATATAAACCCTTCCATCCTTCATCATTCAGTTATTCAGTCAGAATTGAAGAGGTTTTTGGATGCGAAGCAAAACATCTTCAAATTAAAAAAAAAGTCCAGTTGCCTTTTGAAAAAAGCACTTTTGGGACAGTCATGGTCTCCCCAGTTTCTAGCCTGATGCCTTAACAAACTGAGTCCTCTTAAGTAACATGCACTTGTGTGGTAGCAATTTTCTCTATAAGGAATGTAGTTTTCTCTACAATGAATGGCAGTAGCTGACCAAAATTTCAGACAAGGATCTTTTTCAATAACACAGCAGCTTGAATATCAAAGTACTTGCTACATTACGTAGCAAATCCTTTGCTACAGATTGTATTTCTATAAAGAGTACATTATATATATATTGTAATACAGATAGCTGTGGCTAATTGTTATAATGGAACTCTGAATGTTCTGATATTTAATCACCTTAGCACAAAGGTACAGACTAATGCTGTCTTCAAAATATGAGTACCGTATATCCATACAATATAATTGAATTACATATAATTATGTAATTTATCATTTTTGTCTCTGTTCCCCTGGCAATTTTGTTCTCTTTTAATTATTTTTTTAAAAAAAACACTTCTCTTTTACATCAACTAAATCTTTATTACAATCATAAGAGTAGTATAAGAGGGAGGGAAGAGAAAAACCATCAGAATATATCAAGAATCTCTCTCTCTCTCTTTCTCTCTGTCTCTCCACACATACACAAAAATCAAGAACAGGGGTGAGTTTCACTTACCTTTGCTACCGGTTCGCTCGTGCTTCTGCGCATGCACAAATCGTATTTGATGACGTCCAGGTGGGTGGACGGAGCCTCCTGCTGCCATAACTACCGGTTCACTTGAACCGGGGCAAACTGGTAGCAACCCACCACTGATCAAGAATCTAAAAGGAGCCTTATATACAGTAGGTGTAGGGGAACATAAAAGGTTTGAACATGGATGACTGTATCAAGTTACAAATCACTTAATATGGTTTAATTCAATGGCTTAATTTTAATTGGTGCTCATTAAATCTAGTTTATAATGTTGAGTTTAGGTCAACATCCAACAAATTTTGAGCACTGCTGCAAGGATCTTGCAAAGACAGAGTGGTGTAAAATTGTCCTATGTGCCCTGAACATTTATGTAATACACTTTTCTTTACAACTAATTTCCTCTTTCATATTAATTCCCTGAAATCATTCATTTCTTTTCCACATTATTTCCTTTTCTAGAGATCAATTTCCTTATTTTCTCTCTCTAAAATTCCAGATTTTCTTTCTCAAGCCACTCTCAAGACATATGATCTCCATTTGTCTTAGACTAAGCAAAAGAAAAACCCTAGTCTACTTTTCTACATCCTCCAGGTTTTAATAAGGAAGGTCACAATTTTTAAAATAAATGACATTTTAATAACTGCTGCTCGGGAAACCACTATTGCCCCAATAAGGAAATCTGCCTTTGGCACCTATCCTTGTCCCTCTACTCTGTACTTCAATAGACCAGAACTTGGCTTTAGTTTCATCTTTAGGTACAGAAAATTTGTTAAGATTTCTTGCAGATTTTATATTTATTATTCCCTGGAAGATCCCAACACATTTTCTAATTGTCTAGTCAATTTCAAATTAGTATATTTCTATTCTTTGAACATTAAATAAGAATTCATAACTGAGTATCAATCAAAGGGATATCTGACTAAACAGACTGGTTTGCCAATGCTTAATCTCAATGAATACAAATGAAGTGTACAGCATAGGATAATACAGAGCTATATAAAGCTAGATACATTCAAAGATAAAAGGTAGACTCTCCTATATATTGAACTTGATTCTTGATGAATGGACAGTCATGTAATTTATCTTGCCAACACTACTGAAAAAGAAGCTCACAAAGAAGTGGCAAACTACAGAAAATCCAAACAATTGTTTATTGATCCAAAACTACTCACTGATTTCTTCCACAGAGACAAAGAGCAACAAGGTTACAGAGATCTTTTATTTAGGCAAATACAAAAATAATTGCTTTACATTTGATAAGGAAGCAAGATAATTGCAAAGAGAGGCATGGTGTCCTTTATGGTGTGAAATCACTACAGATACATTCCTAGAAAGGAAACATAATACCTTACAAGGTGAACCAAGAACCTAATTGTTATATTAGGCAGTCAGCTCTAAGCTACTATAACTCCACGTAGGCACTGGCTTGGGGCACCAAATTTTAGGGAGTGCCACAATTTAAAAACTTCTAAAATATACAATAAAAAAAAGCAGTAAGTGAGTCATTGTATATACACAGGAATTAAATATAATTTCACAGAAATTATTGCCATATGATAACAACAAATGATGTAGTTAAAATTATTTCCTGTTATAGCAAAGTAGCATGAAAATGCCTGAGAAAAGAAACAAAAATATCCAGGGCTAAAAATTGTAACCGTAAAGCTCAAAAGCTTGGGAAAAAAAGAGGATACCTTTTTATAATTCCTAACAAAATTGGAAGATGAGACAAACTACCAAGGGTGCCAGAATATGACTTTATCTAGGGCTGTGTTGGCGAATCTATGGCACGTGTGCCACAGTTGGCACACGGAGCCATATCTGTGGGCATGTGAGCATTGCCCTAGCTCAGCTCCAGCGTGCATGCGTGTACTGGCCAGCTGATTTTCGGGCCTTCTGGACCCACCAGAAGTCGGGAAGCAGGCTGTTTCCAGTCTCCGGACGGCCTCTGGAGGGGCGGGGAAGGCCGTTTTCACCCTCCCCAGGCTCCAAGAAAGCCTCTGGAGCCTGGGGAGGGCAAAAAAACAGGCCTACAGGGCCCACCGTGCCATCGCATGCCAAAAGCAGGGGGAGTACGGAGGGGTCAGGCACGCATGTGCAGGGGGAGGGGCGCATTGAATTATGGGTGTAGGCATATGCGTACAGAACACCACCACCATCCTACTTTCCCCCCGCTTTTGGCATGCAACAGCAAAAAGGTTAGCCATCACTTATCTAGGATGCTAAAATGTCTAGACCCAGTCCTGTTGTAACCATCTAAAGAAAGAAATAAGCAGCCATTTTAACATAAATCCTTGAATCTTCAAAACATGAACTCTACAATCAATTAGTCATTACCAGGTGTAGACTGGTACAGTAATAAACACCCATTCATAAGACTATTATATGAGGAACATAGAGAAAGTGTGAGCTCTTACTCCAGTTCATTACAGCAACAGAAGCACTTTATTGAAGTGGTTTGCTGTTGCCTTTATTCAGGGTTTTTTTTTCCTTCAAGTTGCAGTTTAACAAACAGCTCTTGAATTTCTAACCAGAATTCAGCTTCTGGACTCAGCTGCTGAAGATAGGAGTGTGAATTTTGCATGCATTTATTGATAATGATAAGTACCTAGAAACACAATTCTTACAATTTTTTTCTGTTCTAAAATTATTTAGGTTTTTAAAATAACAGAATTTTAAAAAACACTACTGGATACATTAAAGGATAAAAGCAGGTATTTTGTGCACGAATAAAAAAAAATTACAAATATAATATAGGTAAGCTGATATTTTCATACCTAAGCACATGAAGTCAAAAACCACTGCTTTAAACAAGGGCCATCTAGTTTTTAAGTGTACTATAGAAAGGAACAACCCTTAGTTTTCTTATGTAATAAGAGTAAAACACATCAAAAGCTTCAAAGAAAGATGAGTTTAAGAATTAAGAAAGGAAGGAAATATAGAAAAAGAAATTATGAAGAAAACAAAAATTATGCCAAAGCTGAGCTTTGACATAAAATTCTAACCTATGTAAAACATGTAAAAACATTTAATCCCTTGTTCTAAATTTAACGCTTCCTAGGTAAGACAATGTAAAAATGGGAAATAACTATATCCAGATATCACAATAAATTAAATTTAATACTGTTCATTAAATATGATGAAGCAACATACTGATGTATAAATCCTTGTGTATGATTTTTTTGCTTTTGTGAGTGACCACAGAAATTCAGATTATTATCATATATGATATGTGGAAAAGCCTGGAAGCTTTTGTTTTTGATATGATATGACTGACTTGTTCCTCGCGTAGAACATTCCTGGTTCATACCTAACAAAAAAAATAACAGCTTACTCCATGGATGCAAGTGGTTTCCTGAAATCCCCTTATTTGTTTCTCCCAGCAACTTTATATAATTATGAAAAAGTCTGGGACAAAATGGAACCCAGAGAAATGCCTGGAACAATTGCTAGAGAATTAATATCTTTTTAGAAATAATTTTACAACAAGGAATGTAACTATCATGTTACTAAGCCTAAAATTCTAAACCTACAAAGTTGATACACAAGGTGTATCATGTCTTATTTCTAACATTCATCATCACAACAAAGGCTTTTTTCATTGCTTAAATCATGTCAAAAGCAAATTTAAATGGAAAAAATTAGAAAACTATGGAGGGAGGTCATTTAGAAAACAATATGATTGTTTTGATATTTAATTCACTATAGAAATAATCGTCACTATAGAAATAAATCATAATTATCTTGATCATTAACCAAAACTATCATGATCTTACTTCAGCTTTCCTTTGCGTTACAAACCTGTGAAGGTCATAAATGTGAGGATTTGTCACAAAGTTATTACTTCATCTGTTATAACTGCGAATGATCGCTGTATAAGGCAGTCGCTAAGTGAGGACTATCTATCTGAGAATGCAAAAGCCATCAGTTATCAAGTTCTACCAGCTTAATAGCCAGCATTAAAGATTTCAAAGTTCCATCTACAAAGTATACCTCAAATTGTCTTGAACGGAATTATTTTATATTGTCCTGGGAATTTAAAATTTAGAGCAACCAATAAACATTTCAAATAAATAAGTATGTAACGTACTAGAGACCTAACCTGATAGCTGGACACTGTCCATCTTATATTTGTACACAGTAGTTTTTTTCTAATATTGTAAACTTGCTGTAATTGGAAGTAATTCCCTTCTGTTGGTGTTTCTA
Source organism: Masticophis lateralis (assembly GCA_030761175.1). Lineage (NCBI taxonomy): Eukaryota > Metazoa > Chordata > Lepidosauria > Squamata > Colubridae > Masticophis > Masticophis lateralis. Next base: position 119,348,793 of record JAUDYJ010000001.1, read on the forward strand.
ATCTGGCATAGATTCATGCATAATATTATTTCCATTTGTTCGTGCATATGGTTATTGTTTATTTTGTACAACCTGATTTCTAAGCATGAATGTAAGATTCAAAGTAAGGAGAGAGATAAAATGATTTCCAAAATATACCTTAAAACTGCGTTTTTAAAAAAAAAACCCACACAAATATACCAAATTTTTGTAAACAAGAATAAATCAGCAGAAGTCAAGGTTTACATATATGCATTGTCCTTACCATTCAAGGATAGGTCGTGGTTCCCAATGTAATAATTCACAGTTATTTTAAGAGTTAAATTTATCTTGAGTTGCTAAGGAGAACCTAATGATCTACCATCCAGAGCAGTGGTATCCATCCTGGCCCAGAGGCTGCATATACCCCCAGAAAGCTACTAATGTGGCCCCACAAGATTTATTTAAAGAAATAAAGGAAGTTTGTTATTTATATATGTTATGTCCTTATAAGGACATCCGCCTGGGATTGGCTGAGGATCCTTCGGCGGGAGTTTTGAATCCCTGTCAGTGGGCGGTGCGTCTGCCGGAGTGTATATAAGGAGAGCTCCGGCAGCGCACAAGCTGTTCAGTTCTTGTTATTAAACCTGTTAATTGAACCCTGCTGGTCACTTCTTCTTTCCTGCGCCGATCTAACACTGGCGACGAAGGTCTAGAGAAGAACCTCCGCGTGGCACGATCGCCATAACGAGCTGAAGTCACTCGACGCGGTCTGAGAAATGGCAACGCCGCAAGCGCCGTTCGCCTCGCTGGCTCCCTTCAACCCCAGCCGGGAGAAGTGGAGTTCGTATATGATACGTTTCCGCCAATTCCTCCGGGGAAACGGCTACAACAACCTAGACGACGAGAGGAAGAGGGCTCTCTTCCTCGCTCACTGCGGCTCCGACGTTCTGGAACTCGCCGTCAACCTCGTCGCACCCAGGGACATTGAAGTCATGTCCTGGGTGGATCTGCAGACTGCCCTGCAAGACCACTATGCACCAACGGGCACCCCCATATCAAACCGCTTTACCTTCCGCCAACGTAATCAGAAGGAAGGCGAATCGCTTCAAGACTTTGTGGCGGCATTGCGTCAAATCGCTGCGAACTGCGAATTTGAGAACGTTGACAATGCCTTACGCGACGGGATCGTCTTCGGGATGAGAGATGCCAACCTCCAAAAGAAGTTCCTGAGCAGAAAAAGACTGTCCCTGAAGGACGTTCTTGAGGAGGCTACGGCTGCTGAAACATCCGAGACCGCCGCTGCTGCCATGCTCCAGTCCCGAGGGATCCATAAGATCCGCAAACCGTCATCTGAATCGTCCGAGGACTCTGCCACACCAACCGATTCAGAGGGAGAGTCGACCGTTTTGAAAGTTTCCCGCCCACCTAGGCGGGAAATTCAAAAAGATGGCCGCCGCGCCGCTCAGTGCGGCAGTTGCAAGGGACACCATCCCCGCCAATCCTGTCGCTGGCGGGATGCCACCTGCAGACGCTGTCTTAAGAGGGGGCACATCGCGGAGGCATGCAGAGCCTCTGATCCGGTTCCTGAATCGATCAAGCCCCAGAATCCAGAAAGTCGTCGCGACTCCCAGAGGTCATCCAAACGGTCCTCAATCCAGCAAAATCGCGACGACCGCAACAGTTATCATGGCGGCGCTGTGAACCAGACAACGATCGCCCTCACCAGCACCAACAGTGCCACAAAATTCCACGTGACACTGTTGGCAGAAGGCTTGCCGTGCACGATGGAAGTCGACTCAGGCTCCGTCTATTCGATCATCGACTGGCACCAGGTCAAGAGACTGAAACCGAATCTCTCCAAGCGCCAACTTGAACCTCTGCACTCCAAGCTGGTGGATTTCGGCGGCAACCCCATCGGCGTCATCGGGAGAACCAACCTCCGGATCGCCTTCAAGCAGTTCCAGGGCCAGCTTCCCATAACCGTCGTGGAGCATAGCCGCCCGACCCTGCTGGGCGTGGAGTGGTTCCAGCCGCTGGGGCTTTCTATTGGAGGCATCCACCAGATTAGCTCAGGAGAACTCGACTCACTCATCGGAGAGTTCCAAGAAGTCTTCGATGGTAAGTTAGGGACCTTTTCAGGGAAACCCATCTCCTTTAATCTGGACAAGGGGGTAACCCCAATTCGGCTCAAGCCCCGCCGGGTTCCATTTGCCTTGCGGGCTAAAGTAGACGCTCAGCTAGATAAGCTGATTGCCCAAGGTATCCTGGAACCCATCGATCATGCTTCATGGGAAACTCCCATTGTGACTCCCATGAAGCAGGATGGATCTGTGCGCATCTGCGCCGACTACAAAGTGACCATCAATAAGGCGTTGCCGCAGAGCGCATACCCCGTGCCAGTAGTGCAACATTTGCTGCACTCACTCGGCAAGGGCAAAATTTTTGCAAAACTGGACCTGGCCCAGGCTTACCAGCAACTGCCAGTAGATCAGGAAACGGCGGAGGCACAGACTATTGTCACCCATAGAGGCGCGTTTAAGTGCAACCGTCTCCAGTTTGGAGTCAGTGCAGCCCCAGGCATTTTCCAATCCATGATGGAACGCCTTCTCCAAGGCGTTCCAGGGGTGGTGCCTTATTTCGATGATGTACTGATCTCTGGGGACTCAAAGGCTCAACTCCTGGACCGGCTGAGGCTAGTTCTCCAGCGTTTCAGGGAGAAGGGCTTGAGAGTCCGGAGGGACAAGTGCATCATTGGGGTACAGGAAGTCGAGTTCCTGGGCTATCTGATAGATAGTTCTGGCATCCACCCCACCAAATCAAAAGTTAAAGCTATCCATGAAGCTCCCAGCCCCAAAAACAAAGCGGAGCTTCAGGCTTTCCTTGGATTGCTTAACTTCTACGCTATGTTCCTCCAGCAGAAAGCCACTGTTGCTGAGCCGCTCCATCGCTTGCTGGCGAAGGCGGTTTCCTGGAGGTGGGGACGTGAGGAAGAGTCTGCATTCAGAGCCGTTAAGCAACTTCTGACCTCTGACAGTGTGCTCATTCAATACAATGAGACACTGCCCCTCAGACTGACCTGTGACGCTTCCCCGTACGGAGTTGGCGCTGTGCTCAGCCACGAACTGCCTACCGGTCGTGAAGCCCCCATCGCATTTTTCTCAAAGACTATGTCTAGTGCTGAGCGCAACTACAGCCAACTGGACAAAGAGGCGTTGGCTATTGTTGCAGGGGTGAAGCGCTTCCACGAATACCTGTATGGACGGCAATTCACCATTGTCACCGATCACAAGCCTCTCCTCGGCCTACTAGCAGGGGACAAGCAGACCCCAGCATTCATGTCCCCCCGGATGACGCGCTGGTCCATATTCCTCGCCGGCTACTCCTACAGCCTCGTCCACCAGCCTGGTAAAGCCATCGCAAACGCCGACGCGTTGAGCAGGTGCCCATCCGCCGAATCCGTGGAAGACCCGGCCCCCACGCTCGAGCTGCTGCATATTGACAACGACAGCAACTGTCCCGTGACATCTGCCGACGTAGCGACGCACACGCGAGCTGACCCCATCCTCCGGCAAGTCCACTCCTGGGTCCTGAGAGGCTGGCCGACTCGAATTGACAGCGACGACTTCAGCCCGTTCAGCCGCAAGCAAGGGGAGCTGTCCACCATGCGCGGCTGTTTACTATGGGGAGATAGGGTGCTGATTCCCAGCACTCTGCAACGAAGGACTCTTGCTGCGCTGCACAAAGGACACCCGGGCATAGTCCGGATGAAAGCCCTGGCACGGAGCTACGTCTGGTGGCCGTCACTGGACAAAGACATTGAACATTGGGTCGCCAGGTGTAGCCCGTGCCAAGAAGTCAGAGCCGCCCCGCCTCAATCTGACCCGATGCCCTGGGAGACTCCGAGCTCCCCCTGGTCGCGCATTCACATAGACTTTGCTGGCCCCATTCATGGGCACCACCTCCTCATCGTGGTTGATGCCTACTCCAAGTGGTTGGAAGTCGTCCCCATGGCATCCACCACAACAGAAGCTACCATCCGTGCCCTCCGGCGCCTCTTCGCGACCCATGGACTCCCAGACGTGTTGGTCTCAGACAACGGGCCCCAACTTACGTCCGTGCCCATGGAAGCTTTCCTGGCTGGCTTGGGCATCCGCCATGCCCTCTCTGCCCCTTACAGACCGGCCGGAAATGGGCAGGCTGAACGGATGGTGCGGCTCACGAAGGAGGCACTCGCCAAGATGGGCCCGGGTGACTGGCAGGAGCGCATTGACACTTTTTTGCTTACCCAGCATATCACGCCTCACTCTGCCACCCGAAAATGCCCCGCCGAACTTTTAATGGGCAGGAGACTCCGCTCACCCCTGGACAGACTGCACCCACAATACTCCTCTGAGGTGCCCGCATCCGCCAGTCGCCAACTTCGCCAGTTTTCCGTCGGTGATGCCGTCTTCGCTCTTAATTTCCACGGCTCGCCTAAATGGCTTAAAGCTACAGTACACAGCACAACCGGTCCCAAATCCTACCGCGTTGAGCTGGACGATGGACAGATCGTGAGACGTCATCTCGACCAGCTCCGCAAAAGGTGGAGGGAAGTGAGCGAAAACCACCCCGACGAGGTAGGCCTAAACCACCCCGGTGCAGTAGGCCTAAACCACCCCGACGAGGTAGGCCTAAACCACCCCGGCGCAGTAGGCCTAAACCACCCCGGCACAGTAGGCCTAAACCACCCCGACGAGGTAGGCCTAAACCATCCCGGTGCAGTAGGCCTAAACCACCCCGACGAGGTAGGCCTAAACCACCCCGCCGCAGTAGGCCTAAACCACCCCGACGAGGCAGGCCAAAACCACCCTGGCGAAGTAGGCCTAAACCTCCCAGACGAGGGAGACCGGCGACCCAAGGGAAGAACAAACACCCCGGCACCTAGCCTAATACCAGATCCGGCAAGGCAAGTAGACCGGGGACAACCCAGCAGGGGAAGCCAACGTCAACCCTGCGAAGTGGGCAACCGGCAGCCCAGAAATGGGGACCTCCAGCCAACATTCCAGGAGGCCCTACAACAACCCGCCAACCGCGCAGAAAACCAACCCTGCAAGGAAGGCCTCCAACACCCCGGCAGGGTAGGCCAACGCCAACCCGACCAGGTCGAGCAGCCCAGCGGCCAGAGGGAACATTCGGCACCACCACCAGACCAACCGCGCAGAGAGGGCCTACACCACCCCTGCAAGGTAGGCCTACGCCACCCCGACCGAGCCGACCAGTCACCTTTTCCGTCCGCCTGCCGCCCCGGGAGTAAACCGGACTCGACCGGAGAACCCGGGGGCTCAACCCAACCACCACCGCCGGACCCGCACCCTGACCCAGACCGGCGCGACCCCAGCCCAGAGGGGACCCGAGGGAGACCCAGGGACCTACCGTGGCTCAGGAGTTCCGGACCAGTCAAGAGCAGGGATCCACACCGGCGGCTCCACGATCCGTGCAGGAACGAGGCAGACCAGCATCGCCCGCAGGCGGAGGTCCGTGACCCGGCCGGAGGTTCGGACACAGTGCCCGCGTCCTCGACGGCCAGATCCAGCCCGGCACCGGGGAAGAAGCCCCGAGCAGAGCAGACACCCTCCGTCCGGGAGAGTGTCCATCTTGACTGTGAACTGCGCAGGTCTACGCGGGCACGTAGACGTCCTGTTTATCTTAGTGACTATTTCCCTGATCGACTGACTAAGAACTAGGGGGGAGGAGTGTTATGTCCTTATAAGGACATCCGCCTGGGATTGGCTGAGGATCCTTCGGCGGGAGTTTTGAATCCCTGTCAGTGGGTGGTGCGTCTGCCGGAGTGTATATAAGGAGAGCTCCGGCAGCGCACAAGCTGTTCAGTTCTTGTTATTAAACCTGTTAATTGAACCCTGCTGGTCACTTCTTCTTTCCTGCGCCGATCTAACAATATACATTAACTGTATCATATATTTTACAGTGGGGCAAAAAGGTATTTAGTCAGCCACCAATTGTGCAAGTTCTCCCACTTAAAAAGATGAGAGAGGCCTGTAATTGTCATCATAGGTAGACCTCAACTGTGAGAGACAAAATGAGAAAACAAATCCAGACAATCACATTGTCTGATTTGGAAAGAATTTATTTGCAAATTATGGTGGAAAATAAGTATTTGATCACCTACAAACAAGCAAGATTTCTGGTTCTCACAGACCTGTAACTTCTTCTTTAAGAGGCTCCTCTGTCCTCTACTCATTACCTGTATTAATGGCACCTGTTTTAACTTGTTATCAGTATAAAAGACACCTGTCCACAACCTCAAACTGTCACATTCCAAACTCCACTATAGTGAAGACCAAAGAGCTGTCAAAGGACACCAGAAACAAAATTGTAGACCTCACCAGGCTGGGAAGACTGAATCTGCAATAGGCAAGCAGCTTGGTGTGAAGAAATCAACTGTGGGAGCAATAATTAGAAAATGGAAGACATACAAGACCACTGATAATCTCCCTCGATCTGGGGCTCCACGCAAGATCTCATCCTGTGGGGTCAAAATGATCACAAGAACGGTGAGCAAAAATTCCAGAACCACACGGGGGGACCTAGTGAATGACCTGAAGAGAGCTGGGACCAACATAACAAAGGCTACCATCAGTAACACACTACAACACCAGGGACTCAGATCCTGCAGTGCCAAACGTGTCCCCCTGCTTAAGCCAGTTCATGTCCGGGCCCATCTGAAGTTTGCTAGAGAGCATTTGGATGATCTAGAAGAGGATTGGGAGAATGTCATATGGTGAGATGAAACCAAAGTAGAACTATTTGGTAGAAACAAAACTTGTCGTGTTTGGAGGAGAGAGAATGCTGAGTTGCATCCAAAGAACACCATACCTACTGTGAAGCATGGGGGTGACAACATTATGCTTTGGGGCTGTTTCTCTGCAAAGGGACCAGGACGACTGATCCGTGTACAGGAAAGAATGAATGGGGCCATGTATCGTGAGATTTTGAGTGCAAACTTCCTTCCATCCGTAAGGGCATTGAAGATGAAACGTGGCTGGGTCTTTCAGCATGACAATGATCCCAAACACACCGCCTGGCAATGAAGGTGTGGCTTCGTAAGAAGCATTTCAAGGTCCTGGAGTGGCCTAGCCAGTCTCCAGATCTCAACCCCACGGAAAACCTTTGGAGGAGTTGAAAGTCTGTGTTGCCCAGCGACAGCCTCAAAACATCACTGCTCTAGAGGAGATCTGAATGGAGGAATGGGGCAACATACCAGCAACAGTGTGTGCCAACCTTGTGAAGACTTACAGAAAACATGTGACCTCTGTCATTGCCAACAAAGGATATATAACAAAGCATTGAGATGAACTTTTGATATTGACCAAATACTTATTTTCCACACCAATTTGCAAATAAATTCTTTCCAAATCAGACAATGTGATTGTCTGAATTTGTTTTCTCATTTTGTTTCTCATAGTTGAGGTCTACCTATGATGACAATTACAGGCCTCTCTCATCTTTTTAAGTGGGAGAAATTGCATAATTGGTGGCTGACTAAATACTTTTTTGTCCCACTCTAGATGCAGTCCAAGACAATTCCTTTTCACTCAGTGAGGCCCATGCAAGCCTAAGGTTGGATAATCCATGATAGTGTGTCAGGAAGTATTCTTATTCACATACTCCTTGAATTACATTTATTTACATCATTGGAGTTTAACCTGTAAGTAGCCTTACTTCCTAGAAGTTTAAATGACCAGAACTCAAATGACTTATTCACAAGAACAAGATTTGTTTTCTGCAAGCACAACACATTTTCCACACAGTAGCTTCTCCAGAAAATGTTCTATCAAATCTAGAAGCTCAGATTAGGTTTATATAAAGGATTCACAGGTGTTTTTTCCATTAATGAATCTCTATTTACATGCCAACATTAAACAAAAAAAATTCTTGTTTTAATATAGTTGACTCATTCAACCTTTTCCTGAGCAGTGTATATTTTTCAGATAGAGAGTAAGTAGAGCTCTGCATCCATTAAAGAAATAACTCAAAAAAAGTTATGAAAATAATTTAAAATATGAATAAGTGATTTTTTTGTCATTACCTACATATTTTAGAAATACTTCCAAGAAGTAATTTTTGAGAGAACATTCATGTGTCTTGTCTTACAATATAACAAGATCTTCCCTTGCCTTTTCATGTGCTAATACTTATTAAGATAATTTTTATCAAGTTCCTTACTGAATTACAATTGAGAAAAAGTAGCCTTCATTCCATCCCACATTTAACTTCAAAACAAAAAGAGTGAAGTATTGAATTTGGTGCATTAAGCAAGAAGAGACTGATTGCGATGATATTAACCTTGAATTTGCATTTCAATGTTTTGTTAGGCTTTTATTAGCTGCTGCTTCCCAGGGTTCTTAAAATGTGATGATAAAAGATACAAAATGAGCAAAAACCATTGAAAGAGACATCTGACATCTCCTGGACTACTAATTTCATTTCTCCTGTTAAATATTTATTCTCCCTGCCTACCCTATAGTCAACCACATGGTTCTTTGGCACATAAAACATCAGCAATATCTTAAAACAATATATTCTTTATAGCTAAGGCTAGGAGAAGAATCTTCCTCCACCCACCCACTCATGTAACTTCACTCTGAAAGAAAATTAAACATACAAGTACTAAAAAGAACGCTTGTAAAAATAAAGCAAGCTCACTGAAGAATCATGTATAATTTATTCATCCAAATTGGGTTCCCAAAGCAGATAGTATACAATAAATTGAACAACAGAAACAAATCTCTCTCTCTCTCTCTCTCTCTCTCTCTCTCTCTCTCACACACACACACACACACACACACACACACACACACACCCCAAATCGGAGATAATAAATCTATACTTTATTATTTCAATGTAAAAATTATATTATACATTACATTATCAGAGATTATACAGTAAATTATATATAACTCAAATTAACTCAATATTTTCCACATTAAACTTAAGCGTGTTTTTATAATTTCATGCAGAAGATAGCCTACCAATGTTCATGAAATGAAGCTTCACATTAAAGTAATCAATTTACAAAAACATAGAATTGCATTGATAGTCAGAATTCACAAGAATTAGAAGAAGTTGTTTCATCCATACTATGATACTATTTTGAGAATTTTCAAATCAGTTCATTCTGGAAAATATATAGTACATTGGAATTTCCACAGTTGCCAAAATTTCCATTTGCAATTAAAATTAAAATTGGCATTCATTTCCTGCAGTCAATTATCTAAAGGTACCTGGCAGTCTTCTCTGTTATGTGGTGGTGCTGCTGTGTCATGACTTCATTCAATCCAGAAATTTTTATTTCAACAGCTTTAACATTGTTAAAGTTGTCTTCAGTTTAAAAATCAGTGCAAAAAAATCTGTTTTCCTAACACTTACTTGATAATATAAAAATGAAAAATTGGTTAGACTATTTAAAAATTCCAGCAATGCCTATAGCACAAATCAGCAAATACATAAGCATATGATTCAATTTTCATTTGGTAAAGTATATCTGTAATACTAGTTGTATGCATAAACTTTTCAAAATGCTCAAGAAAATTTTTACAACTAGGATTCTTGTGTGAAATTCAAAGTGAAACTGAACACCAGTAAATCACTCCAAAGAATCTTGGCATAGAAGACTAATATTTGTGTTTCATTCTCTTTCAAACTTCTTCCCCCTAATAATTCCTTTGTTCTAGCACCAGCTTTAAGTTTTTCATGTGGATTAGCATTATAATTAAGTGGATGATTATATAATTATTTAATAGCAACCAAAACATGTTCATAATTCATCACCACACCAACAATTCTATTGTTACCTCCAAACATGAAATGTCATAGATACAGCAACTGATTCTGGATATCTGAAAATTTTCAGGAAAGCCCCCAATTTATTCTAACCAAGCCCTCCAAAATTACATTTATTTATTTAGAAAATTTATTCCCCATCTACTCATCATATTTCCATGCTCCAATCCGAGGCAAAATTCATTAAACAGAGCTATATTCAACTCATTATTTAGCAAAAAAGAATCAATTGTGAACTTTGGTTTCCAGCAAATATTTGAATTTTTCAATCCACTAGAATTGTCATATTTCATTGAAATAAATGCAGAGATTATCTGCTATCCTCTAAATTCTGTTCCTTAAGGGGAAATTGTGTGTTTAGCTTTATTATCTGTGAATGGAACTTCTGAAATCTGTAGCATCTTCTATACAAAATCAACACACCAGATTGAAAGATAAGTTTTGAAATGTAATTGCCTGAGTGTTGTAAAAAGGACTGATGCCAGAAAATAGCTCTTGCCCTTCATTATTCCACCCAGTCACAGATCAACTATTTTCTTGTAAAATGTCCAGTTCTGTAAAAACTATAATGGTATGGGAGAATAAGAGACAGGAAGAAAATGGAAGACAGGAGAAGCCACAGATTAGGCAATGGTTAGATAAGAGGCAGCTAAACCCAAAGGAATGGGGCATGGCAACTGACTCAAAGGGACCCTCCCTAGTTTCTTAGGCTGTAAAGGCTATGGGGCAGAGGTATAGTTTCAGACTTACAAAAGTCTTTTATGTAATCTTACAATAAAGATGAAGGGATGCAGTGACTCAGTGACTAGAATCCCTAGTGCCGTGTAACAGGGTGAGCTCCCGTTATTTGTCCCAGCTTCTGCCAACCTAGCAGTTCGAAAGCATGTAAAAAATGCAAGTAGAAAAATAGGGACCACTTTTGGTGGGAAGGTAACAGTGTTTCGTGCACCTTTGGCGTTTAGTCATGCCAGCCACATGACTATGGAGATGTCTTCGGACACCACTAGCTCTTCGGTTTTGAAACGGAGATGAGCGCCACATCCTAGAATTGGGAACGACTAGCACATATTTTTCGAGGGGAACCTTTATCTTACAATAAAGATAGACCTAGTACTTCTGAGTGTGTAGTTCTTGTCTGGAGGACCCTGCAAAGTTAACAAAAAGTGACTTAAATCTGCTATAAAAAGAAGTTTGTGCCATGGAGGTAACATGATTTGCTTTAATGAACCAACTGCAGGAGAACATTATCCATCTCTGAAGAACTTCAGTGTCTACCAAAGAAGCTCACTGGAACCATCCAACCTGGTAAACCCCAGCACAAAAAGCTTGGTGAATGATGTAGGGGAGGCAGGTCATACCTCCTCTTCTGTGTTTGCCAAAGACTTTTCAAGCAGCTTGGAGGAAGTTTCAGGGTAGACAGCTTCAGAATATGATACCAGTTTGCCCACAGTATTTCCAGCCTGGAAAACTGTTTCTATATAACTAGGGTGCTTTGTGAGTTGTTTCTCACCCAGCATATAAGCGTTTTAGCTAGTGCTGTGAGGCAAAGCTTCACTTAGGACGTCTTTGATGAGTTGCCATAATGTACCTCTGCTGGAAAAGACTAAGAAAGGCTCCAAAGAAAAATGAGATAAAGCAACATACATGCTTTGCTTCATATTTAGCAGTGAGGAGCCCCTATTACTTAAAAGGCAGCTTCAAGAGGTTCTTTATTTAAATGTTTGCTGAAGTGAACCATGTCCTCAAAGCTCTCTGCACAGCCATATTACAGAATACATTATGGAGTTATAGTTAGGTTACAAATCAAACGGGTTGCATGGAGAGCACTGGAAACAATGGCAGCAGCCATTTGAATTGGTTGGACTGTTGCAACTAGACCATATGACACTATAAGGAAAAAGACGACATCAAAATTCAGAATAGGGTTATGTGAAATGATACTAATCATACTGATTAGTAATGAAACATAAGATTGCACAAGGTTCAGCTTAATGATAGTAAAATAAACAATAAGTTTAAGTAATAGCATCCAAGAGATACTACCTAAAATTATGACAATAATACAACAATAGAAGAAGGCTGGTCAGAGGTAAGAAAGTTAATATAATAAGATAATTCAATGGAAACAAATACAGATTTTATCAGATTGTTTCTTCTTCCTTACATCTTTTATCACTTTGAATGTCGCGGGAATCAGATTGTTTAGATACAATAAATCCAATAATGTTTGAATTTAATGATTTACTATTAGCAAGCACACATTAAGGAAAATTAAAGGGGAGATCACATTTCATTTTATTATATGAAGTTTTAGTTAGCCTTCATTGGCCAGTGTATTTTGAACTGGAATACTTTCAGCTACCCTGTTTTACCTGTAGGAATTGATATACATCTATTCTGCACCTTAAAAGAAGTTTAGAAGTATCTAGTATTTAAGAGATTATTTTAAAACATAGGCAAACTCAATAACTTTTACATCTTTTTCATTTTAAGGAGAAAACTAAGAATTTGCTAAAATGTTTTTAGTGGTAATAAATAGGGTTTAACGTTGCTGAATTATGTTGATGAGAATAGATGAAAAGATGAATTTTTTGAATTTATGAAAAGATGAATTTAAAGAAAAGCAACAATAACCAGAAATATTTTCCGTGACCTCTGCACTGTAATTATTAACAGTAAAAATTAGCAAATTCAGTGATTATTCTTATTTTTCTGAAGGTTATTTTATAATTATAAATTAATGTTTTTGCTAAGACTGTATTTGCTAAGAAATAAACATTGCTAATGCTGTGTTTGCTAAAAATTTAACACACAATATACAGTAAAAACTGTATATTGTATATGTGCCCAAGCACATACATTATGACGACTCATACAATTTGTGGAGCATTAAATACTAACAGAACATATTCATAAGCAATAATGACAGACATATGTATAAAAGTGTATTGATCTGTGAAATGATCTAAAATAGTGAGGTCTATTCTGAATTAATTCCAATTTCTATAAAATATGTATCTATTCAAAACTAATTTTAGGTATCTTAATAGTAATGAGCACCATTACTATTAAACATACACAGTTCATCAATGAAAAAAAAAATCCTACCTGGATATTCATCCTCCAGGGTGCTTTTAAAGTGTCCCACTAAAGCAGGGGGGTCAAACTCACATTGTCATGGTGGTGTCACGTTGCATATCAGGACTTTTCCTTTCATTAAACCAGCGCGGGTGTGGCCAGCGCGTGACACATCTGGCCTGTGGGCCGAGAGTTGGACAGTCCTGCACTAAAGTAAGTGAATATCTGTGCTAAAACTATCAGCAACTAAGCAACAATTCAATATCTACACTATCAGCTGAAAAATAGATGGAAAACAGTATTGATTACAGAAGACCACAAAGATATTAAAGTGCTATAATACTAAAAGCAGTTATCTGGCGATAACTCTATTTCTCAAGTACCATCCTCCATAAATTCAGAATAGCAACATAAAAGCCTAGTAAACTGCACTCGGTGTGAGCAGCAATACAATATACCCTTGGCTAGGGTGAATTTTCTATTAAGTGGGATTACAAACTCAATAGTAGTGGTGCATGCAGTCTGGCATTTAATAAAAATTCCTTAGGTATATTAAGATGAATTTGTTGAATAGTGTCCATTTCATTGAAACTCTGCTATTTTCTCACCACAATCATTGGGGACTCAATACGGAACGGGTAAAATTGCAATTAGGTTGAAAATTAAGCATTACTGTAAAATCTGAAACAATGCTTTTATAATTTATTTATTTCTTTATTAAATTACTATGTGTCAGTCTCACTGATACAGCGACTCTAGAAGGCTTACAATAATAAGGAATGAATCCAAGTAAAGTATTATTTTCGAAGCCCGTTATATGAATATCCAAAAGATTGTGTAATTAAATAATTCCGTTTCCAAATATTACGTGAAATATTGAAATATTCAATTGAATGAAAACTTAATAGTTTTTACAGAATTTAAGGTAGGTGTACACTTCAAGAACAATTACTAATTTTAGCTTTAGCTACTGAGTATTTACTACAGATGCTCAAAACATTGCAACATGTGAAATGCCTCTTTCTTATTTCCTCATCCATTTTTTTCTACTGATTTCAGTTTGCATTCATACATTGTAGTCCTAACATATACAGTAGAATCTCTGATCACGAACGCGTCTGACCATGACCAAATCGGGTTCCAACCAAAAAATTCACAAACTTTTTTGAATCTGGTCACGAACACATACTCAGGTGGCAATCAAACACGGCTGCAGCTGATTTCCCCTTCCGCACCATTTTTTTGTAAGCACCAATTTTTGTAAGTGGGAAATTAAGTTCAGGTCATGACCAAATTCGGTTGCAACCAAAGTGATGGAACAAATTATGGTCATGACCAGAGGTTCTACTGTATATAGGTTGCAAATATCCAGATAACCTCCATTTGGAAGTAAAGGCTCTTTTGAATCTCTTTGCTGTTATATTGAGACTTTATTCAGACTTTTTCAGGCCAGATACAATGGTTTGAAGAGGGCTTTGAGTCAGTATTTGTGGCACTGGGTTTGTGGCAAAAATTCAGAAGTATTTCCAAGGGCTGAGAGAGAATGGTATAAAGATCACCCAACTAGCTATATGCCTAGAGAGGGACTAGAACTCGTTGTCCTCTGGTTTCTAACCCAGCGGCTTAATTACTAGAAGTCTATTAAAATATCTACAAATCAGTACATATTTTACAAAAGAGAGAAAACTGTAATAGAAGACAGTCAAGGGACTAAATAAACTATTGAATGTTATAGTAATCTTTTAACCATTCATAGCTACTTGAAGCCTGAGGGAGTAGATTAAATACATTTACTTTCAATTACTCACTTATTAGATCTTTTTTGCTTCTCATTTTCTCTTGCTCCCCTACAAAGGAACTAATGTCAGATGTAATAAAATCAATTCAAAAGAAAGTAGTGAAAAATATACTTTTATAGTAATTTGAAACATGCTTCTTTACACCAGAAATTCTTAGGTTATGGAGTGAAAACTTTATTGGCATCCTAAAAACATTCAGATTTTAATACTACTTCAGGATATTAATACTTTCAGATAGTGATAAGGTATTTATTTTCTACATTACAATAATCAAAATACCATTTTATGATTTCTAACTGCTACAGATAGTCTTCATTTAGCAACCACAATTGGAATAGGAACCTGGGTTATTAAGCAAAGGGATAGCTAAGTGAAGATTGTGACTGTGGTAACAATCTTACTTTCAGCTTTCCTTTCCAGACCAATGAAGGTCGTAAATCAGAGAATTGGTTGCAATATTATTTTTTCACCACCATCACAACTGTGAACAATCTACAAAGCAGTTGTTAAACAAGGACTATATGTATTTTCTGTAAATATCATTATTTCAACTGAAGCAGGTGGATAAATAGGTATTAAGATTAACTTGTATATACCCTCTCTCAATAATTTTTATTCCTTCAGCTAGGATTTGGACCTAACTTATCACCCTCCCCCTTCTCATAGAAGAATAAACAATATGTCCTCCAAATGTTTAAAGGTGAAACTATGTTATTAAGGAATGGTTGAAGGAACCACTTGCCAGTTGAAAATTACAATAAAGTACAAAAGTAGGAGGTGTTTGAAGAGTTGCTGTTGTAAGACATGTTTGTTGTACTTTGAGATAATTTCTCTTACACTTGAGCACCCAAAACTACAACATGTAAGAGCTAGTCATTCTTCCAAGATCATCTACAGAAAATTAGGAGCACATATGGTTATGTCTGACAAGCTACAGTACACGCCTTGTGCAGTCAAGACAACAATTCTTTTCAACATTCTGACAAAAAAGAGGAGAAATTCAAAACTGATCAGTTTTACCAAAACAAACAAGTAAGCCCACCAACAATTAATATGTTTTGTATATCATACACAAATATCAATGTCCTGCACATTTAGAAATGGAAGAGATGCCAATGGTGTTACCCAGCATTCTGCATTTCTGCAACCACATTTCAAACAATAGTAAAATAATTCTTCAAACAGAAACAACACTTCATTGATTTTTTTTCCAGACTGTCATGTTCATGTGTAGTTACAAAAGTAATTTGTGAATTATAATGTTTTCTTGAAGACCTGGCATGAGTGACATGATTAATGGAATTAGAACAATATAGTTGACATTACATTATTGTATTTCTCATAGTTTCTCTTGGATGTTAATATTCTTGTGCAATATGCATGATATTGCTACTTTAAGCATCACTGATAAATTGATGGGAATGGAAAGTGCTCAACTTTTACTGGAATATCACCATTCTCAAGGTACAGTAATTTGTCTATTATCAAATTACTATTAAGGACAGGCATTTAAATCCTTCCCATATAAATAAAGATTTAAGTATAATATTTCAATAGAAGAAACAGTGAAAGTAAAGTACTGTCTAGACATTAGAATACAATGAATAAATGTCAGGTCTTGAGCATACTTCCCAATTTAGCATTCTGTAATAAATGGAACTAGAACTCCCAATATATCTGAAACACACACCAACACTTCATATTGAGAAAGGCAGGTCATGAATTTCAATTTAGATTTTTTTTTTTTTGAAGAGAAGTTCACTAAGTAGCTTTTCACTATCTCTACTTCAGTTCCTCTTTCCGTAAAAAAAGGATCATAGCTAATACAACTGTTATTACCATAAATGCAAAACTGATTGTATTTGTATTTTTTGTATTTTATTAGATTTATATACCACCCTACTCCCAAAGGATTCAGGGCGGTGAACAGCCAAAAGATAAAACACATGGACACAAAATTTAAAAGCAATGTAAAACCATATTAAACTATTTGGCCCAAGACAAATTAAAACACCCCAATGGTTAAAACAGATTAAAATTAGGCTATAAAATGGAAAAAAGTTAGGCCAGGCCAGCCTGTTGGATAAAAAGGTCTTGAGGGTGCGGCGAAAGGTGCATAGGTCCAGGATCCTCCGTATCTCTGGGGGGAGCTCATTCCAGATAGTAGGTGCCCCCACAGAGAAGGCTCTCCCCCTGGGGGCTGCCAGTCAACACTGTTTGGTCGATGGCACCCGGAGGAGCCCCTCTCTATGAAAGCGTATTGGCCGGTGGGAGGCTACTAGTGGCAGCAAGCGGTCCCGTAAGTAACCAGGTCCTAAGCCATGGAGTGCTCTAAAAGTGGTAACCAGAACCCTGAAGCGCACCCCGAAGACCACCAGGAGCCAGTGCAGCTTGCGGAGGAGAGGTGTTACATGGGAACGCCATATCACTTCCATAACCATCGCGCAGCCGCACTCTGCACCAGTGGAGCCTCTGGGTACTCCTCAAGGGGAGCCCCATGTAGAGAGCAGTGCAATAGTCCAGGCGAGAAGTGACGAGGGCGTGAGTGACCATGTGTAAGGAGTCCCAATCTAGAAAGGGACGCAACTGGCGGATCAGGCGAACCTGATGAAAAATCCTCCCAGTCACAGCCGTCAAATGCTCTTCTAAAGACAGCCGTGAATCCAGGACACTCAGGATTGAATGGAAATATATACTTGAATGCTAAACTTTAGGCACCTCTGATCAAATTGAATAGTTCACTGAATCCCTAAGGCAGGGGTGTCAAACTGGCAGCCTGTGGGCTGGACGCATCATACATAGGCCATGCCCACCCCAGCTCCACAAAGGGGGAAAATGCCACGATATGTCACATGATGGCAACATGATGCCGTGAGTTTGACACCTGTGCCCTAAGGGAATAGAAGATGAAATAATTCTTTCTGGACATTTGAAAGCTATTGCTTACAGTTTTGAAATAAAAAATGGTGAATATGGAAGGTAGAGGAGTCTTTAATGAATACTTTGTAAGTCTCCTGAAATAACAGCTTCCAAATATTTCCTACACCGTATTTTTTTTTACATTTTTTCCCCCTTCCAGTCTTCCTTACAGAACTTTTCTAGTTCAAAAATATTCCTGTCTCCTTGCATAAACTTCACATTTGTGACCTTCCTACAGATTTTCAATTATATTCAAGTGTAGAGATTATGAAGGCCATTTCAAAACTTCTTTTTAGTGTTAGTACTTCTTGATCAATTTGGTTTCAAACCATTTCCTTCAAACTCTTCAATTTCTTCATTGATTATTGGTTATTAGCTTTTAGGATATGTTAACATTTGGATGAATCATTTTTTCGTTCCACCCACACAATATTTCTTGTGCCACCCTGCCCCATAACTCCAACATTTTTGTAATTGTTGTATAAGTAATGCTGTGGTATGGCCTTGTGGACAGCATCAGTTAAAATTTTCAGCAGGTTATTTGCATTGATCTCTGGGGGTTCTGTTTTGTAGATATGGGCAGTTTTGGGAGAAGTTTACCAGAGATTTTTCTTTGCCCAACAGATCTTTCATTGACTTACATAATCTCCTCGATCTTCTTTTCTGAAAAATCTTCCTCACAGTAGAAATTATTTAGCTGGAAAATTTAAGAATTATTGTTGCTGTTCTTTTTAAATAACCTTTCCTTGCTTTCTAAGAATGAAATATTCTTTCACTGCTTAGAGAAATACATGATTATTAGACAAACCATTGCAGCCTGACAGCTTAGAAGGATCAGGATATTTATTTACGGATGGCGTTGTCTTTACCTAGCTAACTATAGGCCTGATGAGTCAACCCTTTTAGAAGCCTTCTTAGCAAGTTTTTGACCTGAACCAACTGCATGACTGTCCACCTTTCTGTATCTGCCATAGTCTGTTTCCTTATTTTGATCTGTAAACAACTTTATGTATTCAAATTTGCAAAAATTATGTACTGTTTCTGTCATCTTACGTTCGTCTTGGAATTCTTAGAAACATACCATTAGATGAGGAATGCCTAACTTTAGACTTTCAGTGTAATGACAAAGATTTTGTCTTAGGCCTAGAGGAAACTAGCATTGCCCTAGTTCAGGTCATACTTGATTGTCTGATTTATGCAAGCCCCTGTCTTAACAATTTGTGGAATATAATGTCACAGGCCAGAACCATGGGAATTAATCTGGTTTCCTATCACAATGTAGCAAGCTTATCTCAAACTATTATTATTAACCTTCATAATATGATCAACATACGAGAAATAATATTTATTTATAGCTTTAAGGATTGCTGGTAGATTTTGCCAGCAAACTATTTGATTATGAGAGTTCAAGTGTGCCTATTAAATGTTATTATTTCAACTTCAGATACCATATTCAGTACAAGATTATTAATACCAGCCTATTTTACAGGCCATAAGGCTACTGAAATCTGTTGGATGCTTTCACTACTTGAAGTATTCTAGTAAGTGCTATTATTGCTGGAAGTAAAATAAGAATTATGAAGAAACTTGTACATTATTTTAAAAACTCAATATTTTAGTGAAATACTTCTACCAAACTCTCAAAAAACACATTTATGATGTTTGATATGTTCTATTCATAATTCTAACAATTATGAATTATTCATAATTCAGATTTTCTTAATCCCCCAGTCTTCTTTAATAATTATTATGAATCTTAATTCTATAATTCTAATACAATACCTATCCCAATCTCTTTTTTAGCCATTTCACTACATTAAATTGTTCCAGAACCAAGGTTCTCCCTTCATCCTCTTTGCTGGGCTCCATTTCTGCATCTATTCCTACAAGTTCTTTCCCTTGATAGAAAATAACCAATGTGTCTTATCTTTCCATCCCAACTTTTAAATAAAATTTGTTTACTTCTGAGGAATATTGAAGGTTTTTACACCTTTATTACCTTCACAATATTTTAACCTGCTGCACCGTTTCAATATTTGCAAATGTTGTTCCTTAGATAGAAGAGCCATTAAACGATTCACTTCTAAACACGTTCCAATGTAGTTCCTCCCATTTCACTGTCACTGGATAATATTGGCATTCTTCTATTTTCAGCTAAACATCATTTAACACAATCAAGAGCCACATCAATATATTGCAAAGAACTCTGCAATGGGGTTTTCTATACATACCGGTACATACATTAAAATGAAAATTCCAAAACTTTTGCAAATGCCTCATCTAAAGTGTACTTTCACACTTGACAGATGGAGCCCAATTCTCTATATGCTCTTTGCAATAGTCCACTTTATGAACAAGAAATTAAATTCAGGTGAGTGAGAATAGGATTGCAGTTTTAAAGTCTTAAATTGTCTTAGGTTTGAGAGTATTTTGGGCTCTGTTTTTATTTATAATTTAGATATAACGGCCAGGATTTTAACTTTAATGTTCTCTATCCTCCCCTCCCTTTTTTAAAAAAAGGAAATATAACCACAATCACACCTAAGGTAAAATATCTCAAAGATACTTTAAGGATTGCGACGTGTGGAAATGCCTTAAGGTGATCAAACCTGCAGAGTCATCCAAAAGGAATAGGTGCTTTACTCCGTGATTTCTAGGTGCTCCCAAATCAGGTTTTCTGTCTCCCAAATCACTAATCTTATTCACTGAATTTTAAGCAGGAGACAACACGTTTCTTCCAACACGTTGTAAAAACCTCTCGTCTTTTCTCACCTATCCTTTGATATATTTTTTTCTTATGTGGAAAACCGTGAAGGAATAAAAGGCAAGACTAGAAGCAGAATATGCCTTCCGATTGGCAGCACTAAGATTCTCTGCATAGGGAAGCACCCTGTCACGTTTCTACAGAATTCAAAGGATGCTCATTTTGCAAGCGCGTAAAAAAAAGGGGGGCTCCAGGGCATTCCACAGCAGAAGGATGCGCCGCCACACCTCTGACTTCACCCCCTCGCGCGCCAAGCGTCCCTCGCCTTGGACAAGGCATTCCACCGGGTCACTCCTCCGACAGGTGTGGGGCTCCACCCACTTCCCCCACCCATGTGGCAGACAGAGTCACCACCGGAGCGCACGCGTCTGTCCCCGACACCCGTGGTACTCACACGAACGCGTGATAGATGAAAGCCCAGCCTCTGGGTCTCTCCAATACATTGTAGAGATAGTTCTGCAGCTTCCGGTACTTGGCGTTCCGCCGGTAGATCGGGTTGCTGCTGTAGGAGAGCGGTTTCCCCAGCAGGCTCATCCGGGCTCCTCCTTGCTTGCCTCGCCGGCTCTCTCGCAAGCCAAACCCGCCGCCGGTGCCCAGGAGGAGCAAGCCGTCCCCTCGGGAGGGCGCCGAGTTCAGGAGCACCCTGCTCCGACCGGACTCCACATCCTTCATGCCGCTGCTGCTCCCGCTGCAGCCGTAGCGCCCCGCCGAGCTGCTCTTTAACCAGATCCCGGCGGAGCCGCCCTTGTCATCTCCTCCGCTGTAGCTGCGGGGCATGGCATCACGGCAGGGGCAAAAGCAGCGGCTGTGGTGGCGGCGGCGGCGGCAAGCGGCGCGGGCTCCCGGTTGGTTGGGGATGGGAGGCAAGCCGGTTCCTCCTCGGGCTGAGGAAAGGCAAAGGAGGCGGTCGAGAAGAAACTGGGGCTGCAGCCGCCTGGCGTTTTCCCCACAACTCCCGCCAAGGAGGACGGGGGCAGAAGGAGCCGTGGGGGCCACCTTGGTAATCCACAGCTGAAGATGTGGAGGCTTTGGGGAATGGGGGGAGGGAGGGGGGAGAAAAAGCGCTCACACTCAGCTCCTCTTGGAGATTCCCGCTTGGCTTCCGTTTCCTTCAGTGGCTTCGGCAAAGCTTCATTTCCTCAGCTGCCTTTCTCTTTATTGAGAAACTTTGGAGTAGAATAAGGTGCCGAGTTTTCTTTAAAGGAACAGAGTGCTGCTCTTCCCTCTCCGCCTAAAACGAGATCCAGGGGCAACCACGGTTGACACCAGGCAAACGAGGAACTGCTTTGAAGAAAGCCTAGGGGGAGGGAGGCGAGGGGGGGCGATGGCGAGAAGCCTTGCCGTCTTGATTTACAGAAACTGTTTGAAAACGAGAAAAGGGAAAAAAAGAAAAAAAAAGAAAAAGAAAAGGACAGAAGGCTGGAGAGTCTTCCGCTTCGATCCGTGGCCGGTTCAGTAAATTTTGCTATGGCGAGGCTTCCCGAACAGACAGGCAAGCTGTTGCCTCTCGTGCAAACGCAGGCGATAAGTACTCGCCGCTACCGAATAAACCAGATAGGAGGAGCAAGGAAGAGGAGGCTGTGCTCGGCGCGTCTCCGCTCCCTCGTGCCAAATAGCAGCAAAAGATACAAAGAGAGGCAAGTCAGCACCGCAGGAAGGAAATCTCCTTCGAAAAGTCATTAAAACCGCTTCGAGTCCAGTCGTCGCAGCAGCTCCAGCTCGGGGCCAAAAAAAAAATAATTAAAGTAGAGAAACTGATCTAGCAGCCTCGGACGTCGGCGGTTACGAAATTTGATTATTAAGCTCGTCTCTGTTGAGTTTTAACTGGTCCTCCATCGGGTTCAGAGGGTCGCGTTAGGCGACAAACACCCTTTCCTTATGCCTTCCCACCGCCCCGCCCCCCTCCAACCATCTATTCTGCCAAAACTGGAGAGAAATTACCGTATGCGTAAAAACGCACCGGTGCGAAATCCGCTCAGCAAGAACGGGAGCGGGAGGGACCGAGAGGGATCCCCTTTTGCCTCCTCCCTCACACTCTCCCCAACTTCCAAGGAAGTTTCAGCCAGCTCTGAGGCGAAAGAAAGATGCGCCCGCGGGGGGGAGGGGGGGGACGGACCGCAAGACGTGACCAAGGGGAGAAGAAAAACAAATAAACCCCCAAAAGGGAAACCTAAGCTTCCAAAGAGGCTTTTCTCTCGCTGTTTTCCCACCGCTGGAAAACGAACCCTTGTGAGGAGCCCTGCCGTTTTCCCGCTCTTCTTTTATTCATGGCGACACACGCTTTAAGAAGCAGGTGGCTTTGCGGAGACCCGCCTCCCCCCCACCACCACTTATTTACATTTTTTTTCCGACCGCACGACCTCCCTGGCCCTCGGGAGACTGACTGGATTGACTCCGAGCGCTCCGAGGCGGTTCGCGGGGTAGCTAGTGGGAGCAGCTTCCGTTTGACTCGCAGCGACTCCCTCGTCGCTTCGGCGCGAGACGAAGCGCTGAGCGGGGACGCGGGTCGAGTCAGTCACCCTCCGTCAGAATATCCCCTCCGAGTAAGAAACCAAACGTCGGGGGAAGCTGAGGAAAGATATTATAAGAGGAAACCCAAGGAAACCCCCGAACAGAAGGGCCTACAATTTCCCCAGCTTTAAGCCTAGAGGCTGGCTGGCTTCCTCTCCTCCCTTCAGCATTTTTACAGGGAAAATATTTTCCATAGCTTAGCTCTTGCAGTCCTTTTTTGCTTACTGCTGCTAAGGCTCAGCCTGACGTTGGCTTCCAAATGTAAATTGGGCAGACAAGCCTGCCATCCACAAGCAACTACATGTTTAGAAAAGAAAGCAGATCAGGAAATGATGCTGTGACAGCAAGTGCAGCCAGGGATAGATGAGGCGGCCCTCCACCTCCCAGTCCAATCCGTCAGTATTTGATTCATGCGGGGGTAACCTTTCTGAGGCCTATTCTGCCACCTAAGGAGGTTAGTGCTGTCCTTGCAATTTTAATGTGGAACCCCTTAAGGAAAGCTACTGGATCATATCCATATTCATATCCGTGACTGTTTGCACTCCTGCCACTTCACCCGCAAGAAATAACAGGATTTTTTTTTCCAGCTGGGCATTATCTTCTGAACAAGTGTCCTAAAGTAGTTAAATTGACAAGACACAGCTGCAGAGGAGGGGCCCAGAGCAAAGCAGGAGGGCGGGGTTAATAAAGAACTATCTTTAGTTCCTACTGCAAGAAAATGGCAACACTGCTAGCAAGTTCACTTCTGTCCTTGTGATAGCCTTGGGCAGCCTTAGAACCATAAAGGAGAAGTTAGAAAAAACGATCCCCTCTTTGTATTAAAAATGATTTTTTAAAAAGTGATGCCATCAGAAGCCCCATGTTGTTTAAATCAATGGAGAAATTTTAAGGCACCAATGGGAACCAAACCAGTAACCTACAATTCAGTTTAGAATCTGACTCTCTTTTCTGGTTTATTTGACTTCACTGCAGTATAAGATTAGTGATCTCTCAAATGCCAGTCAGACATTACATGGGCCTCTGTAGAAGCCAGGCGTCTGCTGACTTTGGGTAGTTCTTCTACAATGTCTATGGAGGCACCCCAGCCATAGGAGTGGTGCTGCAAACTGAAGTGGCCAGTAGGAACTGGGGAGATCATATTGGCCATATCAACATCATTTCAATTGAATTCTCAGTGCAAGGAGAGGAGAGAAAGCTGTATCTTTAGAATGGATACAGCTAAAGACAGCTTGAAATTGTCAGAGCTGTTGGCTGGAGATGACATGCAGGCAACATCCTGGGGACACGGCATAGATTAGGAGGGCATATTTGTGCTGTGGTTAAGTGTACAAATGAGCTTTCAGCATTTCAGGTTTCATCTGAGAGAGCTGTTTCATTGCCAGAGTTGTAAACATCTGAACCGAAAGGAGCTAGAATACACTGAAAAAAATGTACACATATATTCTGTATACTGTGTCTAAATACAGTTCTCTCATTTCAACCCTGAGCTAGAAACATTCTTGTTTATTGGTACAGCTCTTTGAGACTGTAATATTATCACTCCTTAGGAATAAACCCAGTGATGAAACCCAATTTTTTTTATTACTGGTTCTGTGGGTGTGGCTTGGTGGGTGTGGTATTGCTTGGTGGGTATGGCAGGGGAAGGGTACTGCAAAATCTCCATTCCCACCCCACTTGAGGGCCAGCCAGAGGTGGTATTTGCTAGTTCTCCGAACTGCTCAAAATTTCCGCTACCAGTTCTCCAGTACTTGTCAGAACCTGGATTTCACCCCTGAATAAACCCCACTGATATTGGTGGAATGTACTTTTGACTAAACATGCATGAGAATTGTTAAACTGCAATTTATTTTTAAATTACTGTGCAAAGGAAAGATGCAATTCCAGGTATTGTCAGTTAAGCATTAAAACCAAGAGGAATTTGACAGCACCTTTCTGACTAAGAAATTTTATTGAAAAGCCAAGCTTTTTGTATTGCAGCTCACTCCATGGAAGCTTAGGCCTTTCAATAAAATGTGTTAGTCAAAAAAAGTGCAAGTAGATTCTTAATTTGGGGCCTGGATATCTACGAGACCGCCTTCTGCCACCAATAGCCTCCCACCAGCTAGTACGCTCTCACAGAGAGGGCCTCTTCAGGGTGCCGTCGGCCAGACAATGTCGGCTGGCGACCCCCAGGGGGAGAGCCTTCTCTGTGGCAGCACCTGCCCTCTGGAACAACCCACCCCCCCCCCGAGATACACACGATACCGGACCTCCGGACTTTTCATCGGGCCCTAAAAACTCACTTATTTCATCTAGCCGGCTTGATCCCATCCTTTTGGTTTAATTCATAATTGATTTTAACTGGGTTGTTTTAAATTGTGAGCCGAAATTATTTAATACCTTTTAATACTGTTTTAAATTTTGTATGCTATGTTTTATCTTGGCTGTTCACCGCCCTGAGTCCAGTTGGAGAAGGGCAGTATAAAAATCAAATAAATAAATAAATAAATAAATAAATAAATAAATAAATAAATAAATAAATAAATAAATAAATAAATAAATAAATTAATTTTTGACTGCCATAGACTAACATGATTCTCCTACAATGTTACTTTGAGATTGAGGTTTGAGAATAGCAACTCAATTGCTCAATTGCAAATAGCAATTGAGGACCCAGTGTGTGGGGGCAATAAGCTGACTTTGTATAAAATATACAAAAGTATGAAGGCTATTGCTTAACGCATTGTAAGCCGCCCTGAGTCTTCAGAGAAGGGCGGCAT
This sequence comes from Masticophis lateralis, assembly GCA_030761175.1. NCBI lineage: Eukaryota > Metazoa > Chordata > Lepidosauria > Squamata > Colubridae > Masticophis > Masticophis lateralis. The sequence continues at coordinate 119,374,424 of JAUDYJ010000001.1, forward strand.
ATAAATCTAATTTTAAAAAAAACTCAAAGAAGAAATGAAAGTGCTGCAAATTTCTCTATAAAATAAACAAATATTTCAATTTATCTAGTACAAAGCTTAAAAGGAAAATGTATCAAACAACAAGATCCGGAGACACTTTGAACAAATGGGGCTATCTGGTTGATTCTGCTATCTGTGATTGTGGTGATATGCAGACAACTACACATATGTACCCTTTGTTTCCTGATCAGTGTACACTTGAGGACCTCATGGTAGTGTGGCAGAACAAAATTAGTATTGCTAGCTTCTGGGCAAGAGCTATTTAATTGTACGTATTTTAATTTTGTATTTTATTTTATATTTTAAATGTCATCTAATATGCTTTATTTTACTTATGATGCTTCTGACATGAATACACACCTATAAATAAACATCAAACACTATTTAAATAACTTTTATACATTTTTTGCATATCTTTTGGGATTTCCCCAACCTTTTTTCATGCTTTTGGAAGAAAATAATTTTGAGTGACACAATATTACTATGTTTTTTAATCCTAAAATACTTTTGCATAGTTTGCTACATGCATTTTCTGCTCATTTACTATCATAAACGCATGTTGCTTCTTTTCCAAAGAATCAAACATGGGGGGAGCTCATAACAAATTAAGATATTATATAAAAGTTATTTAATCCTTCAGTTTCTTTTCCTTTTTTCATATGCCTCATATACCTTATTTCTTATATTAAATATTTATTTATCTCATTGCTACTCAAATTAATGCATGTCACACTTTTCACAAATAAGGGGGTCATACAAGCACCCTTCGTTGCATAATTCAGAAGGAGAGCTGCCCTATCTACATGATTAATGACAAAAACCCTTACCTGAAACAGAACGAATGCAACTTTTGTGTCATACATAGGGAGGAAGAGAGTCTATTTTCCCCAGTTTTCTCTTCCTTTCCTTAACATCATACCAATAATGCATTATGTGAGTAAGGTCAGTTGCCAATTAAGCTGAAGAATCAAACCAAGCCAATCTCTATTTATTAAAATTTATTTATTTATATTTCATACTTCTTAACCTCCCATCTCCCTTGGAGAAGGGCTCTGGGTGGTGTACAATTTAACCCAGACAAAATTCAATAAAATTTCAGAAATGGCCAACTGCTTTCAGAGTTAAATGAAATATAGGAATAAATATTGGATGTGTATCAAAACTTCCGTCCTTAAGAGGAATTAATTCAAAAGGCTTTGCAGAAGGCTTTCTCTATCTTAAGCTATTGTGATCAAGACAAATTTCAGTACAAATATATTTTGATGGGAGATGGTAACGTCCAGAGAGGGAAACTCACAATCATTCATCAGTGTCTCAGATGAACTGACACACCTAATTATTCTCAAGACTGTGTTATGGGCCCATATTCCAAATCAGGACAATTCAGAATCTTCAAAAAGTTTCTCTTTAAGTATACATCACCACAACTCTCAATATTGCAAATGTAGTGGTATAGAATAGAACAGAATAGAATTCTTTATTGGCCAAGGATGATTGGACACACAAGGAATTTGTCTTGGTGCATACGCTCTCGGTGTACATAAAAGAAAAGATAACATTTGTCAAGAATCATATGGTGCAACACTTAATGATAGTCATAAGGAAACAGTCAATATAAATCTTAAGGATACTAGCAACAAGATTACAGTCATACAGTCATAAGTGAGAGAAGGCGGGTGATAGGAATGATGAGAAGATTAATAGCAATGCAGACTTAGTAACTAGTTTGACAGTGTTGAGGGAATTATTTGTTTAACAGAATGATGGCATTCGGGAAAAAACTGTTCTGGTCACCAGTCTTTTGTTGAAGACAAATAACAAAAGTTCTCAAATTATAATATTTTATTTCTGTATAAATATCCTATTGCATAGGATGTATTGTTAATACATCCTATGCAATAGTGGGATGAGTAATATGCATCATCATACAGTTATGTTTTGTATACATTTTTATTGATAAAACCCCCCATTGTCTATATACCATTTGCCACTTCTCAATAACATCATTCAGAAATTCAGGGCATCACTTGTGTTTTGTAGCTCTCCAGAAGATGAGCTTTCTAAAGCTTGAAATAGTAATGTTAGGGATCAAACAGATTTATTTTTCCTTTAGGGCATTAAAATATAAAATCAGTAACTATATTAAAAATGCAGATCTAACGTGAGCTCTGGAGAATTATGCCCAGCAACTGAATGAAGCCTGAGAAAAAAATCCCAGCAGAATCTGCTTTTGCAGGATTCTACAATAATATTTGCTTTTGTCATTGCACACCGTGTGTATTGTGGTTATTTGTGGTTTAACATACGTAAATCCAACCACTTTGTGGCTTATTAAGCAAACTATGGTTTTAAAACAGATTAATTCAGTGTATCAATGCCAAATGCCTTACAGACCTAACACTCTTCTATTCTATGCTGAAAGGGGGGGAAATAGTTTTTCACAAGCTGCTCATTCAACCTTTAGCACTTCGGTCAAACTTCCATTTCCTGCATTGATTAAGTTAGTGAGAACTGGTGGAAATTGTAATTTAGGAACAAGTGAAATGTCATAGGTTCCTATTCTGCTCTTCACTAATTATATTATTGATCAAGGTTGGCTGCTTTTTGTTATGATTATTTCTAATTTAGTGTTTGCAGTTTATGTACAGTTTCCTTCTTCTCTATCACTCTAATGCACAGACTCCTAGTTTAGAAATTCAACATTTCTATAGATGGATCCTTTTGTGAACAAGCTGCCCTGTTAGTATACTCTGTATTTGGTAGCTAGGCAGGGGATACGAAAATGTTATTGTGAGACATTGGAACTAGCATTGCAGAGGTTTCTTCCTTTTAGCTGATAAAAATAAATCAGACAAGACCATTGGGTCATTATATGATTAACAAAAAAAAAAAAACCTAAGATAGAAGGATTATTGAGATAAGGAGAAAAAGATATAGAGTCCCACAAAAAGTGTCCAACAGCAGAAGAATACAGTCTACATAATTTATCTCTAGAAAAGAATTGAGAATCAGGATTAGGATGGGATAGAAATTTGCTCTGAGTAGTATCCAAGACTTCAAGTAACTCAAGGAAAGTAAATTGTACATCTTTATTTTATGTGATACATTACTTAAGATAGGTTGCATCTTCTATGGAATAAGAACAGGTTAAAAGAGCGCATATAAAAAAAAATCTTAGGTGCTAAAATTTTTTGGATGAATCTCTTAGAATGAGAGTTCCCTACATTCAGTAGAGAAACTTGTACTACTTAGTAATATCTCTATTTATTTATCCGTTTCTTCTACACCATTAAATTTTTAGGAACACAGCCAGCATTTCTAATATAAACTCAGAGTCATTTCTTTCTTTCTTTTTCATGATAAAACGTATATTTTATTATCCACATAGATTTTGAATTGGCAGATTGCTTGACTAGGAACCAAAGCAACATTGCCCCTTCAATTACTTCTTAAATTCTAAAGTCCTGTTAAAAATGAGCTACTGAACTATCATCTTACATACAAAAAAATAGATGCTATGAACATTGAGGTAATCTCCAACAGTACTGCTTACAATAATCCTAGAATCAGTGATCACTGGAGGTTTTCAAAAATATATTGGACAACAAGTACCAGGATCCTACTATCACATGTGGTGGACCTGTCCAACGGCAAAAAAATACTGGTCAAAGATAAAAGGGTGGTTAGAAGAGATGACAGCACAACAAATAGATCTAAAACCAGAACTATTCTTATTCAGTATACTGTCCGGGAAATACAATAAAAGAATCACATACTTAATGTTACAAGTAATAACAGCAGCTAGAATCACATATGCACAAAATTGGAAAAATGAAAGTATACCTATAGACAAAAAGGTAATAAAATATTAGATTGTGCTGAATTGGACACATTAACAATGAAACATAAAGATAAAGAGGAATCTGAGTATTACTCAACATGGGACTTATTGTACAAATAGCTAGATAACAGGTGCAGAGATTAGATATCGTATGTATACTGGCATTGCAAAACTGGAAATGCAATGAATAATAAAGGAAAATGTATAATAAAAGTATTTTTTTTTAAAATATACTAGACAACCATTTGACTCAGATGGTATAAGGCTCCTGCCTTGAGCACAGGGTTGGACTAGAAGATCTCTGAGATACCTTCTAACCCTATGATTCTATAATTCTAAGATTTTATGATGATCATGCAGATCAGCCAATTGCTTCTAATCTAAAACAGATACAGCTGGGAGGAAAAAATAGACCTGGAAAATGTTTTTGTGCGTATCTTAGAAATATGAAAGGAAAATAGAAATCCTAAAGGTCTTTTCAATGTGGATGTTATTTTTTTTTCCAAATGTCAATTGGCTATGTCAAGAAAAATAGATGTCTTCAATTATGAATAATCCTATTCTATTAGAGATACTACCTGTACTGTGTCAAAATAAACCTATGCAGTTAAATCAATTAAATACTGAAAACATGCACCTTTAACCTCTGAGGCACTTTACTAAACCTGTTTGTGCCTGTTTCAATCTGCCAGTGCAAAATTGGTCATGCTTACCAGAATATGGTTATGCTGTTTTTCTATTGGATTGAGCAACAAGCAACATACTTTATGCATTTAATCTGAGAATTCATCAGTTCTGAATTCTGTAGAAAAATGTTCTACAGAATTTGTACTCCAATAACAACTCTTACCACAACAAATACAATTTTTAAAGTACCACATCTCAAGAAATACTTAACATCTTTTTTTTTCCCAGATTTTTTTTTTTTTCAAACATAAACATTAAAAAAAAAAGTCTTTCAAGAACGAAGTCTTGGTCTGGTCACAAATAGGTAGACTGATTTTACAAATAGAAACAAATATTTTTAATATAAATTCAAACATCCTAATTTAAATCTTTCTATTGTATCACCATAAATCTTAATTTCATAGTAAACATTGCTCATTTCTATATTCAATTATAAATCAAAATTCCATACAGCTCTTTCTAAGTTTTTCTCCCTTGCTCCTTTTAAGATCAACATTAAAACACAAAAATGTTCTAATCTCTTAATCTATATATTTACCTTACAATTTTATCACCACAAATCTTAATTTCCAAATATATACAACTCAATGTTTATTTCAATTTATTAATCAAAATTTTTTCTATTCTTCTTAGTTTTTCTAGACCCATTTCATCCAATCTTTAAATCTTGAATTTTTACACAGACATCTCAACATTTTTCATTTCATTTTAATTATCATCCAACAATTTTTTTTCACCCCTTATTAATAATTGTTCTACAATGTATTATCCTCTGTACCTCCAACTGTTATTTTGCTGATTTCCAGCATAATTTATTTGGGCTGATTTTCAGCATTACTTATTTTGGCTGAGTTTTCAGCATATTCTCTTCCATTACTCCAATTTAGCTTCAATCTATTAATCCACTATTTCCAAATATACTCTTCCAGGGTGTTTCCCCATCTGTTTCTTGGTACTAGTCATTTCCACCATATGTTAAATTCAATCTCTTAAATTCAACTGTTACTTCAATCTGTGCACCTTATTGTATCATATATAATCATTAACAGTTAATCATAGTTATCCTTCAGCAGTTTGTTAACAAGTTAAAATGAAAACATGTTACATCAAATTATGCTTTTATAAAAATATCACTTTTAATCACCTTAACTTCCAACTTCTATTTTAGTTATCTTCTTTTGTTTTCTATCCTTATTACACCATAGGCACCTCTTGTTTTTATTTAAAACTCATTTACCCATTTAAACAGTTAGACATTTAAACATTGCCTTTTAATTTTATCTATTTTATTTCTTCATTTCCTTATCTGTCCATAAGTATTTCAATTCATAGTCAATAGTTCCATGCTTAAAATTCTGTATATCATTTTTAATTCTGTTATAAAGTCTGTTTCCTGTGAAGTCCATCACCTCTGCTTTTGTTCCTGTGCCAGTCCTTTTGCTCCTACGCCAATTAGTTAAAAATTTATTAGTTTTGTTGTATTTTTCCTGTCTTTGTAAAACCATCAGTAGATAGATTAGGAATCTCCAAAAATTCAAAAGTTCATAATTATTTTCAAAGTAATCCAAAGTAAATAGTGAGTCAAAATGGTTCTTTTTCAAGAGAGAGCAAAATTCTACAGTTGACACTTTCACTTAGTCACAAATTCAATTGCCATTTTGAAGCAATTATGTAGCTATCCATTTTATCTCTTTGTCTGGCTTTTAAAGGTGCCAAGTCCTTAATTATCGCTTTTCTCTTTTCCAAAATCTGTTTCAATTTAACAAAAGAAATTCAAATATCCAGTTCTAATTAGTTAATAATCAGTTCGTTCTAATCAATCAGTGCTGAAATAGATTTCTTAAAGCGTCTTTAACTCCTTTCATTACTTTGCAAAATCTTCAAGCCCCACAGATCTTCAGCCTCTAGTTAAAGCTGGGGGTCTTATTTATAAACATCATTACACAATTGTTGTTTCTTGCCTGGGTTGGTGGATCCTTCAAATGTGGTGTCCAAAACTGGATATAATATTCAAAGAGAAATCTGACCACTAAAATATAGTAGAACTTTATTCAGATGGTTTGGAAACTATTATGGATGTAGCCTAAATTGTATTTGCATTTTTGTGACTGCATCACTGCTGATTCATTTACTGATCATAATTAAGTACTATTTCAAGATACTTTTCACTATTACTGCCCAGCCAAGTATTCCATTCTATAACTGCTACTGATTTTCTAAGTGAAGAACTTTGCTACTGTTAAATTTCATTCAATTATTTTCAGCAACCTATTTCTCTAACTTATTTTTATTTCTATTTCTAGAGTGTTAACTGTTCTGCCAATTTTGTGTCATCTGAAGATCTGTTAAGCATTTATTTCAACTTATCATCCAAATCATTATTAAAAATGTTCAGTATGATTTTCCTGCCAGCTGTATATCTTCTTAATTGACATTATACCCAACTCATATGTAGCTAGTTTGCTCATCAGAATATTAAGGACTATTTCTCTCAAATGTTCTAATGAAATCAAGATATGTTATGGCTTTAGCATTCCCACAATCAATTAAAAAAGGCTATATGGTAGAGGACAGGAAGGCCTGGAAGAATGTTGCCAATGGGGTCGTGGTGGATCAGACACAACTTCACGACTAACAACAACAACAAATATGGTCAAATAAAGCAATAAGATTAGTCTGACATGAGTGATTCTTGACAAATACATCATGAATTTGAGAAATCACAGTATTTTCAATTGATTATAGAGCAATTAGTTTGATATGCTCTACTGTATTTCACAGTATCACTGCAGACAGACATATCTATATCTTGTGCTCTTCTCCCCATTTGTCCTCCATCAGCCACCTGACATTTTACCCATTTTTCCAAGTTAAAATTCATCAAGTTCTTTCAGAATTCTTTGCCAACTCATTCCTTTATCCAAGACTTGTCTATTCCTGTATATTTTTCTCTGCTGATTTCTTGTTCTGCCTTTTATTAATTTGCAGATATTCAGTAGTTAAGCTGTTTCTTCTGCTATCTTTTTTATACTTACTGCAATTGTTTGCACGGCATTTTATTGTCTCCCTTTTTAGGAGCTTCAGTGCATCCACTTCATTTCCCAGTATCTTCTCCTGCCATGGAAACCTATTTTTCATTCCTTTAGGTCTATTAAATCTGCTTCCTTGAAGTCCAATGTACACAAATCAACTACACACCATTTCAGTTTCTCTTAGTATTAAGAAAATTCATGACAAGTTGTACAGCCTAAAGAAAATGACTTTAGCTTGCTGTTATAAAGATATATTAAACAGGGCTTACCTGAAGGAGAAACAGAGCAACAACAGTAGTGCAATAAAACCCATGAAAATGGAGAACCCACATACAGGCCTTCCTTCAAGACTCAGTATGCTGGTCAGTATGCGTATAAATGACTTAGGTGAGGCACTGGAAAATAGAAGTATCAAATTTGTGGATGGAAAAAAGCTGCAGAATAGCAAAAATATTGTGGGACACAATCAGTATTCAGAAGGAAGCTGGTGTACTGGGTAGAAAGAAACTGAATGAATTTCAACAAGAGGAAAGATAAGGTCAATGACCTGGGTGGAAAAGGAAAAAAAAGCAAAGGCATACACATAGAATGGAAAACAACATTGGGCGGTACTGAATGTAACAAAGATTTGGATGTCTTGGTGAAGCTGCAGAGAAAAGCAAAAGTAGTAGCCCTAGATTGCATAAACAGGAATACAGGGTTGCGTTCAAGATTAATTACTTTTCCTTTTTTTAAAAAAAATATTCACACCACATTTAGGCTAAATTCTGAATATCATATTTTAGGAAAGACTTTGATAATGTGGAGCATATCCAGAGGAAATGATGTGGAGCATATCCAGAGGAAATGATGTGGAGCATATCCAGAGGAAATGATAAGGAACCTGCAAGAATGGTTTGAGGAGCAAGGTGGTAGACTATGGGTAGACATGGTAGGCGTCTTCCAGTATCTAAGGAGCTGCAGTGTGAAAGATGGCACACAATAATTAATTTCCTATATAATAACTAGTTTCCTAATTCTGTTCAACAAGGGAACAAAATGGGTTGGGTGGGAGTAGGGCAGTGGTGAGTTGCCCCCGGTTCGCACTGGTTCTATAGAACTGGTAATAAAACTGGCGGGAGGCTCCGCCCACTGACCCTGACGTCAACAAAATGCTTCTGTGCATGCGCAGAAGAGCACGTGAACGGCCCCATTGCGAACCGTTAGTAAAGGTAAGTAGAACCCATCCCTGGGGTAGGGGTGACCTCTCCTCTATTAAAAGGTTTAAACAGAAGTTAGATGGCTATCTGTTGGGGTGCTATAGTTGTAGGCTCCTCATTGGGCAGAGGATTAAACTATATCTAGTAGTGAATTCCAACTTTTAGCACTCTGAGTTGATGGGAAAAAAAATAGACTGGTTTTATTTAGAAAGATGATAGTACATAAGGCAGATCTGTCATCACCTCCAGTCAACCCCCCCCCCAAAAAAAGTACAGCACTGTGTATAACAGCACTCCTACTATTTGCTGTTAAGGAAACAACAATATAAGTTTATTCCCACCGAAGACATAGAACTTCAAGAAATATTTGCAGAATAACATATCAAGTAAGAAACATTTATTGCATGGCATGTGTACACACCTGTGCTTTCATACACTTTTCAGGAATACATTGAAATGTTGGCAAATACATTTAATCTTGCCTATTTTGTAATACTAATTCTATAGTTCTGAATCAGAGAATTCAAGCTTCTTGTGTTGGGGAAAAATATTTTTAAAAAACAAAAATTACTCTATTTAGCAGGTAATTTACTCATTTTAGGTTCCAGAAGAAAATACCTTAAGAATATTGTGCCCTCTAGTGGTACTTTATCTTAAGGATTTTAAAAAAGCACTTGGTCAGTATGGAAACAAGCTGCACCACATCAGGTACAAATCCTGGAGACAGACAAAAAGAGAATACAAAGTTTGTATCTGTCATAGAATTCTGTGCAAATGTCAGTGAACATGAAATTGGTAGAAAATTTCATTAGTGATACACAGATACCATAATTCATAAATTTTGTAAATCAACATATATGGGTAGTTTTGTGATACTTCACAAAATACGGTATGTAATTGCTTAATTGCATAAACTTTAAACTTGCCTCTAAACTTTCATAATCACTTGTCTCCCATTCAGTTTTACATCCAAAGAGCTTAAACTAAATTCTACTTTTGGGTTTCTTTAGTACTGTTCGCTGAATGCCTCTAGAAGAAAATGATAAATAACAAAACTATTGTCTATCAACTCTATTCATTACATTGACATTCTATTTTAAAGTTCCATCCTTCAAGACTTGCTTTTCAGGTAAGAAATCCTGAGTACACGTTAACACTATTTCTTTTCCATTCAATTTTCTTCTTTATGTCTATAATCTGCTCTCCGTAATGATTCTTTAGAGCATAGTCTTTGGCTTCTTACGTTTCTCTTTTACGCTTATTCTCTGTGGCACTACAGAAGATTTCTTAACATTCATTTCCACTTTTCGCATTCTTGATCAGAATGCAGAAGTGAACATGCAATTTCATTGTGCGACTAGTAGAAGGCAGTTCATATAATAAAAAGCAACTTTATAGCAGTTATCTTTTCTGCCCAAAAGCATAAGGCCAGTGATTCCAAGGAGGATGCTTTTGATAATCTTTTGCACATATTTTCCTCCTGTTCTCTCATTCAGAAGAAACTTAAAAAGGAAATATGGACAGCACATAGGAAAAGTTCACAATTTAATAAGGACTTTGCCAAAGCATTTGTTGGTTGAAAAAACAATTTTGCATCGTCTAATAGCTTAATCAGCAATAACAATAGAGGTGATGTTTTTTTCTTAATGTGCTGCATAATTCTTTCCCTGAAATGTGAAACATTTTAAAAGAAATTTAATTGCTTAATCACTCTGACTGAATAAGTTTCATTATTATATATACCAAGGTACTAAAAACAGGATTATTATCCTGTTAATATCCAATAGTAATAAAACCCCTTTTTGAATGCAGTAATCAAAATACAAGTTTTCTTTGTATGCCTCATTGTTTCCCTGTGCTAAAGGCAAGCGCAGATATCAGGGTTTTCCAAAGAGTGCTGGACTGTAGCTTTCGCTCACTCTTCTGACTTCATGATTCAGCTAAAGCCATTCCTTCTACAAATGAAGGTTAACATTAGATACCTTAAAAGCAGCAACTGAGGTTTGGCAACCGAATTACAAATTAAGAAATAAATTCATGAAGATATAGACAGTTTTATTCTTTTTGCCATAATGTTATGCATCTGAATTAAGGGCTAATTTGTTTTCCTTAAAACTATGGCTATCAAATATTCATTCCTTAATACTATTATAATTATATTATTTGTTGCAGAGCATAATAGCAGCTGAGTTTGCCTTTTAGATTATAGGAGCGACCAGAATAATAAAAAGAAGAAAAATTTACTGCCCAGAACATTTACAAATTTAATAGAAGAATTGGATTTAGTAGACATTTGGAGATTCTATAATGTAGAAGAGAAAAAATATACATATATTCTAATCCCCATAAATCTTGGTCCCGAATAGATATGGTATGGATTACTAAAACACTGATACAGGAAATAGAAACAGCGGAAATAGTTTTAAACGATTGGGCAGACCATAACCCAGTAGTGTTGGAATGGAAAGGGCAATGAAGAAATAGAAGTAGGTGGATGACGAACATACAGATACTGAAAGAAAAAGAATATATTGAAAAAAATGGAAAAAGAATTAAAGTGGTTTTTTAAGGATAATAATAAACATTAGACATCCCCCCAGAATTTATGGGATATTATGAAAGCTTTTGTTAGAGGATTGACAATAGCATATAATGCCAAAAGAAAAAAGGAGAAGGAAAAAGAATATAATAAAATACAAGAAGAGATTAAAAACTGGGAAGGAAAATTACATGATAGATCTGGAGATGAGCAGATAAGAGGTAACTGGATGGCAGCCAAACATAAATTGAACTTATTAGAACAAGAAAAATATGTTAATGCATTGAAATTTATAAAGCAAAACCACTTTGAACGCGCGAATAAGCCAGGGAGATGGTTGGCCTATAGACTAAGGAAAGAGAGAGAGAAAAAAATAATTCATCAATTACAAGACAGAGAAGGTAAGTTACAACAGAGATTAGAAAAGAAAAAAGAAATAGCAACCCAATTTTTCCAAGAATTATATAAGCAAGACGAGGTAGCAGTAGAAGAAATAACTCAATACTTAAACGAGGAGGGTATACTGATAATAACAGAAGAAGAGATATTAAATAGAGATATTACAATAGAAGAATTAAAGGAAACAATTAGGAAACAGAAAAACAATAAAACCCCAGGGACAGATGGGCTACCAACTGAATTTTACAAAGGATTAGGAGAATTGTTAAATTGGATTCTGTTGGAAATTTATAATGAGGCATTAAAAGAGGCAAGGCTACTGGACTCGTGGAGGGAAGCATATATCTCGCTAATCCCGAAAGAAGGAGCAGATGTAACGCAAATAAAAAACTACAGACCGATCTCCTTATTAAATTCTGACTATAAAATCTTCATGAACATTATGGCAAATAGAGTAAAAAAAATACTGAATTGCAGAATATATAGACCAAAACGGACAAGCAACAAGACAAATAAAAAACAACATAAGAACTGTAATCAACGTAATTGAATATTATGAGGTGCATCCAGAGAAACAAGCAGCTCTGATATTTCTGGATGCACAAAAAGCTTTCGATCGGGTTAATTGGCGATTTATGATACAACAAATAAAAAATATGAAATTCGGGGAGAAATTTGAAAAAATGATAGCGAGCATATTAGTTGAAGGAGATCTTACAAACGCTTTTGAAATAAATAGAGGAGTTTGGCAAGGATGTCCACTTTCACCATTACTTTTTATTTTAACATTGGAAAATTTGCTCATAAAAATTAGATCAAATAAACAGATAAAAGGACTAAAGGTAAAAGGAGAAGAATACAAGGTCCAAGCATTTGCGGACGACCTTGTATTCTTCATAGAGGACCCATTAGAAACAGAATTAAAACTAATAAAGGAGATAGAGAAATTCGGCAAAGTAGCAGATTTAAAAATTAAAGAAAAGACTAAAATCCTAATTAAAAATTTAACAGATAAACCAATAGGAGAATTAGAAAATCAATCAGGACTACAGACAGTTAAAAAGATGAAATATTTAGGCATTAATTTGACAGTTAGAAATGTTGCTATAAAGGATAACAATTACGGAATCTTAGTACAAGAAGTTAAAAAAGACTTAGAAAAATTAATTAAAATTATCACTTTTAGGAAGAATTGTGGCGATAAAAATGAACGCGTTGCCGAGACTCCTCTATTTGTTTCAAACCATTCAGTAAAATTAGAGAAGGATTTTTTTACAAACTTGAATAAAATAACTTCAAAATTTGTATGGGAGGGGAAAAAGCCAAGGATAAAATTAAGTATTCTACAGGACGATAAAACTAGAGGAGGATTTGGATAACCAGCGTGGGAAAAATATTACAAAGCGACGAGTTTAACATGGTTCAGAGAATGGATTAGTTTGGAAAACCAAATATTATTAAAATTAGAAGGGTATGATATACTGAAGGGGTGGCACGCGTACATATGGAAAACTGGAAATAAAACATATAAACATTTTAAAAATCATATAATAAGAGGTTCATTAATTGGCACTTGGAAAGAAATTAAAAACAAACACTACATGAAAATTCCTAGTTGGATATCCACAATGGAGGCGACAATGCACCCCAAGACATTGACAGTACAGAAAATAATAAGACATAAGGAAATATTAGACTCCCGGGGAATATTAAAAACTCGACAAGACCTTAGAGATCAAGGTATTGAGATGGACTGATGGCCTTATTTGCAAGTACAAAGAAGGTATAAAAAGACCAAGAGGAAGAAGGTATTGAATTAAACCCCAACCGATTAGATAAATTATTTGAATGTAAAGAAGAAAAATTAATTTCAAAAATTTATAAATATTTATTAGAATTCGATTTGGCAGAAGATATAGTAAAAGAACAAATGATAGCTTGGGCGAGAAATATTGGAAATAATATACAGTTGGAAGATTGGCAATGGGTGTGGGAAACCAACCAGAGTATGACAAGGTCTGTAGTTTACAAAGAAAATCAGTACAAAATGTGGTACAGATGGTACTTGACCCAATCGAGATTGGCAAAGATGTATCCCAACCTCAGCCCGATTTTCTGGAAATGTAAACAGGTACATGGAACTTTCTTCCACGTCTGGTGGCTTTGTCCAAAAACAAAAAAATATTGGGAAAAAATAAAAATTTGGTTGATGGAAATAATGGCAGAAGAAATTGAATTTAAGCCAGAAATCTTTTTATTGGGTATGATTAGAGAAAATATCAGGAAAGAAATAAAATATTTAATATTGCATATAATTACGGCAGCCAGGCTGGTATTCGCTCAGCTTTGGAAAACGGACCAAATTACAACAGAACAATTAGATATTCAAAAAATTTATAATTGTGTTGAAATGGACAGGTTAACACTCTAATTAAAGGATAAGGTAGACTCGAAATATTATATGGTATGGAACAAATGATATGAATGGATAAATCAAAAACAAAGTTTGCAAGATAACAAAATTAACAACTAGACACCATCAATAACATATAGGTATATATACCTATATGAAAAGGAGGCGTGGCTGACTGATGAAGGCAACTAAGCCAGAAATAGATCTATCTCAGTCTCTCCCAAATCTCCAAACAGACAGCAAGATGCTGCTTTGATGTCTGAGAAAGCCTAGAAACTAGTGAATGAGATTTCATTGAACTATGGCTGTGAAACATCTTGATTTACATAGGAAAAGCCTGGCATAAAGAATGATGCACATAAAAACCTATGAAAATAAAATTATATATACATATATATGTGTGTGTATGTGTGTGTGTGTGTGTGTGTGTGTGTGTGTGTCTGGTTGACGAAACCTAAAGAGGTGGAAAGAGATCTATTCCAGTCTCCCTCATAAATTCAAACAGATAGCAAAATGGCTGTTGTAATGTTTAGAAAGGCCTAAAAGCTGGTGAATTGAGATTTCACTGAAAATTAGGCTATGAAACATCTTGATATATGTAGGAAAATCCCTGATATAAAGAAAGATACACATAAAGACCTACGAAAATAAAATTACACACACACACACACACACACACACACACACACACACATATACATATACATTTATCTATCTATCTATCTATCTATCTATCTATCTATCTATCTATCTATCTATCTATCTATCTATATAAAATTTGGTATTGTTACATTACATGTATTTTCTACCTTTCTTTTTTCTCTTTTTTCTTTCTTTTGTGTTTCTTATTTTTTCTCTTTCTCTTCTACTCTTACTGTTCTTTTATCTTTCTTTATTTCATATTTTATAATGTATGTAGTTAATGCGATATTTTATCTTTTTATACTTAATATTGTTTGAAAAAAAAGAAGTATGTCTTAATTTCTTTTTTTAAGCAAAATGGAGGAAAAAATAATTTAGGAACAGCACTTCAGAGATTCAAAGAACCTCTACAGTAATAATTATTAATTGTCATGAGAAGATTTTAAAATCAGTTACTTATTTAATTTTTTAAAAGTGGAAGATGGAAGTACGTGCTGAGATTGAATCATCTCAGTCTTTCAACTGATCAGGAAACTCATCAGTGTGACTTGGTGGCACAATGCAAAAATAATACAAAAAACAGGCCTTTCAACATTGTTCCAACTCACTGGACTGCTAAAATTAATTTCTAACTCACTGGCAATTTTTTGGAACAAACCCTTCAAGTTCCAAAATAAATAATTCTGAAAGCTGTGCTATACAATAAAAACAAATGATGTATCCAAATAGGCCACAAATAGAATGTATTGAACCAGATCTAAAGGTCCTTAGAAGAACGCTGAAATTGAAAATAAATATTATAACTCCAGAACTGGGGGAAAAAAATCTAAGTTATAACCAAAACCTGGATATGGTTATCATGGCTTGAGTTATATTTTACTGATTTTTGGCTTGATTTAAGTAATGTTTTCTTTTTCTTTCTTTTGATATAAGTCAATATATTTTTTAATATATTAATATTTAGATACTAATACAGTATTGAAAGAATGCCAGTAGGCAGAAATGTAAGTATTTATAAGGCATTAAATATTTCTTCAAAAACATGTAAAAATTAGAAAATAGGTAACCAAAAGAGATTACAAATAAAAATATATACTAAGGAACAGACAGGACAGCCAGTATTGCAAAAGGAATATAAAATTTAAGTACAAGAAAAATCAATAAAAACCTACATATATAAGCTAAAAAGAAGAACAATCATTTTTAACAATCCAAAGAAATACTAATAAAACTTAACTAATTGTCTTTCCAGCTCCAGTTCATCATTATTTCACCCACCAAAGAAAACTAGAGCTAGTATGTTCCCTGATGAATTTGTTGTACCACACCCAGTTGGGAAGGGCTGATGGTTTTCATGAAAGCCTTGATGTCATGGGTCCACCTACAGTACACAACAGTCTCAGCCCAACAAACATAATTTTCCCGAGTTCCTCTTACTAAGGCAGGTAGGCTGGTGGCGCTTTCTCTACTCTTGTTGTAAGTACCCCTCTGGTTGCACTCAAAAGCAGCATTGTAGAACGGTAGGACAATAGGAGTTGGTGGGGATTGCTTGAAGAGATAAAAGCACAATAGAACATTACAAGTTCACTTCTGCCCTGCAGATTCGGTTTATTACACAGAATCACAGTTTGTTTATTACATATGTTTCCTTGCTAGATCCAGTTTGTGGAGTTTAAAGACCAAATATTATTCTAAAAATAATCTGTCTAAAAAGTGGAACTCTTTGGAGCAGATTCGTGTTGACAGCACAGTCAACGTTTACTTAATTAAGTTAGTCTGATTTTCTATCTCTATACTTTCCAGATGCTAATTTGGTGGCCACTAGAACACAGGCTTTTTCCCAAGAGGCCCCTATTCTATGAAACATCCTCCCTTCAGAGAGTAGAATAACTCTAACTCTGTTGGTGTCTTTTGTAAGGCCCTAAAAACCTGACTATGTTGCTGTGCTGTGCTGTTGAATGTATCAAGGGCCCGTTTCCTGGCTGTAATGCTTACTAGCAAGTATCTCAGCTGTTATGTATATTTACTTTGGATGTTTTTGTTGTTTCTGATTGTTTTAAAATGATTTAGTGTCTTAATTGTTATATATTGTTTGAACTACCGATACAAACTGCTCAGTCATTGACTGAGATGGGCAGCTATAGAAATTGAACGAACAAACGAATTAATGAATGAATGTAAATGTATACAAATAACCACAGACTGGAAGAAAAATTCTGGTGTTAAGGAAGAGAAACAGCACGATAGTAGATATTTTCTGAAACAGGAGCATAGCATGAAGGATATTTCTTTTTAAAATTTTGGAAAGAGAGACAATATTATATTTTAGAAAAAAGTAACATTTTGTTTACTGCCCAGAGTTATGCGTATCTTGATCGGCGACCAAATACATTTGTTAAATAAATAAATAAATACATTTCTTTAGTCTACTTCTATTTCTTTTCTGACTTTTTCAAGTCTTGTTCCTTTCTTTAGAATGTTCCATCTTTGGGTATGGTTTTTTCCTCGTTGGAAAAGCTTTTCAGTCAAGTGTTAATTTTTTCACACCCTTAATTTTTCAGAAATAGTTGATTAATAGAACTTTAAATATTAGTCTTCTTCAAACCTCAGGTTTGCCTAAAAGAGGCATTAAAAAATCACTGTTCAAGTCTGAAAAGGTTGGCCTAATTTTAAATATCTGCATAATGGGAAATTAAATGCAAACCACCGAAGCATTCAATCCGTCTTTTTTTGAATTTGATTTTCAACATTATGCAAATTATACACAAAAATAAAATGTCAGTACACTTTACATTTAAAAAAATGCTCAAAATGATATTTGGGAGATTAATGCTGTTATAAATTGCAGTCAGATTAACATATTGCAAAATGTCCACAAATATAGTGTTCTACTTATAGGCATGTGATGTTTTCACAGAAAGGATTTTCTTTTTATTTTCTTGAACATGCAATTATTTCTACTAGTGTTTTGCAGAGTCTTAGTTTATATTAGAGCCCGTGCAAAGAATAATAACTGAATACTGAATTTGGGTGGGATGGGGAAGAAGAGAACACCTATTCTTAACATTAATAGAACACTAGGGCCATTCTTCACTGTGTTTTAAATTGGTAACTTTATTGCAGCCTGTGGCCAGAATATATAAAATTCTACCTAACATGCCAATTAAAATAAGTTAAAAGAGTTAGAGGGGAAAAGGGCAGAGGAGAGGAGAGGAGAAGAGAGGAGAGGAAAGGAAAGGAAAGGAAAGGAAAGGAAAGGAAAGGAAAGGAAAGGAAAGGAAAGGAAAGGAAAGGAAAAATAGCCCTGTTAGATGGGTTTGGCTCAAAGAGAGTAAGTAACTGGTTCAAAGTCACCACAATTCACAATCTCCTGGATTCTAGCTTGGTGTCTTAACCACTGGACCAAACTGTTTCTCTGCGATTGGAACCCTGGGATATGCCAAGACTCCACTGTGATATCACTATTTCCCCACTGCATATGTTGTTTATAAGGGGAATAAAATATGTGATCATGCTTTCCTTCTCATAGCATTGATGGAACCTCTGCACTGATTATTTGCAGGGAAAATAATTATGATCACATGCAAATCCCATCAATACTGTTTTTGTTTGGGGTTTTTTCCCCACATGTGAGGTTTAAAACCAGTTCATGTTTCTGTTGGTTGTTAATGCTCGTGTAAAATCATTGTGACTAAGATTTACATTAAAATGGTTATTTTTTCTTACTTCTCTCTATGTCATTATACTATTATTATTTTCAGCCCTCTCTCTATGTCAGGCATTTACATAAATACCATCTCATAGATGCCTCGAAGCAATTTAAGGCTCCATTACAAACCAGCTTTTAAGATAACAGCTCCTCTATCCATTTCTCTATTGTGTATTCAGCAAATCAAATAACAAGTCATATTTCATGATCCATCAGCACTATTTTGGACTACACTAACCAGGCTAGGCCACCTGATCCACCACCTCACTGCAATTTAGTATTCCTTTTGACAGATAACATGGAATATAATTCATTTTGAAATAAGGCAAACTTTTCAGAAAAGTACTACAAAATATGTTGGTTGAATGTCTATAAATGTAAAGATTTATAAATTATAGGTATGTATGCTTCATATTTTTAATACATTGGCTAAAGATGATTCAAAACATGTTTAAAAGAATAATAACAAAATGTGGCCTATTTTATCAGGCATGAGGTAATGGTGTTAACCCAGAATCTAGTAATTATGAGATGATTACAAATGTAGTCTTATCTTCCCCTACAATTTCCCCCCTTAAAATCAGTAAAACAATAAAAGTAGCAGCATTGAATATATTTAATTTTTCAGTTTGTCCTATTCAAATACTTGTGCTACTTTCCCACATGTATAGATTCAGAGGAAAGCAGCAATTGACTTTGTCTGAAGCCTCTTCTCCATGAAACCATTGATAATAAATTATAATTTTATAGCACTGGCATTCATTATATATTTAAGATGGTTGTACAAATCTACATAATTGGATTAGCAATATTTTGACTTCGGTACCTGGAAAATAATGAGACATTTGCCATATCATTAAGAATTATGGGCAGAGGAGAAACACAATGAACTCACTTTAGTTTTTGTATTTTTTTAATATCTTTTTTTCAAGGATTTCAACCTAAGCTTATCTTCATGGAGCAGCTCATTGGGACTAAATGGAACTTTTGTCTTCAAAGAATGTTATGTAACATTTATTATTCATATCAGATTCTCTGTAGACATATTGTGCCATGGAAACATAAATTCTGCTTGTAAAATAAATTATATATGTTGTGTCCCTTCCCTGCTGTACTGTTCTTTCTGACAAAATATACTTGATTATTTTTGAATACAGCATCCATTAATATAATATTAGTGGGGTTTATTTATTTTTTTATAAATGCAGTCACTCCTCAATCCAGATCAAGTGTAGGTGGTTTACAAATTGTACATAAAGTATCAATAATTTACATGGCTCCTGCTTTGCCCATCTTTAGGCACTCTTGAAAAACCTGAATTTTTGAGTTGACTTTGAGTTGGATGGATGGGCTGGTTGTAGGAATTCTGAGCGACATGGATGGGAGAATTTTTGCTCCCTAAATGGATGTTATTTTATTGTTGATTTGTATTATATTATTGTTTCCATTTTGTAAAGCCATTCAAATCAATCAATCATAATACAAAAGTTATTAAGGCAATCAATTAATGTGTATAAAAATTGAGGTATATGTTATGCAGGATAGAATATAGAAGAGGAGACATTGTACAAGTCCAGGGATCAGTCATGGCTGAAACTGAAATACAGGTAGAGCAGAGCAAGGATATGCAGGCAAGCAAATTCTCTACTATTTGCTTTCCAGTGCTGGAATCTGAATGGAACCTGGGGAAGTATATTTCTCATTTCAAAGAAAGAGATGCACAATCTGTATCACAGTGCACAAAACAATGCTTATAAAACTGGTGAATAACTGATTAACTTGGCAATCATCCCTTGCCTGTAATATAAGTGGAGTAAATGCCTGTAATGCCGGTCAAGTCAATCATTCAGACTATAATTTTGCTAGAAAAAAGCAACAAAAGAAAATTCTGTCATGAAAAATTAGTATTCTTAATTCAAAAGACCTATTTTAAGTAGCAAGAATAGTCATGGTGCGCTGCAGAATGCAAATATTCCTCAAGTCTCATTGTTGACACAGCAAATGCATGTAATGATATAGATGGACCTTTCCCCCTCTGTACTTCTAATTCCTATTACTGATGCATGTTAATTAATTGTCCTTGTACTGCTTCCACTGTATTTATTCTTATAGTGAAAGGTTTTGATACAAAGTTTTGCGAAGGAAAATTTGGGCACATCAATTTTTTGGGGATTGCCTTTTAATGACCCCTTAATCCCTTACCAGAGTCAAGTTGGGGCAACTGAATGGAGCTTAGTGTTTACTTGCTGAATGTCCTTCCTGTCGCCAATGCAGAGTTCGCAGCAGATAATTACTCATTGTGCTCAGAGAGATAAATATCTGCCGCTACTTAGGATTGAACTCACGGACTCCTGATTGTGAGGCGAGAGCTCTATCTCTAGGCCACTGCACCATTCTTGGGCACATCACATTGTTTAGAGTTTATTTTAATACTCACATGGACCATTGCTGCTGACAGAGTAGCTCGCCAGAGGTTCCTTGAGCAAATCCTTGCAAAAATATGAAGGGTGAAACAGAGCATCATCATCATTACAGTTTGCATTTTATGCTTGCACAGTATACCACACTGGCTCCAGTTCCTTATCATTCAGCCCATTAGCCTAGGCCAGTGATGGCTAACCTTTTTGCCATCACATGCCAGGAGGGGGGGGATCACGCGTGCATGCCCACACCCATAATTCTATGTGCCCTGCCCCCGCACATGCAACACCCCCGCTCCCCCTGCGTCTGGCATGCGATGGCCCTGTAGGCCCTCGCCTCACCTGGCTCCAGGGCCTCTCTAGGAGTCTGGGGAGGATGAAAACAGCCTTCCCCCTCCCCCCCGGAAGTTCTCTGCAGGCCACTGGAAGTTGTCAAATGGTCTGTTTTCCGCCTCCGGCGGAAGGGAAAGGCCATTTTTGCCCTCCCCAGACTCCTAGAGAGGCCCTGGAGCCAAACAAGAAAGAAAAATGGGCCTCTCCCCCCCACCCCCGCAGGCCCTCCAGAGGCAGGAAAACAGCCTTCCCCACTTCTGGTATGCCCAGAAGACCTGAAAATTACCTTATGTGCCCACTGATATGGCTACGCATGCCACCTGTAGTACCCGTGCCATAGGTTCACCATCACGGACCTAGACCTATTCCTATTTCTTGTTCATTATTTTTATTCTCTCTTTTCTTTTTCAAGGGAATTAAGGGATAGGCTAGATGGATCTCTCAACTATCCTACAAAATAGATTAGGTTTTAGAGATTAGCCTGTGCAGGGGTTGAAGTAAAGAAGGCTTTGCTACATAGCTGTCAGCAGAGGGGTATAGGAGGGCAAAGGACAAAGTGTGAATTGCAACACTTCACTCCTTATGCCACAGCTCTGTACATTTTATATACATTTTTTTATGATGTGGATTTGAAAATTAAAGTTTTCTAGTTTGAGAACCTACTCACTCCCCAGTCAAAGTATAATTTTTTTCTTTTGTGTAACTTACTGATGTTTACAGCTAGTTGGCAATGCTTACAAAGCATTCTTATTGAATGCTTTCTGTTTTCTGTCATTTTTAGAGGCTAGCATTTTTAAAAATTTATGATTTTAATAAAAATTGTTCCCAAGTGTATTTATCAGTGAAACCTTTGTTTGTATATATATAACAAATGAAATCCTTTTTCTTGAGAGTAATTATTGAGCATCATAATTTTATCTCTTATATAAACATACAACTCTCTTATTTACCACTGTATATTTAATATTTTTCCATATTTATATGCTCCTTTTAAACATTGGAGTCTTCCATTATTCTTGAACTACGGTTGCTCTACATTTCACATAACTGAAGCATCCAACAACTTGATGTTATAATGTCAGTCAAAATATAATCAGGTGGCAGAATGTGTTAACTATGAGAGGTATCATTAAACCAATGGCCTTGCTTTAATTCATGTAAAGCTACTTGTTTATTTAATTCATTTCTATGGCTGCTTGTCTCAAGCTGGTAACTTTGAGTGGCTTACACTTTTAAATCCATAAATGTCTAAACCCAATAAAAACAGTACAAAAATAGATATTTACAGCAGCCGAAGTCATTATCCAATTTAATAGTAAAACCAAGAGATGGGGCCATGAACA
Source organism: Masticophis lateralis (assembly GCA_030761175.1). NCBI lineage: Eukaryota > Metazoa > Chordata > Lepidosauria > Squamata > Colubridae > Masticophis > Masticophis lateralis. The sequence continues at coordinate 119,397,020 of JAUDYJ010000001.1, forward strand.
TATTTGAAGCCCCAGGCCCAGACACATCGCCAATGTTTTAGAGCCTTACATTTTAAAGCCAGCAGGGTTGCGGCCATTGTAATCTCCATAGGGAGAATATTCCAAAGGGCAGGGGCTACAGCTGAGAAGGCCTGTCTTCTGGTCCCTGCCAGCTGTCACTCTTTGGCTGATGGAATCTTCATAATGCACAATCTGATGGTCAGGAATGGGCAGGTAGAAACTATTGGGAAAAGACAATCACTCAGTTAACCTGATTCCAAAACATGCAGGGCTTTACAGAGGGCATCTTGAACTGCACCCAGAAACATACCAATAGTCAATGCAGCTTATGTAATAGTGCTCTTATATATGCCATGTATCTGACACTATTCACCATGCATGCAGCCACATTCTCCCCCAAGTGAAGCTTCTGCATGCTTTTAAAGAGCAGCACCATGTAGAGCATATTGCAATAATCTTCTCTATAGTTTCCTCCAACCAGCACTGCAGAGAACACTCCACTGCACTGCTGTCAATCAAGGTACATGTTTTTCTGGGGAGTGGGGATTTTTGTGAGTGGCACAATAATTACCACACCTGGCTTTGCAAATGTTCTTCCAAAATATTATTTTGCTTTTTATTTGATTTTTTGCCAATGGCAGCTTTGTACCTGCCATACCATTCCCTCCTTCCTTGGTTTGCCCCAGGGAATGTGAGCTGTAGAAGGGCTTTTCACGCAAGCACCTACCTTGTTCCATAACAAGAGCTTAAACACAACATGCATCAGTCTCATTCTCTCTGATTGTTCTAAGGGGGGGAGGGGGGAGGGAGGGAGGGCGAGAGGAGGGAGTGAAATCAACATCAGAAATCAAAACAGCAGTTTAGAAATACTGAACTATTTTTGTCTTCAGTGCCTTCGTCTGGAATAAATAAGACAGAGCAATCTGGCTAAAGATATCAGAGAATAAATTTCACTGAACACCATGGCATTTACTGTAGAGTAAACATGCACAAGAATATGAATTTGTTCATTAACCAATCAATTAAACTTGCCTAGATTTGCATAGCGGTAAAAATATACTACATCGAATGGAAAAAGTATCTTGTCATTTGCTTTGTGTCGATAGACACATTCATTAGATAACGCTGCCATTGTGATTTTTCATCAGCAGTTGTGTTACTGTTGGTTGGAGCCAAGGATGAATGAGCAATACAGTTTTAGCAGGGATACTTTTCTGTGAATTACTGCACAATAACTAGCAGGAGATACTGTAAGACATACATGGCAAGACCTTGTGCAATACTTTATGCCCAATATTGTATAAAATCTTGTGGAAGCAAAAGCACATATCTACATTTCATGTTTTTTCGTTAGAAAAATGTCTTCATTAGAAAAAGATCTAGTAATTACTGAATTACTAGATAAATCTGAGATAAGCTTTAAATACATCAACAATGTTCTAAAATGATCAGTGCACCTGATTAGAAGCATTTCCAACCTTAAAAAAAATATGTAGGACTACCTGGCATAGGGCATGGTTACTTGAGGAACCACCTGTCTTCCACATCTGCCTGGCTGGTTTGATCTGGCAGGATTGGTACACTCTGGGATCCCTTGATTAAACATGTATCATATCTCATATATCAGAACCCTGGAAATGCACCTTTTCTGTAGCAGTGATACAGAGTGCTAGGGTGACCTCTGGGAAGGATGGGCAAGCCAGAAAGAGCCACAGGCAGGTGGGGAGTGCTATGGGCTGACATTTGCTATGGAGGGCAGGCGGCGGGGGGGGACGACCACAACACAGAGAACAAAATCTGTGGAATCATGTGTCCCTAATGGGGGTCCTGGGAAGAAAAATACAGTAACAGCAACTTAAGGAAAGAACCTGTAACCTTTCCTGCCACTTTCCCCATGAACTTTGCTTGTGGGAAGCTGGCAAGGAAGATCATCAATGCTGATGACATGAGTTACTACGATATTGTAATCACAAGCTGGGTGCCCAAGTGCCCAGATTGCAACTGCATGACCACATGAAAACTATAACATCATCATCTTTTTCAGACTGATCATTATCCCTTCCCCCCTTCATTGCCATTGTAATTTTGAACGGTTGCTGAACAAGTGGTTGTTAAGTCGAGGAATACCTGTTTCTCTTCAGAACCAGAATAAACATAAAGGCCTCTTTTCTGAAGTGGGACATATCAGCTGATTTCTTGGGGTGGGGGGAGGTAGAATTATTTTCTTAGCATCATGATGTTAGCTTTTACAAACCTGTTTCAATCACAGTGGTGATTGTCACACATACGTGTAAATTGACATCTTGCATGAACTTTTTACAATTCTTCATATGTTCAAGTGGGAATTGAGCTAGAGGTTACTGATAATATGAATTCAGCCAGGGCTGAAATCCACTTACCGTATTTTTCGGAGTATAAGATGCACCTACTTTTTTTGATGAGGAAAACAAGAAAAAGAAATCTGCCTCTGTCTCCCAGCAATTTTGCCTCATTGCAGCAAACAGCAAACATCCTGTTTTACTATCATTTTCGTTTTCAGCATAGCTTGATTAGCACAAGAAAAAAAAATCTGCTCCAGCAATTTACCTCCTTGCAGCAAGCAGCAGAGGCCAGGCAAAACAGCTGAGAGCAAAACAGCTGAGAGTCGGGAGGCCGATCTAATCAACTTGTGCTAATTAGGTAGTGCTGAAGCTGAAAGGAGCTGTTTCTTTTTGCTGCTTGCTGCAAGGATGTAAACTGCTGGGAGGCAGAAGCCAGTGGGTGGGCAGGGCTACATTCGGTGTATAAGACGCACCTAAATTTTCACCCTCTTTTAGGGGGGAAAAAGGTGTGTCTTATACTCCGAAAAATACAGTATCTTCACTACCAGTTTGCAAATGGGAGAGCCCTCGCGCATGCACAATCTTTGCTCACATGCAACACCTCTGTGCATGCGCAGGACCTTCTGTGCATGCACAGAGTGTCAAAAATGGGACATGATGACATCTGGGAGGGTGGGCAGGGCCTCCTGCCGCCGGCGCTACTGGTTCACCCAAGCCGGATAGGACCAGCTGCATTTCCCCACTGAATTCAGTTTTATATAGGATATTTTACTACATCCAGTTCAGCTGGTGTTATATTGTGTGTGGTCTGAATTGTATTGTTGAAAGGTATAATATCATTTTGGGAAATCTTCAAATATCATTTCTATGTATCAGTACACTGGGGGGATGGAGGTAATAGTATGTGGACTTACAAGGTTAGACAACCTAGAGAGCATAGTTTAAAATGAATACGCTTGCAGTAAAACTGGTTTCATTGATGGTATACTGGCAAAAATGTGTCAGAGCTAAGAAAACTAGATGTTATATATGTCTGAAGGTAAAATAAATGGAAAGGAGGTAATAATCCCAGATCTTTGCACTTTCCGACGTGCCCTGAAGACCTTTCTGTTTCAACAAACATAAACATCAAAATTCTATGCCAAGGTCTTAGTAGATACACCAAGTTGACTCAATTTATTATTTACTGTTTATAAAATATATTTATATGTATATGAAATCTTAATCTGTTCACCACCCTGAGTCCTTTGGGAGAAGGGCGGTATAGAAATTCAATAAATAAATAAATAAATAAAATAAATAAAATAGATCTAAACGAAGGTGGCCTGATCTTATGAAGTAGAGTTGATGAATAGATGCAGGAAAGTGAAGATGTAGGCATAACTTTCAATGAAAGGACTAAAATATATCAGAATCTATGACATATTCTCATTTTGGCTGTTGCAAATGAGAGAAGGTTGGTGATATGCCTCAGTAAATGAAGAATCAGAGGTCAATTTAAGGGGAAAGGTGTGCAACACTTGAACTAGGAAGGGGGGGGGATTTATTGTGCTAGGATGTAAATGAGAGAATATAGCTCAGAAAAAAAATAGTTTCTAAGAATGAAGAGAATGATGGCGGTTTGGTAAGCAAACAGTAAAGGTTTCCCTGTCCAGTTGTGCCTGACTCTAGAGTGCAGTGATCATCTCTGTTTCTTGGCCAAGGGAGCCAGAGTTTTCCAAAGACATGATCATGTGGCCAGCATGGCTATACGCCAAAGGTGCATGGAACACTGTTATCTTCCCATTGAAATGGTAGCAATATCAACAGCACTTAGACTTATATACCACTTCATAGTGCTTTTACAGCCCTCTCTAAGCAGTTTGCAGAGCCAGCATATTGCCCCCAACAAGCTGGGTCCTCATTTTACCCACCTCGGAAGTATGGAAGGCTGAGTCAAGCTTGAGCCAGTGAGATTTGATCTACTGAACTGCAGCTAGCAGTCAGCTGAAGTAGCCTACAGTACTGCACTCTAACCACTGCGCCACCTCGGCTCTACCTATTAATCTACTCACATTTGCATGCTTTCAAACTGCAGTCACTTTTTTAAAAAAAAATTAATTAGAGACTGATGAGACATGCCATAAGTACCATCTAAAAATCTTGGAACTCTACTGAATTATTTAAAAAATCGTTAAGAATAAAATTGAAAGATATAGACGCATAGAGGGAATAAATACAAAAAAATACGATGTTTTATTGCCTGTACTAATACACTGCTGATAAACTAAGAGCTGACTTCTTAAGCCCTTGCTTTATTTATAAAGTGATACTTATTTTTAAATTAGGTTTGGAAATAATTCATTGGTAAAAATAGCACAAACCCATTCCAGATTGTGGATTGCACTAGAAAATTTTACATCTGAAAGCAAGTTAGTTGGTACATATAAAATGTGGTCTGCATGCATTCTTTGCAGCATAAGCCTGGACTGAAAAAATATTTGCAGCTTCACATGTCCTCATCACAAGGCTGGAAACTAGGTGAGCAAGGTTCAAGGGTTGGTAAAATAATGCAAAGTGCTACACAACAGAGGCATCTAGGGCAAATACTGATTTTGTCAGAATGACAAAATTTACATATTTGGACATACAGAAGGGAAGGAGTTCATCAGTTTTGCTGATATGTGTTTCATCATTAGCCTCCCACTCCCATTTCTGACACCTGATTCCTTCAGGCTTTCTAATCTATTTTCATACATGTTGCAGGACAGAGGGATGGAGGCATGGAAAGACAGAAGGATGGAGGCATGGATGCCCAGCTTACCTGTTGACTTCTTCCAGATTGCAGTAGTGATGGGTTCCTCCCGGTTCGGCCCGGTTCTCCCGGAAGAAGAGGACAAATGTTGCAGATGAAATCATCTCTTTGCATCTATGATTCTATTCAATCCAGTGGTGGGTTTCAAATTTTTTTACTACCAGTTCTGTGGATGTGGCTTGGTGGATGTGGCATGGCTTGGTGGGCGTGGCAGGGGAAGGATACTGTTAAAATCTTCATTCCCACCCCACTCCAGGGGAAGAATACTGTAAAATCTCCATTCTCTCCCCAATCCAGGGGAAGGTTACTGCAAAATCCCCATTTCCTCCCGATCAGCTGGGACTCAGAAGGCAGAAAGTAGATGGGGGTGGGGCCAGTCAGAATTTTTACTACTGGTTCTCCGAACTATTCAAAATTTCTGCTACCAGTTCTCCAGAACTGGTCAGAACCTGCTGAAACCCACCTCTGATTCAATCACTGCAGCTTTGCTTGGGGTGCACAGTAGAGCACCCAGCCATGGGACTGCTTAGCACCCTGAAAGCTCTCCCCTCATCTTTTAATGAACTTTTAACAATGGTTTTTAATTCATTGTTGCCTTTTAAAATTTTATATGTTTCAATATTTTATTTGTACGTTGCCCAGTGTCCCTCTGTGAAGGAGGTGGGAGATTTCAAAATTTGATTTATAATATGATATGATATAATATGGTACAATATGATATAACATAATAATCAATGCAATATAAATATTAGGACAGAGTCACTTTGTTGAGATGGATGGCTATAGAAATCAAATAAATAAATGGCTGGAGAAAAATTAAGAAAAGGATCTTTACATGCTGCTTGTGCACCTATTTCTATCCTGGCCTTTTGTTAACCGACTTTCTGGTGTAAGGATTAAATGATATTTCTATCCCTCCCTACTTCCCAGGGTGCTTCTGTGGGAAGCCCTCCCATCCCCTCCGAGAAGAATTAAATATTTTGGGGAATATTAAAAGAGGCAGAAAGCAGCCCCAACAGCCTCCAGCAGATGCCTGAAGTCTTTAGAGATGGATATTTTGTGCCCGTTAAGAAATCCAGGCCAACCTATTCACAAACAAAACACCTTCAAATCCAGATGATGGGATTAAGAATTTACGCTCCCCCTCCCAAATTCTAAGAATAGGACATGACCTTTAGGATGTAATAGGATTAACCCACCACCATTAGAATAGCAAAAGACACCAGGTTGTGGTAGATTGCACAAGCCCCTGCAGCACCTCAGAACCCTATAAAAATCCATGTACTCATCAAACCAATCTGTCATCAGCTGTCCCAGAACTGCATACTGTGGTTGGTTCTGCTCATCAATAAACAGAGTTCTTCTTTCCAATCACCCTCCATTTTAGTTCCAGTTCCTTTCTCCCAGATTGGAACTGGACCAGATTTTTCTTCCAACAATTCCTTCTCTTCAAATGACTTTAGGTAGAAGTCAGGTTTTTTTTTTCTATCCTCTGATATTTCTCAAGCACTCCAAATACAATCAGTGTCTGCTTGCTAGCATTCACTGATAATTGGGCTAAGCTTATACTTTGCATCCAATTATATTAATGGCATTTTTCTTTTCAATGGGACATGCCACTACTTATTAATTACTAAATAATATTTTGCTTATATTCACAAACAATAATAGCTGCTTCTGAATTCAAATCTCCAGCAGTCTGCAACAGAATGAATGGTAGTTCATCTTCTTCCTTGGGCTGATAACACTTGTCACTCTTGGGGAAGTGAGTGGGTGAGAGTTACTAAATCACCCAGTGATCCTGATAGAGGCTTCCCAGATATGAAAGTAATTCTTGTTGGCAGGTTGAGTTTAAATTTCACTTTCTGCCACTGGCAGCAAAACTGCTTTGGCTGCTATTACATAGCAAGACTGGTTACTCTAATTGTGTGCACATATTTAGCATCTCTCTTATTTGACCCCGGTGTGAAAATATGACATTAAAATATTGGCTCAGGAAAGGATATTGAAGTTATCATATGGAACATCTATAGTATTCTAAAAAAAATCTATTGAAAAAAATCAATATTGTAACTGCCAACAGTTTTAGATAAATAGAGCACCATGTACAGGATGCAACTTCATTATAAATTATTTATTCTTTGAATTTAACCTTTTAGTAGATACGGTCAAATGAGATTAATTTAATTCTGTTTTAAAACTAAACTTTTAAGAAACAGGATTCATCAGCATCAGGCAGTACTGGATGGAAACATATCGAAATAGTCTGGGTTTTTTTTTTAATGAATGTTTTGAACCATTGAACAAATTGAAAATAGACATTTCAGTGAATGATAGATATTTCTCCAAAAGAGATGGCCAATCTGTTTTAGAAAAGCTGAAACGAGTATTGTATAGGGCATTTATGTATGAATCTATATGCCTTTATACTGTGGCTTCCTTTATTGACCTAGAAAGAGTTTATTTAAGGAAAATGCCTTACCTGACATAAAATCTGTTGAATGGATAACCTATGGGTTTTCAGCCATTACTGAACTACAATTCTCAACAGCTTCAGGTAGGATGGATGCTGGAAGTTGTAGTTTAAGATCTAGAAGGCCATTAGCCCCCAACCCATCCACACTCTCATTTTAATCTATGAAACTTGAAATTTCTAATTTTTAAAATTAGCGCTCTTCTTAAGTCATGGTTCTTGGCTAGAGTAACCATACAAAAAGCATCATTTTTAAAATTAAAAAGGAAGGATTCCCCCACACACAGTCTCTAGTCTCAACCTCATTTAACTCGGGGGTGGGGGGAGCTTGCCTCATGTTACTTATGACTCCTGTAAGGATGACTCTGTTCTTCCTCCCTTCCTATGTATATCCTTTACACTTGCTTCTAAAGATATACTGCTTATCTTAATCACTGTCAGTAAATTATGGGAAACTTTATCAGCTGTTCATCCCCTCAAGTCCTTAGTGAGCAAAATATTCCGGCATTGCTACAGAGACACATGTTTCATCGAAAGTATGCTTGTTTAACTTCAGGCACTAATGTAGTATTGAAACTAATAATTGCTCTGACATTGGCTCCTGGGGACAAATGAAAATCAATCTCTCTCCCTCCCTCCCTCCCTCTCTCTCTCCTTCTCTCTCTCTCTCTTAAAAAGGAACTAATTTAGGAGGCTGTTCTGCTTCCCTCATGATAGGTTGGTGAATAGGAAATTGATGCCATCTGGAGGCCAGCTGAAAAGTGAAAACCTTTGCAGTCTTCTGCCATATGTCAAGTAGTTTGCATGGAATGGCCTTTAAAAAAAACATAGTTAGGCAACGTCCCCATTTTACTATCCTTTGGGTAATAGGCTTCTTCTGCTATGAGGAATATCTTCTCATCTTTGTCTCTAAAAAATGTACTCTGTCTGATCGTCAGATGAAAGAAGAAGCCAACTGAGATAACGGCTTGGATTGCAGTTCAAAATGGCCTTTACTATTTCAGTTCACCAAATTTGTTTCCAAACCTAGATTCTGTTCAGTTGCAGATTGCTTTACATTGGGAACAATCTGCCCTTTTTACTTCCCTATTACTCTGAAGCACAATACTTTTTATGACTCTGTTTCTGTCAATCCAGTGTGTTGCCAGGCCTATCCAGTCTTGCTTTGAAAAAAAAAAATAACCCATCACATTAAGGATCAGCTGTCATCTTTTCTTAACCCTCTCTGCTGTAAACAAGTCCTTACTGGCAGAGGATCATAAACAGAACTATAAGCTGCATGCGCCTCAATTTTCCACATGTCTAGCCAAGAAAGGTATCTCTCCATGACATCATTCCACCCCATCCATTTCCCTGTCTCCTCAGCTCTCCAAAGCTTTTATCCTCCTTTTTTTCTTTCTTCTCCATCCATTTCCCTTGCATCGTTTTGAATCATTATTGTGTGCTGCTGTAGTGACTGTAGCCCAGCAGTGAGTCATGGAAACTCCTTAAGACTAGTCTCTTTCTATTTATTTTACCTGCCATATCCTGTTATTTGTCTGCCTCACAACTCTTGTGGCCTATTGCAAAGGCAACAAGGCACTTTCTGTTTGTCTTTGCAATATGACATTGCTTTTCTGATTCCTCTCCCCCCCACCCTTTTTGAGAACCTGGAAGATTTTTTTTTGCATGTGGAGAATTTCCTTAATTCTCCAGTTCCAATTGGCAAGTTGGGAGAAAAGCAGTGCTTACAACTTCTCAATTTTTCAGCTGAGGCAATCTATTATAGGAAAACAACAGAAGGCTGATAATGCCATAAAGTCTATGACAGTTTTGGTGAGCAGAGCAGTAAGGCAACTGAATAAGCGATAATGACCTTCATTTTGATTGACTTTTTAACTCCCGTGATGCTGAAGCAGTTACCCTTATAATAGAAAATAAGAGGTGCAAATGAGTCTGTCATTTGCACCACTGTATCTATCTGATTTGGCACAGCAACCAAACTAGACAGACATAGACTTCAACAGATAGTTAGGGCTGCAATAAAAATAATTGCAACCAGCCTGCTTTCCATTGAGGACCTGTATACTGCACGAGCCAGAAAGAGGGCTGTGAAAATATCTACAGATCCCTCACATCCTGGACATAAACTATTTCAACTTCTCTCAAGACAATGCTACAAGCATTGTCTTGAGAGAAGGCTTAGGACATCAAACCACCTAGCAGGGCTGTATTATCTTCTCATCTTTTCATCTTTCCTACTATCTATTTCCGTAGCTTCCTGTGAGACTACAACTTTGTTGTTTATATCTCATGATTTATGTTGATTGCCTTTATTTAGTATCCTATTATGATTTATGTTGTTTGCTTATTTAGCATCCTATGACCATCGCTGACATTGTAGCTTATGTTTTATGATTGTATTTTATGATTATAATAATGATTTATCACTTATTGCTACTGTATACTGAGAGCTTATGCACCGGAGACAAATTCCTTGTATGTATCCAATCACACCTGGCCAATAAAGAATATTCTATTCCATAAGTATCAAACTCACGGTGTCACATTACTGTCATGTGACATTTTGTGACTTTTCCCCCTTCGTGGAGCTGTGGTGTTGTGCCCTGTGCGTGACGCATCCGGCCTGCGGGCTGCCAGTTTGAAACCCCTGTTCTGTTCTATTCTATTCTGCTACCAAATTCTAAGAAACTATTTTGCTCTGACTACTGAGCAATGATAACTAATGTTGCACTAACCACTGGGCCATAATAAGTTCTCTGTGCACCCACAAAATAATTTAATTGCGGTACACTCAAAATGTCATTTTCTTTATCAACCACCTTTTAGTAAAAGAATAAAGAAGTTTTTCATACAATTTTTTCCAGACCCCCAAATTCTAATCAAAATTCCCCCAAAAATATATGTTCCATTTTCTCCTTCACTAAAAAAAAAGAGGTAAATATGGAATAAGTCTTTAAAATAGTGTTATGTGCATTTCTCTCTATAGCAAGAAGTTCCAGGAAGCACTAATTTGATTTCATTCTTCTGAAGAAAGTATGTAAAGGACCATGATATTTTAAATAATTGTGTTTATTTACAAATATTAACACTGAATAGAATTGTGTTACACTGAGTACTCAAAATATTTATCAGTTGGTTATCTATCTTTACTTCCCCACTTACTCTACACTAAACCATTACGTGACTTATGACCACAACTGAGCCCAAAATGTTGTTGAGACATTTATTAAGTGAGTTTGCCCCATTTTATGGCCTGTTGTTAAGTGAATCACTACAGTTGATAAATTAGTAACCTGGATTGTTAAGTGAATCTGGTTTCCCCATTGACTTTGCTTGTCAGAAGTTCACAAAAGATGATCACGTGATCCTGAGACATAGCAACTATCATAAATATGAACCAATTGCCAAGCATCTTAATTTTGACCACATGATCATAGGGATGCTACGAAGATCGTAACTGTGAAAAGATGTCATAAATCATTTTTTTCAGTGCTGTTATAACTTTAAACAATCACTAAATGAAGTGTTGTAAATTGAGGATTATCTGTATAGCTTTGAATATTTAAAAAGTGATTACTGCATGCAACTTACTCAATTGGTCATGATTTTAAAAAATCTTAAGTATGATGCTTGAACCTGATCTTTTGCTTATTTGTGTCTCCCTGTATCTTTCAAGTTGTTGTTTTTTTCTTAGAACCTATGATTACAACAAGAAACATATTTACTTATTCTACATTGATCAACCTTTTATCATTCGTCTCCTGCTTTTATTTTATTTTATTATTTTATTCAGGAGCTCCAGTTCTCAATTTTTAACCTGCAAAATGATTTTCAAGTCAGAAGGCTTATTCCAGAAGAAATAAGTTTATATATTTCAGGAAAGTGTACTCATATCTCCCCTCCTTCCATTCTCTGAAAAACAGTTGGCTGCATCCAGAAAGATTGGTATCCCTTCTTTTTTCTGTTTTATTACAGAATCACTAATTTTGTTGTTTGTCTTTGTCTGAATATCAAAATAAGACACTGATTTGTAAAAATAAATAACAAGGCTAAAAAGAACAACAGCCTAATTATCTTGGGTCTAATAAATGGCAACTGTGCAGGACAGTGGTGGGATTCAAAAATTTTACTACCGGTTCTGTAGGCATGGCTTGCTGGGCGTGGCATGGCATGGCTTGCTGGACGTGGCTTGTGGACGTGGCAGGGGAAGTATACTGTAAAATCTCCATTCCCAACCCATTCCAGGGGAAGGATACTGAAAAATCTTTATTCCCTCCCCACTCCAGGGGAAGGTTACTGCAAAATCCCCATTTCCTCCCGACCAGCTGGGACTCAGGAGGCAGAGAATAGATGGGGGCGGGGCCAGTCAGAGGTGGTATTTACCGATTCTCCGAACTCAAAATTTCCACTACTGGTTCTCCAGAACTGGTCAGAAACTTCTGAATACCACCTCTGGTGCAGGAGGAAGTAGAGTTGAACTTTTGTGTTAAAGGCTGATGTTCCTAGCTAATTTTCTAGAGACATGAAGTTTTAGTTTTAATGTCACTATTTTATTCACATTATAAAACAGTCCTGACCATTATTTAAATTATATGCTTGATGTTTTTCGCAGGCATGCCCATTGACTTAGGCCTATTTCTTGTTAGAGTGACTTTTTTAAAAATAAATAAAATCACCTTCCAGGACCTGAAGAGAAACAGAAGAGAATCTCAGATTCCCTTGGGTTGAATTTGGCTCCAAAAGAGCAGAAATATAAGGTGTGATGGAAGAGCTTATTTTAAAAAAAGACGGGTGGAGAAAGTATTAGGGGAATTGGCCCCGTTGTCCTTTTCTTATATTGTTTGACAAAGACTTCAGAATGGAGTGAAGAGCTTAATTGTATTTTTGAAATGGCTTCTTCGAGCATTGCTGCCAGCTATCCACAAGAAGCCAGAACGTTAAATGGAAAGATTTGGGCTTGTATTTGTTGTTTTCCATAAAAAGAAAATGCAACTTTTAACATGTTTACAATCTGAACACTGGAAAATTTTAGAGCTTTCAGAAATTTTATTGAAGTGTAATAACTTTCATCATGGGAAGTCAACATAATGGCAGTCTTTTATGGCCTTCATATTTCATTGAAAAAAAATTGTTCTACACTCAGGTATATAATCTGGTGTCCAATAAAAAGCATTTTATATTTTGCCCTGCTCTTCTATTCTCTTCAGCCATCAACTGGGCAGGTTATTTAGAACTTGCCATTGTGAATTCATTTGATGCATTGGAAGCTTTTACAAATTCCAGTGTAAGATTCTGGTACCTTGTCAGAAACACATGAAAATTACAAGGATCTTTTCTTTCAGGATCATTGTAGGCAATCCAGACCAATATATAGGAATGGATCTAGGAATAGACAATCTGAGGTGTTTTCTCTGGGCACGGAAGTGAAAGGGGTATCAGTCTGAGCTTTTGATTGTAAGACAAGGGATGAGCAACACAAGGATGTTATTGTACTAGCCTTAGCAAACATGTCTGGTAGTGATGAGAGGATGATAGAAACTGCATCCAATACTTCTACAGGAGCATTGTCTAAATCTGATTAAGACAGACTAGGAAATCAATGAGTTTTTAAAATGAGTTTTTAAAAAACTTTTCCCTCAAGTTCTCTGTGATGCAACTATAAAATAAACTTTCATTGATTAGTTTTCATTCTTTTTCTGATTCAAAGTGAATATCATTTTTGAGAATTTATGCAGTGTAACTAAGTATTGGACCAGAACTGGAAATATATAGGTTCAAGACTGCCCTCAGCTATGGAAACTCATTGAATGTTAATTACCCACAGTATTGTTTTCAATGGCTCTGGAAAGCTTTATGCTGATAGATACACTAGATAGATGACAGAGATGATAGCTTGCTAACTAGTTAGCTAGCTAGCTAGATAATAGATGATAGATGATAAAGAAATAGAGAAATAGAAGTCTTATATGTTGTCCATGACTCTTTGCTGCTTTTACTTGCCTTTAGTTGCCAATTAACTCCTAATGTTTGCTAATGCTTAATAAAACTTTTTTTTTTTTTTTTTTTTTGCTAGCTGAACTGAGTGGTGTATATTTTTGATCTGGATATAAGGATTGATCAGTAGCGTGCTGGATGCAAACTAAATTGCATATTACCCATAGCAACTTTCCAGCAATAAAATGGTGCCCTCTAGTTTACTTCACAAACTTTATATCCCATCCACCTTTACTTCACGGTTAGTGATTTTTAACATCCAAATACATAACCATATATTAACTGACCTGGGAGTAAACCAGATATCCTGCTGCTTAAAATCATTCCTAATAGAATTACAGGGTTTGACAACTGCTAGAGATTTTTTACATGCATAGTTAGTTCTAAATGTTATAATATGGACCTGCCAAAGCAAAATCACAGTAGTATGATTACTTAGATGAGGCATCAAGTTCCTTTGTCCTTGGCTCTCTAAATCAGCTAAAGAGTTTTCTGCTATTATAGAATTGGTTCATCCCTAGATAGATATGCTATCCTTTATAGTGATATACCTCTGGTGCCAACACTAATGACATGAAACTAGCACTAAAAAACAGGACCTCTATGGAAGCAAATTCAATAACATTCATTCCAATAAGGTTGACTTCTCACTTGTGCCAGAAGTCTTATTGAATATGTTTTTAAATTAACAAGTCTTCCAAGTTAAATTCAATAGAAGTTCGAAGTTGAAAATATGATCATTTCTCATGTTGCAAGAGAGTATAGTTGAATCAAAATTGACTGCAGAAAAGAAGGAACAAAGGAAGGAAAGAGAAAGAAAGAAAGAGAGGGAGGGAGGGAGGGAGGGGAACGATTTGTAGAGTGTCATGCAAGGTATAATGAATTTTTCAACATATGGTGAGGTTGCTTGTAATAAACCATGTTTTGTGATTTGCCTCTGTTCCATTGAGTCATTTGATTTTGCTCTGTATTCTTCAATTTCTGTGCACACACTAGCACGGCCTATTGGTTAAGATTTTGGACTAGGGAGCTCCAGGTTCATATCCATCCTTAACCATGAAAACCTTGGGATGGTCATTCTTGGTACTAATATCTGGGTTGTTGTCTAGGACATAAAATGTTCATCTCCATATAACTCATCTTGGGGGAAAACTGAGATATCAATTAAATGAAATCAATATAGAAGTAAATGTTCAGCAGTTTTTGCCATGAAATATTTTGCGTTTATCTTAAATTTTACATGGCACTTCATAGCATATGGTTTATTTTAATTTTTTTATTTATTTTTGTCAAGCATATATAAGATTACAGATAAAAGTATGAACATGATTGTGAATATATGAAATGTATAAGCATGATTATGAATACATGAGATGGTTATGAATAAAAGGGGACATTAGGACAGGGACGGTATGCATGTTGGTGCACTTATGCAGGTCCCTTTATTCTTATCCAATGTGAAATTTGGTAAATTATTCATCACTTTTTTATGTTATGAATCCATGGCAGGTGAGCATTCTTCTCAATAACTCCAGTAGAACTGGGGAACAAAACCCTGTCATGGGGCAAACCTTTCCGGAAAACACAGGGTTTTTTAAATCAGTATAATGGGCCTCCTAGTTTTTTTCCATTCACTTATTCAATTTCTACACTGCCCATCTCAACTAATGATTCAGGCTGGTTTACAAACAATGTAATAAAAAAAATGCAAAAACATGACTTCCGGTTGGCGATCTCCTCGTCGCTGGGCGGCTCGGAAAGCTCCCCCTTTGAAATAAGGGGGAGTTAGAGTGGGCAGTTCCAGGTTGAGCCCCAGAAGTGCAGCCAGGGTTGTCTCCTGTGCCCTGGCAAGCGCTTCATGTGTGGGCTCCCTCTCCAAGCTGCTGGACCTCCGAGTGGCGCGGGACTTCTGCAAGCCAGAACAAGACGGGGAGGCAACTCCAATGGACGAAGCTTACCTTCAAATACTTAACAACTAGTTTGGTGAGACTTGGAATTCTTTCTGATAAGTGCATTGTTCCTAAATGGATTTTTTTTAACTTTGAAAAAGTAAGCTGTCTCAGCGTAAAGTGTTTGAAAATGGCGGCTGATCAAAGCTGAGCCAGTGAAAGCGGAAGAAGAAAGCGAGCAAGAAAGGGAAAGTGAGTCTGCTTGCAATTGTACAGAGTTTACCTACTCCTTTTCTGTAAAACTGGGGAGGACAGGAAAAGGAGGAAGATTTTTTTCTTTTTTTCAAAGATTTAAATCCTGTTCAGGCATGGCTTCAAAGAAAACGGGGGGGGGGGATTCCCCCCCACACCAGATCAAGGAAAAGTCAGTGTCAGCCTCAAAACAGTCAAAACAGTCACAGGACAGCGAGACAGAGGACTTGAAAGCATTTATATTAAATATACACAAAACTTTGGGAGAGCTTTCTGGCCAAATGAATAAAATGGATAAAAGGATGGGCAAAAATTAAAAGGAAATGAAAATGATGGTGGGGGAAGTGAAGGAGTTGGTGGAGGAAAAAACTGAAGGATTACATCAGAGTGTAACTAAAGTAGCTACAGCTCTCACTGATGCCCTACTGGTTGTTGAGAAAAAAGTGGAGGATTTAAATTCTGAAGTGGAAGCTAACAAAAAAGAAGTAAAGGAACAGATGTTTAAGGTGGGGGTGCAGAACCAGAGGCTTGAAGATGAGATTACGATGTTACAATTTTGGAATATGGAGTATGCCATAAGATTAAGAGGCTTAAGGGAGAATAATAGAGAAAATCTGAGGGCAACTTGTGTGGAGGTGTTGGCGAAGATTCTGAAAGCTGAACCAGATGTGATTGATAATAGAATTGACAAGCTGTACAGAGCTAACTCACGCAGAGCGAAACAGAGGAACTTGCCAAGAGATGTGGTGATTTACTTTACTGAGAGGAAATTGAGAAATGACATTTTGCAGAGTTCTTTTCATACTACGGTGCAACATGATGGCAACCAAATTGGTGTTTATAAAGAGTTACCACCAAAGATGTTAAGGGACCGGAAAGATTTTGGTTTTCTTGTAAATGAGTTGAAAAAGCGTCAGATCCCATTTAGGTGGGATGTTCCTGCTGGTATCATTTTACGACATGAGGATGTAAGATATCGTATTAATTCTGTGGAGAAGGCGGAACAGTTTTATAACAATGTTTTGAAAAAAATTTTAATATCACCTCGCTCTTCTACACTTTTACCTATTGAAGATACTACAGCTGAGAAGGCTCTTGAAGAGGGGATGCAAGGTGTAATTTTATCAAAAGAAGGACAGGCTAATCAAGATGCTCCAAGGGAGGAAGTTTTAGGTGCGGTAGGAGGTTTCCCAGAGGACTCGTTAATAGAACTTCTTGAGGTTAAACCAAAGCAATCTAGAGCTACAAGAGAGGTGGAGCCTGATTTGGACTTACTGATGCAAGAACCTAAGGATCAACGCATAACTCGAGCTGCAGGGAAGCAAAGATTGGAGACACAGCAGGGGAAGATACCACAGGATGAGAATGGAACAAAGGGCAAAAAATTATACTCTGAAGCTGTGGGAGGAGCAAGACCGAAGACGTCAGCGGTTGGTGAGAGTCTTCGTCAAATGCTTAAAGGGCTTCATCCACTTTCAGAATGACACTTAGATTTTTATCATGGAATGTGAATGGTTTGAACTCACCACAGAAAAGAAGAAAAATATTTCATTACCTGAAGCAATATAATAATGATGTTGTTTGTCTGCAGGAAACCCATATTAGAACCCAGGACCAGAAATTCTTAATTTCAAAAATTGGATCACATTTTATATCTTCCAGTTCGGTTAAAAGGAATGGACTTGTATTCTACATTTCTAAAAAAATACCAGCTAAACTTATAGAAGCGGATGATGAGGGGAGATATATCGCAGTTGAAATAAATGTACAGAATGTCTCGACACTGTTAATTGGCATTTATGCCCCGAACCAGCAGCAGGAAAGCTTTTATAAAATGTTGAATGATAAAATATTGCAGTGGAATTATAAGTCTTTTTTGATTATGGGCGACTGGAACGGGGTGATTGATGCAACGCTTGATAAGAAGACGCTTGCCAAGAAAGGGAATAAGTTACCACCGACTTTTTTTTCATTGAAAGAAGAATTGGAGTTGAAGGATGTTTGGAGAATTCATCATCCTAAGGAATTGGATTTTACTTTTTTTTCTGATAGACATAAATCTTTTTCGAGAATTGATTTCATGTTGGCCACTACTGATTTACTTACTATAGCGACCAAGACAAAAATATTTCCTAGAACTTTAACGGACCATAGTCCGGTGTGGATGGAGATAAATTTGGGCAAGAGAGAAAGAAGATCTTGGCGCATGAATGAAAATTTATTTAGACATGAAAAGCATATTATGGACCTTAAGAAACATGTTAAAGAATTTTTTGATATTAATTTGAATAAAGGTACACCCATTGAGATAGTATGGGATGCATGCAAGGCTTATATGAGGGGTGTACTGATTCATATGAACTCTAGATATAGATCAATACGTCAGAAGTCAAGAATAGATCTGGAGATAGAGATAAAGGAGAAAGAGCAACTGCTTATTAAGAACCCGACTGATGAAAAGGTACAACTAACGTTAAAACTCTTGAAAGATTAATTTCAAATATTGATGGCGGACCAAACAGCAACTAATCTGCAATATGCTAAACATAACACCTTTTGCAATGCTAACAAGCCTGGCAGATGGTTGGCTTATACTCTGAGAAAAAAACAAAGTTCACGTAAAATAAATACTATTGAGTACAAAGGGAAACAAGTGTATCAGCAAAATTTAGTACACCAAGCTTTTTTAGCTTATTATTCTAAATTATACCAAGCTGATAAAATTAAAGAGGATTTTATCGATGAATATCTGCAGAAGAAGAGAGTTACAAAAATTTCAAGTACACAGAGTGATAGATTGGATCGACCTATAACATCAGAAGAGATCTTATATGCAATAAAACAATTGAAATCAGCTAAAGCTCCTGGGACAGATGGTCTGACGGCAGTATATTATAAGACTCTACAAGAGGAATTGGTTGGGCATCTTAAGGATTTGTTTTGTAAAATTCAGCAGGGGGGTAAAATTCCCCCCTCGTGGAAGACGGCCTTTATTTCACTGATACCCAAAGAAGAAGAATCTGATAAACCTGAAAATTTTAGACCAATATCTCTCCTAAACACGGATTACAAAATTTATGCTAAAGTATTAGCCAACAGATTGATGCCAGTTATTCAAAATGTGATTCATGAAGACCAAGCAGGTTTTATAGAAGGCAGATATATGAAAGACAATGTCAGGCAACTCATTGATTTATTGGAATATCTTGAGGAAAAGAAACAGATCTCTGCGGTGCTGGTGTTTTTGGATGCGGAGAAAGCCTTTGATCGAGTCAACTGGGACTTTCTAAAAAAGATCCTGCATAAAATGGATTTTGGGCCACAGTTTATACAAGCGATCTCGGCAATTTATCAAGAACAGACGGCACAAATTATTATTAATGGCAGTTTGACTACCAATTTTAATATACAGAAAGGAACAAGACAAGGCTGTCCATTATCTCCATTACTGTTTATCTTGACCTTGGAAGTGCTGTTGAATGCTCTACGGGACTCGGACAAATTGAAGGGAATAGTTGTAAGGCAAATAGATTATAGAACAAAGGCATTCGCAGATGATCTGGTTGTTACCCTAACACAACCTTTGGAATCAATTATCCAGATGAAAAACATTATAGAGGAATATGGCCTGGTTTCAGGTTTCAGCCTGAACCAGAAAAAGACTAAGATGATAGTTAAAAATATGTTGGAACCACAAGGGAATGAACTTGAAAGGGTGGCAGGCTTTGAAATAGTTACAAAGGTGAAATATCTAGGGGTTCAAGTTGCAGCATCCAATATAAAACTTTTTCAAAACAATTATGAAGAACTTTGGTACAAGATTCAAAAGGATCTTGATACATGGAAGAAGCTGCAACTATCCTTGTTGGGTAGAATAGCAGCTGTTAAGATGAACGTTCTACCTAGATTTCTGTTTCTGTTTCAAATGATTCCGGTGCTTAAAAATGACAAGTTTTTGATGGAATGGCAAGCAGGTTTAAATAAATTTATTTGGAATGGGAAAAAACCCAGAGTTAAACTTAAGATTATGCAAGATGCTCGTGAAAGAGGTGGCCTTAAAGTTCCAAACCTACGTTTATATTATGAAGCTGCAGTGTTGACACAAGTTGGAGATTGGATTGGAACAACTAAAAGAGAAATTTTGAATATTGAAGGCCATGATTTGCAATTTGGATGGCATGCATATTTACTTTTTGAAGATAAGAGAGACAGTGTATTTAATAGGCATATTTTGAGACATGCTTTGCTGAGAGTTTGGAAGAAGCACCAGCTTCAACTGGATTACAAAATACCTTTGTGGTTGGATCTTGGGCATATTATGCCAAATATAAAGTCACTCGGGGGGTTGTTGTATAAAGAGATACTCTTTAATGATGGGGGCAGATGGCGTTTGAAATCTTTGGATATCCTGTTGGAAGAAGGAGTGAATCTAACCTGGATGCAGTATTTTCAACTTCAAGCAAGATGGAGAGAAGATCAGAAAATTGGATTAATGTTACATGAAGAAGATTTGGTGACCCAGATGAAATGTAAAGGGCCGATGCATATTAAACGAGTGTACAACTTATTGTTAGAAAGAGACTCAGAGGGTGAATTAGTTAAAGACTGAATGATAAAGTGGGCACAGAATTTTGCAGAACCAGTGATGTTGGAAACATGGGAAAAGATCTGGGTCCAGAATGTTAAATTTACACAAGCACAGAATTTGAGGGAAAATTTTTATAAGATGTTTTACAGATGGCATTTAGATCCCAAAAAGTTATCATGTATGTATCCAAATGTTCAACCTAAATGTTGGAGGTGTGATTGTTTGGATGCAACATATTTTCATATTTGGTGGACGTGTAGAAAATTGAAAGCATTTTGGATCAAATTATGGTGGGTAATGCAGAATATCGTGAAGAAGAAGTTGGAGTTTTCTCCTCAGTTTTTTTTGTTGGGAATAGTTAAGGGTTGTTCAGTAACTGATACCAGATTAATTTTATATATGCTTACCGCAGCTAGATTATTGATAGGTCAATACTGGAAGAAAGATAGCGTACCTACTATAGAGGAATGGATATTGAAGATGTCTAGTTTGGTAGAGATGGCTAAAATTTCTGCATACCTAAAAGAAAGGACCCATGAAGTTTTTGTTAGGGAGTGGAAGAAATGGGTAGAATACATGAAGAATAAATATCAAAGTAAGAAGTTTCAATTAGCATTTAAATGAATTTATATTTTTTATATTTAGAATTAACTTAAAAGAGAAATGTATGGAACTTGATAATTTTTAATTCTTATTATATTTTATGTAATTGAATTTATATTTTTAATATTTAGATTTAATTTTAATGAGAAATGTATTATGAAATGTATTGAATTTGATGATTTTGGATTTTTAGTATTTAGACTAAATGTTAAAGAGAAATATACTATGTATTGTGTGATTTTGATTTTGATATAGGGGAATTCTAGTTAAAATTTAAATTTTATGATGTTCAAAATTATTTTACTAGATTTTTCTAAATAGATTGTTAAGAGTTGAGTGTTTTTTATATTTGATGGTTGTCACATATTGGTTTAAAAGAAAAAATTGTTCTTTTTAATACTTAAGGTTAAAATTGGTTTTAAAATAAGGTTATAGTTTTTTTTTAGAGGGATCTCACCTTCAAAAATTGTTGAGTATGTTAATGTTGATGTTTGTTTAATAGCGGAAGTCAAGGGGGGGGTTGGGGAGGGATAGGGGGATAGGGGGGGTTGGTAGGGGGTTGGGATGGGGAAAGGTTTTTTTTTTTTTAAAAAATAAAATGTAATGTAAAACTTTTTCAATAAAAAAAAATGCAAAAACATGACTAAACACACAGTTAAAAACAAAATTAAGAACAAAATTAAGATTCATAAATTAAAAATAAAGAAAAAATCAAAATTAAGAAATTAAACAAGACTAACAGGTTAACAAGGTGGATGGAATGGCCTCAAGCCACCAGCCAGCCCCAGGGTTACATAACACTCTTAGACCTCTATGCTAATTAGGAAGGCCAGAAGGATGGAGGCCTACCTCACCTGTAGGGATAGGGCAAAGGAAGAGAAGGATGTCCTAAGGATGAGGATAAAGGAAGAGAAGATCTTCCCAATCAGAAATTTTTTAACCAATAAGATCTGCAACATGTCCTCCCTGACAGATTAAGTGGAACAGGTCAATGCAATTGGAATAAGAGAGTGCCTCAGGTACCCTGGTCTCATGCCATAAAGGTCTTTAAAGGTGACAACCAACACCTTGAATTGGATCCATAAGCAAACTGGTACTTTGGCTTTTAAGGCTTCTGTCCCTATCAATCCCTTGGATCAATTCAAAAAGGTTTTTCTTTGACTGGACAACCATTTACCTGAAATGGTATAAGGTTTCCAGCTCGAACAGGGGGTTGGATTAGAAGATCTCCAAGGCCTCTTCCAACTCTATTATTCTATGTTCTAATTTGTAACATTGAAAAAATATTTTCAGGAGATTGTTGCTTCACTCAAAGACTATAGAGTTTAGGAGGGCAGCAATGGGCAGCAATGCCATTCTAATCTTGGCCGTATCACATGCCAATTTTAAGCACCTTGTTTTTCTACTCCAAGTTAACAGGACCTTTTGAAAAACTGGTACCCACTATTATACTCTGCAGTAATGAATATCTGGCACCCTTAATGTTTGCTCTTACATAATTCATGAGATGTAAAATTTGAGCATATTTTTGATAACACTCACAGAATGACTGAGCTTTATGTAGAATTATTGCTTTCTAGTCTGGATTATTCTATTGCTTGGTAACTGTCATTGCATTTTTATCAGAAAAGATAGAGGCCATAAAGCAAGGGACTAGAAGCCTCTGTCCTAATGGCCCTTTTAATTTACTGATTAATAACCAAGTCTTCTACCAAAGTAAAACAAAATAAATTTGAAACATTTGCATTTGAAACAAAAAATTTGATCTAATCTTAGAATAAATTCTGCCTTATATGCTAAAATGAAAATTATTTGCATTATTTGTTATTTGTAAATAAGTTTTATTAAACCCGGTAGAATATACTTTGAAGTAAATATAAATAAAGATGCATTGCATTACAGAAGTTGCTGCTTTTCATTTACTTTCTGTACCTTTTTGCTTCATTTTGTGGTGCTTTTGTTGTGAGCAGCTTTCTTGTCGTATTCTCCTGCATTTAGATGAGCAATATATTTTCCTCTTCAGTATGTGGGTTGATTTTGTACAGATTAGCATGGTTATTATCCTTGTCACCATTTTTTTCATCTCTTGCCTTGAGTTAGCATTGAATTTTGGGTTAAATCAGATTTTAGAACCTTTATCCTAGACAACTTCTGTGGAGAATGCCTGTAATATTGGATTTATTTAGATAATGTGGGCTTGTTATCCTCCTCATTTCTGAAGACTCATATAGGTTTTGACATTGCAAATAACTTCAGCTGTGTAATAATAATAAACTTTAAAAATAGTTGCTATGTTTTTAGTTTTAATATGTATGCTATGATGAACCACATGTGGTTTCTCTTACCTTACTAGTTATATAATAATAATAATAATAATAATAATAATAATAATAATAATAATGATGATAATGATAATGATAATAATAATTTTATTGTCATTGTACGTGTATACACAGTATACCCATACAACAAAATTCACTTAACACTCAAAGACCAGGTCCAACACACATAACAATCCCCAAACACACTCCCACCCACCATAATTCCCCACCCCAAACCACCCAAACATCCACACAACAGACCAAGTAATGCTGTCCAACAGCTCACTGATGGTGGCCCTTTGTTCATTGCTGAGCACAATTATAGCTATAGGATGCACAATATTATTCAATTTCTTTAAATGAAAATGTTTATGCATATGTCTTGGATCCATTGTTTTAATTTGTTTTTAACTTTTTAAATCCTCAGACACACTCCAGGTTAAACTTGGGAAGTATGAGTTTTGAAAATGTAAAGTAAATCAAATCTTTCGATAAGTGTAAAAATAAAACAGTTTTGTACAAATTCATCACATCATCAACTAGAAGTGATTTTGTAAACTGACGTTTGTGGTTACCGTATTTATACTTGATCGCAATGATTTCAGAGAATGAAATTGTCCTTTCAAGACCATTAGCCACTCTCTGCTCACAAATTTGTGATTTCCCCAAAGTCCTTTAACTAGTTCATGGACTGAGAAATTTCCCCTTCACCCTGCAAAAACCTCAACCAGCAATCAAGATGAAAATTGATGCTTCTATAAACCGTAATGATAGTTGCCAATGACAGTTGCCAATATCCTGTTGTGCCTTCTTCTAGCGAAAGTGTTTATAACACTTTGACTTGACTTAAGTCCTACTCTAAGCAAATTTTATATAGTTTTCTTTCTCTTTGCCCTCCAGTAGTCTTTAAATCTCTTTTCATGAAAGTAATCAAGATGTTTATTTTTTCTTAAACAGAAATTGGTCCCTGCAATCACCTAAACTGCTAGCTTTTCCCACTTTGACCACTGAAACATGAGCCATGGTGGCCCAGTGGTTAAAATGCAGAATTGCAGGTAAGCTTTGCCCACAGCCAGAAGTTCAATCTTGACCAGCTCAAGGTTGATTCAGCCTTCCATCCTTCTAAGTTCAGTATAATGAGGACCCAGACTGTTGGGAGCAATATGCTGACACTGTAAACCACTCAGAGAGTGCTATAAAGCAATATGGAGCAGTATAAAATTTAAAGTGCTATTGTTATTGCTATGAACATCTGCTTTTTGTCTTAGGTGGAGGGGGTATGGTCAGATCATCTCTTGATTGCTTTGGAGTTAACTGGTGCTAACAATCTTTTCAGGGAAAATTGACTGATTTGATTGGTCCATTTTAGGTGTCTAATGGGTATAACACAGCCTATAACACAGAAATCTTCTCGAACTGGTAGTTTGCCCCTAGGTCAGACTAGATAAGGTTCAACAGCATTCAAAGAGGGAGAGTCAGACTTCACCTTATGTTTACTTAGGGATTCTATATTAATTCCCTGTTTGACTGTTCCTCCTGGCTTGGCCAGCCTCTTTCCAACATTGAAGGAATAGCTATATTTTTGTTCAAACTACAGTTGGCACCTTCAGAAGGACACTGGCTTTGCATGCTTCTGTTTCTAATCTCATTTGCAAATTGCTTGTTAAATGCTTTTCAGGTCTTTGAAACCTTTAGATTGACAGGTTTTACAGCACCAGGTGAATATCTTTCATTCTTTAGAGAAAGAAGTTTTAAATGCAAGTTTAAGGACTTCTTTTTTTTTCTTTTGGAATAAAAGCAAGAGTGATTAGAAATCTGATTTTGAAAAAGTTATAAATGGATTCATGTCCAGATGGATTTGAAATAAGGTTTTGGAATTAATTTTTTTTAAAGCCTTCCTATAGAAAAATGCTTTTGAAATCTCTTTAAAAATATATGATAGATGAGACTTTGAAGGTTGAACACTCGAGGAAACCAGAAGGAATTAAAGATTACAATTAAAGAAGAATACAGAATGAAGGAGGTGTTTATCATTGGGCATAGTGAAGGATATTTTTGAACAATGGATTCAGAAGTAAATTTTAAGAGTGTCTACCTCTATAGATAGATTGTGTTTCAAAAATATTATTGAAGAGGGATACATTTTACCTGCAAGGTTGAGATTGAAAGTAAATTTAAAAATGACAGGCTACAAGAATGATATGGGAAAATATGCCATCCTGGACATACATACAAAAGAAGTTAGTTGATGTCTTGATAATTAAAAGGGATATACAAACAGTAAACCAAGAGATAATTTTCCTATATTGGATTACAAGAGATATTTGTTAAAGTTTTCAAGAATCTCATAAGAAAGAAAGAAAAATAAAAAGAAATCAAGTTCTACAACATTATTTGTATGGACTAAAAAGTTAATATTGTTAGAATTAAAAGTTAGGTAAATAAAATTGATTTATTTAATCAAGGTTAAAATAGATATGTTGTTATTTCTGGTAACTCTTAATGGACTTTTGCTGACATCAGGACTGAGATGATGAGACTTTAAGGATTTGTTTACAGATAAGAGATGGCATATGGAAAGAAGGGATAATTTGTATTTTAAGGGAAGGTGATAAGTTACTAAAATTGTTTATACTTGCTATGAGGGGGGAAGTCAGTTCTTTATATATTTCTTTTCTTTTTCTTTACTGTCCTCTTAATTTTGTCTTTTCTATTTTTCTTTCTGTTTGTCTTTTGGTTTGTAATGTTTTTTTTATATTTTTAATTGTAATTTTTAATAAAATAACTATTTTTTTTTTAAAAAAGAGTGCCATCTTCTCTGGAATAGCTTGCTCCTATATCTTAGAATGGCCCTTTCCTCCTGGTTTTTGGAAACACATTAAAACAAGCCCATTCCATCAGGCTGTAGGGGCTCATTACTCCCTCTATAACTGTTTGGTTTAGTACAGCAATCAATGTGGCAGGCCTGAAGGCCCAATGAAAAAAATGGCTTCCAGGCCTGACAACAGGACAGGTATGGATTCAATGGATAGCTACATCTGCAGAAAAACTATTGCAACCAGCCTGCTTTCCATTGAGGATCTGTATACTGCACAGGTCATAAAGAGGACTGAGAAAATATTTAAAGACCCCTCACATCCAGAACATAAACTGTTTTAACTCCTCACCTCAAGACACCACTACAGGGTATTGCATGCCAAAGCAACTAGGCACAGAGACAGTTTTTTCCCTCGTGCTATTATTCCGCTGAACATTTAATTTCCACAGTTCTGTCTTATGTCTAAGTATATTACATATAGTATGGCTGTATTCTTTTATCCTTCTCATCTGTTCTACTAACT
Organism: Masticophis lateralis; assembly: GCA_030761175.1. Lineage (NCBI taxonomy): Eukaryota > Metazoa > Chordata > Lepidosauria > Squamata > Colubridae > Masticophis > Masticophis lateralis. The sequence goes on from JAUDYJ010000001.1 coordinate 119,423,599, forward strand.
TCTCTATTAATAATCATTATTATGATTATTATTCTTCGTTATTATGATTATTACTACATTGTTGTTTTGCCTGTACACTGGAGACAAATTCCTTATGTATCTAATCACATTTGACCAATAAAGAATGCTGTGCTGTGCTGTGCTGTGCTATGCTATGCTATGCTATGCTATGCTATTCAAATGAGGAACAGTTTTTTGATTAATTGTACTGTTCCTGGTTTTTATACTTTTAAAACATTGTTATATTAATTTGTTCTATTAGTATTTATACTTAAAGGATTGCTTTAATCAGAAGTTAGAAAGATTAGAATTATATACTACCCAGGGTCAGTTTCAACTGGAATGGTTTATACATCTTGCAAAATAAATAATCCACCAACCATTTTTCCTTTTCTTCCTTGTTAATTCAGATAAAGAGTACTGCAATACCATAGAGATTAGCTTATAGTACATAATCAATCCTGGGCTAATTTATTTGGGAGCAATCTCCAGTGACTTGTTTTTGAGTATACATACAAGATTTCATCATCAGTGTGATCTCAGATCATGCTCTTTAGTAAAGTTTTTCATATGTGGAACAAGTTACGACTTCTTTTTCTTCTATCAGTTCTTATCAAACTGTATAAACTGACCCGGTGTCGATCCCATTTGCTCCCTGGTTTTCAGAGGAGCTGAGGGAGATGAAGTGCTGGAAGACGCCTGGAGAGTGATTGGAGGGCCAGCCGGTCCAAATCCGACCAAACACTGGTAAGGTCACATATTAAGACCTATCTAGTGGCAATAAGAGTGGCAAAATCTAATTATTTTTCCGCTCTTATTGCATCTGCAGAGAATTGCCCAGCCACCCTGTTTAGGGTGACCCGCTCCCTACTCCATATGAGAGCGCGGGAAGACCTCTTGTAGGATAGGGCTGAGGATTTTGTGCAATACCTGCATGAAAAAAACACTCAGATTCGGGAAGGCTTGGGCTCTGATTGGGTGGATTCAGATGGGGTGACAGAGGTGGATCTTGAGAGTGTTATCTGGGAGGAGCTTGACTCTGTGTCTCCTGAGGATGTGGACAGGATTCTGGGTAGGTTTTGCCACATGTTTATTGGATCCTGGTTCCAGTGTCGCTCCTGGTTGGTGCTGGCCTCCCGGGCGGTTACACGAGGCTGGCTTCAGAGGATTCTTAACGCTTCTTTGAGTGAGGGTTTCCTCCCCTCCGCACTTAAAGAGGCAGTAATGAGGCCCCTCCTCAAGAAGCCTTCTCTGGACCCAGCTGTATTAGCGAACTATCATCCAGTCTCCAATCTTTGGTTTGTGATGAAGGTTGTTGAGAGTGTGGTAGTGCAGCAACTCCCCCGATACCCTGATGAAGCTGTCTATCTAGATCCGTACCAGTCGGGCTTCAGGCCTGGATACAGCACGGAAACGGCATTGGTTGCATTGGTTGATGATCTCTGGAGGGCTCGTGACAGGGGGTCCTCCTCTGTCCTAGTCCTATTGGACCTCTCAGCGGCTTTTGATACCATCGACCATGGTATCATGCTGCGCTGGCTGGAGAGGTTAGGAGTGGGGGGCACCGTGTTGCAGTGTTCTCCTCCTTCCTCTGGTCGGATGCAGTCTGTGTTGGCAGGGGGACAGAGGTTGACCTCGAGGTGCCTTGTTTGTGGGGTGCCACAAGGGTCGGTCCTCTCGTCTCTTCTGTTCATTTATATGAAGCTGCTGGGGGAGATCATCCGTGGTTTTGGGGTAAAGTGTCATCAGTAAGCTGACGATACTCAGCTATGCGTCTCCACCCCAGACCATCCCAATGATGCCCTTGACATGATGTCCCAGTGTCTGGAGGCCATGCAGATCTGGATGGGGAGAAACAGGCTCAAACTCAACCCCTCCAAGACTGAGTGGCTATGGCTCCCGGTGCCCGGGTATAGCCAGCTGGCTCCATTGCTGGCTATTGGGGGTGAGACTTTGGCCCCCTGAGAGAGGGCTTGCAATCTGGGTGTCCTCCTGGATGCACGGCTGTCTTTAGAAGACCATATGACGGCTGTGGCCAGGGGGGCCTTTCTATCAGGTTCACCTGATTCACCAGTTGCAGCCCTTTCTGGATCAGGACACCCTGTGCACGGTCACGTCATGTCTCGACTACTGTAACACTCTCTACATGGGGCTCCCCTTGAAAAGCACTCGGAGGATCCAACTTGTCCAGAATGTGACTCATCGCACCCACATGACACCTCTTCTGCACGAGCTGCACTGGCTCCCAGTGGTCTTCCGGGTGCAATTCAAGGTGTTGGTTACCATCTTTAAAGCGCTCCATGGCTTAGGACCCGGATACTTACAGGATCGTCTTCTGCCACCGACGACCTCCCACCAACCAACACGTTTCCACAGAGAGGGACTCCTCAGGGTGCCGTCAGTTAAACAATGCAGACTGGTGACCCCCAGGGGAAAAGCCTTCTCTGTGGGAGCATCCACCCTCTGGAATGAACTGCCCCCGGAGATACGTAGGATTCCTGACCTGCGTAACTTTTGCCTTAATTAAAATTTGGGATTGGGTGTTTTAAATTTGTGGGTTTTTAACTGAGGGGCCATAAGTATTTAATCTATTTTTAAATTATTCTTAAATTTGGTATTGTATGTGGTTTTATCGTGGCTGTACACCGCCCTGAGTCCTTCGGGAGAAGGGCGATATAAAAATCTAATAAACATGAACATAAACATAAAGTACTTACTAAACTGTAATAAATTCTAGAATGTTCAGTATGGTCTGCTGAAGATTTTTTGCCTGTTAAGTAGTTCCTGCTCTACAATTAATTTTCTTAACCAATTAGCAATTTTAAGAGAGAACCCATTTTATTTCTGTTGATGTAATTTGTACTTTTTCTCTATTCCTAATTAGCAATATTAAGCTGTAAGTGACTGTTGCTAAAGATTTCTCTTCCTCTTATACTTTCAAGCCAACTGAAGATTAGCAGTAATAGAATTCTTGGGGGAAAAACAAGATGGCTTTTCCAATTTTACCATTACAAAGGTTAACTAACTTTTGGAAATTAATTATGAATATTATGTCAACAGGGCATACCAAAAAAAAATCTGGAAAGCATCTGGATAGATATTGTAGATAGAGAGATAGAGATAGAATTATAGCTATTATGAAAATTGAGTGCCACAATAATATCTTTTCAAAACTGAGATTAAATTCCTGAATACCAATAGAAGAGAATTATTGAATAAGAAATAAAATCAGTCAGAAGTAAGGGGGGGAGTACAAAAATCTATTTTAAAGCAATACATTTTACATTTTATTAGAGTACTTAAGGTTGACAGACTAGTACAAGATTTTGAGTTTCAGCAAACCGTTCATCAGGCAAAAATATTGAAATCCAGTAGGAACAAAGGAATTGAGAGGAAGGGGGGAAAATGACTTGTTACAATTTTAATACATCATTTTAGAGCCTATAATGTACCAATTGAATAGTAGTTTTGCTAAGAACGCTCACAAACTATGCTTGAGAAGGAAAAGCATATACAGGTCCTCCATTTTTGAAAAAATAAAATCTGTCAAAGTAAAAACAGATGTATATATTCAGAACTTTTTAAATGAAAAAATGCAGTCTAAACCTTTCTTTGGCATTATTTTTTGCAAGGAATAGGTTTAAGTCCAGCTTAGAAAGAACAGAAGTAATAACTATCATTTCAGCAAACTGAAAAAATACAATTGAAAGCAAGACAAAATAAAAGGCTAAGAGTGCTTTATTTTGCAAAGAATGCAGTGACAGAAGATATTTTGGCAGATCATGCTAGAGAAAAACTCATAATGAAAAATTTCCACAAAATGTTTCACATTTCTTTAAGATATCTTTTAAATAGTAATCAGTGCTGCTTGAGAATTATTTTCAACTAAGATCAGTAAAGTTTGCTAATTATCAGCTTGCTCTTTTTAAAGCTTAGTGTATTTTAAGTAAAAAGATGTGAATGGGAAATGTTGCTGTTTGGGATTTGATCTTTCAGCACCATGACAACAGTTAAAGATATTGTAAAATTAAAGAAGTGTATAATGTAATTAGAAACAAACTTGCACCTATACAAGAAAAATTCTGAAGTTACTGCTTTTTAAAGCATTGTCATCTAATTGTTGATCAGCAGTCCTCTTAATATCACACGAGCAAACACTAGTCAGCACAGCTGGTTACCATGATTCAATAGATTGTGTACTGTACTTAGAAATCACACAACAACAACAACAACAACAACAACAACAAAAAGTAGAATTTGAGTTCAATTGACTATAAAGCATTGACTCATACGGCTAAATACAACACATTTAATCATATGGCTTCAACTCATAAGATTATGAGAAATGCATTGCTTTGGATACTCATTTTGTTTTAAATTGGTTTGATCTGGTTTTGTTATTTTTAAAAGTTAATCATCTATATCAGATATCAGTTACTGAGTGGCATCTATCTTCTCCTTGAGGAGAAGTGACAATTACCTATTTCCATTTCATCGGTCTCTCTTGTGTGTTAGAATTCCTGAGTCATTCTATCATGGTCATTAAGACCACCTCTAAGAACAAAACAAAAACTTAAGACTTGACACTGTAATTTTCCGATTTGAGGGATTACCTCTAGTCATAATATGCTACTTCAGCTATAAGGGTAAGGTGTGGTTTGATAAACTATTAAGGCATCTGATGACACATGAGGGATGGGTGGAAATACAAAATTCACTGCATTTGTAACAGATCATCCATTGTAATTAAAACATTGTAAACACCAAGAGTTCTTTTGCATGCCAAACAGTCACGTTTTCTGAGCTGACAATGGAGATACAAATCATTTATTAAAAAATAATAATAAAATAAAGCAGTAAAAACACAATCAACCAGCAGATGGGAGAGACTGAGGACAAATTTATTTGTGATAAGTGGCATGCAGAAGTGTTCATCATTGCCTAAATATTATAAAGAAAGTGATCATCTAGGAATAGAATGTGAATCATCAACTCCAGCTGGCTGGACAGGTTCAAGAGGAGAAAAGAACCCTTCAAAATTCTGAGCTTAAATGTATTATGGCTTCATAGATGACTAGCATTTTAACTGTAGCCAAATGAACTGAAAGTTATTGAGCTTTATGTAAAATTAGAGTAATTTGTTCTTAAAAGGGGAGCTATTCTTATTGTTTGAAATTGGCAAGCTATATTTTTTCAGCACTATTTGCCAACATGTCTACACATGTGCAGTGTTTGCCATAATTTGATTTAATATCCACACTACTCCTGCCCAATTGAGTTTTACAGCCCACATAATTATTGTTTTAGAATATATGTATCTCTGATATACCTGATATATCCAGGTGCATTACCTTGATGATGCATGATAAGAGTATTTTTGAATTCCTTTTTATATATCCCACCACTGATGCAAAAATTATTCCAATATGATCACAACATGCCATGTATAATCCTATCAAAATACGCTGGCCGTCTGCAGCATAAAACCCTTTAGTCAGTGACTTTATATATAATCTCACAACATATTGAAATGGATGATACACAAGAACTTTCTGTAGCCTGGCTGCAACTACTGAGACAGTGTTATAGCTGAGTCTATGACTATGGGCATTAAGTAGACCTTAAGCAGGTCTGAATCATGAACAGGACAGTACAAGCAAAGGCTTTCAGTAGCTAAAGCTTTCAGAAGTTTGTATTCCATAATTTGTCTTAATACAGATAGATGTCCAGTAGGGCTTTTTAATAAATGGTGCCATACAAGATGTTCCTCTCTGAGCAAATAGGGCTTTGCCTTGTGGGTGCTAATCCTAATGGGAAAAGAGGTGGTAAGTTCTTCTCTTCAGCGTCAGCTTCGGGTCAAAGCAACCCATGATGAGTCTTGCCTGGATTACAAGAAAGAATATGCCAAACAGTTGCCACCTTTGCCATAAAAGGCATGTGTGCTTGCTTCGCTCGCACAGGCCTGTGATCTTGTTGCGAATCGGTAGTAAAGGTAAGTAGATCCCACCCCTGCAACTCCAAAAAAGGATACAAAGTTCCTACAGTTGGGCCCCCTTCCGTGATAATGTGATCTTCAGGCATTTAGCAATATGGCTGAAAATAACAACCTGCAAATAACAGCCTATTGCACCAGTATGGCTGCAAATAACAACTATTGCTCACATGACTATGTTCTACTACAGTTTTGATAAAAAATGGCATTTACTTTCAGGTTTTGGCAAAACCATGCCCATAGGAAAACATTGGATCACTTAACAACAATATGGTTCCAAACACAGATTTGCCATAAAAAGAGTCATAAACTTTGGTTGGTCACATGACTGAGCCATTTTATGACCATCACAACACATGACCATAATGAACAAGCTCCATTATGGTTGTGTGTTGATGACTATCTGTATCTACCAGGGAACATCAGTGGAAGATACATCTTGCTATCTTGGCCATGTTTGTGAACTTTCTAAATACACACTGAACCGTGGTGGTGCAGTGGTTAGAACTCAGTACTGCAGGCTACTTTTGCTGACTGCCAGCAGTTCAGCAGTTCGATTCTCGCCAGGCTCAAGGTTGACTCAGCCTTCCATCCTTCCGAGGTCAGTAAAATGAGGACCCAGATTGTTGGGGGCAATATGCTGACTCTGTAAAACTGCTTAGAGGGGTCTGTAAAGCACTGTGAAGCAGTATATAAGTCTGAGTGCTATTGCTATACATTTTAACACGATGAGCTGAGCAGATCCTTGTTCTGATGCAGAATGAATTTTCTTATGGCTGCCTTGTGGGCTGGCCTTGTCAAGGACTTGACAGTAACAGCTATACAAAAATGTCAGGTGCCAATGTTACCCCTGCTCTTTAGTTTCTCCATCCTTGAGTTTTGTTTTTAAATATGTGCCATATCCAGCTGCTCCAGACATATTCAATCGTCTGAAGGCCTTTTAGGTAATTTAATCTTGAATATATTATAGAATGAGACTTTAGATCAGTTTTGCTAGCCAGCTAAAATCTCTTCCCTCTCCATCCTGACTCCTACAATGGCATATTCACTAGATTACTGGTTTCACCATCCTTCTTAACCTACTATTCTTATTTCATGACACTTGAAGTAATCATTTTCCACCTACAGAAATGAAGGTTAGCTTGTTGCTTGATCACCACAATCACTGGTAATGTCTCTGAAAGAGCCTGTGGATTTTTAGAGGTTGCATTCCCTTCCAGTTCATATTTATTCATTATTTATTTTTTATTTTAATTTTTATACCGCCATTCTTCCAAAGGACTCAGGGCGGTGTACAGCCAACAATAAAACACACCCAAATACAAAATTTAAAAACAGTTTAAAAACATATTAAATAATTTGGCCCCAATGTCTTAAAAATTAACCAACAGTTAAAATTCATGTTTAGGCCATCCCGGCTTGTTGGAATAAAAACGTCTTGAGGGCACGGCGAAAGGTGCATAGGTCAGGGATCATCCGTATCTCTGGGATGATCGTTCCAGAGGGCAGGTGCCTCCACAGATCATTCCAGAGGGCAGGTGCCCCCACAGAGAAGGCTTTCCCCCTTGGGGTCGCCAGTCGACATTGTTTGACTGATGGCACCCTGAGGAGTCCCTCTCTGTGGGAGCGTATTGGCTGGTGGGAGGCTATCGGTAGCAGAAGGCGATCTCATAAGTAGATTAAGTCATACTATGGGCACTTCCCAAAGGAACGTGTGACATTACGGACTGCTGTCCTACACAGGTTACTTTTAGAAAAAATGTTTCCATAGCAACCCTGCCACATAAGGGCCCATTATTTCCATAGTGTCAGTTTTAAGACTTGACTGCAGTTGCCATAACAGCAAATGCAGCATAAACATTTATATTGAAGTTTAGAGCAGATATTGCAAAGACAAAACCCACAACATTTCCATTACATGAAGTAACTGGGGGAACTCAGACGATAAAGATCTGCCAAAAGCAGTTTGACAAAAATCTAAATTAGGCTGCAACTTAACAAACATTGGTTTATTTTTCTTCATCAAGTTGGGCGATGTGTATAATAAAGAAAATGTGGCACTGTTGATTTCCGATAAGATTGTTTTAGTCAAAATAGAAGCATGGCTGGTACAAAACATTTTGGTGCCTGAGGTGAGACAGCAAATATCTTCTGCCTACAACTCAAGTTAAATACTCTGAAGGCCAATTGATCCCAGCAGAAAATCCTAGATCTGTCTCATCTACTTTTCTTCAGTAAAGATATAAATTAATAAGTAGTCAACATTGGCTAGCCAAAGTTCCTAGGATAGAGTTACTCAGAAGAAAATAAAGCCTCTGTTGATTCCCATAAATGTGGAAAGTTGAAAACCAACTCAGGATAAAACAGTGGGAAATCATCTCTGTATGTTGGTAATAAGGTGCCCTTGTAATCGCTAGAAGATGAGTTCAACTTAGTGGTACATTTACTTTTTTTAAAGGAGATATCACAGTTCAGGGTTTAAATCTGCAGTGAGCTTTCATTGACCTGAGGGAGAAAATAATATTACATAGCAGGTAATCATATCCGGACCACAGAGATTCAGGCTGAAGTCCATTCTTATTTATGGACACTCTGCAGGTTACCTACATTATATTTTTATTATGAGGAAGAATTGTAGAAGGAAGTGCTATGTATCCAGTCTTCAGTCCCTGTGTAGAAAAGAGAACTTTAATGGATATACTTTATTTTCAAATTCTATTGTTACATAAAGAAAAAAATAAGCTTCACCTTGCTGTCATGTAATCCTATCTCATGCTATATTAATAAACTTTTATTTATCAAGAGCTGTAGTGGCACAATGGTTAGAATGCAGTATTGCAGGCTAATTCTGCCAACAGTCAGCAGTTTGATTCTCACCAGCTCCAGGTTGACTCAGCCTTCCATCCTTCCAAGGTCAGAAAAAAATGTTGGGGGCAATATGCTGACTTTGTAAACTGCGTAGAGAGAGCTATAAAGCACTGTGAAGCAGCTATTGTTATTGCTGCTATATTAACATATTAACATACATTCTGCTATATTAACATATTAACATACATTGTCTATACCTAACACTTAGTAGGGTTAGGTATACCTTCCCATATTCTTGGGTATGGCCTATTTAAACCAGGTAGCAAAAGTTGCATGATATATGTATTTGAAGATAAACTTGTAGGAGACAAGCAGGTTGAGCCTAAGGATGGGGTCAAATGCATAATTAGTTTGCAGTCACTCCACTCCTATAAGAAACCTAAGTCAGGCCCCCTTGAAGTGTATCTGGCACCAATTCGCCTTGACCATTAGTAGTTCAGATTCTTGTGTATAGGTAGCATGGAATAAACTTGTAATACTTTTGAACTCTATCCTGGCTGCTGACTTCTTGCACCTGACATAACTTTCTGTAGTTGTGTATAAAGGGAACCATTATGTTACTGCTCCTAATGAAATCATGTAACTCCTTGAATTTAGTCCTTGAACACAGATGTTATTCCTACTCGGCGAGTTGGAAGATTAATGAAGCAGAATGTGGGAACTGCCACAACTTGTCTGGCTTAAAATCGGACTTGCTTCATCTTGAACTCCTAAGCAAAAATTATCCTTGGTGCCATTCGTTGTGAAAGATATAGTTTTATTAGAAGTCTAATGAATTGCAGTAAAACAGCAGCCAAAACTGAAATTTCACGTGCCAAAATTCCCAAGTGTAACTTTCCCCCCTCATAGGTACTTCCCATTACTGGCCCCCATCACCCAATCAGTTTCAAAGAAGATATTTTTGAGATGGTCATTTGGTGGGCCACCATGGACCACCAGCCATGGTGGGCTGGTATGCAGCTGCATTCCATTCCCAGCCATCTGACCTTGAAACTGTGTCTCAGCGAGATACAATGAACAGTAAAGCCTTTCCCCCTCTCATCCAGCTCCCCACTGACCAGAATTCATGGCAAACTGGTACTGAGCACAGGCATGAGGTAGCAATTCTCACAGTGACTCTGGATAGATTGCAATGTTAAAAAGAGTAAAACAATAAACCATATGTATACAATAAAAGTATCATTTTTCAATAGTATTTATACTCAGTTGAGTGGAATGTAAGATGGCAGCCTTAGACTGCTTTTAGTCTAAGAGTAAGTCTTAGGCACATGTAAATCCTACCTGTTAGGCACACATAATAGAATAAATCTCACTGGACTCAGCAAAATGGATCTCTAAGAGGATTTACCTGCTGCATGACCTTCTCCACATGTATCATCTTATTTGTACCTTAAAATTTGCAGGAAAGTCTCTTTTTGAGCCTTTTCCTTTAATGGAATACAGTTTCAGTCTGACATGCTTGGAATGAATGATAAGAGGAAGTTCAAAAATCTTTTAGTGTTGAAAAATACACATTAATATACATTGGACATATGGCTTCCAAGATTCATTGTGAAACTTCATTTTGTTTTGGATCAGGGGGAAAGACTTCTAAGTCCTCTCAGTGCTGCTCTGATTTGTGTGAGGCAGATAATATAATTTAAAGCAATGGGGGAAAGCAGAAGTTATTTGAAACTTCCTGTCTTGTTCCTAAATACACTAAGTCTTGCAGTTTTAAAAATAAGGATTGCACACAATTTTTCTCTTAGGTCCAGAACATTACAAGTCTGCTGTAACTTTAAAATTTGAAGATTTAGGAGCAACGTCTTCTCTTATATTTCTTCACACTTTGTCTACACAATCCTCTAAGCTATCAGAAACAGCTTACAGGTTTTCTGCAACTGTTGGCATTTTTCTCAGAAGTTTTGTAATAACTGCAAAAACTCTTTTGCAAAATTCCTGTCTCAGCAAAATCAGTTTGGTCCTTATATATCAAATTTGTAATTATCTAGTCAGCAGGGGAAAAAAAGCATTGATTAAAGTTAAAGCAAAAGCTGAAACTATTAAGTGTTAGAGTGTAGTATGCTAATATCTAAAGCGGAAAAAACAAAATGATTAATGAAGTGAAAAATGGATTGAAGTACTAGAGATATGATACCATCATTGCAGACTCCACATCAGTCTGAACTTATTTCAGGAGCACAAGAAATGTGAACATAGATCTAGCAGAAACCACACAAAAAACATTACTTTTTTAATATATCAAAGAAGTAAGCATGCTTCTGGCGAAAGCGGAGCTTTTTGCTGTTAAGAAATTAATAAAAGTTATCAAAACTTTTTCAGGAGATTTTTCAAAGATTTACGTTAGGAGTAGCTGCAATTTTTTTCAGGAAAAAAAAGATTAGGTGAGATTTCAGGGTAGATTAAACTTCTCATTAAAACTGAGTAGGAAGGATACAGTTTTGGATACATCTGCACAACCTGCTTACCCCAGTGCAAAGAAACCCAAAGTATATTTTGAGAATCTGAAAATACAGCATCATCCTCACACCACGAAGGTCTTCTCTACTCAGAGTTCCATGCTCTGCTTAGGTTTTTCACTGAGGATTTGATAGGTGGTTTGACTGAGGTCTGGGATGGGCAGGTTATAAGGGACCTGGTTTCCATCTCCTCTAGAAGGCCTTTCCCTTTGTGTCAATTCCAGGGCATAGTTTGTTTATGGAGGATCTCATGAAGATACATCAGAAGAGAGGTCTGGAGCACTGTTGGAGGAAGATTTGGAGCAAATCTGACAGCCTTTGAAGACCACCTGAAGCTTCAACTGATCCAGAATGCAGCAGTGTGGGTAGTGATGGGATGTCTTGGTATGCTCATATGACATTTCTGTTTCAATGCTTCTGGTGCAATTCAAGGTGCTGGTTGTCACCTATAAAGCCCTATATGGCATACTGTAAGACCTGGATAGTTGAGGAATTACCAATCGGTTGTGGTGTCAGCCATCTGGTTTGATTGTATTATAATCCAGATGGGACCAACCCTGGTGCCATTTTTTGTTTGTTTTATTTTTATGTTGTGAGCTGAATATTGTCAGAGTTGGACAATGCCTAAATTGAAATAAATAAATGAATCCTGATCATATTGCCATAGAGGGATAAATAAATGATATTATTGCCTTCAAGATAGCAGACAAAACTTTGCAACAGAGCATTGCATGATGAATCAAATGAATAAATGGATGAGCATCTATAAACATAAAACAGCATGGTTAATGACTCAGTTTTACCTGGTCCAGGTCTCTGTAATTCAAGATTGTACTGAATCAACAATCACGATATCAACAACATAGATGAGTAAAACTCCATCACAGCAAAAGAGTAATTAAAAGTTAAAGATACTTTTGAATCAAATTCTATTCCTCATGGTAACATGAATACTGTCACACAATTTTCTTCGAAATAGAATAGAAATTATTTATCATTGCTTTCTTCCAGGATGTTATTCAGCTTTAGTTTAGTGTGCAGCTATGGTATTCCCTGGTGTTGTTTCATCTGAATAAAAATGATAACTGGCCCTGATAAACTCTGCTAGATGCTACCATCTTCTAACGTTCATAAGAAATTAACTTAAGGCAAACATTTTCAGAATTGAAGGTTTATATAGCTAGAACAAAATAATTGGTCATCTTCCAATTTATACCTGTTAAACCCTTTAGAAGAAAATCTCTTTGTGACTCAGTTTTTTAGATGTGCAGTGCAAAGGCCTATTTTCCTTAAATCTTCAGCATCCCCACCTGACTTGGACCTTAAACTCTTTACCTATGATGACCTGAATCTGACTCTGAGCTTCCCAAGATTTCATATCTGAGTTCAAAGCTAGCAACTTAATCGTATCTTCTGATGAGGGCCCATCCCAAGGAAGCAGAATTCCCTCTTGATATTGAACCCCAATTATTTTCTACAGCTCTGTCACTGAATTCATGGACAATGCAACAAACAACGATATAGTGCTAAAGTGAAGTCTAGCAGACATGTCCCTGTTCTCTTTAGATGGGATTGTTCATCATGATATACTAGTATATGGCATATGGAAACTTTTCCTAATCAGGTCTCCTTCAGGTTTTTGGGATTATATTTCTCAATGGATAAACTATTTCTCATGGACCTTTGGAAGTTACAGTCCCCAAACATTGAGGACTTCAAGTGGGTGAAGGGTCTCACAGGATTCCAGCCATGTGGAATCTAAAAGGCCATATATATTTTTTAGCTTTTTAAAAGAGGTCACCTCCAGGAGAGATGGGCAGCATATAAAATAGAGAGGAAGGAAGGAAGGAAGGAAGGAAGGAAGGAAGGAAGGAAGGAATTTTGTATACCTTATCAGTACTTTTTCAAAGAATAACCAGGATATTTCAAATAAAGATTACAATTCCTCATTTTTTTTTCCAGTAAAAAAGAACTCTAAAATTCTCACCTTTAAAATAAAATTGTTATTTCTCATGTATTAGGAGCAGATACCGTGAAGAGTTTATTCAAATGGATACTTTAATTCCACTTACAATTAAGAAAATCTAACAGAATGAAAGAGCACAAACACGAATTGTTACAGCCTCATAACTAATAACAGTTGGCATCTACGTTGGTTATAAAAATTTTCAGAAGGATAGAACAGATTAAATAGTGGAAGAAGATACTTTTATTAGCCACGGAAATGGCCCAAAGCTAGTTTTAATGAGGTGTCTGAAGATTTGCTCTCTGGGAAAAACTGTCATGGATTTAAATCCCATCTTACTTGCAGTTTGGCTTCCCACTGTTTTAATACTCTATTCCATGGCTGATTTGTTCAGTCAATTTTGAAGTTATTCAGTATCATTCAAACAGAGGTGAAAGTAACAAGAAGCAGGCATAATTCCTGGACTACTTAGATCCACAATTTGTCTTGTAATAAGAACTGTCGAGAGAAGTTAACATGGAGAATATATATATCTAGCTTTGTCATTGCTTATTATGGTGGATTCTACAGCAGATCCCAAAGCAATTGACTCAGTAAGAAGCAGTGATTTTTCTAGCCTTTGCAATAATCCCATTTCAGGATGATACCTTACATTCTTGTTTTGACTAATGTCATCAGCCTGTGCAGTGCTCTATAATGCCAAACAAACAAGGTGCCTGTGAATCTTGTAGGGAGGGAAAAAACCCAGTAGGGGAGATGATGTATCATGTGTCATTCTAAAGTACAGTATCTGAAGTACCGTATTTTTCAGAGTATAAGACGCACTGGAGTATAAGACGCACTTACCTTTTTTGGTAAGAAAAAGAAATCTGCCTTTGTCTCTGCCTCTGAGCAATTTTGCCTTGTTGCAGCAAACAACAAACAGCCTGCTTTACTTTCGTTTTCGTTTTCAGCATAGCTTGATTAGCACAAGGAAAAAAAAAATCTGCTCCAGCAATTTACCTCTTTGCAGCAAGCAGCAGAGCCCTGTGCAAAACAACTGAGAGCAAATCAGCTGAGGGTCGGGAGGCCGATCTAATCAACTTGTGCTAATTAGGATATGCTGAAGCTGAAAGGAGCTGTTTTTTCTTGCTGTTTGCTTGCAAGGAGGTAACTGCTGTGAGGCACAGGCCAAAAGGTGGGGGCCAGTGGGTGGGCGGGGCTACATTTGGTGCATAAGACGCACCTAAATTTTAACCCCCTTTTAGGGGGGAAAAAGGTGTGTCTTATACTCCCAAAAATACGGTACTTGTGTGCTTGAGCGTGATGTGCCATTTCAATTTTTTTTAAAAAGCTGTTTAGTTATACTAAAGCCCTTGCACTGGTTAGTTAGCCTCTTAAATTATGTAAATTATGCAGTTTTACAGGTAGTCCTTGACTTAGAACCACAACTGAGCCTAAAAGTTCTGTTGCTAAGCAAGATAGCGGTTAAGTCAGTTTTGCCCGATTTATGACCTTTCTTGCCACAGTTGTTAAGCGTTGTCGTTAAGTTAGTAACACGGTTGTTAAGAGAATCTGGCTTCTCCATACACTTTGCTTGTCAGAAGTTCACGAAAAGTGATCAGATGAGCGAGGACACTGTAACCATCATAAATGCATGCCAGGTACCAAGCATACAAATTTTGATCACATGACTACGGGGATTCTGCAATAGTCATAAATGTGAAAAACAGTCATAAATATTTTTTTCCAATGCCATTGTAACTTTGGTCACTAAACAAACAGTTCTGAGTCAAGGACTACTTGTACTAGTTTTCAAATCTCTTTCTCTTATTTATAAAGTCTGTGGAAGAGATAAGAATGGAAAGAAGTTCCCAAAGGATTCTGATCAAAGGTGTATCGAATTTAACATTCTGCTTCCCATTGTAAGATTAGATTCCTGTGGGAATTGCATAAGCAGGATATTAATGTAACTGCACCTTTCCACTGTTGTTGCCATCAAACAATACAATTAAGTAGCTCGTGATCTTGAAAGCAGTATACATTCATCATTGGGGGAAATTCATTGTGATTTTTATGCACTGAAACTTTAACAGCATCTTCATTGATTTTTTGCATTTCATTTCTGTCTAGCTTCAGTGACTACAGATGCTTCCTCCACACCACAGTCATTTGCCTAATATAGATTTTTTGTTACCTGCAGATTGGATTCACGGAGGCTGGTGCCTTAATCATGTTGCTTTAATTTAATTGTATTGCAACAGAATAATATAGAGTTTATAGTACTTTTATTTTTGCTTTTTAAGTTGCTTTGTAGGATGAAAGAAAAAGATATATTTTGCCAATGGTCAGTTGATATAGAGAGACTTACCTTATCTAACCTCCAAAACGGTAGAGTAAAAGTTTTCTAATTTCTTTGTTTATATCTATTGAACACCTGGATTTTTGTGACCAAATTATGGGGCTCTTACATAGAAATAAAAAATGTAAAATTCCTATTAGGCATAGCTATTATTTTTAAAAGTCTATTATGATTTACTTTTATTAATCAGATTTAGAGACTACCCATCTCATTCACAGAGTGACACAGTGAGGGAACATCTGACAGGGTTTGTCTGAAGTGGAATAGCCTCCACTGTTTCTCAAACTAATATGCTACTTCCATCCTTTCAAGGTAGGTAAATTGAGGATCCAGTTTGTGGGGGCAATAAGCTGATTTTTTATAAAATATACAAAAGTATGAAGGTTATTGCTTATTGCTTAACGCATTGTAAGCCTCCCTGAGTCTCCAGAGAAGGGTGGCATATAAATCAAATTAAAAAAAAAAAAGGTCGTAACTGTGAAAACCGGTCATAAGTCACTATTTTTAATGCCGCTGTAACTTTCAACGATCGTTTAAATGAACTGTTGTACATCGAGTACTACATGTAATTGCAAAGTAGCCCTTTCACACATAAGCCAATCCCAATTTTGAGGTGTATTTTGTCACCTAAAATTCTCAGCTTATTCATGATTATGTATGGTATGGTATAATGTAAAAGAAAAAGTGAATCTTGCAAAATTGACATTTTCTAGGCATTTTTGATATCCCACTTCTCTGCACTTTTACTTGAAGCTAAGGTCACAGAGTTCAACAAAGCTCAGTCCAGATAAATGCTGAATTCATCTTTAAAGCATATAGGTCAGTGATGGCTAATCTTTTTGCTGTCGCATGCCAAAAGTGGGGGGAGCAGGGGGGTCGTGGGTACGGGTGCCCACATCCATAATTCAATGCGCCCCACCCTCCCGCACACGCGCACATGACCCCCCCCACTTCCCCCTGCTTTTGGCACGCAATGGCCCGGTGGGCCCGGTAGGCCCATTTCCCCCCTCCCCAGGCTCCAGAGGCTTTCTAGGAGCCTGGAGAGGGCAAAAACAGCCTTCCACATCCCCTTGGAGGCCTTCTGGATGCCGGAAACAGACAGCTTCCTGCCTTCCGGTGGGACCGGAAGGCCTGAAAATCTGCTGGCCAGTGCGCGCATGCATGCTGGAGCTGAGCTAGGGCAACACTCGCGTGCCCACCAATATGGCTCCATGTGCCACCTGTGGCACCCGTGCCATAGGTTCGCCATCACGGATATAAGTCTTTCCAGGGTTAATATTTTTTGGGAGGTGAAAGGCCAGATAGCAAACATTTCTTATATAATATTTTTGCCCAGTTCCACATAGATGTCAGTTTATTTTCTGAAGAAAATAGTTTCTTCTGATATTGCCAAAGAGGAAATTGTTAGTGGACTATATTATGCTGCAATCTTTGGCCTGGGAGATTTTTTTCAGTCTCCCAGTTGTCTAAAATTATAGCACCAGATTAGTTTTTTTTAAAAAAACCAAGAAAAAAATACACACTTGTTAATACAGTTGGACTCTAATTAGGACTTAATTACATTCTTAAGAAGTTTATTCAGCTCACCTCTTTCCTGTTTTTGCTACTGTGTATTCATCAAGGCAGGCAGTTTATTAGTAAATGTAACACTAAGTATGTAAACTACTGTCTCCATTCTACTGACGTATTTATGTCGTTTAAATCTGTGTTCAGTAATCGTACAGCAGATCTTATGTATAAACTGATCCTAGACAGCTATTTTACTTTTTCTCATACCAGCTGCTCACTATTACGCAGATATGAGTAAACAGTTATATTTAGAAGACCAATGTTGGAATGGAGGATATGACTAAATGGTATTAGATCAATTATTAGCAATTGACAAGAGATCAACTTGCACAAAATAAATACCGGATATGGATGTATGATTCCCAGGTCCATATGCTTACTTAGTTCCCTTCGCCGAATTATAGCTCTGTCAAATGATGTTGGAAGCAATTTTCCACAGACACAATGGCTTGTAAACCACATTTTAGCCTAGCATATTACATGGCTCTAGTCCATGTGGTGAGTTTATTTTTTAGTGTATTGTAAATTAATGGAATATAGTCAGTGGTGGGATTCAGCCAGTTCGCACCACTTCAGGAGAACCGGTTGTTAACTTTCTAAGCAGTTTGGTGAACTGGTTATTGGAAGAAATCCATTAAGGCAGAGAACCAGTTGTTAAATTATTTGAATTCCACCACTGAGTATAGTCACATGTCTTGGGAACATAGCAATGGAGTACAAAGATGAAATTATATAGTGCGTGATCCTTGATCCTTATGGAGAAATGCTGGACCTAAGCAACTTTCCAATTAGAGTTTAAGTTATTTTTTTAGAAAAAAGATTTTTCTAAAAAGAAATATCAGAAGAGCTGGCATAGAAATTACAACCTCCCCCCCCCCCCCCCCACTCCAGCTTATTTGGAAACTTTCTGTGGAGAGATTTTCCGATATTCCTTACTCTCAGTTTGCTCCCTTTTTCAGATCTAATTCCATTAGCCCAGGTTCTTCCAAAGAAATAAGAGCAGCTGACATTTTGCCTGATACTTTATCTTCACAAAGAAATCTGGTGACAGGTCATTGACCCAGGGCCAGAAAATAAACTTTGCAACTCAGGGAAACTTAAAACTAATTTTCCTTCAACCATTATAGCACGTATCTTGTTCCCTGAGAGCCCCAGGCCTGATCACATAACCAGGTCTTGAAGACCTTCTGGAATGTCAAAACAGATGGAATGTCAAATCTAATTTCAGAAGCAAGAACGTTTCACAAGGCAGGAGCTACAGCAGAGAAAGCATGTCCCCTGGGACCCAACCAAATGCAGGGCCCTGGCTGGTGGTAGCCGCAGCATGCCTTCTCTGCCAGACTGAATGGGTCAGGCTGATATAACCGAGAAGTCTCTCAACTATCCCATTCCCATGTGGGATAGTCAGGTCAAGACCAGTGTCTTTTATGCTTGCACGGCTACTTTATTAACTGTTGAATAAAAATTAATTTAAGGCAAAGTTACGTGCAAAATATTGAGCAATTTTTAAATGTGTGTGTGTGTGCGCGTGTGTATATATATCATATGTATGTAGGTATATATATATGTATGTATGTATATGTGTGCGTGTGTGTGTGTGTGTATAAATGTGTGTGTATATAAATTTGGTATAAAATGGTTTGTCATGAATGCGACTCCTTGAGGGCTCCTGGATTGGAGCTGAAAGGCAAAAGAGAAGCAGTATGCTCCCTGCCATATTGGGATAGACCAGGTGCTTTCACACACACACACACACACACACACACACACACACACACATACATACACACACACCAGGAGTGGGTTCTACTTACCTTTACTACCGGTTCGCAGTGGGGCCACGCGTGTGCGCTCTTCTGCACATGCACAGAAGCGTTTTGATGACGTTGGGGTTAGTGGGTGGAGCCTCCCGCTGGTTTTACTACTGGTTCTATAGAACCGTTGCGAACCGGGGGGCAACTCACCACTGATACACACAGACACACAGACACACACACACACAAACACACATACACAAAATTTTAACAAGATAAAAATAGATGTATTTCTTTTCAATAGTTTTGAAAAAAGGTAGTTTTTGTCTGTTAAAATTCCTTTAATAAAAATTATGTATACATATAAAAGATTGCTCAATTTTGTACATAGCTTTGTCCAATGAACCTTCAGTTAATTTTTATTCAATAGTTAATAAAATATCAGCCGTACAAGCATTGTCAGTGCCAGAACCTCTCTATTCTAGTCTGGTATTAGCTAATGGTATCTTTCTAATGAGCAGCATATCCTTGAAAATGTTAATTTGCCTCAAAGGACTTGAGCAGTAAGAGGCACCATTCATTTGTTGCATTTTGCAAATACAGTTCTGTAAAATTGTTACTGCTGTGTTACCTTTTTAAATCGCCCATTGTATATAAAATTATCTCTTTAAAATGCAAAGCAGCCCATTTGCTATAGCGTCTTATCTCACTGACATTTTACGCTCTACATTCTGGATTGTGCTTTCCAGTTTAACAAGGAAAGCTTTTAAAATCTTCAAGAACTACAGCAGACCTTAGCTTGCTTTCATGACATTTCTTTTTTAGGGTCGGTTGCACTCTTAAAATGATTTATTTCCTGTTCACTGTTTTTTTTTCTTCATATATACAACATATGACAGAACAAATTGGGTTGCAAATAGATGTAGAGGTTTATAAATTTTGGACCTTTGTTTTGCAAGGGGAGGAAGCTATTATTGTTACAATATATTTGTCAGTGTTTTTTCCTTTTAATCACTTGCATCCTTTTAATTCACTTGTTAATGTTATTGTTTAGCTTTGATTTGCCTGCTTAATTTTTTCCTTTATATTTTAATATTTTTGAATAAAATAAAACTTGGGGAAAAATAAAATGATTTATTATAACTTTAAAACTGAATTTGTTATTTAAAAATGACATGTATTAATGATACCTGCATCAATAAAAACCTCAACATTAATCTTGTATATGATGCCAGATTTGATCTTTTTGTATTATATAATGTGAATGTACATAAGTACATGTACATAAGAATGTACATTTATTTAAATGATCCTTTATTTTACCTATCCTTGATTCTTGATTCTTATTTCAGCATTATGTCCCTCGTCTCCACACTCCAAAGCATTACAAAGTAAAGGCTAGTGGTATACTTGATTCTGCCTTTAGAGAATTTATTTGTGTGGTGTAATTCTCAAAAGAGAATACATGAAAAAAAGAATCTTAAGATTTAAAATGGGGCATCATTATGGACAGAAGTAGGGGTATCAATAGAAGAGAAGATTTGTAGTTCAGAGTCGAACTGTGGGATCCTCTCTGAGCTTGATTGTTTTCTTGCAGATGTTTCATTACCCAAATAGGTGATAATGTTACCTAGTTGGGTAATAAAACATCTGCAAGAAAATAACCAAGTTCAAAACCCAAGGAGCCCACAGATATAGAGGTGTGTGAATATCCAGATCATTGTAATCTGACTAACAAAGAAAGTAAGAAAGATCAAGGAACAGCCAGTTAATAAACAGTGCCAAATCATGAATAGAGACCAACTTATTTTTACCAACAAATCACAGTGATTATGCATAGAAGTTTTGGAGAGTAACAATTGTGCCCATATTTAATCAAAAGATTCATCCCCTCCCACCCACCCCCAAATTCTTCGAAAAGCTAGAGATCCCAGACAAGAAAAATATGATTGTGCACTGTAAAGATTACACTGATCTACTTAGAAGAAGGCAAACTTTATTATTTATTTTTCAGAAAGTGATATAGCAGATATGAATCATTCATGGCACGATGCTCAGTTTAAAACAGAAATGAACAATAAATTAACCTCACATTAGCTGTACTTCATTAATACTCAGCTGAACGGAGACCTGATATAAATGTTCTGGTAATAGACGAGACTAACTAACATGGTTTAGTAAAGACATTCTAAGTTCAATGAATTCATCCTCTTTCATCAAAAAGTTAAAATATTAAAAGTTATCATGAGAATCTCTCTCTCTCTCTCTCTCTCTCTCTCTCTCTCTCTCTCTCTCTCTCTCTCTCTCTCATTATATTCAGGATTCACAGCAATGATGAGGAAAATGCCATAAGATTCAGGCATTTTTAATTTGAACAAAAACTCAAAGCAAGGCTGCCTGTTATTTATATATTTTATTTGCTAAAGCAACTGCATCGCTGTTAAAAATGAAAAATGCACGTAGTTTTAAAGAACATATACTGGTAAATACATAGGTGGTTTTTTTCACACATTGAACTGGTTTGGAGATTGCTGATATACCTAAATCCTAACATTACTATTCAACAGATTCTCTTTTAGAACATGTGGAATCAGCAGGGCAGGGTATAAAATCTAAATGTTAAAATCTAGCATGAAATTATAGAAACATTTATACTAAGAGAAGAGGTGGAGGGAACCCTGTGAAGTGAACATTCTCAGCAAAAAAAAAAAGCAAAGATGATTTTTGCAAATTAAAATATTATTATTTTTCAATTCAAACAGATTATCCAGTATAGGTAATCCTTAATTAATAACCACTATTGAGCCCAAATTTTCTGTTCCTAAGCAAGGCAGTTGGTGAGTTTTGTCCCACTTTATGACCTTTTTTGCCACAGTTGTTAAGTAAATCGCTGCAGCTCTTAAGTGAATCATGTGATCATTAAGTGAATCTGGCTTTCGCCATTGATTTTGCTTGTTGAAGCCCCCTGGGAAGGTTACAAATGTTGATCACATGACTTTGGGACAGTGCAACTGGCATCAAGCGCCAGACTGTTAATTATACGACCATGAGGATGCTGTAATGATTGTAAGTGTGAAAACTGATATGTCACTTTTTTCAGTTCCCATGTAACTTCAAATGGTTACAAAATGAATGGCGGTAAATTGAGGACTACTTCAACAAAAACTTTTTGTGCAACAAAAAGAAAAAAAAATGATATCACCACAATATAAAAAAAAGATGTTGAGAGTCTAGAAAGAGTGTAGAGAAGAGCAACAATGATGATTAGGGGACTGGAGGTTTAAAACATATGAAGAACGATTGCGGGAATTGGCTATGTCTAGTTTAATGAAAAGAAGGACTAAGGATAACATGCTAGCAGTGTTCTAATATCTAAGGGGCTGCAATAAAGAAGAGGAGGCCAACCAGTGGTGGGTTCCTCCCGGTTCAGCCCAGTTCCCCCGAGCCGGTAGCAGTGATATGACGTCACTGAACCGATTCTCTTTGTTCGGAGCTGCCCGCCACTGTGTTATTTTTATCTTCTATTTGGCCCCACCCCCAATCTATTCACTGCCTCCCAAACCCCAGCTGATCAGCTAGAAGGAAAAAAAATTGTTTAAACTCTTGCCGTGGGGCTTCAAAGGGCCGCCCTACAGCTGATCAGTGTTAAAAGGCAGTGTGGTGGTAGACCGGTGCCTCCAAAAACAAATGAGTAGACCATCAAACCACACCCACAAAATAAGCCACGCCCACAGAACCGGTATTAAAAACATTTAGAACCCACCTCTGGGGCCAACCTATTCTCCAAAGCACCGGAAGGCAGGACAAAAAACAATGGATGAAAACTGATCAAGAAGAGAAGCAACTCAGAACTAAGGAAAAATTTCTTAACAGTTATAACTATTAATCAGTGGAATGACTTGCTTCCATAAGTTGTGGGCATTCCATCACTGGAGGTTTTTAAGAAGAGATTGGACAACTGTTTGTCTGAAATGGTAAAGGATTTCCTGCCTGAGCAGAGAAGGATTAGAAGACCTCCAAGGTCCCTTCCAACTATGTTATTCTGTTAAAATTACTGAATAGGTAAAAAGCCCTACAATATTTTCTTGAACAAAATACTCTTAAGAATTGGATCTGAAAAATGGAATAAATAACTGGCTAATCTTATTTTATCCATTTATCTATTTTCTAACCTATTGAGAAAAGAATTGTATTCAGTAGCGAAAAGAAACCAATTAAGACTATTTTTTAAATGAAAAGGTTAACAGTTATAAAAGGAAATTGGTTTAAACCATCAGCTATGAAATGCTTATTAAAACTAATATGGAAAGAGAAATTGTTTATAGTTTTTGAAAAGTCATATAAGGCTTCCAGTTTTTTAAAAATAGTCTTAATCATTTTTCCCTTGACCAAACTAATCAGGTAAGATTTCCAATAATCCATAGCTGGTTGCTACTTACTGTGGAGGAGCATCAAAATTTTTAAAATAAAATTAGAAGGTGGATATGAAAGGAACAGATTGTGATTACATGGCTTCACAGTAGAATTCAATCTGGGAAAATAGGTACCTTAAGCTTATCACAGAATCTAATTAAACAAAAAATCTAATTAAAACTAATACACTGTTGGCACCTGACCTATTCCAACTAAATTATATCAACATAAGCTGCTCTGTGAACTGCTCAAATGAGGTTAAATTATGGGTACTTCTCACATGGAGGATCTTGGAGCATTTGCGCCAAACAGTCCATGCTATCTATATGAAGAATGCCTCTGATGTTCCATTGATCTCATAAATAGTTATAAAATTAGTTATAAAATAGTTATAAAACGAACACAGCCTCAAATTAAAGTTAAATTCTAGTGATTTTATCTACTGTACAACTAATGACATCAAACTTGGAATTCAAAATGAAATGTGCTTTGGTAATGGATTTAAATGTATTTGTTTAGTTAACCGTTTGCTTGTTTAACAACTTTGAAAGTTTTATTATTATGACTCTTTTTCTTTTGAGAGCTTTAGCCTCTGATGACTTCAACAATGAGTCACCAGACTCATCTTGATGACTCCTTTATCTTATCACTGGTAGTTAATATCCAGCTCACCCATTTCCAAGACTAACTCTCAGTATGCAACACTTCACAATTGACAATAGCATTTAGCAATAGCAATTAGATTTATATACCACTTCACAGTGCTTTTCAGCCTTCTTTACAGAGTCAGCATATTTGCCCCAACAATCTGGGTTCTCATTTTACCCACCTTGGAAGGATGGAAGGCTGAGTCAACCTGGAGCAGTTCAGAACTGAACTCCTGAAATAAGCAATGAGTTAGCCTGCAGTATTGCATTCTGTCCACTGCACCACCAGGACTTCTCTTACCCATTCTATCCATGTTTAACAAAACAGTTAAACAGTTGTAATATAAGGAATTGATTTTGTTACATCTATCGCAACCAGGATGATGATAAATTTATATATAAGTAAGCTGATACCCTCCTGATGTTTTGAACTTTATTGCCAATTGGTTTCAGTCAGTCATGTCCAATAATGAAGGCTTATGGGAGTTGCATTCCAATGTATCCACAGGAGAACCCTACACCAGAGGTCTATGAAGAGGTGCTTTCAAAATGTTGACAAGTAACTCTTGTTTAAGAAAGTAATGTAGCCTAATATATTGTTTAAAGGAATGAATAAACAAGATTTTTTTAATAGAAACTAAACTCGTTTTATAACATATACTGCAGGCTCCATAGAGCAGCACTGAGTGAAAGTTTTTTTTCTATTTTTGGAAAGACATAATTACAAGGAAGACTAATTGCTGAAAACTGATCATTCATCAAGGCAATACAGCTGAATACTTAAGTAACAATAAGTCCATGGCAATGTTTCTAAGTATAGTACAGTAGGTGATATCTAATAGGTGCTCGGGGTCTTTAGCTTGCCCAGGCTCTGGGCTCCCCCCTGAACTTTTATTTTTATGTTAGTGACAGCTGTCACAACATACCCTCAGCATTGGCCAGATGTTTTGAGTCCTTTGATTTTTCACAGCAGAATGGCATCAACAGTGGAATGAGGACATTATTTCATGTCCTGCAGAAATTCCAGGAATCTTTTGCAAATCTTCTCCTGAAAATTTCTTCAAAGGTATGACTATGTATATATGGAATCAGAGAGCCAGTTTGGTATAGTGGTTAAGGCATCAGGCTAGAAACCAGAAGACTATGAGTTCTAGTTCCACCTTACTATAGGCACAAAGCTTCCTGAGTGACCTTGCGCCAGTCATTTTTTTTCTCATCCCTAGGAAGGAGGCAATGACAAACCTCTTCTAAAAAACCTTGCCCAGAAAACTCACTGGGACTTGTCCTGGCAGTCTCTGAGAATCAGACTTAATTAAATAGAAATAAAAATGGAATCACAGTTCTGAAGTAATATTGTTGTTCGTTTTGCACCTGCTAAAGTTGGTGGGATGAAAATAAATCAGTTTATATTTTCAAGATAATGGGATGCATGATTCATGATGGGTTCAGTGATTGACTTAATAATGTTGTAAATCTTTTTTAACTTTTCAGACATCTGCTGGAAATCACCTATGAAATATGAAATAGATGAATTCAATGAAACAAATTTGCATGTTTTTATTCTACAGTTTTAATGTCCCACAAACTGACTCCCTCCATCAAAATGGACTCCCAGAGTTATTGTTGTGGGGATAAAGTGAAGAAAAAGTCCCATGTAACTGGCATTTCTGGAGAAAAAATGGGATATAAAACATATATACTCTTTATGCCACCTATTTACCATTTAATCTCAGTTGAGCTAAAGGCACAGCTATATAGCCCCTTTGCTGACTTCCTTTTCTTCTCATAACTAATTTAGGGTTAACCCATATGGCATATCTCTGAGGAATAAGTTTTTATAGCACTAAACAGTGGCAAAGGAGAGGATGATGGTTTGCCTTAAATATTGAAAGCTAATATTTTATTTCTGGATTTATTTACTTGTCTAAGCAAAATTAAAGTATGGAAATTCTGTTAGTTTCGTTTCCTTACTTTATTAACTTGCATTGAGAAATGGTAGACAATTAAATATATATCAGTTTTGATCGTCTATTATTTCCTCTCTCATTGTACAGTTCAGCTTGCTTGAGGTCCGTTACCATGGAGCAGGTTTTTTTCTGGACTGATAGTAAAAACTCAGCTTGGAACATAGTCCTTCTATCATATTCATCTAATGAAATGTTATCAGTTTCCACACACACCCCCAGGGTCAGACGTAATGAATATCCTTCATCTGTGTGAAATCATCATGATAAGCCTTGCTTTACAGAATTATCATAAGGAGTATTTAGAAGTTTTACTTCAAAACTTTATCCTGCTGCATTCTTTAAAAGATAAAAGTTTCCCTGTCCAGTCATTTCCAACTCTAGGGGGCGGTGTTCATCTCTGTTTCCTAGCTGAAGAAGCCAGTGTTGTCTGAAGGCTCTTCTACGGTCATATGGCCAGCATGTCTATATGCCAAGGCGTATGGAACGTTGTTACCTTCCCACCAAAGTGGTACTTATTTATCTATTTGCATTTGCATGCTTTCGAACTGCTTGGTGGGCAGGAGCTGGGTAAGAATGTGAGCTCATCCTGTTGTGCGATGATTGAGTTTCCAACTGCCAACTTTCCGAATGACAAGCCCAGCATCTTGCGTGCTAGGTCACCTAACTTTCTAGAATTTCCTCTTTGTCCATGCTATCAACAAGCTGAACTTAAAGCGGAAGAAAAGTGTAGATCTTTGGGATGGCTTCTTGACCGCAGTAAATTGGTTCCTTAGAAGATCTACCAAATGGCATTTTTTAAATGTCCATTGATATAGCCATGTCAGGCGCTAAGGCGGAAAAGAAGACTGCTCCTCAAAAGATCAAAAAGAAGAGATTTAGAAAAACAAGGCTGGCTTAGCATGAAAGTAACTGCAGTTTAAAGAGGCAGATAATAACTGTAAATTGAATCAAGAATATAACATTATCTAACTGCAGTTCCAATAATAACATTTTGTTTCAGTTAGTTTACCAGACCAGTATAGGGGAGTGAGTATAGCTCTTGTATGCATTCCTTGTATAGCAAGATAATAGCATAAGTACGAAACAGAACAGATTTGAGTTTGCTCCTTTGAATCTGCAGCCTCTCCAGAGATGGGTTTCAGCAGGTTTTGAACAGTTCTGGAGAACTGATAGCGGAAATTTTGAGTAGTTCGGAGAACTGGTAGTAAAAATTCTGACTGGCCCTGCCCCCATCTATTTTCTGCCTTCCAAGTCCCAACTGATCAGGAAGAAATGGAGATTTTGCAGTATCCTTCCCCTGCCATGCCCACCAAGCCATGCCACGCCCACCAAGCCACACCCATAGAACCGGTAGTAAAAAAAATTGAAACCCACCACTGATCCTTTCCCTAGTTGAATTCCATTTTTTTCTTCACTCTTGCTAGAATTAGAAGAAATCACCTTTTCCTAGATCCAGACTGGTTTCCACTCCTTTGGTGGAGTTACCTTTCTGTCTCTTATGTAATGGATAGATTGGGCATCAATAATTACCACTCAAGTCCTTTGAAAACAAGATCTTTTGTATGCTATCTTGCTGGCGCTGTTTAATGCTAACATTTTGATTGATAGATTGCTCTAACCCATCCTAAAGGAAATCAACCCTGACTGTTCTTTGGAAGGACAGATATTGAATTTGAAGCTCAAATGTTTTGGCCACCTAATGAGAAGAGAAAATTGAGGGGGCTGGGGGGGAGACCCTGATGTTGGGAAAGATTGAAGGCAAAAAGAGAAGGAAATAGCAGAGGATGAGATGGTTAGATAGTGTCCTTGATGCAATGAACGTGAATTTGGGCAAACTCTGGGAGACAGTGGAGGGCAGGAAGGCCTGGAGTGCTATGGTCCATGGCGTCACAAAGAATCAGACAATGATTTAGAGACTGAACAACAACGACTAACCAATCCAAAATAAATCTAAATAAATAATATTTTTAATGTAATGCTTTAAAAACATTATGCTTCAAGCTTGTTCATTTCTCCAATCTTTTTTCTTAACTTAACTTAACCAAAACACTCCCTTGTATTCCGGTGGTGGGATTAATTTTTTTTTACTACCAGTTCTGTGGGCATGGCTTGGTGGCGTGGCTTGGTGGGCGTGGCAGGGGAAGGATACTATAAAATCTCCATTTCTTCCCTACTCCAGGAGAAGGATACTGCAAAATCCCCATTTCCTCCCAATCAGCTGGGACTCGAGCTACCTTCTCTCGAGGTAGAGAATAGGTGGGGGTGGGGCCAGTCAGAGGTGGTATTTACCAGTTCTCCAAACTACTCAAAATTTCTGCTACTGATTCTCCAGAACTGGTTAGAACCTGATGAATACCATCTGTGTTGTATTCCTTCTTAACCATTATAGAAAGGACTGAAAATAGATTTCCTTATATCTAATATGATATTTGATGCCGTTGTATTCACTGGGTACAAAATCTGTCCATCCATCCATCCATCCATCCCCAACTCTAGCCAAAAAGATTCCTTTGGGGAAGAAAACCAATAAAGTCCAAAGAGTTCATTATCCACAGCAATCAGTAAAGTGTTTTTTTTTTTAGTCTGACCCCAAAGCAGGTTTAGTTATCTTTCAACTCTTCTCACCAAGGTAATGATTTCCCATGTTTCTGAGAATGGAAACTTTCATTGACCTTGCTTATATTAGGCCTCCTGCCTCTCATAAATCTATTCAGTCAGACATTCTTGAAAAAAAGCCCAGACTTCCAGAGATAGGAATTGTTTGAAAATTATGAGGCCTACTTACAAAATAAGAGAGTTATTTATTTATTTTAAAGATTTATACAGCCACCCATCTTCTAACCAACTCTGAGCAGCTCCCAATATTATCCCAGATTCAATAGCCAATGGTAGGAGAGTTCTACGATTTGGCAGAGGTAAAAGTTTTTAAATCTGGATGCTTGTTTTCCCAGTATTAGTCATTGATAGGGCAATCAAACATGGGCTGCAGACATCCAGAGGACCACTAGGGGGGAGCAAAGAGTTATGCATCTTTTCGTGGCCATCTAGTGGTTATCTTGATTTTGACAGCCCAGGCCTTGAAGCTATACAACACAGTCCTATGGTAGGAGAACTCCTATGGTAGGTGAAGTGATGGGGGCGGGGGATGGGGAAGAGAGCTGGAAAAGAAGGAAAGAAGGTGTTTGCCTACAACATAGCATTCTTCTAAAGCAGGGGTGTCAAACTGGCGGCCCATGGGCCAGATGCATCATGTGCAGGCTACGCTCACCCCAGCTCTACGAATGGGGAAAACATAATGAAACATCATGTGACGACAACGTGATGCGGCAAATTTGACAACCGTGTTCTAAAGAGTTTTGCCAATACTACCCACACCTTTGCTATCATCTTGATTTATTATCAAATATCCAGCTAAATGCATTGTAAAATCAATTTGAAGCCACTCACATAGGCACTTCTTGCTTTGCTTTTATAAAGGATGCCTTTCACCCTTTCCTTTAAAGCTATTCATTAACCATATTAATTTTGTAGTAAGGTGCTTCCTTAACTAACAGCGACTAATCCATCACAACTGCTCTATAAATAGTTCAATTTCATTAAGAATGACTAACAGAGATGCAGCTTCTTCCTCCTCCTGAGCCGACTTTCACCATGCCATGTGCTAGCAAAGGCTTCCACCTCCTCTTCCTCCTCATAGCTTTTTTTTAGCTTCGAAATTTGCTTACATAGTTTTTTTCTCCTTATATCATTAAGTGGTTTCTAGCAGCTCTCCAGCTAACTTCAGCTCTCAAAGTCTGAAATTGCTAGCTATCGTTTTAATGACATGTTTGTCCTTTAATTTCCTCAGTGGGGGCAAATGAAATGAGGATGAATATGATTTATACAAGCACTTTAATTTCTCATGTTATATTTAAATAGATTTTTTTGCATTCCTTTTATTATCAGAAAAAAACTCAACAGCACAGGATGCTCTATAAACCTGAGATTTGCTTGGACTCTATTTTCACACACAGTGATTGAGGTCATATATTACAGTAAGCCATAATATGATTGCGGCCAAATCCAACAGCTGTTGTTTGCAAATCATGGTTTGGTGCGTTATTGTGATTATGTGAACCCGTTTGTAAGATAGCCTGTGATATAAAACATCCTCTGGCCCCCTGTTGAATGAAATATATTAATCTATGAATCAAATTTTATTATGGTCACAGACCCATATTCAATATATTTATTTAAATATTGGGAAAATACCTATGAAGGAAAAGGACATTTAGCACTTGTGTTGTGGTTCAAGTTAGTTACTCCTTAAAGAAGTCCACCTTTTTTTCTTGGGCTTTCACATGATGGGTTTTTGTTCTGTCCCATTTGAACATGCATACAGCACAAAGGTTTGAAGTCTTTATTGAGGCTTCACCAGCCCCGAATAGGATTTCCCACACAGGAATCAGAATGCAAGACCCAATAAATCCAATTATTCCAAGTCAGGAAAAACACAGAACAAGTTGTCAGTCCAAAACACAAATCCCACAAGCCAAAATCCAATTCCAAGGTCCACAAGGCAAAGTGCAAAGTCCAGAAACACAATCACAATCAAGGGTGAAGTTCCAAGGCAAAGGTATATGGTGGCTGAACAAACTCACGATCCGAAATGGAAGAGTTATTCTCAGCATTGCTCTGCTCTATGTGTTGTCCAATGCAATAGTTGCTGGCCAGCACAACTGATTAGGAGGGGTGAGGCTGCAAGTAGCCTTGTCGACCTCCATAGTGTCTCGCTCCTCTCGTCCCTGCATGCCCTAGGAGCTGGCGGAAGAGCTTCCCCTCATCCCTGCTTATTGGTTGCAGCTGTCCACCTTTTCTGCCCATTGCTTCTGGCTGTCTTTCTATGCCTCTTGGCTGCAGCTACGTTTCTTCCTTCTCATTGTCAGCCAGTCACTCCTCTGGCCCTTCTGAAGTTCCTGGTCTCTTCTCCTTTTCTTGCCCATCCACTCCTGGTTCAGAATCCCCCACGTTTTCCAGACTGTTTGGGCTTAGCATACCATAAAACATAACATAACGTAACGTAACGTAACGTAACATCATAACATAACATAACATAACATAACATAACATAACATAACATAACATAACATAACATAACATAACATAACATAACATAACATAACATAACATAACATGTTTCACCAAGGTTTAGAATTTAGGTATTGTGAGAACTTCATACTTAATTTCTAATAATTCACAGGATTTTTCTTCTCATTTTCCTTTTTAACTTTCTTTACTATGGCTTGCAAATCCTTTGCATTTTCAGCTATCACGGTAACCTGTACAGGGTGGGTTATTGATGTTTCTTCTTCCAATTTTAAAATCACAGTCATCATCCAATCCAGTTTCCCTTAATATAGATTCAGGATATAAGTTAAGAAAATAAGGGGAGATAATGAAGTCTTGTCACATTCTGCTATGAACCTGGAGCTAATCTGTTTTGCTATATTCTGTCTGTATTGTGGCTTCTTTATTTGTACATAATTATCTCATAGGACAATGAGATGTCCTGGGCAAATTACACAATTTGATGTGATCGATAAAATCAAAGGTATTTTTTTAATCAATGAAGCACATGCTGATTGCTTTTTGGTGTTCTTTGACATTTTCAATTATGCAGCATTGGGAATAATGTCTCATGTTCCCAGCCTTTTCTAAAGTCATTTTGAACATCTGGCATCACCTTTTCTATGAAAGGCTTTCATCTGTGTTAAATGACCATAATCATTATCTTGCTATATGTGAAATTGAAAATATTGTATAGCTTGCATACTTTATTCAGACTCCTTTACTGATATATTCCAAATTTCTTTTTCTATTGATCAACTGATGATAAATCATATCTTTGTTAAGTTTTAGTTATGCATTTAGCAATTGTTCATACATAGTTTATCATTAAAAATCTCTAGACAATTGTGTTTTTAAAATATCCATTAATAATAAGGTTTCAGAAATTTAATAGTTCATATTTCCTAATATTATGAACTTAAAAAAAAACATTTCTTTACCGTGAAACAATGATACTACATACATTCAAATTTGTAATGTGATGTGCTTTTTTCATTTTAGCAGAAATTCAAAACTGCCAGAAGTATTAGAGAGATCCAATTTGGGGAATAATGCCACATTTCATTTCTTGAATATTTTTTGGAGCTTACATCTAATATAAAAATGTTATGAATCAATGTCAATTTGTTATTACAATATTAGATTCCCTTTATCATTTCCGTTTCATATCAGTTTAATGATTGTATATTTTAACTAATAATGATTGTATATTTTAACTAATGTAATTAATATTTTATATGCTTAGATAATAATCCTTTTAAAGCAGAAGTTTATTCTTGAATGGGTAATGAACTTTGACCTCAATTAAATGGGCTTCAGTATTTTTATAACTCAGACTGAGATATATTTCGAGCATTTACAGGCTGCAAGGTTGGCAGTCTATTTTGATAGCATCAGCAAGGTGCCACGTTCTTGATCATTGTTGTTTTGGTGGTTGCTTTTGCATTCCCTGGGCCTGTAAATTTGTCCTCTGATCTCTCCTTCATGCTGATTTACTGCTGTAAATGTATGTGACAACAATCAGAGCAGGAATTAAAAATGAAGACATCAGGACATAGAAGATAGGATAAAATACCTGCACCCTATTAAGGATATCAAATTTGAAAGTATGGTAGCAAAAATAGTGAAGTTTAATATATCAAACTTCATATATTGGGGAGCAAATTGAAAATGATAATTAGTAGGGCTTATTGCTTGCTCATCAAAAGGTCATACTCTGCACAGATTGGCAACAATTGTGCAAATAATTTATTGCTTGCATTAAAATGTAGAAATTTACAAGACAATGAAGAAGAAAATAAACATTTCCAATTATGGCTGCAGAATAATGGAAACTTCTATTAAATAAACAAGCTCTATTGTGTTCTTGGAAAACTTGTAAAACTCATCTTTTTCTACCATTTAGCTGAAATTCTTTCCCTCCTCAGGGCAATTTAACTGTAATCATTTTATTAAACAATCATAAACATGGAGGTATGTAATCTATTGGTAGAGCTTGATGATATTTTTACAGCTAAAGTTTGCTTTGAGCTGGCAGAACAAATGACCTAAAATAGTAGAAATGCATCTGCATAAATAAGGCTAAGGTTAGTCAAAGAAAAAAGAGAGGGACAGATGTTCCCATGATTTCACCTCAGGACTGTCTGGAGGATATAGTTAAAAATTAAAGATGGAAGCCAAGATGCTAAGATCAAAACTCCAGCCATTTTTTTTAGTGTGTAGTTCAATTTTTTAATCGAACCACTGCAGCCAGTGGGAAGAGGTTGTCTGGAATGCATAGAAGCACAAGCACAGCAACTCTTTAAAGCAGCCACATCGTTTTTTTTTTCCTCATCTATTTGGCAGAAAAAAATCAGCTGTTTAAAGGTTCAACATACATAGCAGGTCACATCTTCCAAAGCACACCATCCAAATCATTTTCAAAACATGCATAACCTTACTAGCTATTTCCTTGCTCTTGGTCATTCTCCCATTTGGAATGTGAATTAATTTTGGTCAGAGTGAGTTCCCGCTACTTTAATCCATAGAGTTTAAAGGGACAATATTGGAAACTGGCTACAATTAACTGAGAGCACAAGAGAAAAGAACAAGATCAGATCTTCCTGTGGAGTTTCTTTTCAAGATATTGAAGACCCGTAGAGATCACTAGAGGAACCTGCCGCAGCCTATTGCACAGTAAATCTATGTCATAACCATATTATTAACGACAATTAATTATATTTTTGAAGGACAATTTGTACAATGAAGAAGTACTTATTACAGTCCCTTTCAAAACAATATTTAATACACCGTGTAAAGAATTTAAACTTTGCTGAGCATTTCATTTCTAAAGATATATTCCTCATCTAGCATTTTCAGCCAAATGCCTTCTAGTAGAACTTTTTTTTTTCTAGCTGACAGCACTTTGCATTATGATAACAGGCCAAACCTTCATTTTCATTCAATTTTTATATGAACATTTGAGGGAGAAAGCCAAATATTTGAAAGCAAAGGCACAGTTTTCTAGTAAAAATTATTTAGCTAAGTTGAACTGTCCCTTCAACTGAGCAATAATTTCAGAACAGCACATATAATATGTGTCTAGATAGTTAAAGGGCCAAATTAAAAGTTCCTTATGTCTATCTATATAACAGAATAACAGAGTTGGAAGGGACCTTGGAGGTCTTCTAGTCCAACCCCCTGCTCAGGCAGGAAACCCTATATCATTTCAAACAAATGGTTGTTCAAGCTCTTCTTAAAAACTTCCAGTGTTTGAAGTTTTATCTCTGTGTGTAATCTATTTATTTATGTTTATTAGAAGTTTTATCTCTGTGTATAATCTATTTATTTATGTTTATTAAATTTATGTGCCACCCATCCCACTCTCAAGTGACTCTTGGCAGCAACAACATGGTCAAAATTAGTCCAGGCTACATTTATTATCCATAAAACTTCACTTCAGCCTTCAACAAGGGAGAGTCAGACCTCATGCTTCATCAAGCTTGCCATCTTTTATAATTATGTTTTATGCTTTATTGATGTTATTGTAACGTATTTGGTTTGTGAGCTGCCCAGAACTTTTAAGAGTTTGATAGCATACAAGTTTAATAAATAATTAATATTACCCTTTCCTGAAAAAACTTGAGCTGAGACCACCAAGCGAAAGAATTAAATTAAAATGTATTAAACAGTTCAGTTCTGTAATTTTTTTTTAATGTTGTGAATCTTTTAAAATTATCAAATGATACATATAATAAAACATAAACATAGAGCCTGGTTTAGCTCTGCAGACTAAAGCATCGTAATTAACATCCAGCTGTCTGCAATTACACCAGTTCGAATCTCCCCAGACTCAGGTTGACTCAGCCTTCCATCCTTTCTAAGGTAGGTAAATTGAGGACCCAGTTTGTGGGGGCAATAAGCTGACTTTGTATAAATATACAAAAGTATGAAGGCTATTGCTTAACGCATTGTAAGCCGCCCTGGGTCTTCGGAGAAGGGCGGCATATAAATCTAAATAAATAAATAAATAAATAAATAAATAAATAAATAAATAAATAAATAAATAAATAAATAAATAAATAAATAAATAATAAATAAATAAATAAAATAAAATAAAATAAAATAAAATAAAATAAAATAAAATAAAATAAAATAAAATAAAATAAAATAAAATAAAATAAAATAAAATAAAAATTGTTTAACAAATGCAGGGTTGTGCAGAATGTTGAGTCATTGTGATATTGTTCAACAAAATCATTGTCAGAGAGACCATAACACAGCAGCAGCCACAGTAGCCAACAAGTCTACTAAAGGTCACAGAAAAATGATACAAGCATTTGAGTTCCAGGAGTTTTTCATTAAGCAAGATAGCAGGCAAAATAACAAAGGAATTGCCGGGGAAAGGGAGAGAATGAGAAATAGATGATAGTCTTCAAATGTCTATGATATTTTATTGATAAAAGAGCTTTCTGCAAGAAACCTGCCCTGTTTTCATGTACCACTTCCTAACTAGGTTTTAATAAACAGATTTTAACACAGGAGGAACATCGCCTGAGCTAAGCAAAACTAACAACACTGCAATCTTACATAAACGGTTGGAAGAGCTCTTGGAGGTCATCTGTTCCACCACTACTCAGGGGACGAATTCTCCCAGACAAATGTCTTCTCTTAAAAATTCCCCTCCACAACTTTAGGAGACTGGTTGTTTCATTGCTTAATAAGTCTCATAGTCAGGAAACTCCTTATTTTCAAGTTTTTCAAGTAGGATCTGTCACTATAAAATGTTCATCCACTGCTTCTTCTCTTAACCTTTGATGGTTTGGAGAATAAATCCATACAATCTTCCCCATGGCATTGCTTCATGTATGGGAAGACTGCCATCTTGTTTCCTCTTAGCCTTCACCCCTTTAAGCTAAACATACCAAATTCTTTAACCGAGAGGGGCAACTAGAGCCCCTTTAGAGCTGTGATGGCGCAGTGGTTAGAGTGCAGTACTGCAGGCTAATTCTGCTGCCAGCAGTTCGGCAGTTTGATTCTCACCAGCTCAAGGTTGACTCACCGTCTTCCATTCTTCCAAGATAAAATAAGAATCCAGATTGTTGGGGGCATATGCTGACTTTAGAAACTGCTTAGAGAGGGCTGTACAGCACTGTCAAGTGGTATATAAATCTAAATGCTATTGCTATTGCTTTACGACCTGTGGACTTCAACTCCCAGAATTCCTGAGTCAACATGATTCAGTCCATTATGACTCAGGAATTCTGGGAGTTGAAGTCCAGAGGTTATAAAGGGGCCACAGTTCCCCACTCCTGCATTAACCAATGGGTATTAGCACCAGAATGCTTAATCCTAACATTACAATCTTACATACAATTACAGAGGATAAATTAGAGATTTATTGAAGCTACTACTAGGCAGTCAAACTCACCATGATTATGTATGAATAAATTTGCTGCGAATAAGTTAAAGTTTGTGACTCTGATTTAAAGAAGGCAAATTTGAGAAGAAGAAAGACACAGATATACATCTGGAAAGGAGGGAAATTATTCTGTCTCCATCCATCTTCCAAATTGCTCCAAATTGCAAGGTAACTCTGACTTTGTTGCTTCTGTAGGTTTATCAAGATTTAGGGATGACCCTGAAACCTTGTAACATAGTGCAGCTGTTTGCTTGTATAATTAATTGCCAAGAGAGGTTACTGTTGGCACTGTTCGGAAAGTGAGAGCTTGTGCTATCGATCTACAGGGAACTCTCTATTAGCTTTCGCCAGCAGGTCCCCTATTATCTGCTAACCTAGATTTTGTAAAAATCCATTTCCTTTTGCACTTCACTGCCTCAAAACCCTTGGCCGTGAAAAGGAGCCAGATGTGTAATTTAAGGCAAGGAAGCTGCACAAAGTGTCTAACGGAAGCCTGCAGTGTGTATTGTCAGTCACTTTACACAAGACTGAATCCATGCCTTTAAGTAATTTCACTTGGTAAGGAAAAAACAAAAGCAAACATTGAGCCGAGTGGGTCCCCAGCAGTGATTCATAGATCAGTTGGGGTCTGCAAAGTAAGCACCATAGATTTTCAGAGACCTAGTTAACCATATGGCTCTTTAAGCTGCCTTTTTGCCTTCAATGGATTTGCTTAACTTTTATTATGAGAAGTCCTAGCTTTATTGGATACTGGCTTGCTTCTACAGTCTGAGCTACTTCTGGTACCATTTTGGTTTCTTTGCCCGGGGTAGAAGTTTACAGTTCTTCCAATTCTGCTTCCACAAATATTTTATTTTGTATTATACAAAATAACAATCTGCTAGCCTCTGTTCTAGTATTTCTGATTCTAGATGTAGTTCTTTCCAGAATTAGTGCATTTTTCTCAGATATCCTCTTCTTTTTGCATTTGATTTGTAATGACATCTTATT
Source organism: Masticophis lateralis (assembly GCA_030761175.1). Classification (NCBI taxonomy): domain Eukaryota; kingdom Metazoa; phylum Chordata; class Lepidosauria; order Squamata; family Colubridae; genus Masticophis; species Masticophis lateralis. The sequence continues at coordinate 119,461,072 of JAUDYJ010000001.1, forward strand.
TCTTTGTTTTCAATCTTTGCAGACCTGCAACGGGTAAACATCTTTTCCTCCAATAATCTGCAGCTACTGTGTTTCCCCAAAAGTAAAACAGGGTCTTATTTTCTTTTGACCCCCCCCCTCCAAATAAGGGCTTGGCCTTATTTTGGGGGATATTATTTTTGAGGTGCAGGAGGCAGCAAGCCCACCAGCCACACTCTCTCTGTCCCACCACCTGCTGGCCTGCAGTTGCAATGACCCAGGTTCTCTGCGCGCCCTGGCCTCTGCCTGACCTGCCCTGCTTGCTGGCCTTGCTGCTGGATGGCTGCCAAACAGCTGACTGTGCTGTTCTGGCTTCACGGGGGCTCTTTGCCTTCCTGGCAGCACTGCTTTTGGCCATCCTGCTCGGTTGCTTCTGCCTGGTGCAGGGCATGACCTGCGGAGTGCCCTCATGCTGCCAGAGGAGCTGCACTGCCCACACCACCTCGCACAGCCAGCATGAGAGCTAGTACCCACCAAGGCCTGAAGAGCGCCAGGCTCAGCTCGTAGCCTGCAGCCTGCAGCACCGAGTAGACCTGCAGGAGGGCCCTCAGCAGCCCGAAGGCAGCAGCAGGTGAAGTGGCTTGGCTCCACCAGTGGCCACTGGTGGAGCCACCTGGCAGGCCGGCAGTGGGGGGGCACTCTGGAGGTCGTAGATCTCAGCTGACTCATCCAGTGCCAGGCAGGAGCATCCCAGCAGGGTGGCCAAGAGCAGTGCTGCCAGGAGGATGAAGACCTCCTGCGGACCTGTGCATGTGTTTTTGTGTGTGAGAGAGAGACAGAGAGAGCACATCACCACCAGCCCTGGTATACGGTAACTCTCCAAGGTTGGATCGGATCTCTCCCCCCTGTCTCTCTCTCTCTCTCTCTCTCTCTCTCTCTCTCTCTCTCTCTCACACACACACACACACACACACACACACACACACACAGAGAGAGAGAAAGGTCCCTCACACAACCCCACCCCCTCCAAGGCAGCCACATCCCTTCATTAACCTGCTTTCCAGCTCTGTTCTCCACTGCACATGCAGGACAAGGAAAGTAGTCGGTGTGACTATGGAAAAAAAATACCAGAAATTCAGACCTTCCAACTTCTTGCAAAAAATAAAAAAGATCTCACAAAGTTGGAAATAGTCCCACAGAGTACTTTTCTTGCCCTGCACGTGGCAGTGGAGAAAGGAGCAGGAAAGCAGGTTAGTGGAGGGATGTGGCTCAGTGGTGAAATCCATTTTTTTTACTACTGGTTCTGTGGGCGTGGCTTGGTGGGCATGGCAAGGGAAGGATATTGCAAAATCTCCATTCTCATCCCACTCTGGGGCCAGTCAAAGGTGGTATTTGCCAGTTCTCCGAATTGCTGAAAATTTCCGCTACTGATTCTCCAGAACCTGTCAGAACCTGCTCGATTTCACCCCTGATGTGGCTGCCTTGGGAGGGGTGAGGAGGGTTAGGGATCTCTTTCTCTCTCTCTCACTCACTCAGTCACTCACTCACACACACACACCATCCTTTCCTTCAGAACAGGGTGAGAGGCAGGAAAATCCCCCCTCCCCATTTTCAAGCCATTCGCAAAACGCCCCATTCCGAGCCTTCAATGCTGAAGGCTCGGAATGGGGCGTTTTTGCAAACAGCTTGAAAATGGGGAGGGGGGATTTTCCTGCCTCTCACCCTGTTCTGAAGCTCAGCACAGACACTCCCTCTCTGGCCAGCCTAAAATACCCTGGGGATAAATCAGACACTTCACTGGAGAAACTGCCCCACACCAGCCCAGGCTTCCTAAATCTCTCGCTCCCAAGATCGTCCCTGACACAAAGAAAGCCCAACCCGATGCAAACACTGCCTCCAGCCACCTCTTCATCCTGGTGAAACTCCTCTTTGAAAGGACAATCTGTGGGGATGGGGGGAGATTTCCTGCACATTGGCAGCAGCGTCTCCTCACAGGGCTTCTTCTGATATCCCAGGTGTATGGATTTCCATGCCTTCCTTTCCTGTTTCGTGGACAGAATTGCCTACTGTGACTGTCACAGTTAAGGAGGACAGAGGCGTGTTGCTTGGCCTCCGGCTTCTTTTGCAGCCACAATTGGCAGCAAAAGTGGCTGTGCTTGCTGGAGGAGGCGGCCTGAGTGGCAGTTTTGTGAATGGCGGCTGGAGCGGCTCAGCTGATGTGATTAAGGGGTCAAGAAGCCCTGAGGTGACTGGGGAAAGGAAGGGCTGCCTCCTGGGCTGGCCATGACCACCCCTTCACTAGGGCTTATTTTCGGGAGAGGGCATATATTTATGCCCATCCCAAAGATCAGGCTTGACCTTATTTTCGGGACATGTTGTATTTTCAGGGAAACACAGTACTGGCTCTGGTTGCTCAGCCAATAGTCCTGAGCCCAATAGCCCGTTTGTCACCAATGTCCAAGAATTCCCACACCTAGCATGGTCCTTGCTGACCCGGGTGATGTCCGATCTGGTATTGGTTTCTGTAAATCACATATCACCATATTTTTTTATGGGAGACACATTTTCATTGTATTCTACAAGCTCATTTAAGCATATGGAGATAAGCTCTTTTCTGTTAGTTTATTTATCTCATTTTTTAAAAAAAATAGTTTAATATATCATACTATAATAGAAAGATCAAGAAACAAGCCTCAATAATAATACATATTAACATATTAATGGATTGAAAGTTATAATCTGATGTAGAAATATACAAGCAGTAAAATTGCCAAATATTAACTGGGATTGTTTTATGTTCAAGTATTACCAGGTCTCCAAAATGAGGACTGATAAAATATCTAAAAGTCTTGGTTAGCAAAAAAAAATAAGTAAATGGAAATTTTATTTTTATAAATAAATAGCTTTCTCTAAATACTCTGTTGAAGTTGCATTTTGTTTACTCGTGCTCTTTAAAATTAACAATTGATTATCTGGCATGTGGCATTTTTCCTGTTTTCTGTTATTTCCTTTCACAACATTTGCTGTTGGGGGGAGGGGGGAGTCCATGAAAAATAAATAGAAATGCCAAAGCAGGATCTCTTATTTTATTACTTTATATTTTAGATTCGTATTAAGAATAAATGAATTGAATAATGGTACATGGAGAAAATTCAGACACATGCAAATGCAAACAGGGGTAGCAGTTTTGTTGATATGATGGATTTTAAAAGGGACCAGATGGCAACTATAAATCTATAGATTTAGAGCAGATTCTCTTATTACTGTCAATGTTATTTTTGCCAAATTAAATTCTCTAAATTCTTTGAGTGGTTGACATGGAAGTGTCCTGTGTCCCGGTGCAAGACAGAAGACAGGATTCTCTACGCAGTCTTTGCACTACTCATTGCATTATTATTCTGTCCTCTTCATGGACTCTTCAGATATGAAGAGATGCTTTGGTGTCTTCTTAAGAGCTGGTCAAAGACCCATTGGGACTCCTTTGATGGTGGAACAAATAAAACAGTTGCACAGATAGAGGTTCTCACATGCAAAATGGGCTTTTTGCCTAATCCCAGCATTTTAAATGCCTGAAAAAGCAGAGTTGCCCAAAATTACATGTTCTATCTAAGCAAAATCAAATCAATAATGGCAAATATCTGTAGCTTGGGTATAGGTTGAGGGTTAAGGTTCATTCTCTGAATTTGTGGGTTGGTTTCTGAATGTTTTGTTACCAGGCTAGGTAACATCTTCAGTGGAGTTTTGGGGATGTCAATGTCAGTGTAAACAGAAGAACCTGACACTGACATCTCCTAACCTCAGTGGTGGGTTGCCCCCGGTTCGCAAGAACCGGTAGTAAAACTGGTGGGAGGCCCCGCCCACTGCCCTCGACGTTATCAGTGCAAGGCGTGTGTTGGGAGCCGTAATAAAGGTAAGTAGAACCCACCCCTGCCTAAACTCCACTGAGAATGTTACCTAGCCTGGTAACAAAACTAACCCACAAGCTCGGAGAATGAACCTTCACCCTCACAAATCAAATCCTCTGCCATTACATAGGAGACAATGCTCTGTCTGGCAATTAAGGATTTTTCTGTAGCTCTCATTCATTTATTAAAGTTTTCGTGTACTTGATTTCATTTTTTGGTCAGTGCTGAGAGGCTCCAATTCTCATTTGTTATTCTATTCATGCCTTATAACGAAAATGAGCAGTTATATATCTTATATCTTAACATGCAAATGATGCCATTCTATCCATTCCATATGTTAATATATGTGAATGCTGTTATTCATTCTGAACAACACCTTTGCCCTTTGTCTTTCTCTTCTCTCTTTTGTTTAGTACATGTAAAGACAGTAGATTTATTTGTCTACCCTCAGCTCGAACAATAAAGTATTTAACTTACATATGTTTATTTATGAACGGGATAAGACATGGCAGAAGATGTTAAACATGTATGAATGCCATGGCTTGAGTAAGTCAATAATGACTATGTCACTGTAACCTTATCTGGAATCCATCTCTTCCCCTTCCCTTTAAGGCAAAGCAAAACAAACAACAAGATAAAATTGTATTTTGATACAGAATTTAAAACTAGCAAATTTATTCTAGTAGATGGGAGGTTGTTGTCTTTTTTTAATGTCCCCAATGTACCTTCTTTTCTACTTCTTTTTCTTCTTACTGCTGCAGATTAACATAGATTTCCTGCTGGGATCTGTTGCTTATCATGTCTTCTCTGCAAGAATATTGTTTTTCTGCTTATCCATTTTATCTGAGCTTCAAAAGTGGGATGAGGCTCAGCAGTATCACAAGGTAGAGAAAAGGAAAATGGGGGGGGGGGGGGCGGGAGAAACGTGCATGGAAAGCAACAGCCAGGTTTTTGCAAGTCACTTTTGCTTAGAGCAAAATATGTTTCTTCCGGCAAAGAATGTTCAGTTATTAGTAAAAATAATTGCAAATGGTCAGACGTTCGTGACTACAGATGTCCCATATGTGCATTTGCAAAAGAAAAAGAAGTGATCCATTTTTTTATTTTTATTTTTTGTAAAAATGTTTAAAGGCAGTTCAACAGTTTTGGGATAAGAAAGAACATTCTATCCAGATAACTTTTTACCCTGGAGGACTTGCTGCCCAATAGATTTAGAATGTTGAAATATAGCCTGATTTGTCTCAGGATAAGTCTAAAGCAAGATTCATTTCTTCTACCAACCAGCATGGCAAACAGAAAAATAAAATAAATGTACTCTAAAAATATGTTTACACTTAAAATTAATGTACAGTGTTGTAGATTATTTTTTAACAGAATCTGATGAGTTTGGCAAAACTTTAACTGCTGTAAATATAGAACAACTGAATATCCATCAGCCATTCTTAGTGCCCTACTCAAATGTCTATCCACTTACTTGTCATATTCAGTATAGCCATTTTAAGTGCAAAATTTGGTTTGTGATTGATTGGGGCTAACATTTTAATGCTTTTAATTGCTGCTTCTTCATACAATCTTGCAAAATGAGCAATCTGATGCTGCTGTGCATACTTCTAAAATGCTTTTTGAAGAAGTGTTGTTTTTGTGAGCCTAAAAACACCTATCTTGGACAGTCAACTCAAGTTAATGTGACTCTTAAAGCAGCTGTACATTTCTTTAGATTCATTGCAGCAGTCTGGAAAAAGGCAGCTTTAACAAATAAAGGTCCAAAGCACTTCTGAATAATTTCTGAAACATACCCAGCTCTCGGCTTTCCTGTTTAAATCCTCTAAAAATGTAAGAAGCTTTTGGAAAGCAAGCAGTTTAATAAACACAGGGAGATCATTTTCATTTGCCAAATCTGTTGAAAATAAATTGACACCTATCCTTTATCATTTTGTTGTCCTTTGTAATTAAGGTTTGAGTGGATGAATTGCTGAAGCTCGCTGAATTTTAGTAATGCCAATGGCTGCAAGCCAACATGAAGTTGGGTGCATTTATTTATGCCCCATTGATTTCAATAGGATTTAAGTTTGCCTCATTGCACAGAATTGTAGAAAAGATTCTTGCAATTTTATATTCATAAGCTATAATGGGTGCTCCTCTTTGTATTTTCCATGGTATGTTTAAATTTAAGAAGCAGGCTTTTATTGAATATTTATTTAACATGAAACTGTTCTGAAAGAGCATGGATAAAATAATTATGCAAAGATGTAGTGATACCGATACCGTAGTTAAAAACAAGATTTGCAAAGAAGGAACGATAAAATGACCCCATAAAATGAGTTGAAAGATCATTTTGGATATCACAGGTGTGTATTTGAATCATGGAAAAAAATATGTTTACAAGTACTTCCTTTATTGTGGAAGCTGTTCTGAAGTACATCCAAAGAACCTGTTTGTTCTTGCTGACTGTGATAATGAGGCTACTGAATTAGGAAGTCCAATGATCAGTCTCAGCAGCATTTTTCAAACTTAATTGCTGCAATTTTCACATTATTGATTTTGCCTTGAAATTATGTGATGAGTTCTACATTAAGCCTCTCAAATTTGGTAACTTGAAAATTGAAATTCTGTAGTTTGACACCAGAATTTTACTCAGTTGTCAATCAAAACCCTTTTTCAGGGTTTATCAATAGATAAATACACATAAGCCAAAGTCTATAAAGATTCTCAGTCATCCATCATGGTTGTCCAAAAGGTGCTTTTTTCAAGAGGCAACTGGACTTTCTTGTTGTTTTTTTTCTTTGAAGATGTTTCCCTTCTCATCCAAGAAACTTCTTCAGCTCTGACTGGATGGTCTGGAATGGAAGGATTTATATTCCTTGCAGACAGTTGGTCATTTGCATCCTTTTAGAGGGTCACTGAAGCACTTGGATGTTTATCTGTGTCTTCAGGGTCACCTGAGTACTGCTAATGGTTCTTGTAGTCAGCATTTTTTTTCTGGAAATATTCCGACACCATTCGAAGGGTGTTCATCCAAAATTGCATAGCTAAAGGTCTATGGAGATTCTCATTCATCCAGGTCATGGTTGTCCCAAAGATGCTATTTTCAGGAGGCAACTGGACTTTCTTGGGTTTTTTTCTCTGAAGACGTTTCGCTTCTCATACAATTTGAAATAAAGTTTTGCAAATAGTTGAATCCTTCCTGTGGGAAAATTCTTGAAATTGATGATTAATTGGTTAATAATATTAACAAAATAAGCTTGAAGTACTCCGGTGCACACTTGAATAAAATGTGCATTTTCTTTTAGTTGAATATATCAAATGCCTTATTGATAAAGATGGGAAGTGTGGGAAATGTGGTATAAGTGGTTGGAAGAAAGAAGCAAAAGGTAAAATAAGAGAGGGTGCAATGATTAATAATAATTAAGCAAATATGGAAAACCGTGTAAATAACTTGTATATATTTATGAACACCGCTAAACCGAAAGATGTTGAATTGTACTACTATATATTTCAATAAAAACTTAATAAAAAAATAAAGAAAAAAGATGGGAAGTTTTATATACACACACATACACACAAACTATATTCTTATTTTTATTTCTTTTCTAATTCTTTTTTTTCTTCTTTCCTTTTCTCTCTCTCTTTTTTGGACCTTCTACTATTTTCTTTTTTTTTCTTCTATTATTTTTCAACTTTGTATTAGCTTTTACTTTTGTAATTATAACCTTTAATAAAATTACTATTAAAAAGAAGGTATCTAAAATAAGGGAAAGCTAGTGGGGAGTAAATGCTCTGTTAGTATTCTTCGTGTGTGTGTGTGTGTGTATAGTTAAAGTACAGAAAAGAGAATACTTTATGTTAAAAGGCTTCAAAGACCCTTCTTAAATAGAATATTTTTAAAGATTTTAAAGCAGCTTTGCAGCAGGTAGAAATAAAACATAACCTGCTTGTCAGGATAGAAATAGGACAGATAACTTACTGTTGACTTCTATACATATATGCACCTCTCCCCCAAATGCCTGAGACTTGAAGAGTTCTTTGAAGTGTGTCCTTGAGTTGCTTGCACAGGTCCATATGGAATTTCAAACAGGACTGGCAGATCCGGGCTATAAAAGTCTAGATAGCCGCCCACAGGCAACAGAGAGAGACACAGAAAACACCAATCCTTTCTGACATCTAGTGATCATCTGACTCTTGCAGCCCAGATTGGTTTGTATAATGTCAAGTAATGCAAACGAAAGCAAATATAATCTATTTATCTCCCTGCTTCACTCTCAGTTTCCCCAAAAGCCAACTGGCTTGCATTGTCTCCTCTGTTGTGGTTCCGGTCTCTTTCCCAAGCATGATTCTGTCATGGTACTTATGTCCCACTGAGTCACTTATGTGTCATGGCCAATAGAATTGGTAGGGGTCAGTAGCCAATGAAAGGCTTTGGGGATTCATTCATTCATTCATTCATTCATTCGCTTTTTTGAACTGTCCATCTCCCTCAGAGTGGGATTCTGGGGGGGTGTACAATAAAGTGTGAAAATACAAAACCATCATACAAAATTTAAAAATTTAAAAGGAGGCAAGGATGATTAAACCCAGTTAAAGATTAATTCAAAGGGCGAAGGAAGAGCTTTCAAGGTACCAACCAGTCTCATGGCCGCATGCTCTTCTGGGCTTCCTAGGCAAAGCCACAGAGCCATGTTGTAACTCCTTTCCAGAAGGCCAGGAAAGGAGCTTCATGGGGAGAATTTCCACAGAGCAGGGACCATGACAGAGAAAGCTGTCTTCATGGACTCCACTGATCAGAATTCTTTAACTGAAGACGTCTGTAACATGCCTTCCCAGCCTGACCTGGTGGCTTGTGTTGTAATGGGACAAAGCCAGTTCTGTAGGTACCCTAGCCCTGGTTTCCTTAGGGCTTTGTTTATCAGAGGGATGGGTCATGATTTGTGCAACAATAACATAGTCTGTAATTTGCTATTATAATTCCTTCTCCAGGTCACAGGAAACTGAGGGGTGTTGACAAAAGAAAAATCAGCTAATGCTTTTGGCTATAGCCTCACAAGCCTTTTGGGTCCAACAGAGGCATTTGGAACTTTAAAATATGTTGTGGATATTTTCCAAATGGCTGCTGGGAGACACTTGCATATTGGTGAACTGCGTCATTTACAGAAAAGTATTCCTGTTAATAAAGATGTTTGGGGCTGATGCTTTTCTTTGAGCATGCAATTTCCTTTTAAAATGTTAAAAGAACCCTAAAGATATGAAGTTAGATCTGACATTGTGTTTATTCGTGTCTGTGAATGAATATTGTTCAATAATGACTCAGATTTGTCACAGAATAAATAAAAAGCTTGAAATTAACGGTGAACATGGCAATTTTCTTCCTTATGCTGCACGAACAGTACAGGAAACCTGTTTGCTCTTGACATGATTTATAATCTTGTTGTGTAACTGTAATGAAGTTAAACATCTCTCCATCATGAAGCCCTTTGCAATAACAGAAAATGTGCTTGTTTGTGTTTTTACATTTCCTTCTTTCTGAGTAAGAGTGTTGATATTGCCTTGATTTCTTGAATGAGTTATTGCTAGTATTAATCTTTCAGACAACTTCACTTGAAATCACACATTTCCTTATAGTTACTGACAACACCGAAATAATATACTGTATGTTAAGACGTTGCTGTTGAGTTCAGATACATTCCTATTTCAATTCACGTAAATTCAAAGTGACTAAGCAAATTATTAAAAACACTTGTACATGGATCATTTACAGCCATCACAGTGCATTATTTCAATAGAACAGAATGTCTTAACCTTGAGGCTGAATACTGTAGTTCTTGGTGTTCTCTGAATTTCATTGCTTGCTTACAGATGTTCCATTACCCAACTAGGTAATATCATCAGTGGTGACGAATGTGACTTTTCTTGCCTCTTTATATGCAGTAGCTTGCCCTGCCAATATTATGGTTTGCTCCTTGGTGTGCCCTTGATCATAATTTTCTGCTTTATTGTTTGTCAGGTGTTGATCTCTGCTTATCTGGGTGTTGTATCCTGAAAAGGATATGTTTTAGAATTTCAATTCCTTCCTCGGTTCTTATTGCTTCTTTTGAATGGGGCCAATCTGTTTGCTCACTTTGTCAATATGGCTTACCCATTTTTCCAATCTTTGAAGAAAACAGCTCTTTTTAAAAAACATAATTTTAACTGGATTGAACCTGGAGTTTTCCACTTAGAAGATAACTTTCCTGCTATTAATCTATGGTTCTTTAACAAGTTAAGTCTGGCTTTTAATTCTGTTGTCTCCAATGCAGAATTCCTGAGCTGAGCTATAATGCCAGTTATGTGTCTTTTGTGGTTGCTCGGAATGGCAATCTAAAAGAGCCAGTGATGCAAAATGGTACAAACAATGAACTGCACAAAGCCTTTTAAGTCACTGCATTCAATCTCCTGCTCAGTTTAAATATCCCTAATTGATGGCTCCACTTCAAGAGAGCTTTTGGTGGCTGCTCCTTCTGTCAAACTGCTTAGTGCTAGAAGATTTCCATACTGGTCAGCCCGTGAGGACCGTGTGAGCGCCTTGATAAAGTTTTATAGGATTGTACAGCCCCAGTGGGTACATCATTTCATTTCAGCTGTTTGTTACAATGTGCTCTCTGACATTCTTCGTCTGCTGTCTGAAGTCTTCCCCAGCAACAAAACAAACCACATCTTCTGGATGATCAGATGTTTACTGCTCACCAAGGAGACCAGAAGGAGCTGCATGCCTTCTTTTCCCCAGCTTTCATAAAATAAATGGTAAGCCACAAGATGAGCCTTCTCCAGTATGTTTTTACAGAAAAGAAGTTGGTGGCTTGGGAGCTAGCCTCTAGGGGGCATTTGAATTATAGATGAGCAAAATGGAAAATGAGGCGCAATTGGAGGGAAGGATGGGATCCCACGGGGATATCAGGGGAGCTGCTGGCAGTAATACGAGTCTTTCATCTGCAGGAGGTAGAATGGACATGGGTGTGTCCATTCTACCTCCTATGCAGTTGTTAAAAATTGCCTCCGTCTAAGCGAGACAGAGCTTTCTGAACTCTTGTTTTTCTGAATTATTGAAGCTTAATAACAGAATTATAAAGCTAGTTTGAAAAAAATATATATCCACAGGGCTCCTTTGTTGTAGCTCCAGCATTAATATTCCTAAACAGATACCAATCTTGGTATGGCCAATATAGATTATTAATGATTGCACCAGGAGAAATAAAAGTATCTAAACAAGAGCGCATGAATTAAAAATGAAGAGGTAGACCCAGAAATGCCTGAGGCTTTTATTTATTTATCTTGTGCCTTCAAGTCAGCGCTGACTCCTGGCAACTCCCTGAAGTTTTCTCACCAAGGTTTGCCATTGCCTCTTTCTTAGTGCTGAGGTAGAATGACTGGCCCAAGGTTACCCAAGATAGCCCCTTGCCTAAGGCATGACAAGAGCCCATAAGTTCTTTAGGTTCTAGCCTAAAACCTTAACTTCTGCACCAAACCGGCTCTTGCACACCATAAAATTTGTGAGTGATGGCAAAGCACAACATATAAATCAGCTTAGCTGCCAGCGGGTAAAGATAATTTAGCAAGCTTTCGGATTCAAAGAGATCATGCTACAATTTAAACGTGAACTGTTTAACAGACCTTTCCTCTCCACTATCTTTGATGACTTTTAATCTAATTAATGCAATCAAATTGAGTACATGGAATTTAGGTGCTGCCTGACTCTTGACAGCTCTAGGCTATTCATAATGTAACAAAAAATAAAGTACAATATGAATAAGAAAGAACAAGAAGAATAAACAACAGTAACAAGATGGCTGTCCGATCAAGATCAGCCACATATCTTTCAAGGACCCTTCCACCTACTTTTTATAATAGAATAACAGAGCTGGAAGGGACCTTGAAGATCTTCAAGTCTAACCCCTTGCTTAGGCAGGAAATCTTATACTATTTCAGACAAATGGTTGAATGGTTGTTCAATCTCTTCTTTAAAACTTCCAGTGTTGGAGCATTTAACTTCTGGAGGCAAGTTGTTCCACTGATATATTGTTCTGTCAGGAAATTTCTCTTTAGTTCTAAGTTGCTTCTCTCCTTAATTAGTTTCCATCCATTGCTTCTTGTCTTCCCTTATAGTGCTTTGGAGAATATCTTGACTTTCTCTTCTTTGTGGCAACCTCTAAGATATTGGAATACTGCCATCATGTCACCCCTGGTCCTTCTTTTCATTAAACTGGACATACACAATTCCAGCAACCGCTCTTTATATGTTTTAGTACAGTTCCCTATACTGTAGCCCAAGGCTTAGGAGGACATCCAGCATTTCAAGCCTTTCCAGAATGTCACTATGTGGGACAAGACGTCATTCCTGAGGTCAGACTCTCTGGCCAAGAAGTCATGCTACTCTCTACCTGAAAGGATCCAGAATACTATTAGCTGCTATTAGTTAGGCACACACCATGGGAGAAAGGCAGTCCTTCAAATAATCAGGCCCTATGCCATATAGGGCTTAATAAATCATAACCATCAACTTAAAAAGTCCCCAGAAGCAAAGTGGCAACCAGTGAAGCTAGCAAAGCAGAATGACATGCCAAGGTGTATCCATTACTGTCCATGCTGCTGCATTCTGAACCAGTCAAAGCTTTTAGATGGTGGTCAGGTTCATGTGGAGGGCAGTGGAATAGTTATGCCATAAGATGACTACAACGTAAATTATAGTCTCAGGAGCTTCCTGATCCAAGAAAGGGTACAACTGTTCCACAGATAAAGCTATGCAAAGGCCTTCTTGGCCACAGCTGCCACCTGCTTGACAAACAGAAGCTGTGAATACAGGAAGACCTTCAGATTGGATACCATCTTTGAATAGGGAAATGCAAAGATGGGATAGCCTCAGGCCCAACTGATCCTGATATCCACTCGGTCCTGGTAAGATTAAGCTGGAGGTGGTTCCTTCTCATCCAGGTCTGCACCAGCCTCTCAGCACCAATACAGCTGACAGTTGGCTGGAGTTGAAAATTAAGATTGGATGGATATCATCACTATATACTGATATCAAACCACAAACTAGTGAATGACCAGAGGCTTCATGGAAACATTAAATAGAAGAAGAGAAACTGCAGAACCGTGTGGCATCCTCAAAAAAAGGGCCCAGGGAATGACTTCTCCACTCCAACCATCATCTACTAGGATGAGAATCATTGGAAAAGGGTGCCCCTTACTCCCAATGCCCAGAGCCAGTCCAGAAGAATACCATAGTCAAGACTATCAAGATTCAAAAGCCACAAGAGAACGAAAAGCACAAGGATAGATGCACCACCTCCATCTTGGTTCCATCACAGATAATCTGAATATAACTAATACTGCTTGAGTACTGAATCCCAGCCTGAAACCTGATTAAAACAGATAGAAATTATCTATTTCCTCTGCAGCTGTAGTCCAACCACCATCTCAATAGCCTTTCCTAAGAAGATTGGAGATGGGGCAAAACCTTATCCAAGAAGTGTAAGTTCACCACTTAAGAAGGGGGAATGCCACTGCATAAAATACATAAATATATTTCCAAAATTTCTCACCCTAAATTCTTCTCCATTTTGAGAATGTCAAATTAGTTTGAATATGTATATATAGTTCACCCTTCCTGCAGTTTATTTTTATCTGCCTATTCCATTATTCCCAATGACCCCATCGAAATGATAAAATACCGCAAAGTAGCAATTTTTATGAAACTCTGCTTGTAGCTTTCTAATTATTCTCTTTGGCAGAGTTTATTGGCAGTGTAAAAATATAAGCATGGTGCAGAAGATAAATGACTAATAGATAAGGTATTAGAAGGAAGTCATATGCTGCATGGTTCTCCAGCACCTTCTCACAGTTCTTTGGTTAAAGAGTGGAAAACACCCTTTTGCATTCAGTTTAACAGTACTATGCAAAGGCCAAGCTGGACTCTTTTCTGCAAGTCATGACTTGCCAGCTTTCAATCACATCTGCAATCCAGATATTGGGAATATTTTCAATTTATCAGTTGATAAATTCTCACTGGCTCAGGGTTGATTCAGCCTTCCATCCTTCCGAGGTCAGTAAAATGAGGACCCAGATTGTTGGGGGCAATATGCTAACTCCGTAAACCACTTAGAGAAGGCTGTACCGTGTTTCCCCAAAATAAGACCCTGTCTTATATTTTTTTTTGAACTCTGAAATAAGAGCTTGGCCTTATTGCCAGGCGCTAAAAAGCCTGATTGGGCTTATTATCAGAAGATATCTTATTTTGGGGGAAACAGGGTAAAAGCACTATGAAGTGGCATATAAATCTAAGCGCTATTGCTATCTTCCAATACCTGAAGAAAGAATTTGTAAAGTATATAATATTAAAAAGCAATCACTTTGCAATACATAATCAAGAACATAAAAAGCAAGACATATATGAATGAATCCTTGTGGAACTATTCCAGTTCTTAGAGAAAAATGCCACTTGATGCATTTTTTAATTAAACAAACAGAAGGACAAGACAAAAGCTGAAACAAATTTAGAATTAAGAAGGAAATGAAAAGTGAAAGCAAAGACATGAAAAAGGAAATTTGCCATATAAATACCATATCAAACCCACACATAGAGCGTCTCCCTCACACATATAGGGTGTTTAACAAGAAACAAACACGTTAAGCATCTATCTGCAGAATGGTCACCCAGATCATTTGTACAAAAAAACAAAAACTATGAAGAAAATTATTATTAATAGAGCTCAAAATAAAGAAGGAATTTTATCCTTAACTCTATGATTTTTTCAAAGTTTTGTTGTGCTAATGATTTGACAAAGCCTCATCATACATGTTTAGATACCACTGATTCATGGGTATAGGTGGATTTTTTCAATATTTTATGTTAAACCCAGCAGCCAAGAGCAAGAATTGAATCAGTGCCTTATGCTGCATCAGTTTATATGCCCTAGGAAAAATGGATCATAAATCTCCTCATGACAAGGGCTCCCTCAGCCCCAGCAAACATTATTGTGCCATTATACCAGCTTGATCAACAATATTATTATGTTTTTTTTAAAAAAAATCCTTAAAACTTAGTGTAGCTGATAATTACAAGAACCAAATACTTATATACTTATGTTCATCTTTGAAAAGTGGTATTTTTTAAAAATTCTTTATAGCTCAACAGAAGGAAATAATGGGAAGGGGTTTGTGACTCTGTCAGTCTGTCAATAGATTACCTCTCCAAAAGCTGTACAGAATGGCCAGATGTGGAGTGGGGGTAGGGAGAGGCCAGAAAAAATCAAAATTGAACAAGGACTAGTTTCAGCCAAGTTCTAGTTCTGCTGTGGAGAAGAACAACTGGAAAAAATCCCATCCAGTGTAGGAAGTTAGCACCCACCCCTCTCCTAGGAAAATGAAATATTCTATGAAATATTAAAAAGGCAGAATATTATATTTTCCCTAAAGGAGAAATGTGTTTCTAAAGACAAACTCAGAGCCTCAGCTCCCTGCCCCCCACAGCAAATATTTTGGTGCCAACCTATCTACAAGACAAAAGGCTGGGCCATCTTATCTACAAAAGACCTTCACCTTCAGGACATGATAGGATTAGCCCTCACTCAAGATCCAAACCAGGAGAAAGCCATTAAGGCATAATAGGAATTGCCCAAAGCCCCTTCATTATATCATCACCCAGCAAGATTCAACCAGGCCTGGGAATCTGACAACCAATCAGAGTACATTTCTTACACAGGAACAGGACGCTCCAAGGTGGGGCCCAAGAGAGGGTATACATCTCTCTCCCTCTCTCACCCATGCGCTCTTTTTGCCCAGGATTTCAAACCATGTGGTCCTGTCCACCATTAAACCATCTTTCCAAGAAGTCTCCATGTTTCCAGTGTCTTTCTTCCCACTTGGAACTGGACATTTCTTCCAACACCAGGTTCTCTGGTTACTCAAGGGAGTTGTAAGCTGGTTCCCTGTTCGTCACATGAGCCAAAGAAAGACCCCCATGAAGGGTTTGCAAAGATTCTAGAAGCCGCGTTTTGCATGGTTTCCTTACCTGGTTTATGGTGAGACCAAGGATCTCCCTTTGATAGAGTGACTGACAGGGCACATTGTGGGTGTCTTTTATTTTTAACTTCACTAAAGCACCTGATAATTGTGTGTTGCTCTCTGATAATGGCCTGATAATGCTGTCAGATTTCAAGAACATTGTTCCACCTTGTATGAGCTCTTAAGGAAAGCAGCAGCTTTTATCCTAACAGGAAAAAGCTACCATTATGTAAACATGAGAAAAATCAAAGGCTTGTATGGGGAGGGGGGTGGGGAATGGTGCTTTTTAATCACTTAAAGTGCCATAAGAAGTGAAATTGAAGATCCTGGAAATTAAGAAGGCAAATAATTTATCTGCTGTTGCCAAGAAAACTATTTGGATGTGTTCATGAAGTCAGCAGGAGTTCATTTGAACATACAGGAAATTTCCCATTTTAAAAATGAAATATCCTCTTGATCTCATTTTTGGTCCTATTTTTGTTGTTGTTGTTTTGGGGCAGGCGGGTGGGAGAGAGGATAATTCTGAACCAGAAAGAGTATTAATTTCTATACTGGCATCCTATAAGAAACAGGGGATTTAAATGGAAGAGAATATTGGATCTCAGAGTTGTATTCTGGAGTGCTCTGAGTAGTGCTGAGCAGTGTTTTCTGAGGCTGGTTGTCTACTTTTTTTAAAAAAAATTGATTTATATGCTGCCCTTCTCCGAAGACTCAGGGAGGCTTACAATGCATTAAGCAATAGCCTTCATACTTTTGTATATTTATACAAAGTCAGCTTATGCCCCTACAAACTGGGTCCTCAATTTACCTACCTTAGAAAGGATGGAAGGCTGAGTCAACCTTGAACCTGGTGAGATTCGAACTTACAATAATTGCAGACAGCTGGAGTTAA
Source organism: Masticophis lateralis (assembly GCA_030761175.1). Lineage (NCBI taxonomy): Eukaryota > Metazoa > Chordata > Lepidosauria > Squamata > Colubridae > Masticophis > Masticophis lateralis. Next base: position 119,477,857 of record JAUDYJ010000001.1, read on the forward strand.
TCACAATGCATTAGTCTGCTGAGCCACCTGGTCCCTTACTTGAATCTCTTGCGCATCCTCACACACCTTCCCTGACCCATGCAGCACTTCTTGGGCACCCTCGTGTATCCTTTTTGACTGTGATGCCCCTTATCTAACCCCCCTGATCCTCGCAGCACCTCTTGCACATCCCCACGCACCATCTCCAACTCTCACCCCTCCTGCGTCCCTTCTCCAACCCATGCACCACTTTTTGGGTGCCCACATACATCCTTCCTAATCTGCACTGCCCCTCATTGCTGACCTGCATGGTACTTCTTGAACACTTCCGAACATTCCCATGCACCTTTCCCAACCCATGCCATCCTGATCCCTCTGAACACCCTCCCCACCAATGCGGTACCTCTCACACACCCTCATGCATTCTTCTTGACCCACACTTATTTCAACCTATGCCTGTGTATCCTCCCTGACCTGTGCAGCATCTCTGGTGCACATCCACACACCCTTTCCAACCCACATGGCATATCTTGCACACACCCCACTGCTGGCTTCCCCACTGACTTTATCACTGCAAGCTTCCTAAAAGCAATGGGGAAGACAGCAGGAATTAGAGGGAGGGAGGGGGGAGGGAGGGAGGGAAGGAAGGGTTTGTTGCCAGTTTCCCATAAGGATACTCAATGCAAAAGCCAATAGGAAGTCAAAAGGGGTTCCTGCTCCCACTGTTTCTTTTGCCCACCTGTCATTCTGTTTTTCTGTTTAAGGAAGTCCCAAAGGTGCTTTTTCAAGAGACAACTGGACTTTCTTGTTTTTCTTTGAAGATGTTTCACTTCTCATCCAAGAAGCTTCTTCAGCTCTGAAGAAGCTTCTTGGATGAGAGCTGAAGAAGCTTCTTGGATGAGAAGTGAAACGTCTTCAAAGAAAAACCAGAAAGTCCGGTTGCCTCTTGAAAAAGCACCTTTGGGACAACCATGACCTGGATGGCTGAGAATCTCCATAGACATCTGTTTAAGAAAGGCAATATCTCTGAAATGCTAACCCAAATGGGGCACAGTTGTCTGATGATTTATAGTCCTGTGTCCTGTTGCATTCTCTGAATGCCAATGCATCTCTCAGCAGTCCCTCAGTAGCGTGCATCTCTCCCCATTTGGGCAGCCTTTATTTTTATTTGTCAATTTTCTTGCAGGTCTTTTCCTTTAGTCTATAGCAGGTGTGTGTTTTATATTGAATCTGAATTGATTTGAGGAATAATATTGAAATGATACAAAATAGTTTTTCCTTCTTTGGTTTGATTGCAAATGTAAGTTCGAAAGGTTGGTTGACTTGTTATGATTTATTAGGCATTTTGATTAAATACTGTTTCCCAGATATATTTATCAACATTCCATTTGCTAGATTAATTTGTTCTTGGTAAGATTCATTAAGGCATATAAACACACATCCTTGTTGCAGATATACTGTATTTTGGATGCACCACCATCCAAAAAAAAGTCTGTTTTCTTTTCAAATTCAGAATCATCTCCACTTTCAGAAAAGCATTTATTTGTTAACATAAATATCTTCCTTTGTGTCATGCTTTTACAAAACCCTGAGCAAGCTTGCCTTTATTATTCATTCATTCATTCATTCATTCATTCATTCATTCAATGGATTTATAGAGTTTCCCAATTCAAAGTGTTGCATAGTGTACAACAGAAGGAAACAATACCAAAGAAAACTACAACCTTAAAATCATCCACTTCTTCCAAGAATCCTTTGAATCCTTCCTTTGAATGTGTGAGCTGACCACTTCCTCAACAGCTTTTCCCAAGAGAAGAAGTTGGACATCTGACAGAGTAGAAGGAATAGTATGTATTTAGTTAGTTAATGACCAGCCATTTAAAAAAAAATAGCAAAATTAAGCAAATTAGTACAGCATATATTTAAAAAAACACATAATGATACTACATTCACACCTCTGTTGCCACAATAATATGTTATCTACCCATGTAATATTTTTTTAGAAAAACTGTATAATATAGAATAAGTAACCCCTAGCAACTTATTAATTAGCAAAAGTAATATTGGCGATAAAAACAGGAACTTTTAAAGTTCCCATTTATTTATTTAATGGTTTTTGTCTTATTTTTCATTGCAGCAACGCTAGATTTATCTTCTTCTCAGGTAAGTAGCTGAGAACATATTATTAAATCCTGGAGAAGATAATTCAGATAAAATTGGTCTAATCTCCCTGGGAATTTATCTATTGGGGCAAAATCTAAATATACCGTATGTCCCTATAAAATTTACAAGGCAATAAAATGTGTGCGATCCCCACATAGACAAACATGCTCTGCTATGGGGACATTAGTATTACACCTGAGTAATGCCAATGGAAAACTATTGTTTCTAGTTTTTAAAAGAATGCTATTTCCAATTTAGAGTTGGTTCAGTTTTGCAGATAACGTGCTGTTTCAAATGCACCCCTATTTATCCACACTCTATCATGTTGAGCAACCTGTTGACTTCCAACTGAAACTTTATGTCCCTTATTCCTTGGATAATTAATTGATTGGCTTGATCACAGCCAACAGATATTAAAAATCCCATATGAAGCCAATTTATGCTCCACTGCCTGTTGCCAGGGTGAAGATAAACTATCTGTGAAAATTAACCGGGTCAATCCAACTGGAAACAATTGTATTTTAAGCCAGTATATTATTGTCATTTTCAAGGCTGTAATCTGAATTAATCTCATTCCTTTCTTGAGTCTTGACTGGGCATTTGGAGTTTCATAGGGAACTGCTAAAATTGATAGCAAAAAATTTATTTGCGCAGTTTCCTTGGTTTCTTCCTTACATAATTGTCTGGTTTGTGCTCCAATACAGAATTTGAGCCAATGTTTTGGCCTCAAACAGTTTTAAAGCCACAGAAACTAATTGTCCTTCACCAATGTATTAAAAAAAAACCCTTTGATAGCATTCATCAACTTGAGAACTAATTGCACAAGATGATTCTGATGAACATTTCAAATGCCTTTTGAATGGAAAACCAACCCCTCAGTATTTAAATGTGTTAGGCTTCTCTCATTTCTGTCCTTCTAGTCTCCAGGAATATTGAGTATCTCTCTCTTTGATTCTACTTAATCAAAGCTGAGAACCAAATGTTTTATCTGCAGCACCTTGTAATTGCTCTTTTTAATCCAGAAGATGTTTGTGAGATTAGAGCAAAAGCATCAGTGTAAAATATTGGGAATTTACACTGTATTAGGATAGGTGCATGGAAATCTGAGTTAGGTAACAGGTCCATCAGTGAGTTAATATAGAGATTAAAAGGGAGGGGGTGTCAAAATACACCCTTGTTGCTCTCCTTTCTGCATTTTTACAGTGCCAGAGAGGGCTCCAAGGGGGTTGCACCTCACTCTTAGGTGGAAGATAGCATATAATTTCCGAATCAAATGGAGGAGGAGAGGCACCTTCAAGGATTGTATTTTTTCATTTATCCCAGACAGCATGCCTGGCTATTGAGTCAAAGGTTTGTTGGAATTGTTGGAGGAAAATCCATCTGGTTCAGTTCCAAGCTGGGAGAAAGGCACTGGAAATAAAATGAAGGCTGGAGGCTGATTGGAAAGAAAGGTTCCCTTTATGGATGAAGCAGAACCACCAACCACATGTGATTCAGGGACAGCTGACAAAATGGAGTTTAGTGTGGGTACGTTTTTATACCTTCTGGATTTCTATGGGCGCCATGTAGGGGTCAAACCAGGCTCTATAAGCAAAAGAGAAAATACAAATCTAAGATCTGTGATGGCGAACCTATGGCACAAGTGCCAGAGGTGGCACACAGCACCCTCTCTACTGGCACTCATGCCATCGCCCCAGGTCAGATCTCTGTGGCGTTTCTTTTGTGAGCTTCTGTTTCCCTGCAAACGACAAAACAGAAGCTCACGAAAGAAAAAGATTTTATCACTTGGCGCGCTGCTGGTGTTAGAGAGCCCCGCCTTCCGCCACCAGCTGGTCTTCAGGTCTCTGCTGCACATGCGCACATCTGTACATGTGAGTGCACAGGTCCACACATGTGCACATTTGCGCACATTCATGCATATCTACACATACACATGTCCATGCACATGCATGTCCATGCATGCGCACATTCACATATGTGTACACATATCCACACAACTTTCAGTTTGGGCATGCGCATGTGCGCAGTTTGGGCACTCGATGTCTAAAAGGTTCGCCATCACTGTCCTAGGTGTTTGTCTGAGCTACTTCTGTCAACCTTTTGTTGGTTGTTTATCTGACTTTCTTTCTTGACCCAATCTTTCTGAATGGATTACCAAATCTGCATTTCTAAAAGTTGGCCTCCTCAGTTTCTGCTTAGGGCAGGGAAACTAGGGCTGGTTTCGGCCTCCCTTAAGAAGTTTTTCTTTTTCCTTTAGGGGGAATATTTTATCCTGCCTTTTTAATATTTCCCAAAACATTTCATTCTTCTAGGCGGGAGGCTGCCTACAGAAGAAAAGCCGCATAAAGGCTTTTCTTTTTCTTTTTATGTGTATGTTTTGTACACAATGATATAGGACCAAAGTATGCTCTACTGTTGATCTCCCCTCTCTGAAACCGGCCTATTCATTTTGGATTGCGCCTATTGTCTCTATCCAGTCTTGTAATTTAAAAATTAAGTGTTTAGCATATAATTTGCTACTAAAGGCTTGCAAAAGGCTAATGGGCCTATAGTTTCAGGGCTCATTTTTCTTGCCTTTTTTTAATAAATTGGGACAATTATAGCCATCACTCTTGGATTATAACTGGTCTGGTCTTTGAATGTGAACAGAGATGATAACCAATTAGAATTCCTTTTATTTAATTTGGGCATAACATAATCAACAACAGGAGCCTTATTCACCTTAAGTGAGTCTATCAATCAGGTTGCCTCTTGCATTGTAACTGGTGGCCAGTTTTGTGATTGATCCAGATCGATCTGACTTTTGCAGACTTTGCTTATAGCTCTTTAAAAAATTGTTCCCAGCCTTGACTAAGTGGAGGGGGCAGCGACTCTCCCAGTTCTCTAGTAATATACCAAAAAAGGGATGAATCTCCTCTTCACTGCTGGTATTAGTTTCTATCAGGATTCCTTTAGTCCCAGCCTTTTCTTTTCTTTTAAAGGGATCTTGTATTGAATCATTAACGCATTTAAGCAATTTGTTTGTTCCTCTGAAGGGGAATTTTTACTTTTTTCTATGTGCCCTATTTATGCCCTTTTCATCCATACACACTTTTGGTAAATACCATTTTCTTTATTTTTTTTCTGCTCCAATTTCTGCAGTATTGTTGTGTTTCTTTGACAAACAATGATTCAAAATTAGTAATTAGCATTTCATAACAATTTAAATATGGTATCTGATGTTTCTTGTCCAGGTGGTGTGTGAATCAACTTCTATAGTTTCTGGAGCTATCATGCTTTTGGCAACCATTTTTGCACTTATTTTCATTCATTTAATTCACAACTCAATTTTATTATTCTCAAGCAACAGGGGATAGATTGTTTCTGTTCTTATATATTTCCAATGAGTTGTCAGAGTTAGTAATCATTTTTTAAACTGCCACCAACTGCTGTATGGGTTTAAAAAAAATTATGGGATAGAATAGAATAGAATAACAGAGTTGGAAGGGACCTTGGAGGTTCTCTAGTCCAACCCCCTGCTTAGGCAGAAAACCCTACACCACTTCAGACAAATGGTTATCCAGTCTCTTCTTAGAAACTTCCAGAGTTGGAGCATTTACAACTTCTGGAAACAAGCTGTTACACTGATTAATTGTTCTAACTGTTAGGAAATTTCTCCTTAGTTCTAGGTTGCTTCTCTCCTTGATTAGTTTCCACTCACTGCTTCTTGTCCTTCCCTCAGGTGCTTTGGAGAATAGCTTGACTCCCTCTTCTTTGTGGCAACCCCTGAAATATTGGAACGCTGCTATCATGTCTCCCCTAATCCTTCTTTTCATAAGACTAGATATACCCAGTTCCAGCAACCGTTCTTTATATGTTTTAGGCTCCAGTCCCCTAATCATCTTCATTGTTCTTCTCTGCCCACTTTCTAGAGTCTCAATATCTTTTTTACATTGTGGCGACCAAAACTGGATGCAGTATTCCAAATGTGGCCTTACCAAGGCATTATAAAGTGGTATTAACACTTCACGTGATCTTGATTCTACCCCTCTGTTTATGCAGCCGAGAATACTATCCAATAATCTATGGATTTTTGTCCTCCCCCCCCAAAGGAATATTCTCCTGGAAGGTCTCCTTCCATTGAGCCGTTGAGTAGATACAAATCCAAGGAGGCATTTATTTAGCAGATAAACCTGCCCAATTAGATTTCTTGACAGAAATTATTTAGAAATTGGATCTAAGAATAGCTTCTTGAGAAGGAGACAGACCACCAAGCAGCTGGGACCTTGTCCTCCCACAAAGAAGTATTAATCTTAGTTTGGATCCAACCACATGTCACCTCTCAGACTTTAACCACCCAGGAAGGGCATACAGTTCTAAAACACAAATGGCTGAATTCAGAGCCCCAAGGATACTGTCCATTTCTTCAATACTGAAAGGATGGAATTCTAACCCCCCCCCCTTTTTAAAAAAAAAAACCTGAGAGTTAATTTGGTGTAGTAGTGAAGGAGCTGACCTAGAAACCAGGAGACTGTGAGTTCTAGTTTTGTCTTAGGCATGAAAAAACAGTTGGGTGACTTGGTGTCAGTTACTCTCTCAGCCCAATTCACCTCACCTCACAGGATTGTTATGGGGAAAATAGAAGGAACAAGAAATATTAGGCATGCTTGCTGCCTTGAGTTAAAAAATCAGGATGAAAAGCCCACCCTCTTCCAAGAAAACCAAGCCAAATCATGCTTCAGTTAGTTTTATATGATGATACAATGCTCATTGGCCTCATTTGAGATGGCGATGAGTCTGCATATAGACAGGAGGTTGAACAACAGGACCTATGGTGCAGCTGGAACAATCTAGCTGAACTTAAAATTGTAGAGATGAAAGTAGATTTTAGGAGGAGCCCTCTTATTCTTCCACCTCTTACAATATTAGATAACACAGTATCAACAGTAGAGAGGCCTTCAAGTTTCTGGATTCTATAATCTCCCAAGATTTGAAATGGACACCTAACATTAGAGCCACCATTAAAAAGGCATAAAAAAGAATCTTCTTCCTGTGTCAACTCAGGAAGCTCCGATTGTCCAAGAAGCTGCTGTTACAGTTCTACAGGGGAATTACTGAGTCTGTCATTTGCACCCCTATAAATGGTTTGGCACAGCAACCAAATAGAACAGGCACAGACTTCAATGGATAGTTAGGACTGCCAAAAAACAACAACAATTGCAACCAGCCTGCCTTCCATTGAGGACCTGTATACTGCAAGGGACAGAAAAAGAGCTGAGAATATATCTACAGACCCCTTGCATCCTGGACATAAACTGTTTCAACTCCACCTCTTGGGACACCGCTACATGACATTACATGCCAAAACAACTAGTCACAGAATACATTTTTTTCCCATTCATGCCATCACTCTGCTGAACACCTAATTACCAAAGTACTGTCTTACCTCTTAAGGATATTTACACATGTAATAGGTTTGTATTACTATTATCCTTCTCATCTTTCCTTTTACCTTCTACTACTGGTATCTTATGATTATATTCAGGGGTGAAATCCAGCAGGTTCTGACAGGTTCTGGAGAACCAGTAATGAAAATTTTGAGTAGTTCGGAGAACCGGAAAATGCCACCTCTGGCTGGCCCCAGAGTGAGGAGGGAATGAGGATTTCGCAGTATCCTTCCCACAGAAGTGGGGTGGGAGATTTTGCAGTATCCTTCCCCTGCCATGCCCACCAAGCCACACCACACCCACCAAGCCACGCCCACCGAACCGGTAGTAAAAAAATGTGAATTTCACCACTGATTATATTACTTAACTGACCACTTATGCACGGGACACAAATTCCTTGTGTGTCTAATCACATTTGCCCAATAAAGTATTCTATTCTATATGATGTGTTCAGCTAGAGTCTAACTCATCAGATCCAAGGGACTTTGTCCAAAAAATGTTCAGGGTAATCCTCAGATCAACCCTGCAGAGTTCCCCTGTTCCTTGCCCAGAAGGACCTGGTTACTCAAAACAGAGCTAGCTGGTTCCCTGCAGATAGACTGATGGAGAAATAAGCCAATTTCACTGTTCTGAATGCCATAAAGGGAGTTTTAATAAAGTGTGTTACTTGTGCTTGGTTGCATCGCTCTTTGTCTTCTCTCTGACTTCCTCCAGCCTGAACTGTAATTTCCCATCTGGCAGAAGAGGAAAATTATAAATTAAATGGGGACTAATCAAATGAATTAGACATAATTAATCATGTTAGAATAAAATCAAATGAAATCCTTATTCATTGAAACAATAGACTTTTAAGCGCCATTTAAAATTATCCAGCTTTTATCCCTACCCAGAAACTTTGAAAAAATATGTCCTTTTCCCCTGTTGTTCTAATTCAGCTATTCTATTTCGTGCTGATTTTTTTAGGATTAAAATAAAATAGTAAATCCTGAGAAAAAATGCATTTTTGTAGTTGTAATTTTTTTTTAGTTAAAATGTTTTTTTTTTCTTATTTAATTTTAGCGTTAGGGGAAATAACATCCCCTCAGTGGAAGGAGAACTGTTCAGTGTCAAAAACATCAAGTTAGTAAGGAAGTAAACAAGGTACTGGTCATTGGAATAAAAAGTCCTTGAAAGATCAACTTAAAAAGTTCTTAAAGCTGTTTTCGACCAATTTAAATTTTAAAAGTTAGAAGTTAACAACAGAGGAACCAAAATCAAGTTTTCAAAGTACAGGTTATTTACAACTAGTGGTGAGTTGCTACCGGTTCACTCCAGATTAGGCAAACTGGTAGTGATGGTGGCGGGGAGGCTCTGCCCACTTGTCCAGATGTCTCTCTGCATGCACAGAAGCGGCGCGCACGCATCCACAAGCAAATGAGTTGCGACAGGATTTGAAATCCACTACTGCTTACAATTTAGGAATAAGAAGAAAATAGATTATAGTATGTATGTGTATATTCTATGTCCGTGATGGCGAACCTATGGCACATGTGCCAGAGGTGGCATGTAGAGCCCTCTCTGCTGGTACGTGTGCCTTCGCCTCAAGTTGGATCTCTGTGGCATTTCCTTCATTAGCTTTGGTTTCCCTGCAAACAACGAAACAGAAGCTCATGAAAGAAAAAAAATCTTATCTTTTGCCATGCTGCTGGTGTTGGGAAGCCCTGCCTCCTGCCAGCCAGCTGATCTTCGGGTCTCTATCCACATACATATCCGCGCATGTTTCAGTTTGGGCATGTGCACATGCGTAGTTTGGGCTCTTAGTGTCTAAAAGGTTCGCCATCTCTGTTCCAGGTGTATCGTTACAGGTAGTCCTCAACTTACAACATTTCAATTAGCGACAGTTCAAAGTTACAAGGGCACTGAAAAAAGTGACTTATGACCATTTTTCACATTTAAAAGCTTTGCAGCGTCCCCATGGTCACATGACCAAAATTTGGATGCTTGGTTCATATTTATGACAGTTGACAGGGTCATGTGGTTATCTTTTGTGATCTTCTGACAAGCAAAGTCAATGGGAAAGCCAGACTCACTTAATAACCGTGTTACTAACTTAACAACTACAGCGATTCATTTAACAACAGTGGCAAAAAGAATAGTAAAACGGGGCAAAACTCACTTCACAACTGTCTCGCTTAGCAAGAGAAATGTTGGCCTCTGTTGTGGTTGTAAGTTGACTACCTGAAGAATATGCTCTTGTACAAACTCCCACTGTACTTATCCATAAATATACAGGTAGTCCTGGCCTTATAACAGTTCATTTAGTGACTGTTCAAAGTTATAAGGGCACTGAAAAAGGTACCTTAAGACCGTTTTTCACACTTACGACCTTCGTAGCATCCTCATGCTCTTGTGATCAAAATTCAGATGCTTGGCAACTGACTCATACTTATGACCAGTGCTGTGTCCCAAGGTCACCTTTTGCAACCTTTGGACAAACAAAATCAATGGGGAAGCCAGATTCACTTAACATCCATGTAACTAACTTATCAACTGTGATGATTCGCTTAACAACTGTGGCAAGAAAGCATGTAAAATGGGGCAAGACTCACTTAATAAATGTCTCATTTAACAACAGAAATTCTGGGCTCAATTGTGGTCGTAAGTTAAGGACTACCTGTATTCTGTAATCTATTCTACAGAACTATATATGTAAAACTGTAAATATATATATACAGGGAGGAACATGAGATGTGGGTGTGGCCTATTGAGGACGGCTAACGAGCCAGAAATAGCTATATAGGTCTCCCACAATGCAGCACAAAAATTTGCTTGCTGCCAGAAAGAAAAGATGGAGAAAGAACCCAGAAAGTAGTGAATGTAATTTTGCTCAATTGTGGTTCCAGAAAAATCTTGACTACGTAGGAAAAACCATATTCACTATGTAACATTGGAATTTCTTTTAAAATAAAATAAAACTAACTTTTGTAGTATTTTAGAGTCAGGAAAATGCATCCAGCTACCCGCACTCTCTAGTGAGTAGACTAGCAGTGAGTCTCACTGCTTATCTCTAGATTTGAGCTATCCTTGGTTTTGAAATAATATTTCCTATGCCATTTTGCCTTGTTAAGTGGGTATTTGTACTTTGAGTGGAAAAGTGAGTAATGGAAACACTGTTGAGTTCAAGGTAATAAGTGGGATCCGTCTCTTGTTTAATTGTTCCTGCTATTCGTCATGCTGCCGTTTTGTTTCTGCAGAATAGGCAGAAAGACATTTGTTTGGGAAAGACAAACGCTTAGCAAACCCTGTCTTTTAATTTAAAGCCTGCCCTCCCCGCCAAAAGCTGAAGCATAGGCACAGTTTCTCTACAGACATGGAATCCTCTTTCCACAAAACATTCTTTTGACTAAATGGAAAACTTGAAATACGTTACTAATAATGTATTGATAAAACACTACCATTGTGAAATAAATGCTAATGTAATGATAAAAGCCCCTTTGATTTAAAACAAGAGAATACAATCCTTCACAGAACACAGAATGATAGAGTTGAAAAGGTCCTTGGAGGTCTTCTAGCCCAACCTCCTGCTTGAACAAGAGACACTACATCATTTCAGATAAATGGTTGTCCAGTCTCTTTTTGAAAGCCTCCAGTGATGGAGCACACACAACTTCTAAAGACAAACTATTTTATTGGTTGATTGCTCTAATGGTTAGAAATGTTCTCCTTAGTTCTAGATTGCTACTCTCCTTAGTTAGTTTCCATCCATTGTTTCTCGTCTTACTTTTTGTGTTTTGGAAGATAATTTGACCATCTCCTTTATAGGAGCCCCTTAAATATTGGAGCAGTGCTATCCTGTCTCCCCTAATTCTTCTTTTCATTAGAGTAGACATACCCCATTCCTGTAACTCTTCTTTGTATGTTTTGGAAAGGGTACAAAGAAGAACAACAAGCATGATTAGGGGGTTCAAACTTCTACTCGTGTTTCACGATTTGGAATGAGAGATTTTATATTCCTTGTCACATGCCTGTGAAGTCTTTGCTCAATTTTATATGCTTTGATGGCTTTACATGTCAAGGTTTATACCTGCCCTGGCTAATCTTGAGTTTGGAAAGATTGCAAAAGCAAACATTGAATAAATACAGTAAATATTTATTTATTTATTTTATCATGTTTATATAGCCTATGTGACTCTGGATGGCATACAACGAAAGACCACAAAAACCGAATACTTAAAATTATACCATATTAAAAAGTATTATAAAAAATAAAGTATAATATGAATTGAATTGAATTGAATTGAATTGAATTGAACTGAATTGAATTGAATTGAATTGAATTGATAGATAGATAGATAGAATCAGGGCTGTGGAGTCGGAGCCAGAGTCGGAGTCGGAGTCGAGGAGCTGGAGCCGGAGGAAATTTTGGCTACCTGGAGTCGGAGTTGGAGTCGGCAAACAATGCACCGACTCCGACTCCTACTAAATTTAGATTGGAATTTTAAAAAAAGCAAGTTTAAATGTCCCAATTCTCCCGACTCCACAGCCCTGGATAGAATACAATAACAGAGTTGAAAGGGACCTTGGAGGTCTTCTAGTCCAACCCTGCTTAGGCAGGAAGATGATAGAGAAATAGAGAGAAAGATGATAGATACATCATCGGAGTATTAAACTACCATTACAGAGATCTCTGCTTTTATATGCCATTAATCAATTTGGCCCTTGGGTGTGTAATAGACCCCTCCAGCCGTCTCCCACTTGTAATCAGCTGTGTTGTTTTTGTTGCCGTCATGATGGATGATGGAGGCTTGATTCCTACTGTTTCCTCCCTCCTTACTTGCTTATCAGTGTGGGGTGATGTTAGCCTGTCAGCTATTGCAATTTGCTGCCTTGTCTGTGACCTCGTGGTCAGCCAGGTTTGTTTCTCATTAATCCTATCTGTTGCAGTTTGAGACAGCCCTTCCAGCTGGGTATTTTCCTAGGTAAAGCAAGATTTTCAAAATGCAGCCATAGCTCAGTGAAATCACATCCACTAGTTCTAGGCTTTATCAGACAGCAAGCAAGCAGTTTGCTGCGTTTTGGGAGACTAATATAGATCTATTTCGGACTAATTATTACAGGTAGTTTTCAATTTGAGAGGTTTTTTTACATGTTGAATTCCCGAGTGACTTATTGCAAATTATTCAATTTGTTAATTTATACCCAGCTATCAAAGCAAACTACAAGTTTCTGCCTTCATTTTTACCAGTCTGAAATGTCCCCACACAGCATTTCCAAGATTTGAACTCTCAGTTTGGCCAGTCTGGTGCTTCTTAATTTAATCCCTGCATAATGCACCTTCTGTCATCATGATGCTGATAAAACTCCATAAACTGAGATTCTTGTTTGCTTTCCAGCCATCCTGGATTTGGGTTAGCCATCAGACCATTCTAGTTCTTTCCAAATTTCTTTTTGAAACATATCAACTATGATAAGATTACCAATCTCTCTGATGAAAAAACTGTCAGAGGAATCTCCCGCTAATGTACATTTTTCAGATTTTTCTCTGCAGAAATAAATTAACCAATCCATTATTACCTGCATGTTCGGTGTCTTTTGATTTATAATTTTTATCTGACTCCTTGGAACAGAACGTAAGGCTGCATTCAATTCAATCCAATCCAATCCAGTGGTGAAATCTAAAATTTGTTACTACTGGTTCTGTGGGCATGGCTTGGTGGTGGTGGTGGTAATGTGACTGGGTGGGTGTCGCCAATTTTTTTAACTTTTAAAACCATTTTTTCTACAACCTCTTTGATGAAGAGGTTGTTAAAAAATGTTTTCAAAAGTCTCTGATGATCCCAGCTGAGTTGCCTGATTGGCAGAGACTTCTTTTCTCTTAAATGCCTCTGACGATCCCAGCTGAACCATGCGATCATCAGAGGCTTTTTTTTTTTTTTTTACTTTTAAAAGCATTTTTTGGCCGAAGAGGTTGTAGAAAAAATGCTTTTAAAAGTAAAAAAAAAAGCCTCTGATGATTGTGCGGCTCAGCTGGGCATGGGGGGAGGGGGGGCAAGGATTTTTGCTACCGGTTCGCCGAACCACCTGTCTCTATCACTACCGGATTGGGTGATCTGGTCCGAACCGGGAGCATTTCACCCCTGATCCAATCTAAAAGCCCGTTTGGTCTAATGGCTAAGGGGCCAAGTTAGAAACTAGGAGTCCTTGAGATGTAATTCCACTTTAGACATGAAAGCCAGCTAAGTGACTTTGAGCCAGTCATTCTGTCTTAGCCCAATCCACCTCACATGGTTGCCATTTTGAGGAAAATAAGAAGAGGAAGGAATATGCACAGCTTTGAGTTATTTATTTAAATAATAAATGTGGAATATACATATATACAGTAAATGAATTAATAAATAAAAATTCAAGCAGTTGCTCTAAGTGGACTAAAGATTGAGAGTAGTGACCCACGTTCATGATCAGTGACTCTTTCTGTGCAAGAATTGGTTGAGATATTTAACTCCCCAAAGCTCCGTGCTTTGCTACTGGTGCATAAAAAATACTCCGATTTGACTTATCAGGTGTTCACTACCATATTTCATGATGTAGGATATAATTTCATAAATACAGTATCATATGGGGACATCTGTTAAATAAATAAAACATATATGCATGTTTTATTGTGTGGGTGTGTGTATTGTGTGAGCAATACATACACCCTTGTGTCATCATTTGCTTGGCTTCTGGGAAAACATTTTTGTACATTTTTGCACATTCTGATATTCTTTCCTCTTAAGGGTACAGCATGGTAGCTCAATTTGTTAAGACTGATGATCACAGAATCCTGAATGGAGTACAGTTTTCTGGGCAAGTGGTCCACCATGACATTTAACAGAGCCAAATTTTGTGTGAAGGCATGTAAAATCAGGAAGATGCTGGTTCTGTCAAAATGTTACCATTTCTTCCTTCAAACTGTCTCTTCCCCCTTCCCCATCCTTGCCCTTCCCTAAGGGCCTGGCCTCCTTTTTTTACTGGCCAAGTAGTCCTCATGGCCAATTATCTGGTGGGAAGCCAATTGATGCCTTCTAATCACCACTAGCAGCATGGCAAGCCAGCTATCTCCTCAGGTTGTTCAGCCAGCTTGGGAGAGATTGGCTAGAAACTCAGAAGGCAGATCCGAGGAATCTAGCATGATTTTCATGGATAAGCTTTGCTGGTAGGAGCAAGCTCTCTTATTTTTTTTCTCCTGCCTAAGATTGTGCTGGGATGTGGATTTGTAGCAGCTCCAGTTGCTATGGGTACCAAGTAGATTTGAGTTCCATTGCAGAGATACCCCAAGCACATGCTTTGTGTTCAGACCAAATGTTTCCAGCAAATCCTACAGGAACCAGTAACATGATACACCGAGGGCTAATTCTGCATCAAGGGACAACTTGCTAGTGATCCCAAACACTAGTTGCTAACATAGTAAAGTTAGAGAAATCCTGCAGTTTTTCACTATTCCCTGCAAGTGGCAAGCCAAAACACAAAATATCTTAGACTTTTCACATTTCTATTTTTGTAGCATCTCTGTATTTTATACCTTTATCTCTCAGCGAGTAGATGGCTCGAGGACCAGCTGCTTCTTTTTTATATTACTTTTTAATATTGTTTCTAGTATGTATACGCACACATGCACACACACTTTCTGCTTGTAACTGGGTTGTATATAATTTCTCTCTTTTTTCACTGCAGGAATTTGGAGGAGTTTTAAAAAAAACAACTCCAAGATGATCACATGTGCAGGCAGGAGCTGGTGAACAGGAAAGGCATTCACAACATTAATGACAACTACACCAGTTGTCATTACAACAGCAAGTCCCAGGAAATCTTACAGCCTTAAACAAGCCACTTCATATCTGCTGGTGAATGGGGAGCGGATCATTATAAGGATGGTAACAAAAACAGGCAGCTCATTTCAATCTGTTCTAAATGAAGAACCAAATATGGAATTAAAATGATGGAATGCTTGATAAATGCTAAATTGGGAGATTTTACAAAATTGCTGTGATTACCAGACACATTTGTCTCCTAATGCGTACTTAGATTCAGCACTCGGTATTCGAAACTTACATTATGCTAATTGCAAGACACAGCCATTTTAGTTTTCCCACCTCCACTCCCAGTTCAAAATTAATCCTTAAAAAAGAAAATATGCTGTTCTTCCTAGGAAGATGATTAAATATATTCAAATTGCTTCTGGAATATTAAATATACTGAACATGCAAGGAGAAAAAAAAGACACATTATGCATACTTCTCCAGCTACTGTTAAAAAAAACTTTTAAAAAAAAGAGAGAGAAAGAAATAGGTTAGAGTCACACAAATTGGCCAACTAGGATCCAGTAAAGATGTTTTACTGTAGAAAGAGCAGAGTGGTCTCAATTCCACTTCCTCTGAAGTCACTGATGCCACTTTCCACACAATTCCCTAAACCAGGGGTGTCAAACTCAAAGCCTGCGGACCACATCCAGCCCGTGGGGTGGTTAAATCTGGCTCATAGGGCCAGCCTGGAAATAACAAAGGACCGGGCCGTGGTGCCTATTGCAGTCAAAATGGGGCATGGGGGAGCCATGCGTGCCCCCATGCCCTGCAGCACTCTGCTGGCCAAAATGAGGAGTGGAGGGGCTGTGTGAGCCCCCCCCTCATCCCATTTTAGCCAGAAAAGTGCTGCAGGAGGCCATCCAGGCTGAAAACGGGGCCCAGTGAGGCCTTGCGCGGCCTCCCTGTGCCCTGTTTTGGCCAGTAGGGTGCTGCAGGAGGTGTCCGTCCTGTCTCCCCCCCCTTGACCTGACCCGTGGAGGAGAACTACAGTGCTGATCTGGCCCTTGAAGAAATCCAGTTTGACCACCTACCTTAAACCATCTAGAACAGGATGTGAATAATACTCAGAAAGGAAGGAAAGCAGGACATTGTATTCTAATACAGTGGAGTAGGGAACACAATTTAGATCCAACCTTAACTAATTTAACCAAACTCCTGACCGTTACCATGGAATTTTTTGTTTGTTTGTTTATTAGAAGCCTTTCTGAAAGTTAGGTTTTATCCATGCAAAGCCTGATTAATATAGTAGGACTATTCAGATTTATCAATTTACCATTACAGATTTAGTCTACATATTGCATACAATTGATGGAATACAGTTATCATACAGTATTTCTTTAAGAGCAACAGTTCCCGAGGAGTGCAATTTTGAATGATCACAGAATCATTTTGTGTCAGAATGAATATATGGGGAATGTAGCCTTTTCACTGCCCAATTATGTGCACTTGGAGTATCCTCTCCTTTAGAAAATGCTTGCATGTCAGCCTTTTGAGTCTAGGGACTTAGCTGCCCCATAGAAGGATAAAATGAGATAAGAACACAGTAGCCAGGATGAGAGTTGAACAATGGCTTCTCTTGCTATTTCTTTATTGCAGCTGTAGTACTTCAAATAGAAGTTTGAGGTTTACATTTTTTTTTCCTTGTGAGAAATGGAAGGAAAACTCAAACTACCGTCCTGAGACTATTATCCAAAATAGAGATAGAAAGGCTGGCTGAGCTTAAATGTGTGCTGTCGATACACTTGTCTGCTGATGCTATATGTGAGCAGTGAAAAGGGGGAGGGGGTTCAGCGGAGGAAAGGGGGTGTTGAAATAGACATGTGTGTAGAGGGCAAGGGACAAAACAGACATCAGGATTCAAAACTTATGATCAATTCATCTGCGTCATATTTCAGGACACCATTCATAAAGATGGAATTAGCATCATGATGTGATTTGGATGCAATTTTAGCTTGCTCTGGGTGGTTTTGGCCCTCTCTCCATAGTCCAGATGGTCTGGAAAAGATACAAGGAAAGCATTTTAGGAACTTTTATTTGTTAACAGAATGCTCAGAACTGAAGATTCCATTTCACCCCTTAATTCCTATTTATACTTTAACAGGTCTTGCTGCTTCCATATATGCTTTTATACAGTGGCGAAATCCAAATTTTTTTAATACTGGTTCTGTGGGTGTGGCTTGGTGGACATGGTGTGGCTTGGTGGGCGTGGCAGGGGAAGGATATTGCAAAATCTCCATTCCCACCCCACTCCAGGGGAATGATACTGCAAAATCCCTATTCCCTACCAACTCCTGGGGGAAGGATATTGCAAAATCACCATTCCCACCCCACTCCAGGGGAAGGATATTGCAAAATCTCCATTCCCATCCCACTCCAGGGGAAGGATACTGTAACATCTCCATTCCCTCCCCACTCTGGGGCCAGCCAGAGGTGGTATTTGTCAGTTCTCCGAACTGCTCAAAATTTTTGCTACCTGTTCTCCAGAACCTGTCAGAACCTGATGGATGTCACCCCTGCTTTTATAGTCTTGGGCCCAGGGTGTGTGAATTGCATTCCTTTTCCTATATGGTCCATCCTTCTTGCTGAATGCAGATGGCATTGTGTTAAGTCTGTAATTGCAACTGCAGCTTCTGAATAATTGATCCAGTTCTTAAGAATGTGATCTGCTTGCTAAATTGAGGAGCCTAAATTCTTTGTTGCTTATTGTTCCTAAACACAGATCTTTTACCACAGGTTTTAACTGCATTTATTTGCTTTCAAGAATTTATTATATTCTATATATTTAATTTTAATATTTAATTTTATACTTCTGAGTTATAATAAGTAAGATAAGAAAAAGGATGGATGGATGGATGGATGGATGGATGGATGGATGGATTGATGCTGACATCTACGATGGTCTTGGGAAAGGGCTTCGAAGTCCTCTTTTTTATTATCTCAGATCTCTGAGGGTTGAATAACAATGGAAAGATTCCACACATACTGCACACTGTTAGAAGAAGCTCCTTAGAAGCAAACTAAAGCAGTTTGGTTGTGTGTTCGATGCAGTGATTCACATTTATAACCACCCAGTCAGAGGTGATATTCAGCAGGTTCTGACCAGTTCAGTAGTGGACATTTTGAGTAGTTCGGAGAACCGGTAGTAAAAATTCTGACTGGCCCCGCCCCCATCTATTCTCTGCCTCCCGAGTCCCAGCTGATTGGGAGGAAATGGGGATTTTGCAGTAACTTCCCCCTGGAGTGGGGTGGGAATGGAGATTTTACAGTATCCTTCCCCTGCCACGCCCACCAAGCCACGCCAGCCATGCCACGCCCTCCAAGCCACACCCACAGAACCGGTAGTAAAAAATTTTGAAACCCACTACTGACCCCAATTCTTTTCTCTCTCATTCTCCTGAAATAAATCCTCCTGACTTCTTCCCCTTGCTTCTGCTCACAAAGCTTGAAATGTAGCCATTGAAATCCAGCTTCTCTCATTGGCGTGCATTGGTTGAGTATTGAAAAACTGCCTAGAGTAAGAAAGGTTTCTGTGCGTAAATCAGTGGGGACCGGCTGTGATTTTCTCCAATTAAGTGAAATATTATGTGTGATGTCACAGGCTTAGCCAGAAAATCAGAAAATTACATGATGAATGAATGCAGCTTCCTAATGGCCTATGGAGGAACGATAAAGGCACTTACTTGTTTCCATCAGGTGAGCAAGGATTATGTGGGAGAGGCCTTGTGGAAAACTAAAGGTATGTTCCCTACCAGCACAATTTACTAGCTGATCTAAGGGACAATGTTGGGCCAGAGCAAAGCTCAGAACTTGCTGCTGCTACTACTAACCAAACTGATTATTTTTAGTTTTACCCCAGCATTCAGCTAAAATCCTCTCTTGAAGGAAAGATTTGCCTCTGGCCGAGGCTGAATGAATTTCTGCTGTGCTAAGACAATTTTGAAAAGTGATTATGGCCAGATGATCTTGTTGTCATAGAAACCAAAATCATTTCCCCATTAGCAACATAGCATTTTCTAAACTCATCCAACCATCACTGTGCCAATATCACAGTAATGGAAATAGGCTTTATATCACCTCAACAATAGCTGGGTGATGTTATAAA
The DNA here is from genome assembly GCA_030761175.1 of Masticophis lateralis. Lineage (NCBI taxonomy): Eukaryota > Metazoa > Chordata > Lepidosauria > Squamata > Colubridae > Masticophis > Masticophis lateralis. The sequence continues at coordinate 119,497,347 of JAUDYJ010000001.1, forward strand.
GATGCTATAAGTCACAAGAAAAGGAATGGTCTAACTGCATTAATTAATCTTCTTTTTCTTGCAGAGCAGACAAAAAAAACTTCTAAGTTGAAAATGTCAAAAGCCCTTTCTTTGTGAATCAAGGCATCTGCCACCAAAGGGTGACATCACAACGCAAACCTGGCCTTTTGTATTTGAATCCCAATATTTCAGGTCTACATAGATTTCAATCTATGTAAATCTCATAGATGGTGCCACAATGTCGTAACAGGTGGTTTGCCATTTGTCCCGTCCCCTTTTCTCCTACAGATGGTCTCAATTTATGACCACAATCGAAACTAGAACATTCATCTCTAGACGAGGTGGTAGTTGAATGAGCACCTCATTTGCAACCTTTTTGGCTGTGGCCATTAAGCAAAATCATCACAGTTGTTAAATGAATCACATGGACATTAAATAAATTCAGCTCTTCCCATTGGATTTGCTTGCTGGAAGCCAGCTGGGAAGGTCGCAAATGGCGATCATATGATCCCGGGATACCACAACTACCATCAATACATTCTACATAGATACTAAGCACCCAAATTGCTGCAACAGTAGTATGGACCAGTCATTAGTGAGAGGACTGGGCTTTTTTCAGTGCCTTCAAAACTTGGAATGGTGGCTAAACAAATCGTTGTTCTCCTTGTACTTCTACTTTATTGTCAGGCTATGTTAACAGAATCTTGCATGTTTGAAAGTAAAAATCTCCTGTAATCTCCTTTACAGTCTGAGAAATTAAGAAATGTCCCTTCTGGGCCTCTCTCTTGGCCCACCACGCAGCTGTAGACTGTACCCTTTCTTATCTGATTGTTCCCTAGGTAGCATCTCTTTGCACCATTTTTTGAAGTCATTTCCTTAATATTACAGATCACTGTTGAGCTGAAGGACACAGGTCACGTATTTGAATCATCAGTAAAGTTCACTAGCTTCAGTGGTGAGTTTCAAAAATGTTTACTACCAGTTCTGTGGGTGTGGCTTGGTGGGCATGGCTTGGTGGGCGTGGCAGGGGAAGGATACTGTAAAATTTCCATTCCCTTCCCACTCCAGGGGCAGCTTACTGCAAAATCCCCATTTCCTCCTGATCAGCTGGGACTCAAGAGGCAGAGAATAGATGGGGCCAGGGCCAGTCAGAGGTGGTATTTACCAGTTCTCCAAGTTACTCAAAATTTCCACTACTGGTTTTCCAGAACTGGTTAGAACCTGCTAAAACCCACCTCTGACTAGCATGAACTCTGATGTCTCCATTCCTTAACATAAACCTTAACAAACTTTATGAGGTTTACCTCATGAGTCTGTCTTTTGACAGTCTGGGAATGAGGCAATATTAACTTGGATACAGCTAAGGAGGATTTAGACTTCTCTCACTCATGGTCCAAGGAGTGTGGGAAGGTAACATATCAGGGGGGGAAAAAGCAATTGCTGGGGCATGTTTGCAAAAGGTCTTAAGGCTGCATAGGAAATCTGAATTCCTTATGTACTCCCAAAGAAAAATGTATGTATTGGTTATGTTTATTTATATGTATTCATTATTTATTATACTTATTGGTTATTCTGGTCATAGGAATGGGGTATGTCTAATCTAATGAAAAGAAGGACTAGGGGGAGACATGATTATTTAAGAGGCTCCTACAAGGACGAGAGGATTAAACTATTTTCCAAAAGGCAAGATAAGAAACAATGGATGGAAACCAACCAAGGAGAGAAGCAACCTAGAACTAAGGAGAAAATTCCTAATGGTTAGAACAATCAACCAATGGAATATCTTGCCTTCAAAAGTTGTAGGTGCTCCATCACTGGAGGCTTTTAAAAAGAGACTGGACAACTATTTGTCTGAAATGGTATATGGACTCCTGCTTGAAGACTCTAGTACAGACTCCTGTCTGTGCTAGAAGACCTCCAAAATCGCTTCTAACTCTATTATTCTATGGCATATGTGCCAAGAACAAAGTTCATAATCAGATTAGCCCTAGCAGACAAACCCTCTTGCACCCAAGCATCAACACAAATACAAGAACAAATAGATTTTGAAGAAATTCTGGCTTTTGAAAGTTACTTGGGCAACACTTGAACTAATATGACCGTTTTTAATTCTGGGATTAAACGGAAGGACAATGCTAAAGCGGTTTGGTTTCAAGCTATTTGATTTCATGCATGAGCAGAATTTGAAGGGTTGTGGGGTTTTTGTATGGGTGATGGCTAAAATCAGCTCTCTGTTTCCATAGATATGTGGACAACTCATGGAAAGTCACTTGCATAATGCTGGCTCCTGTACAAAAAGATCTGTTTGCTCTGTTCAGGGATGATGAAAATTGATCCTCTCAAACACAGGCTGGACATAAAGAGAGAAACCTTTTATTTTACTTTGTTTTGTTTTGCTTTGTTTTATTAAATTTATTATAGTAGCCCACCCCAAAAATATTCTAAGCAGTTTAAATGTTAAGACATAATAATAATAATAATAATAATAATAATAATAATAATAATAATAATAATAATAATACAGCTTTAAGTTCCTGTCTCGATTGAAAATAAGCAATCAATAATTATTTCACAGCTATATTATATCGGAGTCAGACCTAGGGACTGTATATATTCTTCATCTTTCTCTCTGTGTTACTTTATTTGATTCTTACCTATGATCTATCAGCATTTACTGTGAGAATTGTCTGTCATTAACTGCTGATAAAAGTAAAAAAAAAAATTTTCTCATAGCTGTATCTAAGCTTTTTTATTGTTTTTTTAAATTATGTGATTAATCAGAAATGGTTCAGTCTATTATGCCAGAGATCCCCAACCCCCAGGCTGAGGCCCAGTACTGGGCCATGGCCTGTTCAGAACTCGGTCACACAAGGGGCAGGCAAATGTTTGTGCGGAGCTCCATTTGTGCCAGTGACGGGCACACACATGAATGCCCACCACTCGTGCAAATGGAGCTGGATGAACTAGCCTCCATATCTGCCATTCACATGGAACAATTTCCTCTCCCCCCCTCACCACCACTGGTCCATGATGCCGGAAAGGTTGGGAACCACTTGTATTATGTAAAGTTTTCATTGGCATAAATCTCTTCATTATCATCTAAACAGAGTAGGACAGAAAGGAATTAAATCTTTATAGCAGTCCTCTGCTATAAGGCTCCTACTTGTGAACTCTGAGGGACAGAGTTAGCTTACTCGCTGCATTTTTTTTTTTTTTTTACGTAGCTTGGTAAGCAGAGGATGAAGTCAGCAAGCAGCCAAAATGTCTTTCTCTTGGCACCAGACAGGCAGAAGGCGAGACTGATGTGACAATGATTTATATCTCCTATTTGTCCCAACAGGAGTGATTCACTTAAAATTCGCTGCAAAGAAATACTGTATAGAAATTGGAAGGGGGGTATGAGGGTCCTCAAATGCACATATCTAAATATATCTTCAAATGCGGTGGCATGCCAGGGAGAGGGGAGAATACTTTAAGTAGTGTGCACTGTAGGCAACCACACTCCTGCAAGAATAAAAGTAAGTGGAATGCTATTAAAGAAGATGATTGCCTTAAAGCAATGCTTCCCAACCTGGAATTATCCAAAATTGGGTAAAAGCGATTTTTCTTTGGGTGACATACAAAATGACACACAAACCCATTACCCAATCACAACAGGGACATTTAAATTGACTTTAAGTGTTTTACCTACATTAGTTAGAATTTATTTTATTTTTTTTTTAAATTTTATAACCAGTTTTGGGAAATGAAGGAAAAATTTTGGGAAGCCCCGCACTTAAGGAATGATAAACGCCACAGTTACTCTGGAAAACCCATATAGTTTTATGAGAGATGTTCCCTTTCTAACCTACGTCTGGCCGTTTCGTGACATCGCAGCTGTACTTTGTTCAAACATTTCAGAAACTGACAGTAAAGGAAGTAGTTTAATTAAATGGAAATCTTGCAAGATTAAATTGGGGGGGGGGGCGGGATTCATTTTAATAATTATTCAGCAAGATTTAATGGGAAGAGATATCCTCTTGAAATCTTTGGGTCCTTTCTGGGTAAATCTTGGTAGGGCTGGATGTAAAATCTTGTAAACTGTTCTTCCATAAAGCTTCTTTTAAATAAGCTTTTGATTTTGCCGTGGAATAGTACTTATCACATCTGATGGTGCAGCAGCTTCAAAATAGGAAAACAGGAGGACGAAAGGGTATTATGTACATTCACTGCCTTGGGTGACTTATAAGGTAATAAAGGCAGGATAAAAATCTAATAAAGTAAAATGAAATAAATCATATTTGTGATTTACTCAGCTTAGGATGCACAACAATGGATGCCCATGGGAATCCTGCTTCATGCCAGGAGAATTTCCAGAGAATTCTGGTAGGAATATTTTCAATGCCCACATTTTTTATGAAAGCACTGCAGCCACAAATGCAATTGGATATGATATCTGAATTGCTAAAATTCTCTCTGGAGAAAGAGAGATCTGGAGATCACCCATATGTAATCCAGAGAGCTGATTTTTGTAAGCGAACAGCAGAAATCATTGTTTCTGGACATGCTTGCAATCAACTAAAGGTCATATCATTCTCTGAGCTGTAAATATAGTCTTTCAAGAACTCAAGGTTTGACCCAAACCTCATCTTTTAAATCACTTTGGAGTTTTACTTTTTCTTATTGCTTCTTTAAGATTGAAAAATCTTCAGAACCACATATCTACCAGTTGCTGGGTAGAATTCTGTTCAATTGATTTAAAAAGCAAGAAAATCACACTTTTCCAGCTTTGTAAGATCTTTATTTTTTGCAATTTCTTGTAATATACAGCAAAGAGATGAGTTCAGAATTGTTTCTGCAAAATGTTATGAATGGCAAAGCTTTATGAAATTGACTTAAAGAATGACTTTGAAGTTAATTAGAAAATTCTCTCGTGTGGAAAAATCTTATTTATCTATCAATTGCAAAACAAGATTTGATGGTCAATTACTAAAGCACATGATGGCTACTTTGAAGGAAATGTTTGATCTATTGCAACCCAAAGTTACTATTGAAATGAACAAATTCCTCTAGAGATAACTGAAAAAGATTCTAAGGTGGATTAAAAAATTACAGCATAAGAAAGAGAAGGAAATACTACATTTACAAACGCAATTAGATGATCATTTAAAAATTGAAAAGGCCACACAAATAATCTATCAAATGAGTGATGTGGACTACCCTTTTCAACTGAATTATAACAGATTTACTGGAAATTACTTTGTGGAAGTTATAAAGGGACTTGGAAGAAGATGATTTTGAGAAAAGAGGAAAAATAATAGAAGAAAACATGAGTTAGAATTTTATTTATGAGACCTAAGAATGGCTGAAAGAAAGAAGGGAAAAATTGCTTTATATGATTATTCAGTTTTTTATTTCTTCCTTTCAGCCATGATTATGAGTTTCTGTTTCTGCTAATGCTAAATGGTTATCTGAATTGGATAGTTTTTCTTTTGGGAATATTTAATGTAATGGATTACTTCATAATATTTATATTATTATTTTCTTGATACTTAAATAAGAGCTATTTTTTCTGGTAAATGAGATTCTCAGTCATCCAGGTCATGTGCTTTCTCAAGAGGCAACTGGACTTTCTATTTTTATTTATTTATTTATTTATTTATTGGTTCAATTTATATGCCGCCCTTCTCTGGAGGCTCAGGGCAGTTTATAATGCGTTAAGCAATAGCTTTCATACTTTTGTATATACCTGCTTAGTAGGGCTTTCACCCCCCACTACCACCACCAAGTGGTGTTCTTTTTTATACAAAGTCAGCTTATTGCCCCCACAATCTGGGTCCTCATTTTACCTACCTTGGAAGGATGGAAGGCTGAATCAGCCTTGAGCCTAGTGAGATTTGAACTTGCAGTAATTGCAGGCAGCTGGTGTTACTTAACAGTACTTTAATCTGCTGCACCACCAAGGAACTTTTCCTTTGAAGACGTTTCACTTCTCATCCAAGAAGCTTCTTGGTTTTAAATAAGTTTAATAGTTTTCAATTCCTTTTCTGCATATAATTGTTATGAAAAGAATGACGGGAACTTAGGCTAAATGATGAGTCACAAATAGTTTGTAAAGTCTCCAACAGAAGTCTGCCACATTCCTTTGGGATAAGGCTGATAAGAACCCACCTTTATCTCCCTTGACAGGCTGCCAAAGACCAAATTGGCAATTAGCTTTGCAAGGCCACACGGAGCACAGAGTCAAAAACGGAGCTTCAGAATTTAAACCGACCAGCATGAACAAAGTTGCTTCCTGCAAAGGCTCACGTGCCTTTGCTCCTCCTTTATGTTTTATGGGAGGGGCCAATCATCTCCAAGCCTTACTCCCGAGTCACCCCTTTTGTCTTAACTGTTCTTGCCTTCTGGCAGCTCTGCGCATGCATGCACTAGGAACAGGCTCCCCCTGTTCCTCTGCCTTGCTGACATCAGACTCTGGAGGCTCCGGAGTCAGCACATAACTCCCAGATGGCCCTGGCTCCCTCTCTGCCTCCAATGCAGAGCCCTTGTCTGAGCCTTTCCCAGATTCCAGGACTGGCCCATGTTCCTCCCCAGCCTCCTTACTGTCCAACTCTGCTGCCAGTTCCGCAGGCTGCCGGCAGACCACAGCATAATGGTCTGCACTTCGCAGTTTGAGCCAGGCTCTGTGAGTCAGCGTGAGTTCTTTCCGCTCACTCCCTGACTCCTTCCCACCCAGCAGTCCAAAAGCATGCAATAATGCAAGAAGATAAATGGGTACCACTTCAGTGGGAAAAACCTAGCTGTGTTTATGTGTGTGAAGACTGGAAGCTGGTGCTGGACCTGGCCAGATGCGAGGCAATGCAACACAAGATAAGGTGAAGCAAGACTGGTGAAGGAACCAAGAAGAACCAGCAACCCCAACACTGCTAGTCAGTTAGTGTAAAGCTACTTCGCCCCTTGCAGTGCACCAAGGATAGGCATGCAAGCACCAAACAGAATGAACTAACAATTTAAGTCATCAGGACTGCATTATGTTTAGCATTTGTAGATTTCCCTGACATTGATTGCTTATTTGTATCCTATGACTATCATTATGTATCGTACCTTACGATTCTTGACAAATGTATCTTGTCTTTCATGTACACTGGGAGCATATACACCAAAGACAAATTCCTTGTGTGTCCACTCACACTTGGCCAATAAAGAATTCTATTCTATTCTATTCTATTCTATTCTATTCTATTCTATTCTATTCTATTCTATTCTATTCTATTCTATTCTGTTCTATTCTATATTCTTTGCCATATGCTAAATAAAATAAATAAATAAATGTTATTAGATATTTTTGTTAATTTTTACTGAATATTTGTTGACTAATAAGGAGAGCTGAAGGGAAGAGATTATAGAAAATGGAATAAAGTACAGATTGTAGAGAAAACTGATTATATTTTAAGAGACAGTGATAAGTTGTTAATGTTGAATATACATGTTGGGGATGAAATGGGAAGTTTCTTCTCTTTTCTTTTCCTCCCTATCTTTTTTTTAAAGGTGTTTTCCTGCTTTTCTTTTCTGTAATTTGCATTAGGTTTTTTGGATCTGTCTTAATTGTTTAACATAATCTACATACTCCTGAAGATCTCATTGTCATGACATTTAGCTGTGCAAAATGGTGCATCATAGGGAAACAATTTTTGAACTAAGGTGCCCCGCATGGTCTAACTTACAAGTATGTTCAAAATTTGGGATGCAGGATTTCCAAAGGATTGAAATTTAGGAAAACTGTGGCTGTTTCAGTACTACTGGCTGCTGTGGTCATGTGATCGAAGTGGAAGGAAGGAAATATCTCAATGGCGCATGGGTTGTCTAGTCCATAATAAAAAAATATATTAAAAAAATGCCTTTTGGCTATTAGTGCAGCCATGGCTGCCATGTCCACCTCAGATATCATATGGAAGCGTTTGAATATTGCAAGCCACATTCAGATGACTCAAGGCTGTTAGAGATGCATTATTGATGCATCACATTAAGTTATAATGCAGCTTTCTCTTGAATTAGTATGTGCTGTAAATGCACTTATTAATATACTTGCCTAGGTATCTGCCAAGATTCTGGTATATAAGTATGAATTAATTACAATAATCATGAATTTACTTAATAATCCTGGGAGAAGCAATGTAACAAAAAATATACTCTCCCAGTTTTAGAAATGCAAAATGTGTGGCTGGTGCCACATGCTTTGAAGCTCATATTTATTTATGTGTTTGTGGATGGTTTTATATAGCTTCATCAGTATGCTTAGACCTTTGGAGAATAGCTAAAGATAAGTGCCTCTCTGCCTAAAATATAAAATTCAGTGTAAAGAAAGTTACTGAGAACAGGCTGGGAATCAAGTGAACCAAAAACAAACCAAAAAAAAAATGGAAACAACACATACCTGAAGAAGGAAATTAAGGCAGCAGCATGAAAAGATATGCCCACATTTTGCGTTTGATTCAGACAGGTATTTGCTGTACAAATTGCAGTTCCCCTGTCTATGAAATAGGTTGTATCAGCAGTCCTCAACTTTTCCAGTTTTGGGGACCAGTAATGGCAGTGGGGGGGAGGGGACTATCCTGCACAAGCAGTGGGTGTGTGCATTTGTGTATGCAACTCCATTTGCGCACACTTGACCACTACTTCCACAGTCCAATTCCAAAAGGGTCATAGCCCAGTACCAGGCCGTGGCCTAGGGGTTGGGAACAGGGATGAAATGCTCCTGGTTCGGACCGGATCAGCTGATCCGGTAGCGATGGCAGCTGGTGGTTCGGAGAGCAAATAGTCCCAGTATGATCACCTAAGGCAGGAGTCCCCAAACTTGGCAGCTTTAAGACTTGTGGACTACAACTTCCAGAATTCTAGGAGTTGAAGTCTACAAGTCTTAAAGCTGCCTAAGTCTGACCTAAGGCCTGAATGCCATCCCAGATGCCCAACTAAAGCAAGCAAACACTTACATTACGTAGCAGAGTGATAGGAAAATGCTGGAGGTAGATGATCACTGTCATGACAAAAGCAGAGGCATCATTTCATAATGCCCGGGAGAAAGCAGTGGTAAATCACATGTATATTTTATCAAAACAATCACATAGATAGACAAGATAAATGATTAACAATCATAGTGGCAGATTACAGAGCTCTCAGGTTGATCGGCACTCCCCATGCTATTGAGGAAGAGCTGAAAATCTTTTAGAGCATTAATGGTGGTGATGACACGACTAGATTATTTATTTATTAAGCATGCTTGTATCCTGCCACAATAAAAAATCACCCTCAGCAGCTCATATAGATTAAAGCCTTAGGGACATCAAATTGCTCTTGTTGTAATGCAGGACGACAAAAACTGAAGCTGCAGAGACAGAATTATAGTGGGAACATGGATTTTTTTTAAAAAAATTGATTTACATGCCGCCCTTCTCCGGAGACTCAGGGTGGCTTACAATGCGTTAAGCAATAGCCTTCATACTTTTGTATATTTATACAAAGTCAGCTTATTGTCCCCACAAACTGGGTCCTCAATTTACCCACCTTAGAAAGGATGGAAGGCTGAGTCGACCTTGGGCCTGGTGAGAATTGAACTTGCAGTAATTTCAGGTAGCTGGATGTTAAATGCTGCCTTAGTAGGAGGCATTAGCCTCCTACGCCACTCAGGCTCCCTTGAGTGGATTGTAAGAGGCATGAACATGGGAAGGTTCGACACATGAAAAATGAATCAAATTGACTTCACATTGACATATCAGGCATCAGCAAACTGAAATTGACTAGAATTTATTTATTTGTTTGTTTGTTTGTCAACAAGTACAAGGAAATAAGTAACAGTATAGACATAGACATGGACACATATAAAAAGAAATAAATAAGCAAAGCATAGCCATAAACACATAAAATGAGTACATATAAATAGGAACAGTAGGACAGGGATGGTAGGCACGCTGGTGCACTTGGACCCCTTCAGCCAAAAGTTCATATTGTTTGCTCCTTAGGATACAAAGAACAAAGGAGAAACCACATTGTTTTCATCATGAAGTAGAATATAGACTAAGTCAACATTTGGGTACAATGCAATCAGTGATTTAGTGCTATTAATTAGATTTCACAGGCCAGACTTTAATATGACAGTTATCCAAGTGTATGTTCCAACCACTGATATAGAAAATAAATTGATGAGTGTTATGGTCACGTTCACTCTGAATTGACAGAACTCATAAGTAAAATGTGTTACTTATGGTGGAGACTGACTGGCATGTCAAATATTTCTAGAGACCAGGAGACTGTGAGTTCTAGTCCCACCTTTGGCATGGAAGCTGGCTGGGTGACCTTAAACCAGACACTCTCTTTCAGCCCAACCCACCTCATGGAGAAGTTGTGAGAAAATAGAAGAAGTAAGGAATATTAGACATGTTTGCTACCTTAAGTTGTTTATAAACAATAATAAAGGTGGAAATAAAACAAACTCTCTTCCCACCCTGTGGTGGAAAAATAAAAACAAAATCCCTTCCTACCCTATGATTCTAAAAGATGTTACTGTTGTTTACATGCTGGACAACTGAGGAAGCCAAAAATACTGAAAGCCTATACCTGTAATGGCGAACCTTTCGCACGCGTGCCAGAGGTGGCACGCAGCGCCCTCTCTGATGGTACGCAAGCCATCACCTCAGTTCAGCTCTGCTGCGCATGCGCGCATGCCTCCCACTGGCCAGCTAGTCTTCAGATCTCTGCCATGCAATGGGGGGGGTGGGCACATGTGAGGGGGTGTGCATGCGTGGGGGCGGGACGCATGCACAGGGGCTGTGCCTGCATTGCATTTTGGGGTTTGGGCACACGCATCCACATGCGCGTGCTTTGGGCACTCAGTCCGGAAAAGGTTAGCCATCACTGGCCTATACAAATGTGTACAACATAGATTATGAATATGTAATCTTGTGTTCATTATATCAAGCTTTATGTTTTAATTGAACATAAGGAAATAAATCAAATGATAGTTTTGAATATGCTTTTACTTTATACTTTTCTGCATTTCAGTAATGTGGGAATGCAAAACAAAATTCATGAGCATTCCCAATTTTTATCAAGTAGGAGGATAAACTAATCTTCATCTTTTAGCATCTTATACTGTGTTCTGTGCTGTCTGACACTGTTGGCAACTGAAAAGCCACAAAGCTGGTAAGTCATCACTTTCCTTCCTTCCTTCTAACAGAATGCTCTCCAAATAGAGATGAACAGGTGGCTTGCCCTGTTTGAGGCTCAAGGATATAGAGCAGAACAATTATATAATAATTACATCTTCTAATTCCTTTTCAACCCTAACAAAAAGTTTCTACATCATGATACAAAGTGTTGAAAGGCTGATTCAGCACTGGCTTGAAGGATCGAAAAATTTCTGGGGAATGAAAAAGAAAAGGATATTTGTGGATGTTTTATACCACATTAATTCTAGACTTTTGAGAATTTGTGTATGGGAATTGAAAACTGGAATAGATCCTTTGCTCTGTCTCTCTCACTTGTCTCATATGAAGCATTCCGTGTTCTTCAACACAGCATAGGAATGGATCCAATTATATCCAAGGGGATCTAACAAAGATCTCAAGAAGAGGTATTATTGGAGGACTGAATCTGAAGCAGGTTTGATGCCACATTAATAAAATGATGTCATTGCCTCAATTGGGGAAGCCCTCTGATGCGTGACGAAAGGTTTGGTTCTATTTTCCTCCACATGCTGCTGCAGGAATGAATTAGTTTACTTTGTCTAGTGGGCTGTTAGATGTTCTTTCCTCCAAGAGAACTGTATTGGAACCAAGCAGACCTGAAAAGACCAAAAGATTTATTTCTGCTGGAAAACAGAGGTATTATGTGTTGAGACAAAAAAAGACAAAACCCTACATTCAAGCATTCCTTTACATTAAGGCAACTTTGAGCAGGATTATTTTGTTTTTATTTATAAAACCTATTGCCTGACCATTTTACCAGAGCATGTTATGCAGCATGTTAAACCATAATGTGGTTTGCATATTTGTGGATTAGAATGTTGTGTAAATTCCACCACAGTGAGGATAATAAATAAAAAAAAATAGCACCCTCCAGATGTGTTGGGAGTGCATCTCCCAGAATCCCAAGCCATTTAGGGCATCTCAGGTTAGGCAAGGCTGCCTTAGAATAAAGAATTGCCTTTCCCAATTGCCATTTAATTGCAGTAAATCAAGGAGTTGTTAAGGGGGGTTAAGCTCCAAAGTTGGCATTGCTACGGTGCTGCTGTAGCAAAAAATCACTGAAGATCTGGGAATTCCCTTGCTGAGATAAAAGAAACAGAACAGTAGGTATAATATTGAAATTCCCTTCCCCACCCCCTCTACTTTGCTGCTTTCCAAGCAATGAATTCATTTAGGGAATTTTGAGCCTCCATGTTGAATTACTGAATGATAAACATGATGAAAGGTTTAAATTGAAGATCCTGCATTAATTTTAATACTAATAACAACTCCAAGATAAAACTCTTATTTAAAAAGCAAAACGGGTGGATAAAGAAAAACAGATAATCCCAGAGGCCAGACAACAATTGCTGAAATATAGAAGCATATTTAGGTTACGGCAGACTTTAGGTTGAGATGTAGTAAGATGAAGAAACAATATATGATGAAACGATCACTCCTATTTTACCAAGAAGAGTGGGGTGTAGAAAATATTGTTTGCAATGTTCTGAATCTGGAACAATGATTTGGGCTCTGAGCATCATCAAAATTTTGTACTGGGCTCAGGTTGAAAGAACAGCATTTCCTTATACCCGTGATTCTAAAAGATGTTACTGTTATTTACATGCTGGACAACTGAGGAAGCCAAAACTCCTGAAAGCCTATACCCATGATGGCGAACCTATGGCACGCGTGCCAGAAGTGGCATGCAGAGCCCTGTCTGTGGGCATGTGTGCCGTTGCCAGCTGGTCTTCTGGTTTTTGGTGTGTGCATCTGTGCCAGCCAGCTAATCTTCGTGCATGCCGGTGCCCCAGAAACTCGAAGACCAGCTGGCCAGTGCTCATGCACATGCCGGCCACTTGGTCTTCGGGTTTCCGGGGCTCTGGCATGCACAAAGACCAGCTGGCCAGTGCACATGCACATGCCAGTAACCAAAAGATCAGCTGGCCGGCATGCACATGTGCACCGGCCAACTGGTCTTCGAGTTCTGGGGCTCTGGTGCATGTCCATGTGCGCACGTGCGCATACATGTTCCAGTTTGGGCACTCAGTGCTGAAAAGGTTCACCATCACTGTCTTATACTGTTCTTAGTATTCCAATTCCAAATAGGAGCCTGAGTGGCGTAGGAGGCTAATGCCTCCTACTAAAGCAGTAGTTAACATCCAGCTGCCTGTAAGTACTGCAAGTTCAATCCTAGCCAGGCTTAAGGTTGACTCAGCCTTCCATCCTTTCTAAGGTGGGTAAATTGAGGACCCAGTTTGTGGGGGCAATAAGCTGAATTTTTGTATAAAAATATACAAAAGTATGAAGGCTATTGCTTAACGCATTGTAAGCCGCCCTGAGTCTCTGGAGAAGTGCGGCATATAAATCAAATTTTAAAAAGAATAAAAAAAATTCTCCTTAACTGACTTTATAAAATATAAATTTCTTCCAAGCTTGTTGAAAGAGGAGATGGTTGAAGTGGAAAGAGAGTCAATTAGACATATATTCCTGGACTGAAAATCAGTTTAGGTGTAATATAAAGATACTCTAGTAGGTAAATTTATTGCTGTCTTTACATGCTTTGCGATGGCAACACTAAAAGGCATGAATTACCATGTAAAGCTGCTTCTCTCCCTCCCCTCCCCTTCCCTCTCCGAGGCTGTCAAATGTATTCATTGTGCAATGTACAATATGTGCATTATAAATACTACTATGCTGTGGAGTGTTCAGATAGCAAATGCAAGCATTCCATAACTTAATCTCTTCATCCCTGCAGGTAGAGAAATATATATTTGCTGTTACTGTGTTGTTCAGAGGCTTCTTTTGAGTGACTCCATTGCTATTGCTTGCTTTTACCTGGGCTTAGTTCAGGGGTTTTTTTATTTGATTTATATGCCGCTCTTCTCTGAAACCTCAGGGCGGCTTACAATGCGTTAAGCAATAGTCTTCATACTTTTGTATTTATACAAAGTCAGCTTATATGCCCTCATATAAGTATACAAATATACTTGTATACAAAATATACTTTTGTATATTTATACAAAGTCAGCTTATTGCCTCAATTTACCTACCTTAGAAAGGATGGAAGGTTGAGTCAACCTTGAACCTGGGGAGATTCGAACTAGTGTAATTGCAGACAGCTGGATGTTAATTACTGTGCTTTAGTCTGCAGAGCTAAACCAGGCTCCAGTGGTGGGATTCCGCCAGTTCATACCACTTCAGGAGAACCGGTTGTTAACTTTCTGAGCAGTTTGGTGAACTGGCTGTTGGAAGAAATCATTAGGGCAGAGAACCGGTTGTTAAATCATTTGAATCCCACCACTGGCTTAGTTTTGTGGTAGCTGTGCAAGCAAGAGAGTTTGCAAGAAGTCTGAGTGTTGTGCAGCTCTTTTGTTTAAAATGTATGGATACATTGTAGGCCTTCCATTACATATAATACAGTGGCCCTTGGCTAACAAACAAAGGTTTTGCTTTGAGTTCCCATTGTTCCTTACAGTAGAACTGTCAAAATGTTTTCTGCCTTGTTTCAATGGAACATGGGATACTTGAGGCTTTGGGAGCGGGATTGTTTTATTCTGAGTTTGGAACAAAATGCTTTTTTCCATTTCATGCACACTTCTATTAGATGCTTATTATAGCTCCCTTCCCTTTCTCTAAATGCTGCTTGAAGCAGCCAAACCAATTTCACTCTTTCAATGTGAAATACTAACACTGGGACCCAATCAGCATTAGAATCTCTGTTTGTAAAATCTTTCTTTGCCTTTGGAAAAGCCCAACTGCTGCCTCCTCCTTTTCTTCTTCTATTTTGTTTTTCAGATAGCATGCAAGCGGAGACAAATGTGATTTCCCACTGAATGGGAGGCAACAAAGGAGTTTATTTTTTTATGCAGCACAGTGTGAACAGATCCAGTATAGGAATTGCTCGTCCCAAAGAAGATGGCCAGCAAAGCTCATCCAAGACACGTTGCTGTCTGAGAAAAAAATCAGAGGGGAAGGGGCCTCTTCCCTTCTCAGCACTGGGAAGACTAACTTAGCAACATCTTCCCTGACAATTGAGGAGAGCAGGTTGATTTAAAGCTGGCTTCCTGGGTGCTTGCTGGGGAATTTCTGTGAATTGGAGTCCATATATCTTAAAAGTTGTCAAGATTAAGCAACATTGGTTTAGGGAATAGAGGCCAATGTTGCTCTGTCCTCCAAGAGAGAAACAGATTTAAGGTTTAGCTGGTCAGCCATAGTTTGTTAAGGTCCCTCTGCAATTTTTTGTGCCTTAGGCCACTGGGCAGCCAGGCTTGTAGAAACGGGTGGCTGAGAAAAATGGGTACCTCACGCTTGTTCCTGTCTTCCCACCCAAGGGCGGACAAACTGCCTTCAAACTGCCTGCATTGCATTGCAAGGACATTGGCTCTGCTGCTGCCACCATGCAGAAACTCCATGCCTCGATGCTACCCTTCCTCATCTCATATGAAGGAACTCAGGAAGCTCAAACTGCCCAAGGAGGAATTTCTACAGAGGAATTATTGAGTCTGTCATCTGCACCTCTATAACTGTCTGGTTTGGTTCTGCAACCCAATGAGACAGACACAGACTTCAGAGGATAATTAGAACTGCAGAAAAAGCAATTGCTACCAACCTGCCTTCCATTGAGGACCTGTATACTGCTCAAAAAGAGGGCTGTGAAAATATTTACAGACCCCTCACATCCTGGACATAATTTGTTACAACTCCTACCCTCAAAACAGCACTGCACTGCACACCAAGACAACTAGACACAAGAACAGTTTTTTCTCGAATGCCATCACTCTACTAAATGAATAATTCCCTCAGCACTGTCAAACTATTCACATTAGGCTGCATTACTATTAATATTAGTCTTCTCATCGTTCCTATCACCCATCTCCTCCCACTTATGACTGCATGTCTGTAACTTTGTTGCTCGTATCCTTACGATTTATATTGATATTGTTTCCTAGTATGATTTGATTGCTTATTTGTTTCCTATGACTATCATTAAGTGTTGTACCTTATGATTCTTGACGAATGTATCTTGTCTTTTTATGTACACTGAGCGCATATGCACCAAAGACAAATTCTTTGTGTGTCCAATCACACTTGGCCAATAAAGTATTCTATTCTGTTCTGTTCTGTTCTGTTCTGTTTTATTCTGTACTCTTGGAAAAAAAATTAAATGTTATGAAAAATATTTATTTGCTACATGGAAGGAGCCTAGCTGAGTTGACACACTGCAAAGGATGAATATCTGGCTGAAAAATATCTGGCTGAAAAAAATGGATGAACAAAGAGGATTGTGGCATTAAAGATCAGGAGAAAGAGTTGGTTTATAAAAGGGGCTTCACCTTCCCTCAAAATTCCATGTTTATGTATGTTGGGTTGCTATGTTATTTTAGATGGTGGGTTTGCACTATGCACAATGATAACATGAGATTGGCTCATTTGTGGGTTGTTGTGTTATGGGAACCTAGAGTGTGGAGTTGGTTTATGATACAATCTGTCATGTGAAGCCAAGCAAATGAGTTAATTCAGGGAACCATGGTTCACTTTAACCAGGGACTTGCATTGCTGTCAGTGGAGCCACAGTGTCCAGTTTGAACTAGTCATTATTATATGTGCAGAACAGATGGATATTAAACAAGTATGGTGTTTTTGTACAATAGAGCACTTCTGCCTATCCCTGGAACAGATCCTCTGTCTCTGAAACAAATTTTTAAAAAATGGCTGAAGAACTGATCACGAGGTGAACTTTTGCTCTCCCCCCTTTGTATAAATGCCCTCAGTGCTAAAGAAGAAATGGGAGCCGAGGAGAGTGATTCATCTTTGTTTCAGATAGCTTAAGCACACGCCATGCATAGCTTGGCAAAGCGATTTCACCATTGCGCAGGCACCCTGCTTGTCAGGGGAAGCATTGTGGCACCAGCTATTTCAGTACCAAAGATACTAAATTTGCCACCAGAGCATACAGACCAGGGACAGAACGTTTCTCAGTTATTTGCTTCCTCAGGATATGACATTTCTCCCCTTCCTGCTGCTTTTGAAATCCACTCAGGATTCTCATATGCTGTTGACAAAGTATCTATCCAAATCCAGCTTTCGGCAGTTTCCTAGGCAACCAGCACTTGGGTACAAAAAGCCTGTAAACAGAATAAACCAAAACACCTCTTTGCAATTTGCCCCTCCCTCTTTTAATCTCCTTCGCTCTTCTCACATCGCGCTTGCAAGCTGTGTAACAGAAATAGGAGTAACAGAGTCCTAACTACTCCATATCACATTTACATTTTGGACTAGTTTGGGAGAGCAGTTTCCTTCCATTCCGCACAGTTTTAATTTCAGATTCAGAAACTTGGTGGGATCAGATTGCAACTTTTAGGTCAAAGGGCCCTTTCCCTTGTGCAAGACTCCAGGGCCCTTATCCTGCCAGTCCCTCTAATTTCCCCTTTCAGATCCTTCCCAAAGATTATAAACACACCAAAACCAACAGATGCAAGAACTTCCATTATGGCTGTGACAGAACCTACAGAAGATGCAATGACATTTCCCCACAAAGCTTCTGCTTTGATTTCTGTCAGGCTTCTAGCAGCCAGCATGATGACTGGAAGCTTTGCAGGCAGGGATTCAAGGAAGTAGCTTTTTGGTATATTCCTAGAAATACAAAAGCCTTTAAAGAAGAAATCTAGCCATTAAGTCTAGAATGCAGTCCTCCACCACCTTGCCTTGCCTTGCCCTGCCCTGCCCCACCCCACCCCGCCCTTCATCTTCCCTTTCTAGCTACTCATCTCTCTAACCTAAAGTGATTCTGGAAAGAGAAATTCAGTTGCAAGTCACTAATTTTTAGCAATTGATTTTTTTTAAAAATCATTTTGATAGAGATAAAAAGAAGTACTAAAAAGTACAAATAAAAAGTGTACTAAATCTTTGCAAGACACAACTTACAGATGCACAACTCTGCCCTCCCCTCCCACCCACCCTGAAAATATTGGTCCTACTGCCTCTTCTATTGATCTGATTTTTCCTCGTCCATTTAAACTTCAGAGAGATTGAAAAAAATATAGAAGGAAGGGCTCCCATTTATATTACAAGTTTTTGTCATATAAATTCTGGCATAATTACCCAACATTGCTGGAAATGAATTCTGCAAACCTTCATGTTCCATTAATTTACATACGTGATAGAACATAGTGGCTGGATTGGATAAATTAATGAATTCCTCGAATTAAGCCATCAGGCACTGTCTGATTTTCTGGATGGACTGCAGAGAAAACTGCAGTCGTATGTGCCCTTTTGCAGTAAAAATACAGCATAACCAAAGGCTGAGTCTGCTAGGGGTCACGAGGCAACATGGATGTTTTTGCCAACTTATTTCAGGATGTCTAAGGAACAATGTGTGAAGTGATTCCATCAGTTCTTGGTCCATACGCGATGATTCTTGGGGCTGAAACAGATTAATGTTGCCATGGATTTCACTTTAGTGGCAGGTTTCTAGACATTAAACTTTAGTATCTTTTTAATGTTAAAGGCCCTTCACTCCTTTTTTTTTTATTATTTTAAGAGTAGGCTTCCTGAACAAAAATAATTGATCATTCCTTTTTTGGACTATTCCAGTTGTGTCACATAATTAAACCTTCCAGTGAATTTAAAATCCATGGTTGGATGACCTTCCCCAAAAATGAATTAATTTCAGGTATTTTTAGATAAGGGTAACATCACCAATGTTTTTCTCAATGAAAACGTAGATTACTTGCTTTGGCTGCAAAAATATGCATGGGGAGTGGGGGAAGAGAATGAAAAGTTTCTTTGTGGTCAGGGAATTCTTTCCCACAAAAACCAAATGCATATTTCAAATGCTCAGAAATCTGAAAGTGCTATTCAGATCATACAAGAATGAAATCCAGCCTCTGGAAAAATATTTTTTCTTGATTCTGTGCATGACTTCCTCCAGTGTTACACAATTATTTGAAAGATGATTTGCGAAAACGAAATTTAAGCATGATGTCATCTTTGTCGCTTGTGAATGATGTGTTTTTCTATGGCTAATAATAAAAAAGATGATACTAATTGTTTCAATTTTAAAAAAAACACAGATTAAAAGCAGCATCAAGTAGCAATCACATATCCGTTATCGGTTTCGGAAGTTGTTAATGTGATAGTAATCACCTGAGACCATAATCAACAAGCTGAGGTGCCTCTCAAAAATAAGGCTCTCGTGTCACCTTGTGGTCATATTTGGGAAATGCTTCTTTAGTTATATTAGTTGCAGATGGTTGAAATTTTTCAGCAGATGATTCGGATCTCATTGTTCCACAAAATAATTGTTTAGTGAAATTAGTAAGCTTCATTCTTTTCTTTGAGCTGAAAATGTAACCCAGCTCTTTGCTTTTTCTGATGCTGAGGTACATTTCATTTAAAACAGCAGTCCACCGATATTTGCAGCATGTGTTCTGAAGTGAAATGCAACTAGGAAAGAAACCCTAGTAGTTTAAAGATCATTTTGTTTTCCTGAAAAGGAAGAAGAAGTGTGCAAGTGCAAAGTGTTTTTCATCCCGGCTGTTTCAATATCTCAACAGCTCTGTTTGGACAAGTGATAGGTCCACCTAATCCAATATCTTGTTTCAGACAGTATGTTTCTTGTGTAGCATGAAGACAATAGCTCTCCATTTTACACATAGTTCTCGATTTTGTTTAATGAGTTTGAAATTACAATGGCACTGAAAAGAATGACTTACAACTGGTCCCGCACTTATGACCATCGCAGCATCCCCAATGGTCACCTGATCAAAATCTGGACACTTGGCAACCAGCATGTATTTACAAAGGTTGGAGCGTCCCAGGGTCATGTGATCACCTTTTACGACCTTCCCAGCTAGCTTCTGACAAGCAAAATCAATAGGGGGAATTATATTTGCTTAATGACCACATGGTTCATTTAATAAATGCAGTGATTTTCTTAACAAAAAAAAGTCATAAAAAATCAGGTGTGACTCACTTAACTGCCTTGCTTAATAACAGAAATTCTAGTCCCAATTGTGGTTGTAAGAACTATACATATACCTGCCTCCTTTCCAAATGGTAAATACTGCCATTTTTTTCCTGTAGATGATAGTTGAACGTTCTCCTCCACCACTTGTAGAAAATTCCAGTTGTGAAGTGTGCTTTGTGATTGGATGTCCCTGGCTCCATTTACTTCATACTGACTTACCTTCTTGATCTTCAGATGAAAAGGTGAAAGCTACTCTTGGACTATCCTGTAGAGTTGCCTGCTTTCTTCTTGATCAAAAGCAACATGCCTTTTATAGTTATAATAATTAATTATAATAACTTTATTGTCATTGTATGTGTGTACACAGTATACCCATACAACAAAATTCACTTAACACCCAAAGACCAGGTCCAACACATGTTAACAATTCTCCACCCCTAAACCACCCAAACATCCACACAACAGACCAAGTAATGCTGTCCAACAGCTCACTGATGGTGGCTCTTTAGTTCACTGTTGAGTGCAACTATAGCTCTGGGATAAAAACTATTGAGAAAACGTGAGGTCAGAGTTTTAATTGTTCTGTGTATAAGACATATATTCAATCAGGACAGCTTATACACACTTTCTACCTACATTTTTTTTCAATATAAAACAATTTTTAAGAAACAGAGGTACTTTAGGCTACATTTTAAGCCTAACCTTCCCTTTTCTTCCCTGCAATCTCTTAAAGTAATTTTTAAATTATTGTGCTGAATTTGAACTGACTGAAGGACTTAACTAATATATAGGCTGGATACTTGATTCAAATGTGTTTGGACTCAAGAAATCCTCTGTGTGTTTTACTATATTTTGATAATACCGTGTTTTCCCCAAAATAAGACTGGATCTTACATTAATTTTTGCTCCAAAAGACACATTATCACTTATTTTCCGGTTAGGTCTGCTGAAGATCTTAACTGGAGCTTATTTTTGGGATAGGCCTTATATTACAAGCATCCTGAAAAATCATGCTAGGGCTTATTTTCCAGGAAACAGGGTATAATATTGAAGTGTATATATCTATGTTTCCAGATATGTTATATAGGTATAAGCATCCAGTAGAAACTGTAATGACATCGTCGTGACAGTTCAGGGGTCATGACATTATTGTGCAAATGAAGCAAATTATATGCTTGCCTTGATGCAAAAATGAGCACTCAATTTGTGCCATGTCATCATACTCTACAGGAATTTCGAGTGAGTTGGTTGTTAGCAAGATACAGACAGGACAAGTATTAAAACTGACCCAGATTAAAATAAAATTAATTGGATATAGTAACACTAATGTATTCATAAAAGTAGATTAACACGGCCACAGCACTAATTAGTGCTAGACAGCATTTCGAATCAAAAGGTGAAAATAATACTTCAGAATAATTTGGGTATGCACGTAGCACCTGTATGCAACTCTTTAAAGCAATCACATCTTTTGCCAAGATTGCACTGCTGATACAATCCTTGGAAAAATGCAGTTGCTTTAAGGAATCTTAGATGACAAGTACCATGTGAAGACACCAGCAGTCTTTTCAAACTTCATCCAATGTGTGATTATTATTATTTTTCTCTAGAAACTCAAGCAGCTAGCAGTGAATGGGTCAAAGACAAAGCTTGGATAGGTAAATTGCTTTTTTGCAATACAAGAAGCCCCTAGAACAAAGATCACTTACCACAAAATCTAGCAATTCAGCCTGCTGTATATAACGAATCCAGAGATACCTATCTCCCACCTTACGTCAGGGAATTTCTTGTTGCTCATTTTTTTTTTTTTTTTGCCTTTAGATGTGGCGACAGATCAGGCTGCTGATAAAGTTCTTATCTTTATTTTTTGCCTTTTGCACCTCAATGTATATCAGTCTGTTTGTTCATGGAAAATCTGTCTGTCCATCTGCTTGGGGTGGTGGAGAAAATTAAAACTCCTTAACTTCCAATTGTTTTTTTTTCTTAACAAAGAGAGGGTGGACAACCACTTGTATGAAATGTTATAGGGTCTCCTGTTTGAGGAGTGGTTGGACTAGAAGACCTCTGAGGTCCCTTTCAACTCTATTATTCTATGTTCTAAGCACCTTTGCCCTTGCTACAGTCATCCCGTTGTCTGGGAGCATCTGTCAACCATTATTTTAAAAGAATGTAAAGATACTGTACGTTTAGTACCAATTGCTTAGGGTTAGAAAGGATCTTGGAGATTTTCTAGCTCAGCCCTTTGCTTAAGACAAGAACTCTTACATGAACCCAGACAAGTGGCTGTCCATTTGTGCTCTTGGACCATCTCCAGCTTTGCCTTCTATGATCAGTGGGAGAATCAGCAGCAAACAATTTGAAAAGAAGCTGAAGAGAGGCACCCAGGACTTAGAATGACAAAAGATAACAAAGAGCTGGGGGAATAGGATGCAGAGGCCTGGTCTTCAAGGGAGAGATCCACTCTATTCCTATCTAATATCTATTTATCTCTATATATATATAAATAGCGGGACGTGGTGGCTCAGTGGCTAAGGTGCTGAGCTTGTTGATCAGAAGATCGGCAGTTCAGCGATTCAAATCCCTAGTGTTGCATAATGGAGTGAGCTCCCATTACTTGTCCCAGCTTCTGCCAACCTAGCAGTTCAAAAGCATGTAAAAAAATGCAAGTAGAAAAATAGGAACCACCTTTGGTGGGAAGGTAACAGTGCTTTGTGCACCTTCAACGTTTAGTCATCCTGGCCACATGACCATGGAGACGTCTTCGGACAGTGCTGGCTCTTTGGCTTTGAAACGTAGATGAGCACCCCTAGAGCCGGAAACAACTAGCATGCATGTGCTAGTCTAGCCTTTACCTATATATAAACATTGCCATATTTGCACATTTTAAAATTTTCTGGAAATCCTGGAATTCAATCAGCTTGTATGTAGATTCTTGAGGTTCTTATGGATTTTGACAGATTGCTTTCTTTTAGAAGTCCTTAGAGGGCACCAAATGAACGCATGGGTACCAAAGACACATACTTTGCCCAACCCACCAAAATGCAACAGTCAATGTTGTCAGGAATCAACTTTACTTGTGTACACATTGAACAGAAGGCAACAACTGCAACTGAACATGAAAAGGAAATTTTATTAAACATGTCTACATAACATGAGTTGGAAGTTCATTTAAAAGCACAGGGAGATGTTAAGACAAGTGGTCAAAATAGAAAGATACTACCGAATCATTTATTTATTTGGCCACTAAAAGACAAAACAGACTCTAGTCAGTGCACCAATGCTTCAGTTCTTCCTGCTCAGCAGGTCGAGCAGTAATCAATCCATGTGCCCCATGGAAACATGGGCAGAATAGTTCTGGCAATATTAAATCATAATAGTAATAATAATAATAAATATTTCACTTGGTGCAGGCAGTTATGTCTATGAAGGAAAACTTAATTGTGTACACAGCTTCTACATGTGTTACAGCCCCACAGTAGGAATCTACACCAAAATATTTATTAGAAGGAATTTGGTCCGTACTACATCACGTTTTCCATAGGGTAAAAAATAAAGTCCATCTATAGACATTTAGCACCAGACTAACTCATAGCCTGGCTGAAACCTGCAAAATGTCTATAAGAAAAAAATGGATGGCTTAGATTTCTTGGTTACTTTGTTAGCGTAATTACGAGCAAACTGTACAAGTACATGCAACATACAACCTGGCCTATGTAGAACTAACATACATTATTAAATAAACTTTTGTTTCTCCCCCCCCCCCTTTTTTTTCTTTTCCCCTCCCTCCTCCATTTTTCCCCCCTTCCCCCCTTTTTCTTTTACAAAAATGTACATGCAGCTTGGAATAGTTCCTGGTCATGCTGCTCTATTTTGTGAGATCACCATAAAAGGAACAAAAACATCTCAATGCACCTGCATATTCTGCAGGGCATTTTAAAGCACATTTACAAGAAAAACAAAAACATTTTTAAAAAATCACAAGGGATTTCAAGGCCATAAAGAATCTAAATCAGCCTTCTCCAACCTGGTGATTTTCAGTTCTGTTGGCACTAAACTCACTATATTCCTAGAGGGTCGCAGTCCAAAAACCTCTCAAAGGCACCAGGTTGGGAAAGGCTGACTTGAATGAATAAAATGCAAGTATATTTATTCTTCTTCCTTTAACTATACCTCTCCCACCCCACCCACCCACGAGGTAACTTTGTTTTAAAACAATCAAGCTTTGTGCTTGCATCAATCTCAAAGATATGTAAACTGAAGTTTAAAAAAAGCATTCGTAAGTGCAGAATAGTTCAACTGGAATTTTCAATAAAAAATAATTCTCAGTGGAATAAACAGCAAAATGGTGATAAGATCTTTGATTTTGTAAAGTTACAAATAGACTTAGGGTCCAGATGGATTTGAAATTAGATTTCTGAATTAATTGCAAGAATTCTTTCTGGTGGAAAATGCCTTTATTTTGAATTCTTTTTTTAAAAGAAACATAATAGGATGAGTCTTTGAAGATGGGACACTAGGGCAAACCAGAAGGAACTAAAGATTACAATTAAAAGAGAACTGTTAAATTCGTCTTATTAATGCAGAATGAAGGAACATATTTTAACATTGGGCATACTGAATGATATTTTTGAACAATGGACCGAGCAGTTAACTTTAAGAATGACTGCCTCAATAAACAGACTGTGTTTGAAAGATGTCATGGAAGAGGAACATATTTTACTGAACAAGACTGAAACTGCTCTGAAAGTAGATTTTAAAATGACAGGCTGCAAGAATGATATGGAGAAAAAAAATGTCATACTGGAAAGACTTGTTAAAGCTTTGAAGAATTTTGTGAGAAGGGACAAAGAAAAAGAAATGAAATGAAATCAAGTTCTAGGACAATATTTGAAGGGACTAAAGACCCAGATTATTGAAATAAAAGGAAGAAATATAACAATGGTTTATCTAGTTATCTGTGGTAAACCTTAATGGATCAGGCTTGATAGATGAGGCTTTAAGGGTTTTTTCATAGATAGGAGATGGGATGTGGGAAGAAGAGATCATTTGTTGTATTTTAAAGAAGATAAGTTATTACAATTGTTCATACTTCTTGTGATGAAGGGGAAGTAATTTCTTTATGTATTTTCTTTTCCTATATTCTTGTTTTTTTTTCTTTTCTCTTTTTATTTCTCTTTTTTATTTTCTGTACTCTCTATTTTTCATTCTATTCTTTTAGTTTGTATTAGTTTTTATCTTTTTAACTGTAAATTTGAATAAAATTACTATTAAAAAAATTCAGTGGAAAATTGAACAATTTACCAAGCTCTAAAAGGGGGTAGCTAAATCTTTTCAAAAGTAACACAAGAATTCAAAAATCCTAGATAACAACTTGAAGTTTTAGATGTTCAATATTTTCCCAATCAATATTTTATATGTGTATGATATGATTCTAATGACTTTTCTAATGAGCTCTGGTAGAACAACCACTTTACAAAAATAATGGCCAGTATATTAAAATTAAATCCAAAGCCAAGCCAAAACTTGTTTCTTTCTTTCTTTCTTTTTTTAAACAAGTCTGTAACAATAGATGCAGCTTTATATTTCCCTCATGCAAACTCTTAAAAACAGGGGAAAAAACCCATGATGCATAATGCAAATATATTCTGTTTTTACAACAGTAACAAGCTGTAGTAAGAAGCAAAAGTAAACCAGAAGTTGGCCATTTATTCTAGTTTCCCACCTTATTAATTAAGATTGTGGACAACCAGAAAGGAGAGACAATGGGACAGCTATTGGCATCGCAGGATTGCAAACAAACACTTTCAGAGATGCTTACAGAGATATACTTCAGCCCTTTTTGATTTTGTTTTAGAAAAAGAAAGGAAGAGTCTCTGTTAGCATCGAGAACATTTTTTTTACAAAACTGGCGGGAGAACATAGAAAACAGAAATAGGAGAGGTAACAATACAGAAATATCAGGATGTTAACACTGCTTGTGGTTTCTGCTGAGAAACAAAATGGGACAGGGGCACTGCTGAAGAATGGTAGTTCCAGTTGAATCTCAAAAGTCCTCCTTCAAATCCTGATAAGGGTGAACATCAGGGTCATTTTGCTAGATGGATTGGCTATATTTTCATATACTGCTTTGCTCAATCGATTTAAGCTGTCTTTTTTTTTTAATACACAACTCAAGACATATTTTTGGATCAACTACTACAGGCAAAATTGATGTGATGATTGTCTCTTTTCAAAACTGTTCCTCATTGTTGCAAATAGCTATTCCCCTTCCCATTGATTGCCTTGAGTGACATTGAGTTTGTTAAGAGAACTCCTGCTTTATGTTCATTAAGATCGAATACAGGGAGGCCCAGTTGAACTTTCCAGAGATGACTGGGAAGCCCTGCGAGTCAGAGGAGTCAATGTTGGATCCACCAAGGAGGAAGGTGGAAATAATTTATACCAGCCTATTACCACACTGGATAAATCAAGTTCTTCTAACAAGATCTGTGCAACTCCCATGAAACACTTGTGATCCATTCGGCCATAATCTCCCCATACTATCACCTGCAAAGAGAACAGGCAGAATTAATGCTTGCTTATTTACTTATTTATTTAATTCTTTAAGCTTACATGGGATTCCAATCAGAAATTACTCTGATTGACTTATGTTCCTTATTACAGTATTAAAATGCCTTATTACATATTAAAATTCTGGATCATAAAAAAAACAACACATAGCAATACAAACCATAAAGTACCGTATTTTTTTGCTCCATAAGACACATTTTTCCCCTCCCAAAAGTGGGTGGAAATGTCTGCACGTCTTATGGAGTGAATATGCGCAACAGGCAGCAGCAGCGAATAGCGGCAGCGATCCCTGCCACCTGGAACAGCTGATCGGCAGTATTCCTGGAGACTGATCCAACCGCCGATCAGCTGTTTGGAAGCAAAGGCCCCAGTGTTCCCCAGCAGAGGCAGCAGACATGGTCCAGGCTGTTTGCTGTTTGCTACAAGGAGGCTAGCCAGATGAATACTGCATGGACGTTGGGAGGCAGAGGCAGATTTTTTTTTCTTGTTTTCCTCCTCTAAACCTAGGTGTGTCTTATGGTCAGGAGCATCTTATAGAATGAAAAATACGGTAGATCTTGATCACCTTCTGGGATAGTAACAGCAAAGGACAACTTTATCTGCAAGGCTATTCTGTGATTATATATTGAATTATGTATTATATAAGCTGGAGGAAATCACTTAGTGGGTCCAAAAGAAATCCTTTGGACTTTAAAAATTCACATTTCTTCCAGCCAAATCGCTGTATCTCCCTTTCTTTTGCTCGCTTCCTATAACTGGAGATTTTTTCCCCCTTTCTTCTCTTTTGCCCCATAACTCAAATGGGTCTCACAAAATTTCATTAAGCTCTTTAAAACCATTTCCTGTCATTGATGACACATCAACTATTCTACCAATTTTTTAAAATCATGTCATCCACCTAAGAAAGGACAATCTTCCAATAACTGTTTCAAAAAACTTACTCTATAAAACAGTGACACAGTTCATTCATTTATTTTATTTATACATAAAATTTATTAACCACCCATCTCCCGCACAGAGAGGCTCTCATATTTTCTGAGCTGAATTTAGATCTAACTATGCCGGAGTGTTCAGATTTCAGTTGGTATGATTACTAGTGATCATAGGCTGCAGCAAGATAAAAGTATCTACTGACCTGAAGGACTTTATTGTGTGAATTTTCATCGAAAACCAATGTCTGTTGGTATAAGGGATCAAGGGTTTTCCTGGCAATCCTTGTTTTCTTCTTAGCTACACATGCCCCATTTTCAAGCAGGTACACTTTGACATATGGCGCTACAAAGGATAAATATATCATGTTTTTACATCTTAAATTAGTAACTCCCTTATTTTAAGGTGTTAATAAGAAATTAATTTAGATTAGTAACATGATTACAAAAACAGCAATGGCAACTGGTAAGTTACAAAGAAAAATGTAATGAATCAAACATCTAGGATTCTCCTCTAGTGCACACAACATCTTATGGCAATATAAATCTGTCCTAACTCTTGGGAACTCAAATATATTTTTAGTTATTGGCATGGTCACATGAATTATTAAGATTTACCAGGAAAATCTTTAGATGAAAGCATAGAAATATTCTGTATGCTTTACTCCTTAATATTTCTTCTGAAAATCAGTTAGAAAGGTTAATGTAAGGTACCAGTTACTGATTGTGGATGGATAGAGATAGATATGCAAACAGAAGACTGATAAATAGATCTTCAATACTCTCTGATCGGAGAGAGGTCAAGTTCCTGAAATTTTCTTGGCATGATTTTTCAGAAGTGGTTTGCCATTGCCTTCTTCCTAGGGCTGAGACACAGTGACTGGCCCAAGGTCACTCAACTGTGCCCAAGGCAGGACTAGAAGTCATGGTTTTCAGATTTCTAACCTGATGACTTAACCACTATGCCAGACAAATAATAGGAGCCTGGATAGCTCAGCAGACTAATGCATTGTAATTTAACTCCAGCTGTCTGCAATTAGTAAGTTCAAATCTCGCCAGGCTCAAGGTTGACTCAGCCTTCCATCCTTTCTAAGGTAGGTAAATTGAGGACCCAGTTTGTGGGGGCAATAAGCTGACTTTGTATAAAATATACAAAAGTATGAAGGCTATTGCTTAACGCATTGTAAGCCGCCCTGAGTCTCTGGAGAAGGGCGGCATATAAATCAAATTAAAGAAAGAAAGAAAGAATCAATTATGGATTAGGAAAGAATGCCTAAGAGGTAGCAATCCTCTTGCCAGTATGTAGCGTTTCTTGTTTTAGCATAAAAAAACTGAGCTAGAAAATTATGCTTTTTCCAGTAGGCATGTCTGAAATAGTTTTCCTTGTATCAGGGATTCTTTTCAGAGATTTGAGCTTCTTCTTGATAGGAAATGACAAGTTACTGACTTGTGCAAAAGATACGAATGGCACTAAAGACTTTGGTTACTTGGCTTCAGGGCATCCCTCACTTGCTCTGTACACTTCTTAATGATGCTGGAAATGTGTATCATGCGTAGTGTATTGCATCGGAAGATTTCTTAAATTATGACAATCTTTTGTCATCTGTTCTATGAAGAAGTATACAGGGCAATCCTATATGTAGCTAAGCCTCATAGAATAGAATGAGCTTTATTCTTATAATAAAAAAAGCATTGCAATTTAACTTTTTTTCCACATCTGGCGACATCTATTGGATTTATAGCCAGTATGATGTGTATGCATAGAGAAACTGATGAAAATCATAAAACAGATTTAATTGTAAGTTGTTTTGCCTGCTAAGGAGCAAATGTGAACAAAACATGTTTTTATACAATCATATTTATCCAACCCCAAATGGTTCATTAAGTAATTCTGTTAAAAGTGTCATGCTTATTATACCATGATCAAAATGTTGTAACCATCTACCACATTTTATGATCTTGGGTATTCTCTTAGTGTTATGAGAATCAAGTAAAGCTCCCTCCCCTTATGTACTCTGGTCAGAATATTCATGACTGGGAAGACATGGTAACAAGTCAGCCAATGAATAGGCACAGCAACTAAGTCAGCCAATTGGGAGCTGAGACAGACTGGAGCCAGGGCATGTCTTAGTCTGCAGCTTCTGAGTCTGTGCAGAGAATTGAAACTAAAACCAGTGTGTGAACTTGTCTGCTGATCTGATCTGAAATGAAACTGTGAATCTGCTGTTGGTATTGTAAATTTACTTCATGTATTATTGTGAATATAAAGAAGTTAATGAATCCTGCTCCATCAATCTGCCTGTGTGTGTTTTCTGGATTTGCTTTTTGCAACAAACTCTGACAATTCTTTCATAACTTCTCTAATTATTCTTGCAGCAATAATTATAGGTGATATGATGTTTAGGTATTAGATCTTCCAAGAATAGCCATGCATGGCACTTGCTCAAAAGGTTGACATGGTGGCCACATCCTTGTGATTGAAGCCCACAGAGCACACACAAGGGGTGAGTGGGTCTTCAATTGTACATTCAATCTTCAATTGTGCATTCAATCTTCAATTGTACATTTGCTGCCACCATCTTGACTTTTTGGGCTCCATCTGACAGATGCCCTTGGATATTCTGAGCAGTGCTTGAGTGTTCCATCCATATTTTGGGACACAATTCTTCACAGCCATATGCCATATGCACAGTTTGAAAAATGTGGACCCAGAGCACCCTCAAATGGCATCATCAAAATTTGGCTAGATAGAGCTTTTCTTACCTGGGGTAGATTTAGAGCCAGGCTTCTGTATTAGGCCTCGAGCTCTAATGACTTCCACTTCTAATTGTCCTTTCTTAACCACCATTCCAATCTGAATATCTCCTAAAACAAAGACAGAATTATCATATTAATCAAAGGAAGGAAGGAAGGAAGGAAGGAAGGAAGGAAGGAAGGAAGGAAGGAAGGAAGGAAGGAAGGAAGGAAGGAAGGAAGGAAGGAAGGAAGGAACTAGTTTTATAGTGTACCTTAAATTGTGCTACTTATTATTTTATTAAGCACTTCCATCCTGGCTTGCTAAATTTTCTATCCTTTTTTCCCCAATTGGTTTAACTTACATTTTAGCTAATGGCACAATATCTCTTATGTAGTATGCAATTTAGTCTAACATCAAAGGCATAAACGGAACTATAGATTTAAATGTAATGGCTTTGGTTAACTGGCAATAATAAAAATGGCAACAGGAACCACTTCAGAGAACAAGCTCCAAAGTCATGTCCTGCTATACACTTATTTTTTAAAAAAACTGTTCAGTGCCCACTGGGCCTCAGCAAAGGGTGCAACGACAGCTCAAGAGATTTCCAATTAGAACCAGATTTACCAGTATATCTCTGGTATATAGGAGAAGCTTCCCAAAACACCCTTTTTAAAAGAATAAATATTTCAAATTGGTTTTCTGTGTTAGAATCTCTATAGAGCCTATTAAAAATTAAAAGCATAAATAGTGGAAATAATATGTCACTGGGAAAAATAAATTGTTTTCAACCTAAGTCATGCATGAACTGATTGTGGAATTGCATTAATTAAAACCCAGCAGGTATATTATATACAACTAAAAATCAAATCATCATTTATAATACAACTGATTCAATGATAGCTCAAACGTAGCTAGTACATTTCTAAATGAATAAGGAACATTAGACAGACATAAACAAACTCTATCCTAAATAAAAATACAATAACAGCTGAAGTTGGGGCCAGGTTCATTGTACTCCTGCTCAGGAAACTTTAAGGCTGTTCTTTCTACTTCTGTCATCAAGACAAAACAGTTGGCATCAAGTGAACAGTTTTCAAAGATGGCCTACTGGCAGATCTTCGGAGTGAAGTTCACTCTCTACAAAGGAAGCCATCTGGGAAGACTGGATTCACCCATGCTTATAGTTTGCATCAGGGGTAAAATCCAGCAGGTTCTGACAGGTTCTGGAGAACCAGTAGTGGAAATTTTGAGCAGTTCGGAGAACCAGCAAATACCACGTCTGGCTCGCCCCAGAGTGGGGTGGGAATGGAGTTTTTGCAATATCCTCCCCCCAGGAGTGGGGAGGAATGGGGATTTTGCAGTAACCATCCCCTGTCATGCCCACCAAGCCACGTCCACAGAACCGGTAGTAAAAAAAAATGAATTTCACCACTGGTTTGCTTCTTAGATCAATATTGGCAGCATCCTAGTATATTGCATATATAATTCATTATGTTCTGAGAAAGGTCATGGGACTGAGAAATTCCAAGAAGGGGAAGAGAGCTAGATGGTTCCAAATGGTTCAGAATCCAATTGTCTATACAGTAGAATTGAGATATGTTTCAGCACTTCAACGTAATTCTGAAAAGAGCACCCCTTAGAAACGGCTTCATTAATCTTGCTCCAAAGAATAAAGGAAGTGACCTGCTCAGCCTTCTATTACAGACCTCAGAATACAGGTGACAAGTGACAGAAGCCCTTGCCCCAAATCTTTGCCTCCTTAGCTGATGACTCTCCCAGGATGGACAGCCTGTAGCTCACCTGAAGTTTCCCAACCTGGAGATTTTTCTGCTTTATTTGCCCAGGTCTTTTGGCGAATGCTTGAAAGCATCAATTGGTGCAGAAAAGCTATTTTGTTCTGCTCAGCTCTCCTGCCTGTTTGCTAGCTCACATGAGAGCCAGTTGTTTTAAATTCATGGGACTGGATACAGAAATCTTGTGAGTAAATGGAAGGTAAAGGATTCAGGGAAACACAGGAATTACAGTTTTTCCTTCCCTTGTAGTTCCTTGGCTTCCCTGAAAATTTGCCCCAAGGAGAGAGAGAGCTGTAAATACAAAGAGGAACTACACTTTTGTTAGCAAGAATTCCCACAGGTTCAAATGCCCTTTTAAGTAACAAAAGGGCAAAACTGGATCCAAGCGAAGTTTTCTGGACATTGATGTTCACCTGCTTGAATGTTTTTGCTAGGGTGTGATTAAATGTTTTCAACAATAATAAAAACCCTAATTAAAAAGAGAAAATAAACCTCAGGGCTTTGTAGCACAAACTGGTAGAGAGAAATGTTGCAAAAGTCACAAAAGGAACTCAACCCACCTCTTTTAAATTGAATACATTATCTTAATATTTCCTTTTATGCAATTAATTCAGGGTCAAGGCTAAAATATTTAGAAATATCAACTTACTAAATACCCACAGAAATGGCCCGACACATAGCTTATACATACTTATAGAATGGGTGAAAAACAGGACAATTTTTAAAAACTGCTTAATTAGATAAGGATGTGACAACCCTGCTCTCAAACAATACATTTTTAAACAACTAATCTCTTTTAAAGGTAAAAGAAATATATTCTTACCCATGGCAGGAGTTGCTAAAGTCTGTCGTCCCACTAGCTGAGCCGGTCCAAGCCCATCTAGAAAATCACTGAACTGACTATCAGCACCCAGTCGAACTCCAGGAAATATTAGGCTGTAATAAAAACAGAGTAGAAAGGCTAAAAAATAATTCATATTATCTGGCTATTATTTTGGCTTGACTCTTTTTTCAAATGCACAGCTATGGATGAACCTATGGAATGTACAATACATTGCCATATTCTTGAACCGTACTCTTTTTGGAAAACTTATTCATTTCTGAAATTGTCACACAAGATAGGACAATATTAGTTCTATGGAACTAATCGAGTATAAATAGAGTTCAAATGAAAGCAGTAGGTATTCTGAATTACAATTCCCACCATGTCCAGGCAGCACTTTGGATATGCTGAGTCTAGATAATTGTAAAGACAATAAAGAAATATTTTTTTCTAGAAGCTCTGCATGTCGAATGTTCTCTTGGTCTAGAAACAACTGGGGGCAACCCAAGATTTTAGGCATGGTAAAAAATGGTGTGCACCCCATTTCAGTCCCAACGAAGCTGGGGAAAACATTCCTTCAATTTCTTTTTTCTATCCATAATAACAGTACATAAAAGAACCCCAAATTTGGTATCCTATCATGACAGCAGAGTTTGGCAACATTTTTAGGATCAGGGGCCTTATTAAATATGTATAGGTTTGGATTAATACAATCTTATCTTATTTTCAGATGACCAGATTATTTATTTAAGTATGCTTGTAACAATGTACATTTAACGAAGTGGGGGGAAAAGGAACATTCAGATTGAATAACAGATTCCATCTTGAGTATCAGGATTGAGGCTGTTGCTTTTCTGCATCATAGCGGTTCCAGTTTTGATAAATGTCTGGCTAAAAGGAAACTGAAAACCTCACCAGAATATCCCATATTTAAAATCAAATTATAGCATTTGAAATTACCTGATCCACCCCTGAAGCCTCTATTAAAGCTATCACATATAAAAACAGCAATTTAGGCTAAAGTTTTCCCCTGGGATCTTCCAACCTTAGGCAGCAAATCTTGCCAGAGCATAACCAAGGATATTTTATCTCAGAGAGTCAGCAGAATTACCCAAGAGAATCTCCAAAGTACGTTTTCTTCACTATTGAGCAACCACAATTCCCACTCAATTCATCTGCAATGAAACAGCAGGGTTTTTAGGTCAATCTTGTCCCAATTTATCTTCCTCTGCTGTCCTATATAGGCACTATTGCTCTAAATCTGTATATCCTTCCTTCTCCCCTTCTTTAAAAGATTGCCTTTCCTGCCTGGTTGCCACAATTGATCTGCCCCCTGTTGCAACACTATGGGCACCCTAACCTTCCAGCTTTGTCATAAATCGCCTGCTCGTCTGACAGATATACAGGGGCTTCATAGGCTTCAACTCACTTTCCTTCTGAGCTGTAACTGTTGATACTACCATCAGTTGACTCCCGACTGGGCTGTCGGACCATGCGACTTCTCATTTCTGCTGCCATTCCTGTCTCTGTGCTTCTTTGTATAGTGCTTTTCAGCTTCTTGTTGCCAGTCTCTGCAACAGACAGAAAAACAGAAAGTAGTAGAAACTGTAATAGGAATACTTATGGAGACTTTTTAAAAGGTTGTAAAATTGTTGTAGTTATGTATGTTGTTCACTGTAGACTAAAATGAGAGAACATCGAACTAAACACACCTCTAAATAATAGGCAATAAAACTGCATTATCTTATTCTTAGCAAGCATACTGTCTTGTAGATTACACATTTCAGTTCATTCATTACTCTATCTACCCATTAATACTATTTTGCTATTAAACAACTCATTATATTTTTTCAACATGCATCTGTTTTGATCTTTTTAATATATAGCATTTACCATCTATAGCTTTCACTTACCTGGAGTGCAAGCTTAACTCAACTCCATTTAATCAGAAGACACAGAGAACTGCAACATAGCTATTTTTTTAAAAAAGAAAGATACAATGCAATGATTCCTCATTCACTTGCTGCATATTTATGAGTATATTTATGACGCAATGCTGTTTTTGCAACAGACATGCTTTTTTTTGGTGAATTGTTCAGCAACTTCACCCAACCTGATATTCTCCAGATATGTTGGATTGTGATGCCTATCTATCCACAAGTAGATCTCAAGCTGATGAAGATGAAATGTGTGTGTGTGTGTGTAATGTCTACTTCTGAGCATGTCACAAAGAACAGTATCAACTGAGGTGCTACAAATCCACCACTGACTTTATAACTTCATGAGACACTATTTTTTCTTCATATGGTAAACCTTTATTATACCCTGGTTGCAGGCTGCCCAATAGGATGATTTTCTACAAAAATCCAAGAGCAAGACTTCCATTCATAATACAGATATGGGATGTTCATTTTGACAATCATTCTTTCAGATGTGTTAAGCTGAGAGAGACAGTATTGTAAACTGGCCAACAATCTGTCTACAATTCAATGCAATCCCACATTCTGCTTGTCAACTGCACTGTAGTATGTTGGTTATTTTCTACCTCTGTAAAATGCAGGAAAAAACGTTCACATCTCTTTTGTGATGGTTGCTGAGGGACTACTGATATCTCAAGATGGAGGAAGGGTCAAAGGATTCCTTTGAAATGGCAACTGTCAGCTTTTTGTGAATTCTGATGAACAGCTGCATCAGGCCACTAGGAAGTAAATGCTGAGCATCGAACAACATTTGGTGGTGGCTCATGATCACTTGGAAATTGGCAAATGGGCAAACACCTCCAAAATGCAAGCAATTTAAATAAATTCCATCATGTTAAAAAGAGGTTCATAAATAATTGATAAACACAATTCATCACCCAATTATTTTGTTGACAGATATGTGAGAATTCTTTCAAGAAAACATTTGATAAATGGTCTTCCCATCTGAGCATGTCATTAACAATGGAAAATACACTCTTCTGGATCCTCACAACCTTCCCTCTGTTGGTTGGCATATGTTGCCTTTTATGTGTGCCTTGTTTCAGCTTCAGAGTGGGATGCACAACTGTTTCATTTGACAACACCTCTATAAATAAGGTCTAAGCTTAAAAATACCAGACTTTTCTACTAGTCATAACTGCAGATATTCACCGCCCATTGCAATTCATAGCATTCTGTGGTTCTGTTGATCTGCTATTAAAGATTTGAAAGTTAAGATACAGAGCAAACTGTCAAAACATGGACATTATGTTTTACCTTAGTACTTCTGAGTTTCATTGAAATGTTAATTATGATCATGTAAAAGACAATATACACTACTAAACATACCACTGTAAGAAACACAGATGAACATATTCTTGAATATCTATTGCATTGTATATAAAGACAATAAACCAAGTTTTACCTCTCAGAACTCTAAAGCATGTCAGTATTTACACACACACACAAAGTAATTTCAAACGTGAAAAAGGAATTAAAAAGTTAAAACTTTTTTCCTCTAAAGAGCGTTACTGATTTCTAGGCATCTCTAGTATATGAGTTATACAAAATGACCATCTGCCAGAAATGTATGATCATACATCTTTGAACCTGGATAGTAAGTGATAGGCTTATGAGGGATGCCGAGTGAACCATCCTGCAATGATCAGATGAAGAAACTGTTTAGTCAATACTGGCTGATGTTCTAGAAAGGTTGAATAATTCAACCAATTTGTTCTTTGAAATCCAAGTTTATAGGTACTTTATATCTTTGCTTTTTGTTGATTAGAAATAGCAATGCCCCTGAGAAATAGGCAATATTTGATTTTCCTATTGGAAACTGACGTTTTGCTGGGATACTTATACACTTTTGTTTACACACCCATTGACTTCATAATAGCCAGGACTCTACTGTGGGCTATGTTCCGTGGATTTTTTTTTTTTATTATTATTTTTTTGAGGAAGAGAATGTAGCTCACACTTTGGAGTCTTTAGATCGCAATTACTTGATATAAGGTAAACATTTTAAACAGAAACCATTCTATTAGAACTTGTGGCACTATTCTATGCATTTAATTTGAAAAAGCCCAATGAACAAATTCTACAGAAAAGAGTTAAGAGTAAGAAAAAATAAACATTCCTATTTCATACAAATGATTCTGATACATGATTTCAAAACAAATCTTCAGGTAAAAATGCTGCTTTGGGAAACAAACAGAACACTCTTGTCAATATATCTAAGATGTTGATTTATAAATATATTTTGGACATATAAATGATTACAGATACATAAAAATGTCAGAGTTTTATGAATTGATAAAAGCACAAATGAAATACTCGAGAAAAAAAATGACCAGTTGCAAAAGAAATGCACTCATAAAGCTGTATTATTTTTTTTTTTTTGCTGAAAACAGAAAAGAAAAATTTTACAACTCACTAATCTGATCATTTTGTGTATAACTTTTAAAACTACTAACTGAAATAGAAGGGAGAAAACCATTGAAATATTTAATTTCAGATGCAGTGTTAATTGCAGAGGAATTAATGTCATAAAAGCATGTGTAAATTCTTCAATCCACAAACTGTATCACTTCTCAAAAACCTTGGAAACAGTCTTGTATACATGGTTAATTTCTATTTTTAACTGCCAAAAAGACAAATTAAATATACAATTTAAGAATTATTCTCTTAGTTGTCTTTAATGTAAATGTGAAGAAAATTGAACCATGTTTAATGTTTATCCAGTATCCATCTATCATATTTAGAAATATAACCTCCAGCCTGCCATTCTTGTATTTCGGAAAAACTGAGCATTCCTGATCTATCACTCAAGGGCATCTCTCATGAAAGATGTATTTGTCACAGCCTCTAAACAAACCACTTTATGTTTGAAAGGGAAAAAATCTCTCCCCCCTCCCCCGCTTTTCCCTTCTAGTCTCTTTATTGGATTGTGAACTTCTAACTCTGGGAGGAAGGCCATAAAGAGGGACCAGTGAACTATACTGAAATTTGTATATTGTTATTTCATTATCTGTTTGAAAGATGCATTATAGCATAAATTCTCCTGAAATGACCTGCGTTCAGTCTCAGGAATGACTATCCTCATTCAGCATATTGCTTCATGTCAAAAATAAGGTGGCAGATCAAGCAAAAGTGCAACTATTATGTTACTATCCAAAGGGCATTACTTCCATTACTGGAAGAGCAATTTACAACAGGTAACACAGCAAAAGCATCCTTTCAAAAAAAACAACAGACTTCTTTAGTGTTTCTTTCTTTAAGAATCAGGATATCCAAAGACTGTTGAGATGATCATCTGTGAAACATTTTTTTTGAAGATGCATCTCTGAAGAATATACAGACATTTTTTAAAAAAACATTCAATTTATCAGATCACAGCAATTTAAACAACAAACCATGAAAGGGAAAGTTTTATCTGCTATTATAATTTACTAATTACTAACATACTTCAATCATTTGTTTTTCAATCATCATTTTCAATCATCAGTTTCAATGATTTTACTAACTCAATGGTATCATTACTTTAAAATAGATTATTATACCTAGTTGTTTTAATATTAATTATGAAAGGGATCTCAGGAGTCCTTGTGGACAATCATTTAAATATGAGCCAGCAGTGTGCTGCAGCTGCCAAAAAATCCAATGCAGTCCTAGGCTGCATTAACAGAGGGATAGAATCAAGATCAGATGAAGTGTTAATACCACTTTATAATGCCTTGGTAAGGCCACACTTGGAATACTCTCAATATCTTTTTTTACTTTGTGGTGATTAAAAGATGATTAGGGGACTGGAGGCTAAAACATATAAAGAACAGTTGCTGGAATTGGGTTATGTCTAGTTTAATAAAAAGAAGGACTGGGGTGACGTGTTAGCAGTGTTCAAATATCTCAGGGTTTACCAGAAAGAAGAGGGAGTCAAGCTATTCTCCAAAGTACCTGAGGGCAGGATAAGAAGCAATAGATGGAAACTAATCAAGGAGAGAAGCAACCTAGAACTAAGGAGAAATTTCCTGACAGAACAATATATCAGTGGAACAACTTGCCTCCAGAAATTGTGAATGCGCCAACTCTGGAAGTTTTTAAGAAGAGACAGGACAACCATTTGTCTAAAATGGTGTAGGGTTTCCTGCAGCAGGGGGTTGGATTAGAAGACCCCCAAGGTCCCTTCCAACTCTGTCATTCTACTCTACTCTACGCTACGCTACGCTACTCTACTCTATTCTACTACTCTGATCATACATGACAGGAAACAGCTTATATAACATACATATCATACAAACATCTCTTAAGCGAAGTTAAATATTGTCTATATTAATAAATTTTCAGTAGGACATGTATCATAAATCTTTAAAAAAAATGAGTGGAGTAGGTTCATAAATCTGCATACACACTCACATTCACACAGATATAATCTGCCATTGGTTTATGTTTTCGGTGTCAGTTTGCTTCTCTGAGAAGCAAAAAAGGTCAGGAGGTCATGAGCAGGATAGCTTTATAGCTTACTCAATCACACACTATTGGCTTTTTTTGGAAAGTAGCATACCAGTGCTAAGAACCTGCTGTGATGGCTCTTGACAACAAATGCCTGCTAGTACGCAAGTAGCGTGTCCTAACCTCTCAGCAAGGGCACCCATTTCTTACATCCTGAGCATTTCATGGCTGTTTCTGCAGGGGTCATCTTCATTTTATTCAAGAATATTCCCCTTTCTGGAAAAATCATAAAAGGATGCCACAACTAAGAAATCGAAGAGGAAAGATTTATTGGGCAACATCTTTAAAGAAACTCACCCCCTGCAGCAGTCAAGAAAAAACATAAGAGCACAACCCAGGAAAAGTGTTCTTAAAATGTTGCTCCAGATCCCCACCTACAGGACCCAAGGGGATGGTCATGATGTTGCCAATTCTTCAGTGCTTCCCTTGCTTTTACAATCCCAACTAATTCCTGCTCTTTACACTGACAGGCAGAGAGCAGTTGTTGATAAGTGTTATATAAATAGTTGGAACAAATGAAGCAATTCAAGGAAGAACACCACAAATCACCTAAAGTGAAGCATTAAAACATGGATCTCCTGCATTATAATGAAAAGGGCTCTGAATCCTTAATAAATAGGCTCTCTGTATCCCTGATTGCTGCAGCTCAGAACTGAGGTAGTTTTACTTACGAGCAAAATCCAATCCATATTAAGGAGTTATAAATATGCTTGAGCCTCAATTCAGATCAAGTTCTTTCCATGAAGTACATCCATATCATTCCTAATGTTTTCTTGTAAATAAACCCTATATAAGTAGCTCTTTGAATGTAAAAGGGTTACATTTAATGATACCCAGATAATTGAATATAAAAACTATATATAAATGTCTTTTAGTAATCATATATATATAGAGAGAGAGAATTTAAAATACAGAATGGAGTCGGTAATAGCTGAATTCTCATTCCGAAGTTTTTGCATAAAATGCACATACATTGCTCACGTATCACATTTCTTCACTGCAGATTTCTTCATCAGTTTATGAGCTAGAGTGTAGGACACTGATGTAAACACTTCCATGAGAACAGTCACTTTACATAAAAAAAAAAATACTCCATTAAGTAATCTGAATGTAGAAGCTATTAGTGAAGTGAAATGAGTAGAGAAATCAGAATAATGTGAACATCTATAACCATGAATACACCTGTTCATTTTTTCAGATGATATTAAAGCAATTTATATCTTCATAAAATATTCATTTGTCTTGAAACAAAAAAACCCATACAAAATCACATCAGCAATGGCTAATAACACCGTAAACTGTATTCACAGTTCTAATACAATTCTATTGTTATTAGTACAGCTATTTAAAATATGTCCCTGTCAAGAGAAGTATGGCATTTTTCAGAATTGCCAGCAGAAGCCCCATGTTCAATGAATGGTTTTGTCATCCAGTAGTAAGGCACTCAAAGAAGCTGCTTCACAAATTCTTATTTAATACAAAATTCATTAATTCACTGAATGTGGCAAATCAACTCCCAACTTTCCTGAAGATGAAAGGTACCATAATTATTTCACTATACTAAAATTGTGCTTGGCAGTCAGTACATCAATTTTAAAAAAGAAGACAAAGCTAAGAATTAATGTCAGGAAGGAAGGAAGGAAGGAAGGAAGGAAGGAAAGAAGGAAAGAAGGAAGGAAGGGACTCTCTGAATACACTGAATTATAATGACTACACAAACAATGCACCTCTATAATACATTTATCGCTCAGTTGAAACAGGATTTATTTTATTCCATTCATAGATTATATTAAATGTTGTCTCTTCATAGAAAACAAATTATAATGAGAGTAAAAGTAATGCCAGCTTCCAAGCTGAGCCAAAACTTCATTAACTATTTTCTAACAAATATATAAATGATCCAGCTCTGCTTATCAAAGCAGTCTTTGCTACTGTTTCACTGTTTTAAAGAACTTAAAACATGCACCAATATCAATTAAAAATACACGACTGGTGAATATTTTATGTAAACCATGAATCCTTAAAATAATCCAATCTATTTTCAATAGACCATATTTTTATGAATAACATAATCTTCATCACAATACGTTTTATTACAATAGAATATAGAGTTAAAGATCCATAACTGAGACCAACCGTATCTTTATATATATATATGTGAACAGATAAGAATGGCAGAATGTCTTCCTTCTTCATGTAACACTTTAATAGAGAGAGTGAATGTAGGAAATCAACGCAACGGAAAGGCTCTCGTTTCAGATACAAGGCTGAAGCATTTTTATTTGGAAGTAAAACCCACTGAAATAAACGAGAAAATATACTTAATGTCTGATGGCCCCATTCTTCTAAGAAGTATAAAACACAACATTGATTTGCGAGAGATGCAAAATACCCCAAAGCTCTGGGATGCCTGTTCGGTAAATAGAAAAGCGCATTTAATCCTAGCTCTATTCAAAAGAACCAAAATGAGTAGCGTTAATTTTGCATACTATTTCTGATACGACCATTCATCACAAATCTAGATATCAGAAGAGATCATGTTCATGTTGCCACGTTGACTGGGACTAAAATACAGTTTTAGAGGTACTGCCACCAAACAAACTAGGACCATTTCTTTAAAAATCTTGCACAGGCAAATATTTCACATAACATGCCTTTGAATATTATTAACTCCAGATACTTCCTGTAAA
This sequence comes from Masticophis lateralis, assembly GCA_030761175.1. NCBI lineage: Eukaryota > Metazoa > Chordata > Lepidosauria > Squamata > Colubridae > Masticophis > Masticophis lateralis. Next base: position 119,539,528 of record JAUDYJ010000001.1, read on the forward strand.
ATAGATTGAACACATTCTGTACACTTACGCATTTTTATCTGAATATTTATTTGAAAACCAAGCATATATAAACTATCCTGGATTATTTAAGCAGCTGAATTCCATTTATTTTATCAGTGCTAATGAAGTGGAAAAAGGGGCAATTAATCATTTTTTTTTTAAAAAAAGGCAGGATAAAGTAAAATAATCCAATCAGAAACATTTGACATACCTGCAGACGGTGATTTTCTTGCCGATGAAATCACCTTCTATTAATGTGACTAAGCCCTACTTTAAATCAAGATTTTCTTTTTCCTTTTCTTTCTTAAGCAACAGCTAAGGAGATATACACTTATCAGAATGAGGAACGGATTCACAGATTTGAAGAGAGCTGTGAACCTTAAAGCATTCTTCCATCTCTCTACAGTACCCCTGTTCTTTCTTTAGGCTACAGAGATGAAGCTTTTATGATTTCTAAAGTACCTCAAGAGAAAAAAAAATATTTAAAAGCATGTTACATAGCATCATGCTCTATTCTTATTAGTTTGCTTGACTGAGCTTCTTCAGGGACTTTATTTTATATATATATATGCTATTGTTTATTATTTTCAAATCAATATGTTCATTTTTTAAAAAAACATATTATTACATTGTGGGTACTTTAAGTATCTTTCAGGTCAATGTACATCATAATGGGCAAAACAAAATTCCAGAGTCTTTATTTTACAATATTTCATAGTTGACACTAGTGACTGTATCATAGGCCCACAAGAAAATAGCTTCTTCTCAGAAACCTCTATGATCCTGCTACATTTATCTCACTCACCTGTTTGGCTAAGCTGAGATGTGCTTCTGCTTCTGCGAGATACCATGGCAACCACTTTGGCACTAAGGCTTGATCTTCTCTTCTTCCCACCTGTTCCAACTGTCCCAACTGCGGTATCTGATTGACTCCCATCATTCTGTTCCAGCTTATATACTTCTCCACTCACACTTGTGCTCTTTGTGATGATTCTCCCTGAAGTCCCCATCCTTCCGCCTTGCATTTTAGGAGTAAACGTACTATATTTTCAAAGTAAAAACATACATGTACATTTAAATTATATTTCAAACTTCTTTGATACTTTCAAATGCCACTTCTTAAAAGTAAGGTTTCCCCTTCCCTAATCAGCTAATTAAAGCAATCCCTCAGTTTCCATGTCCATTGTTAAAATTTAATTAGAGTCTTATATTCCATCTGAGTTTTCCTAATTAGAAATAACTTTCAAAATGAAAGGTGTAAAACACTACACTATGCTATAATTATGATCTTTCATTCCTCCCATTAAGTATAATGGGATACAGAGTTGGGGAGTAAACAACTTTGCCATCCATAGAGATCTCTTGTTTGAAACAAAATTCTAAGGGAATATAATGTGCAATCTAAATAAAGTTCCCTAATAAAATTATATTGGGGTGGGTGGGGGAAATAAAAAGATACATTTCCAAGCGCCTTCATTTAACTGGAATAAGAACCTGAAAAGAACCTGAAAAAACTGATCAGTCACGAAAGTGTTATTTAAATGACAAAATTAGTATACAAACATTGGAAAAGAGCGTTCTATATTATTTCACTATGTGAAATCAAGGGCATTTTCTTTGAGAATATTTTGTTTATATGCATAAATCTGAAACCCCTAAGGAACTGTTCCACATTATCCAAAAGAAACTTTTTAACTATGTGAAATAAGGACAGTAAACTTTTGACATGACATTTGTAGCTATTAATATACTAAATATAATTGTACCTTATTATACAATTCTTTACATGCATATTCAGAATTAAAGCCTACTAAATTAATGGAACTTCCATCTGAGGCTTAAACTAGAGAAAGGTGAAACTGTAAAAAATACCTGAGAAAAAATATTTTTTCATTCGAAAATAGTATACGTATTCATATCTCTCTCTCTCTCTCTCTCTGAATATATGTGTGTGTGTGTACGTATATGTGTATGTGTATGTGTATGTGTATGTATATGTATCAGTAGTGCATTCCACTTATCTTCGCTACGGGTTTGGAACTGTGAGTGTGCCCGAACCGGGGCGAACCAGTAGAAACCCACCACTGATATATATGAGATATAACAATATATATAAAAAGCAAGTAATAGCTGAACGGCAATGTTCTCAAATATAGAAGTCTACAATTTGTCAGCAGAATGTAGCCGCTTTTATATTCTATTAGACAACTTATGACCTGTTGGATCATCCTTTCAGAGATATTTCCTTACCAATATAGAGAAACAGAACAACCATGGTTGGGCAAAAATTAGGGAGAGGGGGAGAAACTTTTAATTTCCTGGTGGCTTCAACATTGATATTGTTTGCGGAAAGTCGATGGGGAGCGTCAGAAATTACAATCATGTAACTGTGGCTGATCACAGAAAAACTGCAGTGGCCACAGGTTTGCAAATACACCTAGTCTGAAGAGAACTTGAAATTTCAATTCCATGAGAGAAATGGGTCTCTTGTTTGCATTCTTTTAATGCATGTATCAAAAATTCTTGCCCTAGCAAGAATGCACCATTTTGCCTAATTGAAAGTTACAAACAAATGGACAGGAGGTCTTTAGCAGGAAAGAGATTGATTTACATGGGACAGTTCCAACCAAGTGCTTAATTCTCTTTTGAAATAAACTGATGTTATTTTTTTCTGGATCTAATTCTTTCTTTCTGTTAGTTTTTTCCCTTTGGAAAAAACATCCTGCAGACAAACTTCCTTGCTTATTATCAATCAGTCAGTGATTATTGCATGTGTTGCATATGTACACGTTGTGAATCTTTAACTTGGGTAAAGAAAAAAATTATTACATAGAAATCATGACTGGCAATGAAATAAGAAGCAAAAGATGAAAATAAGATTCTTTTGTTTTATACATGATAATAAAGGACTATTGTTTGGGCAATTCTGATGTGATCATTTTTTTTTTGCCAATGAATTTTAACCATTATTTTGGTGAGGTGTGGATTTTTCTATCATAGCTACCCTACTTTATATAAGAATTTCATATTCCAGCACAGAAACCCCAAAGATAAAAAAAAATGTAGATTAGTTTTATAATAGCAGCCACAACATTATCATCACTACTGTCACCACAAAACAAGAAAAAAACCCGTTCTCTTCCTGAGCCTCAAAGGAAGGACACAAATCTCATACGTGATAAATCTAATTTTTTGCTGTGAAACAAATTAATTACAATATTAGCTATGCTGATTATTGAGCCACTATTGTTTTTAACTTTCTATTCTCAAATGGCCTCTACATTGCAATGCGATCAAAGACTGATCTCTCTTGAGATCCACTTCCTTGAAAATTTGATATCAGTGGAGTTGCACAGCTACAGTTCTTGGTGATTTTCATTTAAAAATAGGTAATTATGAATAGATCATCTTAGTATTTATTCCTAACCATAGTCATCTCTTATCAGAATAAAACTAGATAAGTAAGGAACAACATGAACTAAATCCTCAGCTCTGGGGAAATGAAGAAGTTATTATTCATTACATGCATTTGTTCTTGAAATAAATAGTGAAGCTCTTGGCTACACTGCTATTGTTTTGAATGTGTTGCAATTATTAATGACACAAGGATTAGGATGCATGATAGACATATAACAGGCAAAAGTTTTGCAAGACTAGAATTCACAATATCCCAGTCTCTATCTTGGTGCCTTAACTATTACACCAAACTATACAGTACAATTTCCATCACAATATTAGAAATAATAAGACCAGGAAATCCAGGAGATATGTCATTATAATTGTTGTCAGACATTCTGATAATTACATGTCCCAAAGCTCTTATCATAATCCTTGGTACAATAGTTCTTAGATAAACAGTTTACGAGAATTTATACTAGGTACTGAGATGCCTTGGAAAATTACATTTCCCAGCATCCCTTTTTTGGGGGGGGGGGACAAATTTCGTTTTTTTCCCCTCCAATACACACCCACACATTTTTGTATTGACCGTATCGTATCATATATAATTCATCATACCCAAATATATTTTACTTAGTTACAGTTTCTGCCAGTGTTCTTTTTCCGTATTTGTTAATCAAATCTTAATTTTTCTGTTCTTATTTTTATAAACAGTATCTTCTTTCACCCTCAAATTCTATTTTTCTATTCTTAATCATATACCTTCTCCTTAATTTTATTTTTAATTAATTCATTCTTTATCTTAATATATTTAAACTTGTGCAGTGTCTGCATTAGCCTCCAACCCAGCAGCAAGGGAAGGCCGTCATTAAGAGCTGTCAAAAGCCGGGCGGCCACATGCAAGATAAGGGAAAAACGACAAGGAGCGGTGATGAAATGGAGTATTGTTACCGAATGAGTGATTGGCTAACTCATAGGTAAGAAGAATTTTTTTTTTTAAACTTTAAAAGAGTCCCAACCTGAAATAAGCGGCTAATTGGCATCCGGGAATTTAAAGTGAAGGGAAAAAAATAAAATAAAGAGGAACTTTAAAAACGAAAGCCCTTAAAGGAGAACTAACCACCTGGATTCAAATTGGACTTGGAAGAAATTAAGAATAATTATAAAGAAAAGGAAATTGAGAGAAAGCATTTATTTAACAACAAAAGGAACTAATTGAAAACAGGAAGCACTACTTTTGTGGATTTACAATTGATACTTTTGCCTGGGGATTTGTGGATTGGAGAGAACCATCTGCTGGTAGAAAAGAAATATTGCACTTAAATCAATGTGAGAAGCCATTTGGGGAGTATTTGTTTAAACAGCTGCAGTAAGATTACAAAAAGAAGTTGAAAGAATAAAACCTTGAACTGGGGAGACTTAAAAGACTATTTGAATTGGGTACTATTTGGAAAAAAGAAAGAAAACAAAAAAGACATTAAATGGACTTGAATTCAAACTATACATAAGTGAAAATAAACATAAATTTAAAAGTTATTTCTTCTTAAATTGAAAATATGGAAAATTGGGAACATGAGTACGAGGAGATGAGGGAGATGTTGCAAAAAGTGCAAGAAGCATTTAAGGGAAACAAAGAAGCAGAAGATTGGATAGGATACAAAAAGAAAGAAAGAGAAAAGATAAATGAGAAGTAAGAATATAATGTGGGAAAGAAAATAATTGAAGGAAAAAATATAGATGATCACACTGAGATTAACAGTGATAAAATAAAAATAGAAAGGGGGGAATATCTCTCAAAAAAGAAGAAAAGAGAAGGAAATGGGAAAAGAGTAAGGGGGAGAATTAAAAGGGTAATAAAGTTAAAAATTAGAGAAAATATGCAGGAAGGAGGATATAATAAACACAAAAAGAAGAAGAGGATGAAAGAAATAAGCGAATGGGAGAAAGGGGAGAAAATATCAAGAAGTGGAATTCAGGAGAGCGTAAAAGAAAATTGTTAAAAGGGGAAAGAAAAAAATGTAGTAGAAAGGAATTAAAGCAGTGATATGTTGACTTAAGGGAATGGCATTAGTAGTACAAGTTGTATGTAAGAAACAAATTGGAATAAATATAGATTATTGTAAAAGGGAATACTTAATTGAAATCAAGACATAAAATTGAAATGAAAGTAAAGTATGCTAAAGATTGAAAAAACCAAGGAAATTGAAGTAAGAAATTAAACTGAAATGTTAAATAAATGATGTAAGAAATTGTTGTAAGTAAACCAGCAGATATAGAAATGGTTTATATGTAAAAATATCAGGAAGTAATTGAAATATTAGGAAAAGAGAAAAGTAACTATTGAAATGGAAATAAGAGGTGGAAAGTTAATTAAGTTGAAAGATTTTAAGGTAAAAATAAAATAAGTTAAAACTTAATTTAAGAATTTTAAAATATGATTTTAAGGAATTTTGAGGAATGAATGCAATATATTAAGGAATATATTTAGGGAATTTTGAGGAATATATGCAATAAAGGGAGAGAAAAACGGGGATGCCTGGACACCATAGAAAAAAAGCACTGAATTGAAAATGAATACAGCAATAGAGAGAGATATAAGAAGGAGTAGGGAGATTGAAGGAAAGGAGAAGGTGAGAGAGGAACAGAAGAAAGGGAAGAGGAGAGGAAGAAAGAAAAGAGGAATAAGTCGGAGGGAAGGTTAGATGGGGGGAGGAAAGGAAGATGGGGAGAAAGGAAGGGGAAGTAGAGAAGAAATAGGAGAGGAGGGAAGAAGAAGGTAGGAAGGACAAAAGAAGGGAGGGAGAGGAAGAGAAAGAGAAGAAAGATTGCTGTAAAACAAAAAAGATGAAATGGAAGAAAGGCATCCCCGAAAACTACATTTCCCAGCATCCTTGATGCAAATGTCCTCTCAGGCCATCTCCATCATGACCATCAATCATCGGTGCCTCATCTCTATACTTAAATTCTAAGGGAAGGAAAGATTACAGAAGCTTCCAGTGATCATAAATGAGTATCAAACTTGGGGAAATGATTTTTTTTCTGATAATTGAGAAATATCTTGATTTGACTGAGCCTATCTGAATCAAGTGAAAAATTTTATTGCATTGCAATCCAGAAAACCTTGTGGTAACCCTGTATGGCTACTGGACAATGCCTCTTCTCCCCCCCCCCCCCCCCCGCCCAATAATGGAGCAATCTTATTAGCCTGCTTAGCCTGCAGGACAATTAATCTTTGAAAACTGAAGGTTTCAAAAATATTTCACAGGAATATCTCAAAAAGAAGGAAGTCCTTGAGGCATTTATAAACCTAAATCAGCTTTCTATTTAAGGATTAAGTTAAGGATTGCTGAATAACTACTTCTAGTTCTGAAGAGAACATCACAATTTGTATGTGAAATAGCAGGGACCTCTAGAGCTCAAAAACAACATATCAATCTTCAAAATTCATGTCCAGATTTTTGAAGAACTCCAAAGCAGATATAGATCTTTCTGATGGATTTAAATTATTCTTGAAATCATGACTTCCTTGTCAGAAAACATCACAGGATTAGGAATCCCATCAACACTGAGAGAAAAATAAAAACTAACTAAAAGAACTAATGTGGTCCTATCAAAAGCTGAGATATTCAAACAATCAACATTATATTTTGATGACACATGCAAGTTACACTTCCCTATATTCTTTGTTGCTTTATTTCAAAGATATGATGCAACTGAATGAAAATAAAAAAGGCATACTTTGCTTACTGTGGGACTCAAATTGAGCAGCAAATTAAAATAATATACATTGGTCATTCTAAGTTTCTTAAAATAATGTTTCAATATGTAGATCAGTTACATGCATACATACATATAAGCATATGAGAACATTCCCCCCTCAGATACTGTTTAATATACAACAAATATCACATTGAAGGTGGTATAATTTTAGTTTGACAAATAAATTTACGTGTTTAATATCTGTTTTGTAAAATGACTCACCTATGCATTCTATGAAAATACATCTTTTCTGGAAATGAAGGCCAGCAGTACAGTAGCTTCTGCACAAGATATGAGTCACTATTTTTTGATCTTGTTGATCTCTTAGCATGGAATCTTTGATAATTTCATTCACAGATAGATCGTCCCTATTTCATATAATTCTTCAGTACAATAAGAAGTTATCGATAGCTCATGGGCTTCTTTTTAGACCATACATAGCTCTGGTTTGTGGTTTGTTGACAGATTTCATCAATGCTAGTAAGTATGCTTTCTGCTTTCTCTGTTAAATACTACTACTGTAAATCTGAATTTCTATGGATCTCTTTACAACGGGGTGGCTCATGAATATTAATTTCAGAGCAAGTAGCAGTCCTGGACCAAAGAGAAAGATAATCATCTCTATTTAATGAGGAACATCATATTTCTAAAAATAAACTACCCTGTTATTCCAAGTGTCCCATATTTAAGTGTTATTTCAGAATGTCCTTTCAGTCAATCACAGAGAAAATTCTTACCTTGAAAAAAACAAACCAATTAAAGACCTGACTTCTGGTTGGCTCCACGGGGACACAGATGGGGAAATAGCGAGCTCCGCAGAGTTTTGCCAAATCCCATCTGCCAAGCTGCCGCCAACAGGCCTTCGGACCTCCCCTGTCTTGCATGGACAGGGGGACAAGAAGGAACCCCTTGGGCGGCTGAGAGGAACGGTCAGGTTCCTTGGGGCCGAAGGCTTTTCTTTCATGCTGGCAGCTGTGGAACGGCAGCCATGGTGGCTGTCCTGAAACCGTGGCAACCAAGAACAAAGATTGTGCTGGAGGAAGAAGAAGAACGAGCAAATATCTCGAAGCTGGGTAAGTGACACCAACCCAGGCAATACAACACATTTATTAGGATTTTTTTTTAAAAAAAAAATAAGACCCCAAATGCAAAAAGTGGCTGCTGAACTGCAGGGCTTAAAGACTGAAAGGGAAAACAAAATGGAAAAAGACCCGAATTACACTTTGTTTCTGTAAATTTGATTTGGAAGGATTGGCATTAATAATTTTGAAAATTGACTTTCCCTTTAGTTGGAATGGTTTGGAGAAATGTTTCTTTGGGAGTTAACGCCTCTGAAACTAAATGAAGCTAATGAAGACAGACAGACGGATGGCTACAAAATAGCGATGGAGTCTGCAGTGACTAAGCAGGAAAGTGGATTGAAGAGATTTCTCTTTCTGTTTGGAAAAGAAACATTTTAAATGGCTTTTTATTTTGGATTATTTAAAATTAACATTAGACACATGGATTTTGGAGATTCCTATTCTGTCCCAGATGATTTTAAGAAAGAAGAAAGAAAGAATATTTTGGATGTTTAACAATGGAGAACAACAAGGTCAGCAAACAAAATTTAGGTGTGGCATGGCAATCAAAGACAGGAAGTTGATACATCACACTTGGAACAGACATTATAAAAGCTTTAAAGGGACATACAGAATTTCTCAACTTGAACAGATAAACTTTGAAATGGAACATTTATGGACAGATAGGAAAAGGAAGAAAAGGAAGAAATAAAGCGGATAAATGTAAATGTAATTAACTGAAATGTAAAGTTTAAAAGCCTAAAGGTATATATGATTTTTGGATAAAAACAGGAAGGTTTTTGGAGTAATAAAAATAGAAAATAAGAGATGGCAATTAAAATAGAGGATGATATATAGGGGATTAAAAATAATAAAAAAGAGTATATTTTGAGGCGGGACAACTTTAAGAACATTTATTGTTTGATGTAATATGCTTTAATTCTAATTTGCAACAAATGTCAAATTGATGAATAAGGATTTATTGAACAAAATATAAGATACACAGATACTAGCGATAAATTGTGAATTAATGTAATATATGGTGGAAAAGATGATTATTATGAAATATATTAAGATTTAAATTGAAAGAGTATGACGGGAAAATGATATAAAATAGATAATTATATCTTAAAGGAAATTAAAATAAGTGGGATAGATACCAACTAAATAAGAGTTTGAGACTTAGAGGAAATACATTGGAAATTAATCTGAAATGCTGTAAATCAGCCTAATAAATATGGGAGAGTTGGAGGAGAATATGCTGGAAATCAGCCAAACACAATATGCTGAATCAGTCTATAAAATGCTTGAAATCAGCCCATAAAATTCTGGAAATCAGCCAAACATATAGGAGGAGAGTTGGAGTAGACTATGCTGGAAATCAGCCAAACACAATATGCTAGAAATCAGCCCATAAAATGCTGGAAATCAGCCAAAAAAATAGGAGGAGAGTTGGAGGGGATTATGCTGGAAATCAGCCAAACAATGGAGGGAGTTTAGAGAAGATTATGCTGGAAATCAGCCAAATATAATATGCTCGAGATCAGCCAATAACGGTGGTTGGCTTGGAAGAGACTATATTGAAATTAATTAAATAGTTGGTGTTTTTAGAGGGGACTATGCTGAGAATCAGCCAAACAGAATATGTTGGAAGACAGCCAAATAATAGAGGGAAGTATGGTAGAAAATATGTTGGAAATTAGACTAAATAAAACATGTTTTTGTGATAAACCTGTGTAATATGTAAAGAAATCAAGATAAATTGATAAAGCTAGATATTAAGATTTGAGGATAAAGGTCAAAGGATTAAAAACTAAATAGAATTTTGTTTTATAAAGTGTAATAAAAATGGAGTTGTACTGATTTGAAATTAGGATTAATGGTGATAAAATTGTAAGGTAAACACTTAGAATAAGAGGTTAAAATATTGTCAAAAATTATTTGGATATGGATTGTAAAAGATACACGATGAAGAAGAACAAAATATGACTATGATTGATATATGGATATAAAAATGAGTGAAAGTGAATTTTAAATTAACTTCTATTGATATAATGGATTTGTTTAGATGAAGATGTTAGAATTGATGTTAAAATTGGTTCTGGTAAGTTTTGAATTTTTTACTTCTAAAAGATGTAATGGAAAATTGTGAATGGAGCTTGTTAAAGGATTGTAAGCGTGGTAACCATGTATGACCGGATTGAGACTTTGCTCTTGAAAATTGTATTTTATGTATACGTTTGGGGGAAAAAAAATTGCAAAAAAAAAAAAAAAAAGAAAAAGAAAAAACAAAAGAAAAAACAAAAACAAACCAATTAATATTATAATCCTATGTAAGTTTTCTTATAAACAAGTTCTGCTCAGTGAAACTTAATGATGAGTAAATATTTATAAGAGTAGCAGGTAAGCAAGAACTATTTAATTTTAAACCAAATGAAGGCTTCAATTGCATTGATCAGAATTGTAGACATTTATAACTTTATTTCTGTCTGTAGCTCTAACAGTTGAACTATCTAGTAATAAAACTTCACTGTTGTCATCTTTCGTGATTGGAAAGTAATTTGAGATTCACGCTATAATCAAGTGTTGAAGAGCACACAAACTGCTTTATATTCCAAACAGCTACTCAACATGAAGAATAATGAACATGATAGTGTTCCAAATAATGGTCAACATATTATGTGTCATAACCCTTTTGGCCCAGGGCACTTTTGCAAATGGCTGCCATGGATGAAATGGCCAGTCATCAAAATCTTACTGGAGGATTTAGTAGAGTTACTCCTGCTTTAATGTTTTAAACCTATATTCCACCATTTCATTTACACATTGTCATTTTCTAGGCATTCTAGGCATTCTTCCAACAAAACGGTGTGCCATGTCTAACCACAAGTTTTATTTATTTACTTTTAACTTGCCTTTATTATTTTCATAAATAACTCAAAGCTGCAAACATACCTAATACCCCTTCCTCCTATTTTCCCCATAACAATCACCCTGTGAGATGAGTTGGGCTGAGAAAAAATGACTGGCCAAGTTCACCCAGCTGGCTTTCATGCCTAAGGCAAAGCTAGAACTCAGAAACTCCTACTTTCTAGCATGAAAACCACTAGATCAAACTCACTCTGTCTCAAATCATAATCCCTACATTTGGATTCAAAGGCAAAAAGATACCTGAAGTGTGCTGGAGTAGGCATGTAGCACAATCTTGTAGCAGCAATCTACAACTGAAAAACATTCTAGTGAAATGAGTAAAGGAAGTGCCAGGTAGCAAGCCCAATTCTTTGCTTCAAGGATTATTATAATTATTTTTTAATCTAATAATTGTGTCTGTCTGTCTGTCTGTCTGTCTGTGTGTGTGTGTGTGTGTGTGTGTGTGTGTCTGTGTGTGTGTGTGTATACATGTGTGGGTGAGAGAAGGCGGGGAGAAGAAGGAGAGGGAGAAAGAATGAGAACTCACAGCAGCAGAACATACTTAAACTCTGGCTTCCTTTTTCCTCACAACTACAACCCTGTAGGGTGGGTTGAGATGAGATGAGAGACAGTGACTGGCCTGAAGTCACCCTACTGACTTTCATCCCAATGAGAGGTGCAATCCTAAGTATGCAGACTAGAATATATTCAGAATTACATAGTGAATGTGTGTGCATATATTCATTTATTCCTTGCAGAAAAGGCATTTCCATGTAAGATATAATGCTGGTCTTCCAGCTTGGCCAGACCAAAAGGAGTCATTTGATATTTAACAAAGATACACAATCAGTTTGTGTTTATCATGAATTTGGATTTGTGCTCTATCCATTATGATATGTAAATTGTTTTTACCACTGGAACTGACATGATTCTAAACATTATGAAATATAGTACTAAATATTATGAAAATGATGGAAGACATATCAGAGATGGTTCTATCATTATATAATATGAGTTGTCTCCTCCAAACCATAGATTTCTAGTGAAATAAAATGGAGGAAATTATTTGTTATTAAATGTGTACTATAAAATCTTGACTCCCGGTGATGGGGAAGGAAAAATGAGATACAAGATGTTTAATTTTTTTAGGCACCTTTGGTTATTTACGATAGCAACCAAGCAATGCATATACATCAGTTGAAACGTATGTCATTCTTCCAAACTAATGAAATCATGACATCTTGGGTTACAGGTATAAATTCACAAGGGAAAGAAGCTAGCTTTTACCTCACATCAGCAACAGTATGCCTTCTTTTCTTGTCTTCCACATTCTTTTTTTTTTCACTGTGCCCCGGCTTGTCATCTAATTCCCATGAAATCCTCCTGTCTTTTTTGCCATCAACTTTGCAGTTCTCTAAGGATTTTGATCTTCCCATAGTCACAACATGCAGGCATGCAAAATTAAATGAAGATAACTCAAAATGAAAAAAAGGAATTATGAAGTACGTGTTAACTGTCCCCATATGTCATCTCTATCTACATAGCCACCCTTGATCTCCCCACCACCACCCATTTACCTCAACCCCTTTTCAAATCCTATATTGGCTTAACTTATTTCTGAACCTCTGCAATTTCAAAGGTGTAGACTTCAACTCTTCAAGAGGATGGCTTGGGAATTCTGGGAGCTGAAGTCCACATAACTTGAAGTTGCTGAGGTTGTGAAACACTGGGTTAACCACTCCATCTGACAAAATTAGCTGCAGCTTACAAAAGCGTATGCCTTTTAGGAAAATTCGTTAGTCAAAAAAGGTGCTTAGACTATTGATTTTGGGTGTAACTTTAACAAATGAAAGAGAGGGGAAAATATAAAATGTTTGATTGCAAAATCACGTTATCTGAAAGCAGGGTTGGGAAGAACTGATGCCCTAAGCACAGCCCAACAATGGAGCCCTTTGGCCCTTCAATTGTTTAACTGGTAAGACATTAAAACTCAATAAGAGCTGAAGGTGAAATTGATTTAAAATTCAGTATTCTTCCTGGCCATCTCCCAGGCAAGAAACCAGAACTATATTAACCTTTTTTAAAAATTCACACTAAACAGCCATAAGTAATAGAACCAAATATTTAGGGCAACAGAAAAAAATGCAAATTTCAACACTTCTTAATGTGTTTTAAATAAAATTGTTCTAAGTGAAAAATGGAAATGCAAAAATTTATTACCAAGTATTTTTAATTACCCTCCCAAAGATAGCTAAGAGAAATAACCCTTCCGTTGGTGCCATAAGCACATGTGTTTGTTTGTTTGTTTGTTTTTAATGGTTAATCCAAGACTATTTCAAATGCAAGAAGAGCCAGGTTTGCTGGTTATAAGGGAAGTTTTATTTTTTCTTTCTAGTTTCATAATTTATAAGTCTTTGTTCAGTGCTATTTACTTAATCAGTTAAATAAAGAAGGATTCTTCAAAAAAGTAGTCACACTATCACATAGTTGAAGTCAGATAACTGAAAAAGTTCCAAATTTATCAGAAACTATTAGGGTTTTTCGTACAGAAACATTTCTTTGTACAGAAATGAAGTAGTCTACTATTTGACTTGCTAAAGTCTTTTGCCTATTTGACTTAGGTAATTCTTATACCTAAGAATTGTAATCTTAAAATAGGGTAAATCTGCCACATAGTAATATTAAAAATCTTATTGCTGAGAAGTATGAGATAAATTATTTGAATAGCAAGGAATGCATTGAAATCTTGCTTAGTCTCTTTAAAAAGAAATAAAACTGCTAATTCAGGAACATTATTGCAACACCTTTGCTTGGAATAATTCCAATCAAGCTTGATGGACATACTTATGAATAGACCTGCATAGGATTATACTTTCCATGGGTTTCTAAAAATAAATGGGATATTTCACAATTTGTCTAGATTAATATAATTCCTGCAGGCTATGAAATATTTTTTTTGCATTAGTCCAAGACAGGCCTGTAACTCTTCTGAATTTGCTTTTTCAACTGAGATTCCCAAATTCTGTAGAGGGAAAAAGAACAATGGAATACTAGATCATATGTCTGAAATTTGTTGAAAGGTAACAGAGAAATCCTACAGATTTCTTCCTTACCTTCCTTAAGTAATATTCTATGCCATTTCCCTCCAAAATGAAATAATCGGATAGATGAAAAAGAAAATAGTTGATTAAAGGGTTTTTGGGGGGAGGAAGGGGGAGGGATAATTTGGTTCACACTTTCCTAGAAAGCTAAACAAATTGTGTTATGCCCATAAGAGTTGCCCTGTATCTTAACATATATTGTGTATGTGAAAGAATGTGCTGTGATGTATCGGATACTGAAATAGTCACTCATATGTCTGCAAATCCAAAATTACTTTACAGTGTATATCTGATCATTCTGAAGCAACTGAAAATGTAGATTATGTGCTTTTTCCTGGATTTATAGCTCTGGCTTGAGGAACAGCTGGTAGCAGTGTCCAGACAGGCCTTTGTACAGATTCAACGTATGCCAGTTGTGCTCATTTCTGAAGCACAACTTCAGAACAGTCACTCCCTATCACCAGAAGGCTGGCTTTAATCACTTTGTGTGTCACTTGCTGCAATGTACTCTACATGGGCCTGCCTGTCAAGGTCACTTGGGAGCTGCAGCTGATCCAGAAAACATGGGAAGTCATGAGCATGCATATATGCCCATGTAACAACTATGTTTTTTTGCACTCGTTAACAGTAGGTTCGGAGCAATTTGAGATGCTGGTCATCCCTTATAAACTCCTTCATGGTGTAGGGCCTGGCTAATGTCAGTCTCCTGTGATGCCTGTCTATCCTGTTAAGATGAAAGAATTGTCATTTTCTGGGCCCATCAATTAACAATGCAACCTCATGGGACCCAAAATGTAAGCCTACTTTGATGTGAACAGCATCTTTCCAGAGATTTGTGTGGCTCCTACCCAAGTCTTATTCAAATAAGCTCTTAAAATGTAGTGCTTCTTCAGGCCTCAGTTTACATTACATGATAAGCTTCTGATGGATGAGTTCTATGTTAAGAACATGTTGGTTTATTCTTGTGGATTTATTTATAAGATTGTATAATGCCCAGAACTGCTATGGCGTCAAGTATCCTTAAAAATTTGATAAATATTTGAATGACATGCCACAACAAAATACTGTAATTAATTTTGTGTTGCTCACAGGAAATTACCATACTACTAGACTTAAATTTTAATAAATTCACAGATACAATGCAGAAGAAATATTTTGTGAAGCAACTTAAATATCCAGACTCCTATTTGATCGTGATTGTTCATTAAATAAGGATAGACTTTTTAGATGAAATAAAAACTCTTGTTAATTTTAAGGGATGCCTTTTACACTGACTATTAATTATTAAATATCGGCTTGATTTTAATAATGGTTCTGATATGTCAAACTGTTTTATTTTCAGTTTTATTTTCAGCACAAATCTAACGTTACTTTAAAAATTTGTGGCCCTGCTTTTAGACAACTATTTAAAAACTCATACAGCAAGTGTAAAAACTTCACCTACATTGAACTTGCTTGGATGGTCGTTACAGCATCTGCTTGAATTTCCTGCACATTTCAAAGGATCTTTGCAAATTAGAATTTGTTGTTTTTTCTGCACTTTCTTTGAACTCTTGATGTTTTGATATTATAGTATATCTTGTAAATTGGTAGTAAAACTGGCAGGAGGCTCCACCCACCAACCCCGACATCATCAGGAAGCTTCTGCATGCAGCCCCGTTGCAAACCGATAGTAAAGGGAAGCAGAACCCACCCCTTTGTATGACACATGCTAAACCGACTTTTTAAAACCTGCTTTATCATATGAAGAGAGGTGAGCGCCTTTGTCTGATTTGACCAAACATTTATTATTGTTGAGGAATCTGTTTTATTTCATAAAATTATGTGAATCTAAAATAGCAATAGCACTTAGACTTCTATACCGCTTCACAGTGCTTTTACGGCCCTCTCTAAGTGGTTTACAGAGTCAGCATATTGCCCCCAACAATCTGGGTTCTCATTTTACCCACCTCGGAAGGATGGAAGGCTGAGTCAACTTTGAGCCTGGTGAGATCTGATCTGCCAAACTGCTGGCAGCCGGTGTTCAGCAGAAGTAGCCTGCAGTACTGCAGTCTAACCACTGCACTACTATGGCTCTAGGGTTTTGTTTCATTTAGCAAACCGCTGTACATTGTATGGCAAAAGACATAAGGTTTTAATTGACACATTAACACATTACCGTAAAGATTTAAAGCTCACCTGATTCTGCCTCTTGGATGCTCGGATTGCTCTGACATAAAGCTTGTGCTGCTGAGGCGAGAGGCACTGCTGGTGCGGGAAATAGCTGACACATCGCTGACATCACTATCTGATGACTTGGCAGAGACATTATCACAACTTCTGTACTGATCGGTTTGTATATTATACTGAAGATGAGAAGAGACAACGTGAGGTCCATTGACATGCATGCAGAAACAAAAATAACTAGTGTACAAGCACAACTTCAGAAGGCCACCAATGAGAATGGTACTGCTGCTGATTTTATGTAGTAATTAAAAAAAAAAGGCATACACTATTTTATGAAGTTTAGGGGACCAGTTATGAGGAGTAAGAAGACCAGTTAAACAGTAAGAAAAAGGTATTAACTTTAAAACAGATAAATAAAAATATTAATTTGTAAATGACCATAATTCTGTATGCACACATTATCTCTGATTTAAAACAAACAAACGAACAGATTAGCAGCATTATGGTGGTAAGGAGCCAAAGATAATTTGGTCATTCGTATGTTCAGCGTGAAGTTGCTATTTAAAAAAAAAATGGTGGCAACAGAAGCACTGTGGAATATTGACATGATTTAAGGATAACAATGTGAGCTGTTAAATGATGATGAAATCTCTTCGAAGTTTCTACTCTAAACTTGATTTCCAACAGGTGTTTACTGCAATCAGTGCCCATGGCTCACATATGGATTTTGTTGATTTCTAATGGATACTTTTAAAACTATTATTTAGCAGCCAGGGGATGGAAAGTATACAGCAAATTAAGAATAATAGAACAAAAATTCTTTAGTGCTCCTTTTAATGAAATGAACAGATAGCATAATCCAGCTAAAATGATTTTCAGAATGACCTGAAAATACACTAAGTATTGATATTTTTAGTAATTTAACAGTAAATAATTCAATCACCCTATCTGTCAGTTTGGACAGCTAGTTGAGAATCTAAATGAAACTGTCTATAAAAAATATAGATTTGAAAAATCTAAAAAAAAAAAAAACCATCTAAAATTTATCAAATCATCTATAAACTATGTTCAATTTCAAAATTAATCTACCAGTATTTTATGCCCGGTACTACAATTAAACTCCCTGCTTTATATTCTGAAGCTTCAGAAAGTAATTTATGAAAAAAATATTTCACAAAATTAGGAAGTTGTATATACAAGTAAATTGCTGCTAACAGTCTCCTAGAATTTTGCTCTCTAGGCTTAAAACCCCCATCTGTCTGAATCAGCGGCTGGTTTCCTGGCTTTGGATGTTTCTGCCATTTGTCCCTTGTTAATAAAATTCCCACTTTACAGTTTCATTAAGATTAAATTAGGTATTGTACCACTTTTCAATCTCTAACGGTCTTTTCTCTATCACACATCAAATGATCAAATAAAACTCAGGTAATGATTTAAAAAAATCAAACAAATCAAGTAAAAGATAAAAAATCAAGCAAATTGCAGACTGTGTGACTCCAGGCAGTATACTGGAATCTATCCACCAAAAGATCTCCAAAAAATTGTGGTGATACTTTCTGGTTTTCCTCAGTGGGAAAACTTTGGTATAGTGTATTTGCACAACATGGTAAGCCATAAAGCTGAGAAGGCAGTTTGCAAGGTCCATGGCTCAGAAGTGGGGGAAGGAATGATAGGCAGCCCTATACAATTTTGAAACAGCTGTGCAAGATTTGGGGAAAAAATGACAACTTTAAGGATTCAAAGTAAAGGGCTTCATTTGTACTCCAAACATTGTGAAGCACCACTTTCAAATGCATTGCACTGCTGTCACTGTAACTGTCTTTTTTCTGCAAACTAGAAAATGAAAGGTGTTACATGTTAAACAAAATCACAGAAATATTTTTGTAAATAATCACCTGCTCTAAAAGTTGGTTTTACATTGCATAATGACAGTATAAAGAATTCCAGCAGCTATGTCTGGATGGTGCTACAAATGTTTACATGAATGTTGCACCATGTGGTACAAATACTGAGGATGGAGGTATTACCACTTAGACTAGGGCTGTCAAACTTCCGGCCTGTGAGCCAGATGCGTTACGCACTGGCCATGCCCACGCCTGGTTTAGTGAAAGGGGGAAAAGTCCCAATATATCATGTGATGCCGCCGTGACGTTTGACACCCGTGCCTTATAGCAAAATAACAATTAATTCATAGTTTTCAAGTAACTGTGAAATAGAACAAGTATCAGATAATATTTTGTGACACATATGTATGAAAGTCTACTATTAATTTATGTAGCTATAAAAGCATAATTTACATACAGCAATTTTAGCAATTGTAATAGCCAGCAAAGTAGGAGAACAAAAGCACATTGTACATATGGTATTTTATATTAAATACATCTTTCTCATGATTACTTCAAAGTGGAAATCTGTTTGGAATTTCAAACTAAGTGACCTTCTACAGGTAATCCTTGTTTAGCAACTGAAATAGTGACCAGTAACTCAGGCTTTAAGCAAAGTGGTTGCTAAAAGAAAAATCGCATGACTGTGATTCTGCTCATGATTTTGCTTCATATTTCTTTTCCTTTACAGCACCATTAAGGTTATGACCCAAAACAGTTGGATGAATTCAAACAGCAAGTAAGTGTTCCAAATCTCGACTTTCAATGAAGCTCGGCAAATCTTACAGTCTTTTCCCCCCCACTATCCTGCCGTCGGAAATGCTTACCCTGGCACCGGGCTAATAATTTTATTTAGCAATAGCATTTAAACTTATATACCGCTTCAGTGCTTTTACAGACTTCTCTAAGTGGTTTACAGAATCAGCATATTGCCACCAACAATCTGGGTCCTCATTTTACCTACCTTGGAAGGATGGAAGGCTGAGTCAACTTTGAGACTGGTGAGATTTGATCTGCCAAATTGCAGGCAGCTGGCAGTCAGCAGAAGTAGCCTGCAGTACTGCACTCTAACCACTCACTGTGGCTCATTTAGTAGTAGGTTGTGAGCTAGTTTATCAAATACTTACTGAAGTCCAAATAAATTATATCCACAGCATTTCTCTAGTCCACTAATTTTGTCACACTGTTAAAGAATGCAGTAGGATTTGTTTGGCCTGAACTGTTTATGATAAACCCATATTGGCTTCTGGTTACAACTTTGTTTTCCTCTAGGTGTTTGCAGATTTGTTGTTTGATATTTTTTTCAGAATCCTCCCAGGATGTCAGGTTGGTAGGTCTATATCAGTGATGGCTAACCTTTTTGCCATCGCGTGTCAAAAGCAGGGGGAGCGCAGGGGGTTGTGCGTGCGTGCCCACACCCATAATTCTATGTGCCCCACTCCCCGCACATGCGTGCACAACCCCTTCCCGTGCTCCTCCTGCTTTTGGCATGTGATGGGCCCGGTAGGTAGTTTTTCACCCTCCCCAGTCTCCAGAGGCTTTCTAGGAGCCTGAGGAAGGTGAAAATGGCCTTCCCCACCCATCTCCCAGAGGCCCTCTGGAGGCCAGAAACAGTCTGTTTCCTGACTTCTGGTGGGCCCAGAAGGCCCGAAAATCAGCTGGCCAATGTGTGTATGCGTACCGGAGCTGAGCTCACGTGCTCACCAATATGGCTCCACGTGCCACCTGTGGCACGTGTGCCATAGGTTCGCCATCATGGGTCTATAGTTTCCTGGATTCATTTTTCCCCCATCTTCAAAAAGAAAAAAAAAGGGATCCACGAAACTACAGAACAATCAGCTTGATATCAATACCTTGAAAGATTCTGGAAAAGAAAAATAACAATATCTATTTTTCCAAAACCGATAGTTTGCTTTCCAAACACTTTTGTAATTTAATCATCTATACTATATTTAGTAATTATTTTTTAGATTTCTATATGGCCACACTCATGGAGAATTTATTGCGGTTTCCAACAGAAAAATCATAGAGTAGAACCAATTTAATAAACATAAGGTTTTTAACAGTTTTTAGTTAAAACTGTTAAAATTCATAATCCCACTGTTATTATATTTATTATTAAATATTTTAATACCCATGAGCATATTAAAATTTCTTTTTAAACACCACTGCTTTCATAGCCTTTCTAAATATCAAGGGAAAAGGAGCTATATGGATGTAGGAGAAGGGATATTATCTCAGGGGTTTGTGACACAGCTAAAAAGTGTTGCTTTCTGCTTCCTCCCCTAAGTCTAACACAGGTAGGCAAAACTCAGCACTGTAGCAGTTCATAAACCAGCTTAGTGGAGTACACTTAGTGGAGTGTCTTTCACATATACTGTAACTATAAAATTGTAGAATGATACAAGTTGTCCAATACAAACAAAAGCAATGAGAAGGTATAAAAATATCAGTCCATTGGTATTTCTGAATGATGGGGAGCAAATGATAAAAGCAAATGACAAAAAGCACAGTACAACATAATCATACAAACTGTGCCTGTTTTCTTCATGCATTGCTTCATTGAACATATATGCATAATAGGCAGAACATGCATCAGAATCTCATAGCACATGATGAAAATTCTGGATTCTATAGATTACATTTATCAATGCATAATTTGCCATAATGTTTTGATCTGGAATCTTTGAGGAAATTGAAAAAAAATTGCACATTTTAAAAGAATAAATGCCACGAAAGGGTTATTATCTAGAATGCCTACGATAGATTTTAAAAAGTGGTGCTTAACAGATTGATTCAATTTCTGTTGTTAGTAATCAATTGTTATTCCAGAAAATCCTAGTTATTGGATAATAAAATCATTAGCAAAAATCACACACTACACACAAAAGTGAGTTCTGTCTGTAAATAAGTAATTACTGTATATGATTGTTATGACTGTTTAGTCAACACATTAGTATTATGCAATTGAATATGTGAATAACAAATTGAGTCCTTTCCTTCTGCAAACTCATGCTATAGTATGTGAAGAGGTCATTATTCATGGAAGCCTTTGTAGATAAGTAAAAACTCCCTGCTCCAAACAGTCACACTATCCATGAAGAACAGTTGTGAGAGATTATGGAGAAGAGGGTAAAGGTATGGTTTACAGAGGGAATGACCTGCTCACTTCTCCTTCTGAGCTACTCACTTGCATATTGCCTGCAAAGGGGTTGTATTATTACTTGAAATGTACGGTAAGTTTCCAATTTGTATAAGGCTTTTTTTTTTTTAAAGGAGGAATATCTTCCTGATTCAGTTACAAATCCTAGTGAAAGATTTTCAATTTGACAAAAATGATTTGTTTTTAGAAATCCTCAAGAATTTTTTAAACTTTAATTTACACAATATGAAGATTAATGACTAATGTTCTTTACTACTTTGATGAGTGGGACGGGAGAACAAAGCAATAATTTTATTTTCTCTAACCAGAATAAATTTAAATGTAACCAATCTCATATATTTTTTTAATGCAGTTAGGGTTTTTTGATTAATAAAAAAGCTGAAGAGTACAAATGAAATAATTACATAATAATATGGTTTCTATAAAATAACATAGTATCAGTTGCTTCCTAAGTTAAACCAATAAAAAGCACCTTTGGAGGGATAACAGGTATTCTTCCTCAATATTTTTGTTTTATACCAAATTTTTAACATGTATGTAAATTCTCTAAATTTTCATACAAAATATCATATTTTGATATTTACCTTAGTATATTGCTCATGTTCAAGTTCTTGACTAGAACCACACCCTGTTGTCTGATTATACCGGTGCATTTTCATTTTCATCTGTCTTGTTCGCTCCTCCACTACTAAATTTGCTGCAAAAACAGATAATGGAAAACTATTAAAAAAACTTTGAATATAGTTTGATTTGATGCAAGTGTGACTTCATTTTGAACTGAATAAATATTCAAACAGTATCTCCATCAGGATGTGAAAGCAAAATATAAGCATGCTAATGCGGATCAGCAAGGATTGCTTGCAAACCCTATCTACACATTTCCAAATTTCCAACATATCCATAACATTCTTTTATATAGAATATTTCTTAAAATTGGAAAATATTATTTTTTTCCTTTTCAAAATATGTCTCTCTATAATATAATTCTACAAGGATAACGTTCCATCCATGGTAGAATATTTATTGCACTTTTAAAATAATTTTAATGAGGTTCTTAAAAGAAAACGAAGTACTGTATGACATTTGCAAATGTGGTAGATATGGCTTCCAAACAATTTTGCATCATTTTGTTTATAACTGATTTAAAGCCTCAAAACACCAGCCTATTTATAGGCAAAGCTTTTCTCTGTATTGAGTGGAGGTTACGCCTTACACATATATTTTGATACAGGAAAACATCCTGGCTGGATTGTGTCTAATTTGACCTTGGAATATAGATTCCTGAAAAATATATATTCCTTCCGTAGAATAAGAACAGTAAATTCAGTTTCTTTGGCAATCAGTATTTAATGCCATCAGTGTACATGATCATATACTGAGTTTAAATATCTCCTGACACCTGAGTATGCAAAGTCTAATAATAAAAGAAGGAAAAAAGGGAAGGAAAAGTATGCAAAGGATAGATGCAGGTAAATATATAATCAAAACTTAATTTCTAGCTGAGAAAGAGGATTATGTCAATAAATTAAACCTTTGTGAAATAGCAGATTAATAAGGCAGTAAAAAAAGATTGCATCAAATACATGTACAATATTACATAAAATAAAGACATAGAATACAGGTAGTGAATAAATCAAATCAGGAAATTTGGGGCATAAGGTGCTTTGGTAGCGCAGTGATTAGAATGCAGTACCGCAGGCTACTTTTGCTGACTATCAGCTGCCAGCAGTTTGAATGTCACGGGCTCAAAGTTAACTCAGCTTTCCATCCAGATTGTTGGGGGCAATATGCTGACTCTGTAAAACTGCTTAGAGAGGGCTGTTAAGCGGTATATAAGTCTAAGTGCTATTGCTGCTATATTACTTTTTCAGAAAGCACAGATGTGCTCTGATTTAACAATGCAAGCAAAAGACTTAGAAGGCAATCTAAGAAGGTATTGGCACATTCTGGATTTTTGGAAGGGTAACAGTAACAGGTAACAGATTTTGAAGGGACCTTTGAGGTCATCTAGTCCAACCCAACACACTTCACTACATGTAGAGTTTATATTTTAATCAAACACAAGCAAAAGACAGATATTAATAACAATCATACATATTTCCCATATATTTTTCTTTCCATGCATTCTGTCAAATAACCTAACTGACTAAATGTATTTACTTGGCTCATTGTGTTTGCAGAGGCCTACTTCTAACTAGCCTGGTATAAGACCCCAGTTTTAACATTCTCATTGCCAACTAGATCATCTGGATTAGTCATAGAGGCCCCCGACTAGCTCTTTGATGAAGACGTGATAGTGGAGATGAATGAATCCAAATCCAAACAGGTGATCAAAAGATGTTAAACTTCTCCAGTGATGATAAGTTCTCTCTTCACAGCATAATCATTTAGATCAGTAAGAGAAGCAATATGCCTAAAACCTGTTAATATTGTTTTGGCAACTTGCTTCTAAGATAGCTCAAAATCCTTCTGTTAAAACATTAAGTGATTAATTCACATAGCTATGCACCAATGGTGAAATGTAAAATTTGTTACTATCGGTTCTGTGGGTGTGGCTTGGTGGGAGTGGGTGGGTGACCAACTTTTTTTTTTTTTTTTACTTTTAAAACCATTTTTTCTACAACCTCTTCGGCTGAAGTGGTTGTAAAAAAAAATGCTTTTAAAGCCTCTGACGATCCCAGCTGACTTGCCTGATCGGCAGAGGCTTTCTTTTTTTTTTTTTTAAAGCCTCTGATGATCCCAGATGAGCCACGCAATCATCAGAGGCTTTTTTTTTACTTTTAAAAGCATTTTTTTGGCCAAAGAGGTTGTAGAAAAAAATGCTTTTAAAAATAATAAAAAAAAGCCTCTGATGATTGCGCAGCTCAGCTGGGCAATGGTGGTGGTGGTGGGGGGCAGGGATTTCTGCCACCTCCATCGCTACCAGATCAGGCGATCTGGTCCGAACCGGGAACATTTCCTCTGGTTAGAGTTAGGGAGACAGATCTGGAAATCAGGTAAAATGGCAAGAGGAGCCCCATCTTGCTCAACGCGCCCCAAAATAATAAGACCTCCCCCAAAATAAGGCCAAGCGCTTATTTCGGGGTTCAAAAAATATAAGACAAGGTCTTATTTTTGGGAAAACATGGGTAGTAGGATAAATAAAACACTGCAACCGTAAATCTTCTACTGGATTCAATGCATATGAATGACCGATGGCAATTGCAATCTGAAAACAGTAGTTTGGACCAGCATTTCTCATCCTTAATAACTTTTAGATGTCTGGGCTTCAACTCCCAGAATTCTGAGAGTTGAAATCCAGACATCTTAAAATTATGAAGATTGAGAAACACTGATTTGGACAGAAACCATATTTTACAATCGATTATACAAAGATTTTGATTCTCCTCCTCCAATTATGGCCTAGCTTGGGAGGTATTTAGGAGGGCTACTGTGGTAGTGGTAGTGGTAGAGGTAATGCAATGGCAGTGACATTTATATTCTGTCTTTCCAATGATTCCAAATCATTGGAACCCACCAGGGGTGGGTTCTACTTAACTTTACTACCGGTTCACAATGGAAGCGCGTGCACACTTCACAATCATGATGTTCGGGTGCATGGGAGGAGCCTCCCTCCACTTTTACTACCAGTTCTAAAGAGCTATGCACCCTGTGTTAGGAAATAATCGGAGGGTCTATAATTCCTGCATTATACAGTTGTAACACAAGCTACAGCACTGCTTTATTAAAAAAAAAATCCCATGTTCATATTCCCTAGTACAGAGAGAAGATACAAAACAATGGTCCTGGTAACACAGAAATCTGAAACTTGGGCCATGCATATTCAAGGCACTGTGATTATTACAGAAAGTTCTAAGTGTAAAGTGTTTAGGGAACATCTTGGCTCATAATAAAGCTTAAAGTTAGTACACCAATTGTCACTTGGTGTTTTTGCACAACATTCACACTGCTTCATTCATACAATGTCACAGAGCATTTTCTATGTGTAGCCCTGCAATTTTTCTGAGTTTTTCATTTTTTTTCTTTCTTAGACTGCCCAATAGCTTCGGTAATGCAGGAAGCTGTACAGGATAGAAATATAACAGCTAAAACCTAAAGCAAAGTATTTGCTTCACCACAGAATTTCAGTACAAAATAAGCTATCTGTCTTGTAGGATAGGAAGCTGTCTGCTTTTCTAGACCATGATGGAATGATGTACACATCTGGATGTGAGCATTGTATTTAGATTATTACTCATAATCTAATGCATTGTCTTTAGCCAGTAGGATACCAGATTCTTACACTGTACCCCAACTAGGAAATCAATTATTTGATATAGTCTAATTTTTGTAAAGTTCCAACAATGAAATGTTTATCCATGTTATTCCATAAAATTAAAGACTCAAAATATAACTCAATATAGATTTGTCATCTCAAAACCATAGCTGACGCAGCGATAGAACAAGGTACCTTTTTATTAGAAAAGTCTGAAAAGGAACATTAATGCATGCCTGCCTCAAAATGATAAGACAACCAGGACTCCAAAAAAGCTAGGTTTTCTGAGTCTTCTAGGAAAACAGCACATTTGTACTCTGGACTGAAAACTTTTTACCACTTTATCCTTGGAAAACAGATAAAGTGTGAGTTTGTGTATATGTGTGTGTTTGTGTGCAAAGAGCCTCAAATGATAGTTGAGAACATAATATTTGTATATTAAACTACTCAGTATGATTTTATTTTTCAAACCTTTCATGATCTTTACTGACAGAGATTTTAAAACAGACCCAACGTTGAAAAATAAGAATTTTACATTGTGAGAATTCCTCTTGCCCCTTCCAGATCAGAAGTGGGTTTCAGCAGGTTCTGACCAGTTCTGGAGAACCGGTAGCGGAAATTTTGAGTAGTTCAGAGAACTGGTAGTAAAAATTCTGACTGGCCCCGCCCCCATCTCTTCTCTGCCTCCCAAGTCCCAGCTGATCGGCAGGAAATGTGGATTTTGCAGTAACCTTCCCCTGGAGTGGAGTGTGAATGGAGATTTTACAGTATCCTTCCCCTGCCATGCCTACCTAGCCACACCCACCAAGCCATGCCATGCCCACTAAGCCACACCTACAGAACTGGTAGTAAAAATTTTTGAAACCCATCACCGTTCCAGATCATCAGGTATCACACTATGATTAAGGGTAACAAACTTCTATTAGCATCTACTTCATTTCTAGTATTTTTACCTTACTTATATTATTTTATATACAAAATGCAGATAGCCAATTATCATGGCCAATTGGTTCTATTTACATATGAAAAAGCATCTATATACCAAAAGCCCGATTTTCATCTATGTGTTTGATTGGCAGAAAGTAGAAAGTATATCATGTTGAGTCCAGATTATAATAAAGAAATAAGTGAAGGAATCAAAGTTAAATTAAAGAAAATTGGACCTTTGAAGATGCTAAGAAAAAGGAAGACGGAAACAGACCAGAAGGTAAAGAAGCTCCAATTTTACAGTCTTAGTAAGAACATCAGAAACATGAACCTGGGCCAATGGGCAGTTGATCCCAAGGAGCATAGAAAAAGGAAACTAGGAAAGATATTAAAAACTGAGGATCTTTGGATGAACACATGGGCATATATGAGAGGAGAAAAGAGAGAAGAAGTAGTTATCTTGGACCTATGGTTAGGAAAAAGAAGGGGGGGGGGAAACTATTGGCCTAGAAAGAACAGTATAAGGAAAAATAAGACATAACAAAAAAACTTTAAATCAAGACAGAGGGACTACTCACAAAGAAGCAAAAGATGAGAGACAAAAGACATAGTGCTACAAGGCACTGATTTTTCTAAATATATGGTAAATGGAGCAAATGCTTCTCAAAAGAGAAGAAAATAATGTGAAAAAATTAAAACAAAACATAATTTGCCTACAAGGGACACATATCAGAAACAAAGGACATAAAATATTTGATTTGTAAAAAATTGGGGGATGAATTTATTTCAGCAGGAATTTAAAAAAAAATAAAAGAATTGCTTTACATATAAAACCTAAAATAAAACTTCAATTTGTATTGACGGATGAGCATGATATATTTCTTAGGGTGGAAGTTAATTTGTCTGAGATGGTGGTTTTGATATTGGACATGTTTTTTCTATGAACATTGATGTTTAATGCTGGATTGGAATTTAGTAATCTCCCCAAAACTGGTTAGAGAAAAATGTTAAAATTACTCAAGGCTAACTAGCCAAAATGTTCTTTGATTTGATGGACAATTATTGATATATGGAGATAGAAAAATAACAATTCAACACAGTTTCTGAAACACATAGATGCTTTTCAAGAATAAATATTATTTGGATTTCAAAGAATTTGGCTACTAAGCTTCATAAAGTAGAAACTTTTTCAAATAATAATTTTAAAAGGATTTCTAAAAGGAAATTCAATTCTTTTACATGGAAATTGCTACAGAAATAAACAAATGGAGGGCTGTAAATAAAAAATAAAAGAATTCTTTGAAAATAATTTAAGTAAAGGTATTGATTTAAGAATGGTTGGGATGCAAGTAAAGCTTTAATCAGAGATTATTTCATATAAAACAATATTGAACTCAAAAAGAGGAGGCAAGGAAAAACATAACCTATTTTGAATTTAAAAAAAAACAAATTGTAGACATTTCTAGAGAACTTAAGCATTTCTCAATAAATTAAGCTTTTACAATGAGTTATCTATGTAAGAGAAATGGAAATAAAAATGAGCTATGTAAAGCAAAAAAAACCCTTTGAATTTTCAAACAAACTAGGGAAATGTTTGACATATAAACTATGAAAAGAAAAATTGAAGAAACTGATATTGAGATTATTATTATTTTTTTTAATTTGATTTATATGCCGCCCTTCTCCGGAGACTCAGGGCGGCTTACAATGCGTTAAGCAATAGCCTTCATACTTTTGTATATTTATACAAAGTCAGCTTATTGCCCCCACAAACTGGGTCCTCAATTTACCCACCTTAGAAAGGATGGAAGGCTGAGTCAATCTTGAGCCTGGCTAGGATTGAACTCAGAGAAATTACAGGCAGCTAGTGTTAATTGCTGCCTTTAGTAGGACGCATTAGCCCCCTACGCTACACAGGCTCTTTTTTTTTATGAGAGGAATTATGAGACGAATAACATGGCTATGCAAAAAGTGTCTCATCAATATTACTTCAACTTGTACAAAGGACAAGATATTTCTCTGGGGAAATCAGATGAATACTTAAAGAAACAAAATTTACAGAAGATTACAGAGGAAGAGAAACAGATTACGAATGGATCTGTAACAATAAAGGAAGTGTGTGAAGCTATAAAAGGTATTAAATCAGGAAAGGTGTCCGGACCAGATGTTCTTATTATAAATGTTTTGAGGATGAACTTTTACAACCTTTACAAAATATGATGAATTCTGTTTTATAGGGAGAAGGATGACAGAATTGGAAACTGACCAATATAGCATTAATTATTTTTAAAAGTAAATATATTTGCTCCGTGTAAGAATGTGCTCTCTTTTTAAAATACTTTAGTCCATTAGACAGCTCAGTTTGCATTGAGCAAGCATCTCTGTGGGACATATGGAGATTCACTAATAGCTTACTGATATTTAAAGTTTTTTTTTTTTTAAATTTGATTTATATGCCGCCCTTCTCCAGAGACTCGGGGCGGCTTACAATGCGTTAAGCAATAGCCTTCATACTTTTGTATATTTATATTTATACAAAGTCAGCTTATTGCCCCCAACAAACTGGGTCCTCAATTTACCCACCTTATAAAGGATGGAAGGCTGAGTCGACTTTGAGCCTGCTGGGGATTGAACTCACAAGTAATTGCAGCAGCTGGATTTTAAATGCTGCCTTTGTAGGAGGCATTACCCCCCTACGCTACTCAGGCTCATTCCCGTAGTTCTGTGATACTTGTTAATCTGTATGTTTGTTTTTTAAAAGGTAAAGGTAAAAGTTCCCCTCACACATTTGTGCTAGTCATTCCCGAATCTAGGGGGTGGAGCTCATCTCTGTTTCAAAGCAGAAGAGCCAGCACTGTCCAAAGACATCTTCGTGGTCATGTGGCCGGCATGATTAAATGCCAAAGGCACACAGAACGCTATTACCTTCCCACCAAAGGTGTTCCTTATTTTTCTACTTGCATTTTTTACGTGCTTTCGAATTGCTAGGTTGGCAGAAGCTCGGACAAGTAACGGGAGCTCACCCCGTTACGCGGCACTAGAGATTTGAACCGCTGAACTGCTGACTTTTTGATCGACAAGCTTAGCCGCTGAGCCACCACATCCCTCCTGCTTTTTAAAAGCAACTGATAAATCTATTTTTCCTGTTCATAATATTTTTTTTACAGGATGCTAGAGGAAGGAGGGAGAAATTGCTGCTGAGAAATTTCCCTTCTGGCTAAAGACTTTATTGTCAGGGTTATTCAAGGTGAACTGCAAGGACCTGCAAGGAACTGCAGAGATCCCTACATGGGAAAACTTAGAAGGAACCAGCACCTCAAATGTTCTGTGTTAAAACAGAAGCTATATATGCAAGGTTGCTATTGACTACAAGAAAAAAAAAATCAAAGAACTTAATTCTTCATTGAAGGATAGAAACAGAATGGATAACAGAAGATTTTGTATTTTAAAAACATGGTGGGCTTCTTCATTTCATCGAAGAAATCTATGGATCAACAAAGATGTGATCTAAAGTACCACAATATAGGGTACCTTTTATTCAGAGTATTTGGCACTTGCTCCTTGATTTTATTTTGGAATTGAAACTATGTACCATGTTGCTGATGAGTTACGGAAAATTTAAGGCTTGCACACTGTATTTCTATTCATAATATAACTATTAAAATACAACTCCATATGCAAAACCCACAAATTAATAAAAGATATCAATTTTTGTAAAAAAAAAAGACTTATCTGTAAAGATCTGCAAAGAGATTGGAAGAAATATTTGATACTTGTACTATTCATTCCATGTATTCTTTTTGATGAATTGTTAGTTTTGTGCCTAGAAACTTTAATGGAAATAGTTACTGTTTAGCAAAGCCACACATAGTATTAAAACAACTTATACATGATTCATCTTTTAAAGTTATTTATTCACTTGAATCCTATTATGTAGTATCAAATAATGATAATTCTTTCTCATGATTCTTGCCTTTTTTTTCTTTCCATGTCCCTACTTTTATTTCCACTTCTACTGTTACTTCAATTCAATTAAAAAATTCCCTTCCAGAGGAAATACAACTGATTCCTACATATTCACTTTGTAAGCTAGAATAAAACTATGTTTATAGGTTTATGCAACCCTAAGGGTGACATAGTCAGTTCGCTCTTCTGTTATTGATGGTACATATATTTTTCTTCTTGATAAAGTAGTTTTATTGCTTCATGCATTGTTCTTGGTTCTTTTGAACAGAAAGTCAGAAAAATAAAACATTCTAGTAATAACTTCCAATTTATACCACAACACCCACATGTGTACCCAAAAGAATAGCCTTCCCAAATTGGAATTGCTTAAACTAATTATGGAATAATCTGCAACAGAGTTTATTACTTAATATTGCTTAAGCAATTCTTTTGTGGAAGCAATTTTTAAATATTAATTTAAATCTTTTATAACCTTTTCCAGACAAATATGTAGAGGTGGTGAAAGTGGTCTTAGCTCTTTTGATATGTAAGGCTAACTGTAGCAGAAGAGAAGCATTCAAAAGAATAAGCTTTGATTAGTTTAAATGGAGACGTTCTTGGCCTTGCTAAAATGTGCATGAGTAAGAGAATAAAGAGGACACTACCCTGGAATGCAGTGATGGGTTTCAAAAATTTTTACTACCGGTTCTGTGGCTGTGGCTTGGTGGGCGTGGCGTGGCTTGGTGGGCATGGCAGGGGAAGGATACTGCAAAATCTCCATTTCCTCCTGATCAGCTGGGACTTGGGAGGCAGAGAATAGATGGGGGTGGGGCCAGTCAGAATTTTTACTACCGGTTCTCTGAACTACTCAAAATTTCTGCTACCCATTCTCCAGAACTGATCAGAACCTGCTGGAACTCACCTCTACTGGAATGCCTTAGAATATTCTGAATGGCCAATGAAAAGCAATTCCTTTGTCTCAGGATTGGTAACATTATGGTCAATACGAATTCTTGAGAATGACAATAAAGGTTAAATATATTCAGTTGCTCAAGTAGAGATCTGCTCTACAGTTAATAGTTACATTAGAGTAGATTGAAAGACAGATATGATAATCACTACTTTATAATATATTGATTATAAATAGCTTTTCCTTATAGGAAGAAAAAACAGATAAAATATTCAAGTCTTTAGTATAAAATATGTTCTGGAAAACATTTCAAAGTAATTAAAAAGAAAAATCATACTACTTATTTAAACGGTTTTCTCTGTATGAAGGTGTATGGAGATTCTTGAGATAATGTGTAAGAAAAAGTATTTGGTGAGACTTTTAACCAGTTCATATCTCAGAAATTCCAAGATATAATTTATTGTTAGTGGGATGAGGGGGACTGCAAATGATTGATTGGTTGTATGACAGAAGTTCCCTTATGGGACCATTGTAAATTCTGCAGGAATTTAGGAACACAGCACAACAGAAGTGCCATTTCTCCAAGTACTTTTCAACTATACCTTCCATTTCATCATTCATAATAAAAAAAGTTGGGAGAACAATTGGACCACTCAGTCTTAGCAACATAGAAAGACACTGAGAGTTGATTAAGAGGTCTTAACTTTCTAAATATTAAATCTTGAACAATGGTTTTTGAATTTTTTCCCTCTAGGCTTAGATGGCTCTTTCATGCATTGTTAACTTATAGGTCAATGGGCATTTGCACAATCCAATGATTCTGAGCAATGTTGTTTGGAATATACATTCCCCAAAGGTTCATTCAATGACAGGCAGGTCATAGATGAGAGATAAGACCAGGGGTGAAATGTAAAATTTGTTACTACCAGTTCTGTGGGCGTGGTTTGGGGGGGGGGTAATGTGACTGGGTGGGCATGGCCAACTTTTTTTCTTTTTAAACCTTTCAAAGCATTTTTTCTAATGCTTTGAAAAGCCTCTGCCAATCAGGAAACTCAGCTGGGATCGTCAGAGAGGCTTTTTAAAAAATACCTCTCTGCCAATCAGGAAACTTAGCTGGGATCGTCAGAGACTTTTCAAAGCATTTTTTTTTACCACCTCTTCGGCCAAGAGGTTGCAGAAAAAGCCTCTGACTATCCCAGCTGAGCGTGCGATCATCAGAGGCTTTTTAAAAAAAACTTTTAAAAGCATTTTTTTTGTTGGAAGAGGTTGTTGAAAAAATGCTTTTAAAAGTAAAAAAAAAAAGCCTCTGATGATCCTGCGGCTCAGCTGGGCATGGTGGGGAGGGGGGGTGCAGGGATTTTTGCTACCGATTCTCCGAACCACCCACTGCCATTGCTACCGGATCGGGTGATCTGGTCCGAACCAGGAGCATTTCACCCCTGGATAAGACCAAATATGAGTTATTGGAAAAGGAAAAGGGAACCCACTCTATTATTCTGGCAAAATATCCACCCTCAAATGGACATTAACAACAAGCCAGCATGATTTTGGAAGTGGAGGCCTCTAGTAAGCTACCAGGAAGAAGGAGAGAGCAAATATGAATAGCACTGATGCTTATTATGTGGCTGTATGCTGATGTGTCCACACACACACACACACACACACACAACTCAGTATTGCAAAGATAGGCAAAATGTTGCTCAGAGTCACTTGATTGTGAGATGGTTGTTAGATAAATACACAATGACTAACTGACTAACTAACTAACTAACTAACTAACTAGCATCTGAAATGGCTTAACTATAAACCAAGACAATGTTGATGTTGTCAGAGCATAAAGGTCAAGGCTGAACAAAGATATTCTGAAAATTAGCAATAGAATGGAATGGATTGATTTGCATCAAACATCAGAACTTCACAGAAAATGCTCAGACGTAACCTCCCAAAATGATAAATTATTTCAATTTAGGTCTAAAGTCCATTTTCAATCAACTTTATGATGATTTAAGTCCGTGCTCCAACTACAGTTGCAGAAGAAATGGAAGCTGAACATTTCTATTGTGAATTGTAGTATCCTGTCAACATGCCGCTCCCCCCACTCCCCAAAAAATCCCAGCCAGATGTCTTACAAGTTATGGAAGTTTGGATTAATACAGTTGTACATAAAATAATGAAAATTTGATTTTGGTGCATAAAATAAAGCAGGATATATATTAATAGAATTCTGTAAAGAAAATTCAAATTTTGTAGCAACTATCCAACAATCTAAAAGGCGATACTACATACGCATAGACATCACTGAATGGACCACACTGAAACTGAATTGACTATATATTCTGCAAAAAATACAGAGCTTTATTCTGTCAACAAAAATAACACCTGCTGCTCTATTTGACTTCAGAAGAACTCTGAACTGAAATTTATGATATCATTAAAGATGAAGCAAGCAAAAATATCCCAAAAAGAAAAAAGCAAAAGACTATACAGGTAGTTCTCGAATTATAACCATTCATTTAGTGACTGTTCCAAGTTACATTGAAAAAAGTGACTTATGACCATTTTTCACACTTACAACCATTGCAGCGTCCCTGTGGTCCCATGAACACTTGACAATTGGCTCCTATTTATGACGGTTGCAGTGTGCCAGAGTCAAGTGATCAACTTTTGTGACCTTCTGACAAGCAAAGGTCAATGGGAAAGTCAGAGTCACTTAATTATGTTACTAACTGCAGTGATTCACAAAACATCTGTGGCAAGAAAGATAAAATAGGTCAAAATTCACTTAACAACTGTGTTAGAAGTTGGGCTCAATTGTGGCCATAAGGAGGGGACTACCTATACTGATATATTGAAAATAGCTGAAGAAAGATGGAAATCAAAAGGCAACAAGTAAGATTTTGTCCAACCAAGTTCCAAAGAAGAGTCAATCAATTGAATCTAAACAAGCAATACAATTGAATATAGTAACGTAAAGGACTAGAACTTTATTAATAACATTACAGAAATCAAGAGAAACTTTTATGCAACAATAAGCATTACTAAGTAAAAGAAGGCAAAGATCTGATGGAGAAAAAAGATATACAGAAAAAACTAGCATGACTATAGGAAAGACCCCAAAATCTGTACACATGCAAAAGTTTGAACACTAAATCAGAATCAGACATTATGGACTATAAAGTTAAATACTGGAAGCAACAACGATACAGTTGATGTAATTCATGCCGATTTGTTTAAAAACCTATGCAATTACACAGTTAAAAGGGTAGCTTATGGTTTGCGTGCAGGAATGAAAAGCAGAGTTACAGCCAAAGGACAAGAGAAGATCAATTTATTTTCCACTGTCAAAAAGTGGCAGTTCTAAAGAATGTTCAAACTATCAAACAGTTACAAATTGACAAGATGATACTCCAGACATCAACAGTATAGATATACATACTGGATTTAGAAAAGTCAGGACCATCCTATATCACTTTGGTAACATTTGATGGACAAGAGTAAATACATGGATGTTTCAGTAGATATATTTTGTATTCTTTTATTGATTATAGCAAGGTTTTGATTGACACAGGTGCTAAGAAATAGATCCCAACAAGCAGAACTTTTAAAAAATGGATGTATTAAGCCACTTCATCTGCCTACAGAAGAATTGATAATGATGATCATGAAGCAGCATTAGAAAAGAAAATGGAGCAATTAAATGGTTTAGAATTGGGGAAAGAGTGATGGGCTACCATCATTTTATTTCTTTATTTAATGAGCAAAGTATCTTATCAGAAATGCCTGATTTGAAAAAAAATTGTTGGAACAAACATTACCAACCCTAGATATGGTAATATGACACATATATATTTGGAAGCAAAGAAGACTTAAGGTATCTCTTGTTGAAAGTGAAAACAAGTGTAAAATTAATCTTTATTTTCCCAGGCTCAAAAACACACAGGGATGGTGCAATAAAGTTAAGAAGCACCTGCTACTTGGGGGAAAGACTGGGACAGAATTAAGCTGTCATAGTGTGAAAAAGATCCACATGTCAAACCATGGCAGTAAAATACTGCAATGAAAGCCAAACCATTAGAAAGATTAAACGAGGAAAACCTATGCCTTTTAACTGTAGTGCTGGTAAAAATTGCTGGAAATATTTTGGATCACAAGAAAAACAAATAATTCAGTATTAGAATAAATAAACTAGACCATTTTATTGGAAACACTAATAATGAACTAAAGTTAATTCTGGCCATCTGGTTCAAAAACAAAAATTATTGTAGGAGATCCTGCTGGTTGGAAAAGCCAAAGGTAATTGAAAAAGAGATGGACACAAAACATGGCAGCTAGATACTGTCACTGTTGACACAAGCACAAGCTTTTCAAGACTCAAAAAAGCGATTCTAGTAAAAATATGATCATTTGGACATAATCATAAGTAAGGGAATTATAAGACAGGGAAGATGTCTCTTTTTACGTATTTCCTATGCAGTTAAATTGGTTTGTAAATTTCGACTGGGAGGAGGGCTTGAGCATATTTCTTGTGATTATTACAAAAGGAATCAGTTGTGTTGTCAAACATCCTCTTCCACTATATTGCTGCTCCAACGTTTTGGTTGTTTAAAAATCCAGCATTTCATCATACTTTATTCTAGAATAGACAGCAAGGAAGTGGCAGAAATGCACTCTTCTGCGAATGTCTGTGGGAAAGCCATTCAAATTACGTGAATCTAGTGCTTGATGATGCTAAACAAGGCTTACCTAGAGAAGAAGATGCATGTCTTTTGGTTTCTTCTGGCAATTGTGGGCTAGCGGCCTACATGAGATCCCAGTCAATAGTCCTCAAAGAATGGGCTAGAAAGCGAAAAGAAGGTCTTGCTCTATATAGAGTCAGCCACCTTCTGTTGAAGCAGAAGATGAATATGAAATTGCAGGAAAGAATACTTTCTATAAATTATTCTTTTTTCCTGAATAGGGAATACATCTATGTATATTGGAGCAGTAACTTTGCAAAATCAAGTTTCATAGGCAATAATGGAGCTGTAATATTGGTAACTAAAATTTAAGGTACTAGATAACAGTATTAGGTATGGGAGAATTTTCACCAGGATCATAACACAAAAGAAAGAGACAAGTTGCAAACCTGATAAAAATTGTCCCTGATATCAAATACTGGTAGTATGTGTACATAATGTTAGGAATCTGGTTCATGAAGTTTCAAACAAAGTTTCCTTTCCTTTCCTTTCCTTTCCTTTCCTTTCCTTTCCTTTCCTTTCCTTTCCTTTCCTTTCCTTTCCTTTCCTTCCCTTCCCTTCCCTTCCCTTCCCTTTCCCCTTCCCTTTCCTAATCTTTATTTTAACAAATTTTTACAGAAACTTAAAGAAATAGAATAAGTATACAATTTTTTAAAAATTGAAAAAGAAATATATGAAAAACTCTATCTATCTATCTATCTATCTATCTATCTATCTATCTATCTATCTATCTATCTATCTATCTCCAAGTTAACAAAAAACAAAATCCCACTCCACACCCTTGGTGTTTCACTGAACTCTTGGTTATTATCCTTCTTTTGTTAACAAATATATTCCTTGCTGACATTTCTAATAACTCACAGTACAATCTTTATGCTTCATAATTATGAAATCTGTTTACCCAGATTATAATTTATACTGCTTCCAAATTGTTTGCAATAGCTCTGGAGCTTTGAATTATCTTTTTTGAGTGATCCTATTACAGAAGACAGTGTTGAAATAACCAGGAACACAATAGGCTAAGCCTGAGGGAGAGGTATTTCATAACAAACCCAGAACAACATCCTTTATGGCATCCCAAGTGACACAAGGCATTAAACATCGGAATATGTATTAGCCTTTCATCATCCAGACTCTTTCAGATATGATAGGATGACAAGGTTAAAATTCTATAACAGCATGAACAAATTGAGGACCCAGTTTATGGGGGCAATAAGCTGACTTTGTATAAAATATACAAAAGTATGAAGGCTATTGCTTAACGCATTGTAAGCCGCTCTGAGTCTCCGGAGAAGGGCGGCATATAAATCTAATTTAAAAAACAAAACAAAAAAACCTTCAGCTAAGAATTCGAGGAATTGCAGTGTCACCATAAGTGGAAGCCATTGGAGGAGACTGATGCTTCTATATCATCACAATAAGTCTAGGTATCTTCCCTTTTTATAAATTGCTAATCACAGTTAATCATACTATTTGTGTATGTTTGATATTTACAATAAACATATGATAGGCCACATCTAAGATATATGTTCCATAGGGAATATTAAAAAGAGCATTTAGGTGTATCCAGCTGCATAAAATTTGATAATTCTTTTTAAATATCTTTTTTACAAGTTCCATTCAGTAGGATGAGGATAGAACAGAATTATGGAGCCAGAATAAAGCCCTTCATATATTTTTATTATGTGCATCAAACACACACTGAAAACTTATGATGCAGACTTTTAAATTGAAATAACAATAAAAATAAAGCCAATTTTTAAAGAAAAAATTAAAGTGTCTAGATTCATACATTTTGCAGCCTACTGAATTAAAGGCTACAATTTTCTAAAACTGTAGGACTTTGGATAACAGCACACTATTTCCGTTCTCTGCCCCATAGTGAGGAAGTTGCCCTTGTGATGAACTACTAAATTGTAGGTAGCAGGTTCTCTGTAGTCTTAGCTTAATGCAGTGATTTAACTGAATGTAATCTAAAGAAATGGATTAATATGAAATTAGTGCAGAATAAAGATAACACAGCATGAGTAATGTTAGTAAAATTGACATGGATATTTACCTTTGGATGATGAACTATAAGTCTCTTGTTCTTCAATGAATAAAATGCACGGAATGATGGGAATAAAAGAAAGAAATCAGCAATTTAAAGTTAGACAAAAATGGTGTTATACATGAGAATGAGAAACGCTACAGGCTCTGTTGCAACATGCAGAAAATTAATGTGGGGAAAACAGATGAAAATAAATCATGAAAAGTTATAAATTCTGAGGTCAATACGAAGGTAAACATGCTCAAGCTCACTGAAATTAATTGTCTCCGGTATTTTTAATACTGTGCTGGATCATGGCCTGGAATATGAATTTTACAAGTTCCAAAGTTTAAACATCATTCAAAAGCTGCATTTGATGTGATAAGCCCATAAGAATTGCTGTTTCAAATGTTTATGAATTCACATTCATCTGTCCATTTTTTCCACATCATTTATCATTTAAGACTTTCACACATGAAAATAGAACAAAATACAGTCTTACCATACAATACACAGGTAATTTGTTTAATCCATTCAGATTACAATGCAACATATTGTACTTTAATTAGACCAGCCTTGCTTTCAAGTGATGGTATTAGAAATAACAGTCAGACAAACAAAGTGGGGAAAAAGTTTCCATTGCAAAAATTGAATAGCAAAATCACACACACAACCAATAATGTGTGTACATTAACAAATTTAAAGAACTGAAAGCTATTAATTTATGACTTTTCAATGAGCTATTATCACATAATATTTTCCCATCAATTTTTAACATACGTATTTGAATAAGAAATGCCCTTTCCCTATGGAGCCACAATTTACTACTTAAAGATGTATTGTGTGTCTGAGTAAAATTAAGTATGCTTTCTATAATACAACACTCCAATGGAATTTTTATGCAAGATTTAAGAGGCATTTCAAACGAAGTATAATAAGATAATCTAATATATACCATCAAATACTGATATGGTACTAATGATAACACAATGTCAAATACTGCAGAATCAAACATTGTCTTAAGCTCCTAGGTACTGATGATGTTACTTAGGTAGTTAATGAGAGATCTTCAAGCAAACAGAGCACTAAGGACTCCACACTGTCTTAAGTATATATCAATTCTAGGTTTTGTCTTTTGAATCTGAATAAACTACTCTTAAGATATAAATGAGCAGAATGCCACAAAAATATACATACACATGAAAGCTGCAGCATAAAATATACACAGATAGAATGCACATGTTCACCCTCAATATATGTCTTTTTGGTAACCAGTTGTCTAATTAATAGGTGGATATTCTTTATTAAATCAAACAACAGCATTCAATTCTGAAAAATGAAAAAATATGACACTATTGACCTCATAAAAGAGACCAACAACATGTGTATGTAACTATGCATGTATGTGTATGTGTATGTGTATGTACATATGTATGTATGTATATATATATATATATACACACACACACACACATATATATACACACACACATATGTATATCACCAATATTTGCAAATCAGAATGTATTAATGCTTCTTTAAAATATGTACTGTCTGTTGCATCCCATGACCATCTCTCAAGCCTATGTGACATGCATTTTTTACAGATGCTACAATTAAGCAAGGTATATTAAGCAAAAGTTCAAGCATAAGAAATAACACAATTCTCTCATCAGGACATTTTCACTTGGAGGTTCAGAAATAAAGAGGAGACCCAGCCTGCAACATTACTTACTAAAAAAACAATAACCCTCCATTTTCAGAAAAAAATATCTATTCTAAATCCTGCAAAGACCAAATGTTTGCAGATCTGAAATGACATATTATACAACAGTCCTAATTCTTCCCTTACTGGCACATGATCTTCTGCAACAAAACATTTTTCCTTTTTTTGCAGAACAAAATCATCAGCTTCAATGAAAAGTGTCAAATCATCCATGGTGAACATGTTTTAAGTTTTTTAATAGAAAAGACTGCATTACATCAAATGTTATGATAATGTATTATCCACATAGAGAGCTGAAAATTCAGCAGATATATACATTTTTAATTAGATTCAGTCATTTTAGAGAAAAGTGGTGTGTTTGAAATGCCACGGTAAGACATTGGCTGTCATCCAAACAGGAGACTGACCACCCTATTCCTACTAAAATTAATGAAATTTATAAACTGGCACATATATAACAATTACAGCCACCATTACTCAACAGATTCACAATAATCAGGAAATCAACACAGCAAATCACATAATATGTATTTTTGTAATTGTGTATTTTCGTTGGACCCATTTCTCTGTAATCAGCTATTCGTTGTATCCTTTGTATTTTTTCTTGTTTCTCATTATTTTTGTAAGCATTTTTTCAACACTTGATAGTGTTTCCCAGAATATAGAAATATTTCAGTATACTACAGCCAAATAAGGACAGATGTCATATAGAATAATTTGCTAAATTCTGCTACAATTTCAGTGTTCACAAGAAAGGTATGCATTATCATCTATGAATTATCACACTGTACATTTCTTATGCCAGTATTAAGTTCTCTTCCTTATGACGCATGTTCTATAAACTCCATAATGCAAAAATGGCTGATCTATTTTGATCCCATCCCATTTGTAAAAATAGCAGACATTCCAATTGATAGAAATCAATTTCTGTTCATTATTAAGAGTCAATAGTTAGAAGTCAGTTCTGTTCCAAGAAGCAATCTCTTTGTAAAATAGCCAAAGTCGCATTATTGTCTGCTTTACATTTGCAACTGGACAAGAATAGTACATGGCAGAATTTGGGCAAAATTCTAAAGTCAAAACATTTTTCAAGCCATCTAAGGTACACATTTTAAAACTACATTTATTTACTATATTTAAAGTGACAGCATTGAAGAAGGTGCAAAAATAAGGGGGGGGGGAGTGGGAAGGAAAGGAAATGTACTAGGCATATATAAGGACTCACCCTGAATGCCAGCTATGCAGATATAGCACCTTTTAATATAATAAATTGATTAGTGCTTTCAGAAACTAACCAGAAAAAAAAATCCAGATCCAGATAAATTTTTACCAAGGTGAAGAATAACAAGTCAGCCCTGAGAACAAGTGAAATACAGTTTACTGAAGTGTAAGAGCAATCAGGTTAGGAAGCCTTTTTTTCTATTTTATTGAAATTGATTGATTCCCAACCAACAAAATCCTGTAAGCATAAATTTCATGACACAATGTTTGTAAGGAGAAATTGCATGCCACTTAAAAAATGTTTCTTCACAATATGAATTATATAACACATAGTATGTATGTATGATTTTAGAATCATACATAAGAGAAAAAATGTATATGGATACCAACAAAAAAATTACTCTCTCCACCTGGAAAAATGGGGGATGGAAATTGGCATAGTTTCACATTTTGATACTCTAAAGACGCACAAATGGATGAACGAAGAACTGTATTAATAAAACCATATCGTTTATTTAAAAAGAGAGATCTTAAACAATAACAATATGAATTAGGAGGCACATGTATAGTATATACCAAAATCCTAAAATAAAATGACAAATTCATAGGAAACCACATATTGATCTGGTACATATTGTATTTAACAATTCTTCAATTCTTAACAAGTCTCCTATTTGTTTTTCATTAGGAAACTCAATTCACATATTATAAATATCGACAAAGGATGAATATCTAAATATTATTTTCTAAAAATATACTAGGATATTGATTAGTATATATATTTATAATATACAGAAGGAAAAATCTAAAAGCTGTTATTTTTTTCAGTTATGAAACACATAATGTAAAAAATATAAATTCTATGAATGCATTGTGTATGATTTCTAATTCCTAACAATTGTGGATTTTCACAAGAAAGTTATGTATTTTTGTAATGCTGTAATTATGTTGTTATTATGGAGTGGACTATTGGACAACACTCTTTCTTTCCACAGCTAGCCTTCTAAAATGCAGTTCCCTTATAGTCCTTTGTGTTTCACCCAGTAATTCATTTTCCCCATATTTTCTTTGGATTTTGACATGCTCAGAAAGGGATTTCATTAGCTTTGTTCACATTCCTGTCAGCAAATTGCCATTAATTAGCTTCAGCTAACAAAACAAAATAAAATTCAAGATGTCT
Organism: Masticophis lateralis; assembly: GCA_030761175.1. Lineage (NCBI taxonomy): Eukaryota > Metazoa > Chordata > Lepidosauria > Squamata > Colubridae > Masticophis > Masticophis lateralis. Next base: position 119,581,899 of record JAUDYJ010000001.1, read on the forward strand.
CAATAAATAGAACGAAGATTTCCAACCATCTTGGCGAGAAAATAATGAACACACAAATAATTGTTACGTATCTGCACAAATAAAACATGAGCCTTTTTTTTTTATCACCCATACAATTCACAATACATGTTTTAATGTTGTCCTTCTCTATCAGTGGAAACCAATAAAAACCTGAAGAGTCTATTAAGCAAGATCCAAGATGTTTTTGAAAAACAAGAAGAGAAAGGAAGAGGAAAACAGAGTTAAGACTTTCAAACTATAAACCAGTTTTTTGATACCTTGCTCTGTACTGCCACTCCTGATGGGAACTTGTGGAAGCTGTCTCCCCTTACGGCTGAAGGATGTATCTGCTGGAGATGACTGCATGGGACTTCCTGGTTGGCGCATTCTGCAGGAAAAAAAAATATTAAATACAGTGGCATCTCACACACAAACAAACCAATGAGATATTAGAAATACAAAAAAATGTTAAAATATCAACAAGAATATAGAGACAAACTACCTTGCTATTTATGTTCTTAATGAGAGGTTTAGTGGTTGAAGTACTAGGCTAGAAAGTGGGAAACAGTGAGTTTGAGTGCCACCTTAGTCATGAAAGCCAGCTGATTGATTTTGGGCCAGTCTCTTTCTCTCTCAGTCCAACCCATCTCACAGGATTGTTGTTGTAGGGAAAATAGAAGGAGGAAGGTGTGTTGGATATGTTCACTGCCTTGAGTTATTTATAAAATCTATTTGTGAATCTGTAAAACTATTTGACAATTTTGTGGAATTAGTAGTATTATTATATACTACTATTTGACCTATTATATACATAGGTCAACTCTTTTATAAACAGAATGACAGAACATGTTCACACATCACCAGGTGAGAAATCTCTCAGAATAGGATTCCAGGATATTCTTGCAGCTGCTTTTATCATTTCTACATTTCCTCTTTTGAAATCATTGCTTTGTTAAAATCATTGACATAATTACCTTAATATTGCAATTCTGAGTGTGGCATTATTAGGAAACGGCATAAAAATACCCCAGATCATTTAAATGATAATAGGAAACATTACAGAGAAATTATAAAAAATAAAATGACTGTTTAAATGGAGCTTTTGTATAATCAAAAACTACCATTTGCTTCTTCTGATATATGAATGAAAACTACTTCACCAAGATCCAAAATCATTCCTGACAGATCATGTACTCTTCTCTCTCAGTGTGGTAGCCCTACAGTTATAAGAAACATAAAGTTTTGCAGATTTCTCTCTGCATCTGGAATGAGGGGAATTCATAATGTAAAAACATCTCCCTTATTGAATTCAGGGTTTTGCACTGAAGTATTGCAACATTCCAAAAATTTTCATTATGAAAATTTTCATTACTGTGCATCAGAATAATGGGAAGACAAAACACAACCAGATTTTAATTACTAATTCCTTTGTACGATATAAATAATTCAGTGAATGAAGATAAACTGAGCAAAGGATGTAAGAAAACATTAGATATCATGGAGGTGTTAGTTCACATCTGTGAGGCAGAAACTAATCTTGTGCAGTATATTTAACAGCAATCTAATGAAAAATAGAGAAGCTGGAGGTGGTTCCAATAAGCACTGTGTCCAGCTGGTACTGTGTTTATAAGAAAAACATAGGAAGGAGACGTTAATCCTTGTGAGTAGACTGCAGTTGAGTTATGAGTTGAGTGGCTGGGAGTTGAGGGCTACCATAAAGCTCATAGCTGTAATGCAGATTTTCGATGGATAAAGCATGGCCAAGTCTCATTTCTTCAACACTTTCTGAAGTTTTTTTAAAAATTCTATTGTAAATATTAATACCCTTGAAACCAGCAAGGTTTTACTATATTCATCAGGTGAACTGCTTTTTCCCTGGAAAAGGGGTTTAAAATATGATTTTAAAAGTTCTGGAAAGTATTATATTTTGGATTAAACAGTAAAAGGATGCTTAGAATGTGGATTGTAGAATGTTAACAATAGATTAAGTATTCAGATGGAATTGGAATTATAGTTTTGAATTAATTAGAAGAATTCTTCTCATGCAAACAGGTTATTATTTCGGGTTTTTAAAGAGGAAATATGGTAATGGGACCTTGAAAGTCTGACATTAAAGGGAGCTTGAGGACAATAAATTCATCTCATTGAGAAAGAATTAAGCTCATTCTTTCTCAATTAGATGTTTTTCCATTTTGGTCTTCAAAATTACTTGGTATGATAGATAGATCTGCATCAATAACGTTTCAAAAGAAGAACAAGCAACAATGGATAACTTTGAAATTAAGTTGAATATAGATTTAAATGTGTCAAGTAAAGACAAAAATATGGAAATGTTTTGGATATATAAACAAAACTGATGGCTGTTTCACTACTTAAAGGAGATATACATTTATTAAACCAGAGAAGTAATTTGGATAAATCTATCTCACTAGCTCCATGAAAGGGGCCTGTTGAAGTCCTGAAAGATTTTATGAGAAGTAATAATAAAAGGACAATTTTTACTTACTAGATGTATAATGAATAGGAAACAAGTTCTGGGACTATATTTGAGGGGGTTAAAAATTAACATTGTTAAAAGTTTAGGGAAGTAATACAGGGTTGGCTTAGAAAATTAGTTATACCTGTTTTCCCTTACTTGACTTTTGCTGATAAAGAACAAATTATGAGGTTTTTCTACATTTGTTCTTTTTTTATATTTTTTCTTTTTACATTCCTGTATTTGTATAATTTGTATTAGTTTTTATGCTTTCTATTTCTAATTCTTAATTAAAATATTTTAAAAAGAAATATAGAAGTTGGCACTGAATCTCCAGGAACTAGGGGTTGAATCCGATACTAGAAGGCTTTCTAGACCTTGACTGAGTATGATGTTTTCTCCTAATTATGACTGGGTGACTGTGAACTCTTAGGGCTGGTAGTCCCGTTCTAGGAACACATGGCAATAACACCCTTGAAATAACACAATGATTAATACAAGTCTTCATGAATTTCTTAAAGATTAATCTTGTCAGACTAAGTGCATGTCATTTTGGTCAATTGGAAAAATGCTGCGGTTATTATAAATCCTGATTTCAGCAAACTATTGAGCAAAGTAATTCATGATATTCCAGTTAGCAAGGTCATTAACATGGGCTGAGTAGCAACTCTATGATTGACACAGCCTTCCATCCTTCTAATGTCTGTAAAATGAGGACCCAGTTTGTTGGGGGCAATATGCTAACATTGTAAACTGTTTAGAGAGAACTGTAAAGCACTATGAAGCAGTATGTAAATCTAAGTCCTATTGCTATTGCTATTAGGGCAATACATAACTGGACTGAAAACTATATTTTCAAAATATTCATCAACAGTTCCAACTACAAATGCCAAGTTCTTCATTAGAAAACAGAAATCAAATATACAGATATAGAATGAAATAGGAAACACATAGCTTGATAAGGTATATGCACAAAGGTTCTCAAAATAATATTGATCAAGCTGAATGGAAGTCAACAGAGGGATTTTTCTGCTACAATAGCAAATGAAATTTTAAGCCACATCAACAGAAATAGCATTTCCAAATTAAACAAAGTAATAGTTCTACTCTATTTTGCATTGCTTAGATCCACTGTATCAAGTTTTGACATTTCCTCCGTTTCAAAAGATTCAGAGAAAATGCAAAAAAGATTATAGAACAAAACAAAGAGATTCTGGGAATTTGAAATTAATTCTTTGACACTAAGGGAATTATGTAAATTTAATGTTGAGAAAAAATGACTTGGGGAGATGTCTTAGCCCTTTTGTATTACCTGAAGGTTTCACACTGAAAAAAATCAAGACTTGTTCTCTGTTGATGGAAGGGACAGAATAAGCATCCTGTCTGCCTGTGTTAATTCACTGCATATACCTCCTAGTCAAGGAGTTATAAAGAAAAGTAAAATTGGCCTAGGTTAGCAATCCATCTACAGGTTTTTTCCTTGTAAATGACATCATAAACTTTTTGCTTTGCTTCTCTTAGCGGCCAAACTTTGTTTTCTGTCCTCTGTGAGCAGTTCAATAAACTTGGCTCAAGCAGATCGTATAGTCTCCACTCATCAATCAGATTGGAGGATTTTACTCTTTAATTGGTTTGCTTTGACAGAGCAAATACCATTTCAACTTTAGAGACAATGGAAATGGATAAAGAAATTCCATTTTGCATGAACAGAAGTGATACCCATTGATGCAAAGTCACTAATGCAACCAATTCTTAGCATTCTCAAGCTTTCTGCTGTCTTTCATTATATAATTATTATTTTATTACTGTAAGACCAAAATTACTGTGCTTTGCTGTCACAAAGAGATTTCATGCCAATTGTACTTCAAGATTCTATGATTCCTTCTCATAAGTAGACCACACTGTAGAGCTGGGGTCTCCAAATTTGGTAAATTTAAAACTTCTGAACTTAGTAGCAAGTCTTTAAAAGGCTTTACGTATTTAAGATTACGGCATGTGAGTAATCATATTAACAAAATGTTTTTCTTATGACCAAAGATCAGCATGAGATAGCCTCAGATAGCTCAACCGGCTGAATAGCCTGTTATTAACATCCAGCTGTCTGCAATTACACCAGTTCGAGGCTCAAAGTTGACTCAGCCTTCCATCCTTTCTAAGGTAGGTAAATTGAGGACCCAGTTTGTGGGGGCAATAAGCTGACTTTGTATAAAAAATATACAAAAGTATGAAGGCTATTGCTTAATGCCTTGTAAGCCGCCCTGAGTTTCCAGAGAAGGGCGGCATATAAATCTAATTTTTAAAAAAATGATGTGCATAATGACAATAACATCAGCAAACTGATCAAGGCACATTGTTGTTACATACTGTAGAACCCATCTTACCTTTCTGTTTCTGATGCAGAGCTTTTTCTAATCTGTTTTTGGGTGCTATATCTTTCCACCTTTCTGGGATGCCTGTGAAATGAGATACCAACAAAAAATGAAAAAGAGAAGCAAGCAATCTAGAAAATAGAAAACCACAAAGATTTAGCTTGATTTCTTGAAAAGGAAGTGCGAAAACTAGGTTTTCTGAATGGCTAGTAATAATGGACTTTGGAGAAAATGCCATGTTCACCCATTACTTTAATTCAGTTTCTTTGGTATAGGTAATGCTAACCAGGCCATATATTTCTCAAGTGCTAAGCAATTCTAAAACTGATGCCATGGAAAACTTCCATTACTGGTTAAAATCCAACATTAAGAATCTGGTAGAGAAGCGAAATTCTCCTGGGTTAAAATTCAAAAAGATGCTCTTGTATTATACTTGTATGCAGTATAAAAGAAAAATAGCACAATTTAACTATGATAATAAAAACATTGCTAATAAACTTGGGTAGATATATGTGATTTGAATTATACACTGGTAAGCTATAGAAAACACATTTGCATGTGGTAACTGTGAGACCTAGTATATATTTTGGCTATAGCTTATACAACTAAACAAAAAGAATATATAAACGTTATATTTGGATGTTAAATTCAAATTGAATCAAGCCATCAGATCACAACCCAGCTGGGTTCTTGCTATATTAAACTGTCAACATCTCATGCCCTGTGGCTGTTTTTAAGAAATGCTAAGATTATAGATAGGCTGATTTCAGAATCTGAAAAAAGAAAGTAAAAGAAAGGGAGGGGGGAATGGGAGCTTCCTCTGTTGAGTTGTTTAAAAGTATTGCACCCTATATATTTTTCACTGACCCCTGGTATTCAGAGTAATGTTGTTTTGTCATAACCTTAACATGACAGCTGAGAACAAACTAGGTGAAAACATTTTTTATTCTTAAATCACAACAAAAAGAACCCTGCAATCCACTATCAGCATGGTCTTGAAAAAAAATTAGAGGGGTTTGATCTATTGTGATCAAAGGAACATCAATTGAAGAGTTGGCTAATTGAGATTTTCTATATGCATTGAAAGAGAGGCCTAAAATACAGTAACATCATTACAGGCCAACTATTAACTTTGGTTTTTATTCCACAGTCCAGTCCCAAGAGCATAATGCAAGTTTCAGAATCTTGAAACATATTTCTCTTCAGAATTTCAATACAGCAAATCAATCTTGGGATCTAAGATGATGCATTTCTTGGCGTTTCATAGTGGGGTGAGTGTGCCCTCTCATTGACTATCTGATAGGCATGTTCCTTGGGGTAACATGTCCTCACTCTTACTCCATTTTCTGTAACATTCCATTGGTCTTCTTGATGTCTTTGGTCTAATTTTTTAACGATTCTTTTGACTGTTGCGTTGTCTTATGTTTTTTCATTCATGAAACCCTCCTTGAAAGATCTGTAGACATTGTTTAGCTAGATTATCTATTATGCTTTTTTCTATGTTTTTAAAAAATATCTGCAGCAGGGTTTTTTTGGCAGTGTTGATAACCTTCTCACTCCTTCTGTTATACACTGTTAATAGAAGAGCATCTTATATATAATAGTTTTATTTTTTTTAAGGTAAAGAACTAAAAGCAACTATGGTCCATAAACTCCCAGTATTCTTTAAAGATTTGGTCAAAGTGAAAATCTTAAATAATCTGCTGACCTGATCAAAAAGGGCATCCATTAAAAATATAAAGATACAGTATTTAAAAGTCACTTAATGAAACACACACACACAGCTCACATACTTATCAAGCAGTAGAACATTCTTCAAAGATGTAGAAAATAATGATATAACATAGTAGAGCTAGGTTATAAACTAAGATTTTAGTATTTAATTTCACGTATTATACATGTGGAGTTGCAAGACAACTTTAGCAAGGATACCTCTGTATTTCTTCTGGATTAGCACTTAGGAAGTTTAAACTGTCTTGTTTTGGATTGCAAGACTCCGGCAGTGTTGTTCTTCACAAGTTTTGGAAACATGGAAGTGAAAGTTGAACAGAATGGATAGAAACAGATAGAAACAGAGAGATGGTCACATGCAGTGAAGATGGAGACATGCAATCAAGATATTTATATGACAAGAGCATTCCACTATTACACCCAGCAATACCTCTGTTCTCCTTTTCAGTGCTTTTAAGGAGGATCTTTTAAAAAAAGAAAGTGATGTAATAACTGCTATAAAACAAAATGAAAGCCAGTAATAAACACTAAAGACAAACATATTCTCAGCAATAACTACCAAAGAATATGCAGAAATTCAGAAATAATTTGGAAAAGGCCATTTGAAATGCAGAGAGTTATGAATTTAGCACCCATATGCATTTCGTTAAATGTATACATTCTGATCCTGGGAAGAGACGTAGCAGCTTTAAAATACTGCAGAAAGGTGTCTCACTTGAACTTATATACATTCCAAACAAACTTTTCTAAATTATTTCCAAAACTTTACATAATCTACTGATATCGCCCCATCCATGTCAGAGAATGCTCTCTCAAGAGCTGCACATGAGCATATTTTTGTGAGGGGTTTTTAAAAATCGATGTATTTGTTCTGATAGCCTCTCTGATTTTTCTCTTATGTTGCCACAAAACTAATTTCTTTTAGCAATACAAATTTAATCAAAACAATAGTGTGAATTTATTTCGAAGAGAGCAAAGGTTGACTTACAATTTGCAAGATAGTACTGAGCATTTTTTTTTGTAGTTATTCTAGGCTGAGATACATATTCTAAGTTGTTATACACACAAACACACACACACAAATTCTAACAATGGATCCAATGCTTCCCTTGTAGATCAACAGCTGAAAAGAAAACATTCTTGGAGTTTGGATTGATGTATGGATATTTACTTTCCATACAGGTTCTTATAAGCAAATATTTTTTCAACTGTTACAAAAATCCTGGTTGATCCACGATAGGATTATAGCATGTAAAAAAAAGTTCTCATTCAATATCTAAGAAGAAACTATGCTCTTTTTCTTTACCTAATTGCTTAACTAGGTGCATAGCTAGTATTTTTCTACCTCACAGTGTATAATCTGCCCAATATCAGAACTGAACAGTTTTTAATTTTTGGTTTGGGTTTTTAAACTCTGCCACACATACACTTAAGCCTACTAATTTTATCTAGTTTTGCTTCTCAAAAACTAATGGAAATTTTGATGCTTTGAATGCATTGAATGAAATGCTTGAAAAAGATGGCTAACTTTGGCAAGAATGAGTGAACACAAAAATTTCCACAAAAATTATTTTATCTGTAACATAAATCCTGTCCACTTCTATGCTAATCATTTTTAATAAGAAAAGATGCCTTCTTAGGATTTAAAAAAAAATAGTATTTGACATTTCAATACCTGCAGTATTTTGATAATGAAAATATTCCAGGAATTAACTTGAGACAGTAAAGACTTTATATTTCCAATTCAGGTAGATATTATTCAAATTTAATTTTATTAAATAATATGTGTGTATAAAAGAAACTGCTTTGCTGATGTTTCATGGAGAGTTAAACAAAGGCTTACTACAATTAATAATACCCAGAAACAGAGATATACAATGAATAGATTTTCTGGGAATCACAATCTCAAATACATCTGGAAAGGATGATGCCTCTTTCATTCAACAAGACTTCCCTTTGCTCTTCTTCTTGCATATACACACAAATCTGTTTTTGAGAATCCTCAAAGCATTTAGAGCATATTTATTGGCACAAGGATGTGCTGATGACAAAGATGTAAATGCTATCACTTATAATGTGAATTATCAGATTTGGGCTATAAAAATCCAGTCAAGTAATAATTTGCAGCAAAGAGATAAGAGAAAATAGTGCTTCTTTTCCGCTGTTTGGTGTTCACATGGATTTTTTCAGCCATAATTCTGCTTATAATCTAGAATCAGATATTGAGAAGAGTTGAAAATAAAGATTATCTGAATGTCTAAGTTGGCAACCCAATTCAAAACAGCAATTTGCTTTAAGGGACATGAAAAAAATGTTTATTATCCAAGAATGATGCAGCATCAAGATTCAAAGAATAAAATCATAATACAACAACAACAAATCAATAGATGATATTTACATATATCACATTTGGCCGATCAGCATATAAAGAGAAATCCAAAGCACTGGATTTAGCAGTTGCCTTGTTCAGAATGTGTGCCACCAAAAATTTTATAAAGTAAAAAATTATAAATATGCCATTACACAAACTCAGTTGCGAATTGAATTATGAGCCATAAAGATAGGGCATTATTTGGCCTGATGTTAGGAAGCCTTAAATCACTGATTTCATTGAGGTTCAGCATGCCAAACTTTCCAGAGCTACACTCCCTTGTAGAAAGAGGCTGAATTCCATATATTACAATGTAATCCTAGAGGATTTTTACATAGATGTAAGTCTCAATACTAAACTAGTTTATTCCTAATATGTTGACCTGCAGAGTAGCTTTTGGGATCAGATTTATGTCTAATTATTGGGGAACAAACCTTGTAGAATTCAGGGGAACTAAGATATGCATGAGATTTCTCTTTCAATGTATTATAAAGCACAACATTAAAGCATCATTGTACAGATGCTCTTGCTACAGAGTAGGACACAACTATTGTGAAGAATCATAAGAGATTAAAGACAAAGCAGCAAAATTTGCTCTACTACAGAGCTCAAATACCTATTTTGTATGTTTAGTCTCAGAGTGTAAGGGAAATATATTCCTCATCAACTAAAGATTCTGACTCCTTTATCACTCCTCTTCCTCATTTCCCATATATATGTTTTCGTAGATTTTCACGGGTAGGGGTATGCAAGTTTGGTGTATTCGAGTACACAGGAAAAGACCCAAATACACCAAAATTTGCACACACACACACACACACACACACACACACACACACACACACACACACATATATATATATATATATATATATATATATATATATATATATAAAATTTGTTTTCTAGGTTTTCATGGGTGTTTATATGTAGGTCTTTGGTTATTCGGGTGTTCTCCCGCGTAGAATTGGATGTGTCTTGGCAACGTTTCGACGAAGTCTCATTCGTCATCTTCAGGCTGGTGTTCTCGGCTTCGTGCTTCCAGGAAACATCGGCTTCGTGCTTCTAGTTGAAACGTCGCCAAGATACTTCCAATATATATATATCCCTCTTGCTCAAGGTCCCAAATATGGACTTATTTAATCTATGTTGATACATAGGAGAGTCTAAATAAATCACAACCATTTTCTCAGTTTTACTTTTCCAGTGATAGCCAACTAAGAGTTGAGTTCATCACAAAATATGCAGTTCATCATGTGACTGGCACTGACTTAAAAGTTGCTTTATAATCACTGAATGAATTTCAAGGAAAACCTCTCATAAAGTTGCAAATTTGGGTTCCTGGAAACTGAAACTTTAAACACATGTTGTTCCTACTCGATGTGCATGATTCAGCAATCTACTTTTCAGCTAGGAGGCGCTGACTAGTACCTGTCATCCTCCGAAGATGCATGTTGGATATGAATCCGGGGACTAGTGGGTCTTCTATCTAGTGAGGGGGACCATCTACTTCTTTTGTTCATTGAATAAAATAGGAAGAAAAACAGAACATTTAGTGAACGTCATTTTTAAAAAATGCAAAAAAACCTACAAAGTACCTCAAGAAAAATCAGTGTCTATTTTGTCTGAACCATGTTCAGCCTACAGAAATTTTGTCTGAATTTATATTAACCTGAGTTACTTACATTGAATTTCCAGACACATTTGCAAACTATTCTGCATTGGGGGAGGGGGGGCGTGGTGGTTTCAAAAAATATTACTACCGGTTCTGTGGGCGTGGCTTGGTGGGCGTGGCTAGGGCATGGCGTGGGAAGGATACTGTAAAGTCTCCATTCCCACCCCACTCCAGGGGAAGGTTACTGCAAAATCTCCATTTCCTCCCAATCACCTGAGACTCAGGAGGCAGAGAATAGATGGAGGCAGGGCCAGTTCTCTGAATTATTCAGAATTTCCGCTACCGGTTCTCCAGAACTGGTCAGAACCTGCTGAAACCCACCTCTGGAGGTGGGGGGAGGATTAGCAGTTGATTAGCAATCTTGTGCAGAATTTAATTTGGTTTTAGATGGAGTTTGCTATCCATTTGGGGTTCCAATCCCAAGCTTTTGACTCTAAGGAGGTACACTTTCTGGCATGCTCATAATCCACTGGGCACAGACCCTAATCTTTTGATAATTTATTTTTCACATTATACTACATTATGCAATGCAACTCTGCATGCTTTGAAAGTAATTCAGAAGAGAGCAAGCACAAGCCCATCAATTCTTTAAAGCAGCAATGTCGTTTTCAGGCTTCCATGCAAGCTTTCTTTAAAGAGGTATTGGACTTATGCTTGAACTCACATTCCAAAGCACCATTTCTGAATCCTTTTCAAAACATGCAAAGTACTGTTATAAAGTACATTGTTAAAATTGATATGCCATTTAAATCATTAAAATGGCTAATGGACCAAATATCTGCATTTCAAATATTTGTGTATTTTACAATAAAATATTCATTCTTGTTAAAATTTAAATTAATAGTTTAAAACTATTAGAAGTATTAAAACTATCAGAAAGGATATGTTACTATTAACATTATCTATTTTGGGTATTCATAAGCTTTTTGCTTGCTTACTTAATCAAATAATTCTGGTACTGCAGTTTAAGCCCCTTATCACGCAGATAAAGTGAATCTTAAATAAAATATTTTCCCTGTATGCCTCACAGCATATTCTTATCCTGAGTGAAGGAATTGTCTGGAGGTGCATCAAATAATTTGCACTGTTGTCATTTGGTCAATGGTTATTCTGGGAATTACTATTTTTTTCCTTAGTTTTAAAGAAATGTCTTCCATACAATACTGAAATGCTAATGGACGGATACAGTATATTGAATATATGAACATTTTAGAGTGTGTGTATGTGAGAGAGAGAGAGGGAGAAAAGGAGAGACTTTTGATCATATACCTTTTATATTCCATTCACAATTTTCTGAATCTTTTCTCTTAGTATGACCTCATTATTCCTGGATGTTTCTTCATATTAAACATATTGTAAATATTCAGGAGTATGCCATGTTTAAAAGGTGAATTGAACTATTCCATTTTTTAAAAAAAGTTATGGAACTGACTTTCAACAATTACAAATCTTAGCTAGTGTCAAGAAAACAATGTAAAATTATTCCAATTATTCTAAAACTACTGGACTATTTGTTCTGTTTGTAATATAAGATTTCAGCAAACAGCAAACTGTCCACATTCTTAGTTATCCCTTTTTCGCTTTTTTTTCTTTTTCTTTTTTTTTTCTTTCTTTCTTTTTTTTTTTTTTTTTGAGGTACTTTCCAATTTTTACCAAAGGGTTTTATGAAAAAAAGCAGATTATATCAAGGGAGTTAGCATTTTAGCATATTAGTAAAAATTTCAAGATACTTTAAAAGGCTGTTAATAAGCATCAGGTTTTCCTGCAAGCCAAGTGTTAAAGCTATATATAGGCACCAGTGCACTCAAAGCCCTTAATATGCTGATATTTTGCGCAATAAAATAATAAAAATAAAAAAACAATCATTTGCAAACATGCAATATACTGTGTAAAAATGTGATCTCACGCAATGTGTTTCAATGCTGTGAAATGTACTATACATGATTAATACATAGGATGCCATGCATTTAGACAGTTTTCCAGATTGACTGTAAAAAATATAACACTAGTAATCAATCATACCATTATGCACAACTATCATGTACACTGCTACATTAAAATAACAAATAACACCACACAGTAGAACTAATAGACTTTGGGTTTCTCATGGTCTGTTGGGTAGAATAAAGAGTGCGAATGGAAATACCAGAGCACAGTTAGCTTACTCATGCTACTAACTTTTTCCTCCTAATCAAAAGGACAACTGTCTATCTCCCTATACAAAGATACAGACAGCACCCATTCTCCTGCAATTCTAGAAAGTCCTTAAAACCTGGGTCTGTTCCCAGGCCTGGGATTAATGCAGGTGTGATTTTATTGCACAACCCCATCACACTATTATTTTGTTCCGTTCTAGTAATTTTAATCTAAACTCTTGTTTATATGGATGTTAAATGTTCTGCTCATTTTGAAAGCTGCCCAGAGTCTTCTGGGGTGGGCAGCCACAGTAAATTAAATTAATGAAGTACTAATGGGCAAAATTGTAAGTGGGCCTTAACAGAAGAAACAGAATTGAAATAAAATTGCTTTAGAATTGTAACATCTCTCTAGTTGTGGTCTCCTAAAGTATTCTGAAATTATAGCACTGTACTCTGAAACATGAGATATATCATGGAAACTATTTATTTATTTACAAATATTTATATGCTGCCCTTCTGCCAAAGGACTCAGGGCGGAGAACACAAGTTAAAAATGTACAATAATAAAGAAAAATCCTAATTAAAAACCAATTAAAACAGGGACAAATAAATAATAAAACCCAAGAATCAGAATCAGCCCATTTGTTGGAACAGCCAAGTCTTTAGGCCTCAACGGAAGGAACAGAGATCAGGGGCCGTCCAGAGCTCGATGGGTAACTCATTCCAGAGGGCAGGAGCGCCCACAGAAAACGCTCTACCCCTGGGCGTCGCCAGCCGACATTGTCTGGTCAACGGTACCCTGAGGAGGGAAGCCTTGTGTGAGCGGACAGGACAGGTAGGAGATGGTCCTGCAAATACCCTGGACCTAAGCCATGTGGGGCTTTATAGGGAAGCCAGCACCTTGAAGCGGATCCGGAGGACCACTGGTAACCAGTGCAGCTCGCGTAGGAGAGGTGTTACATGGGAGTAACTAGGAGCTCCTGTAACAACCCACGTGGCCGCATTATGGACTAGGTGGAGCCTCTGGATGCACCTCAAGGGCAGCCCCATATAGAGGGAGTTGCAGTAATCCAAGCGAGAAGTAACCAGAGCATGAATTACCATGCGAAGGGCATCTTGGTCTAGGAAAGGGCGCAACTGGCACACCAGGCAAACTTGCACGAAAGTACCCCTGGTGACAGCCATCAGATGGTCTTCCAGCAATAGCCAGGAATCCAGGAGGACACCCAAGTTGCGGGCCCTTTCAATGGGAGCAAGTATCCCCCCCCCACATCAGAAGTGATGGGACCTCTAGAACACGAGGTGCCGGCATCCACAGCCACTCGGTCTTGGAGGGGTTGAGTCTGAGCTGTTCCTACCCATCCAGGCCCGCACCGCCTCCAGGCATTGGGACATCACGGAAAGGTTTGGGGTGGAGATGTATAGCTGAGTATCATCATCATATTGATGATACCTCACCCCGAAACTACGAATGATCTCACCCAGGGGTTTCAAATAGATGTTAAAGAGTAGGGGGAAGAGAACCCTACTGAACCCTACTGAGGCACCCCACAGGTTAGGGGCCTCGGGGTGGACCTCTGCCCCCCCCCACACATACAAACTACGAGTGACCTGAGAGGTAGGAGGAGAACCACTGTAAGACAGTGCCTCCTACCCCGAACTCCCCAAGTTGCTGCTGTAAGATACCATGGTCGATAGTATCAAAAGCCATTGAGAGGTCAAGTAGGACCAGGATGGAGGAACAACCTCCATCCCGGGCCCACCAGAGATCATTCACCAGAGCGACCAATGCCGTTTCAGTGCTGTGCCCATGCCGGAACCCCGATTGGTACGGGTCTAGGAACTCCAATTCCTCCAGGAATTGTGGGAGCTGTTGCGCCCACGGCACCACACACTCAACAACCTTCGTTATAAAGCGAAGGTTGGAGACAGGCCGATAGTTATTAAGTGAGTCTGGATCCAGGGCAGGCTTCTTGAGGAGGGGTCGAACCACCGCGTCTTTAAGAGAGGCGGGGAAACCCCCCCCTCAAGGAAGTGTTGACAATTGCCTGGATCCAGTCCCCAATCACCTCCCGGGCAGCCGAAACAAACCAGGAGAGACACCGATCCAACAAACACATGGAGGCACCCAGTTTACCCACAATCCTGTCCATGTCATCAACGGAAACAGGGTCAAACTCAACCCAGATACTACTTGAAGATAATGATGCTGTCAGCCCTGAAGCCATTTTGGGAGCACTCTACCAGGTGTTGGAAGGGTGTGGACCAAAGCCAGCCAGAGTTGGGACTAGGACCTGATTGGACCATATGATGGACATGCGACCTGGAGGGCAAGAACTTTGGATGATTTGGATAGGGAAAACCCTGGGTCCTTCAGAGTCAGGTTTTCACCAGCTGTGCCAATATGACATCCCAAATAAAATTAATCTTTGAGGAAACTCTAGGCCTCAGAGTTTTCATTAGGGTTATTACTGGGAATCCTGACAGATGTCTAACTTATTTCAATATGAGCTGAACCATATCTACTACATTTGAAAGCTCCCTTGCTCACACAACTGGGTGGAATCTTTAATTTCTGACCCTAGATTCACCCTTAATAGCACTAAGAATATGAGCAAAATATTTCTGGAAACACTTTTCTCCATTTTTCCCATATTATCTTTCATTGTGAGAATGTGTTTATTTATGGTTATTGATAAAAACATGAATTGAGCATGTTCAGGCAAGTGCTGTCTACTGTCAGAACGGACCAAGGCCATATATGGTAATAGATAAGGCCTTTAAGTGGTGTCTTAATGGGAAGACAAGGCTCCGTACCAGTGCCAACATTTCATACACGTTTATAAGAATAGAACTTTACTAAATGTGGTTTCTGCATCCTATAACGAAGACAAATTTATAAATTGAATGAAATTATATATGCAATTGTGCAATCAGGCTAAAAGAATTGGCTTAATGTTGCAGAAAATGCTTTAATCATAATATTAGCTGATTCTAATTTCCAGATGTCAGGCCAAAAGGCCAAACACAGTTAAAGATCAGTGCTGCTCCCAAAATAAATTATGTGAAATAAATTGCTACTATCAGCCCATGCAATTCTGCACAATAGGCAAGTGGATCTTTTAAATTATATAAAACACTTTCTGAAATAAACATTTCTATAATGTTTATTTCTCCATGTTCATAGCTCCTGGTCCTGTATGGGATATTTAAGGCTGTATGGGATGTTCGGAGGGACCTGCTGCATCATTTTTAGGGCTGCTTGTTCAGTGCTCAGCTCTCACCTGTGGTGTCAAGTAGCTTTTTAACATCACAGCAGCCATACCCCAATTAAATCATCTCAGCAAATGGTCCAAACCAGGCAAGGTCATCCAGCTGGCAAATGTAAACAGTTTCATATATTGAGGAAGCAATGGGGCTTTGGATAAAGCAACTGAGACCAGGATCAGCAAGGCCAGCCACGCATTAAGTCAATTGCATACTAGAGTTCTCAGTCAACACAACAACCATATTTCCACAAAGCTAAAAGTCTACAAAACTCTGGTTATCCCTTCCCTCCTTTTTGATGCTAGTCCTGGATTCTGTACTGATGTCACATCAAACAACTGGAGAAATTTCACTTGCACAATTTCCACTCCTTCCTTGGCATTGTTGGCAAGACTACCGTATGTTTCAACCTGGCGGTCTTGGATGATGCGAAGTCTACCAGCACTCAGTCCCTGGTTATCAAAGCCAGAGGTTGTGGGTGGAACACATCATCAGAATGGATAACCATTGTATGTCACACTGGTTGCTTTAAAGTATTTTGGAGCCTAGCTCCTGGCCCTCTAAGAGAGGCATACCCCTGAATAATTTACTCCCATTTGGATAAAGTTCCTTATATAAAGCACTGGGCAGAAAATGGAAAAATGCTCACAAAAGTATGGTTCATTTCTATAAAATCACATTTCAGCAGTACAACTATTCAAGGAACGTATTACCAGATATTTAAAACTAACTCTGTACATGAATTTTTAGCTACTACATATAACATGTTAGAACAAAACTACATGCAAATACCTGAATTATGTATTATTTCTCTCTGCTTCGATTTTTAAAGTAAAATAATTTTATTTATCAGTTATTTATCAGTTAAGGATAATGTGATCGGAGTTTAACAAATATGTTGGGCTTGCTGGTCTAGCCTGACCCCGCTGAATTTTTAAGATCCGTATTATAGGGTTGAGTATTTTAAATATTTAATGGTTTTAATTTTTAGCCAAAGTTATATGCTTTTTAAAGAAATTTTTAACTTTTGTGTACTGTTTTTATTTGGCTGTCCACCGCCCTGAGTCCGCAAGGAGAAGGGCGGTATACAAATCTAAACAAACAAACAAACAAACAAACAAACAAACAAATAAATAAATAAATAAAGTTTTCCCGACAAAAACGTAAAGATTATAAACAACCACTTCGAGTTGATTGTGGAAAAGATAAGGACAGTTCCCATTATTCCAATGAAAATGTTAGGATAGATATGGATTTGAATCCAAAATGGTATATGCTGAGGTATCTGCCTTACTATCTTTTTTGTAGTGCAGAACCTCTAATTTGTCAAATCATATAATCTAGATCAGCAGTTCTTAAACTGGAGGTAATTTGTGTATTTTGGGGCACAGTGGAATAATTTATAATTGCTTGTTTGTAAATTGAGGATTCATTTTATGCTGCCATTGCAGAGACACTTGTCTAATATAAAGAGCCTGTTTCTGTGTGTGTGGAGATAATGACATTATTTGAGACTGGCAAAAGGGATAATTGAATCAAGCAGTTTAATAACCACTGATCTAGAAGTATAGGACAAAAAGATACACCCTGTACAGAACAAGATTAATAGGAATTCTCATTTCCTATTTTTGAGAGATACATCTGTGAGCTGGTACTATTTCCCACTAAAAAGATGTATTTTCCAAGTTTTGTTTTATGTAAATCTGGTATTTTTATGAGAAATAGATATTCAATTAAGTTAGAATTCCATAATAATTTATGATTTCTCTTAGTCTATTTAGTTACTGCATCCCACTACATGCAAAAACTATCTAATTTCTTTGTTGTTTAGCATCTCAGTAATTTTATGCTCTGCTTATTTTTAACACTGTCCCTAAGAAAAGGATAAATATACTTATATCCTAATTCTTCCTCCAGTAAACTCAAAGTGCTTAGAATGTGGTTTACAAGCAAATTTGACAATATTTCAACTGAAGAATATTTCAGATTTTAGAAAATGTTCAAGATATAAAAAAAACTGGCCTAATTTTTGACTTGTCCTTTTTTATGTTCAATAGTGAATGTTCCATAAAACCAAAAACGTTAAGACAAATGCTGTCAAAAATACATTATTTTCATTTTAAAACAAAAGAAAAGTAAACCATAAAGCTTTAGATGCAATTATATCAATACATATCACCTCTATATCATCTTATTATAAAATATAATCAAACATTCATCAGTGAATACTATTTACTAATGTATTTGAATAACACAATGAAAGGTGATGAAACAGAAACAGTCATGTTTGGATCAGTTGCCAATATGTTTCCTTCCTGGTTTCCTTCTAGTACAAACTAGAATTTTGTTGACAAACAGTTGAAAAGTCCACAAATATTGGATCCCCCCATTCCCATTTTCTAAGTACAGTATCTTTTCAGCCTGATTCTAATTTTTATTAGACAATTTGCTGAACAGCAATATCAATGAACCATATAACCAATGAATTAAATAAATTAAATATTAACAATATTTTTAAATGTTGTCAGTCATTCATTTGGCATTTTGCACATATGCAAATTTATTGTTACCCAAACCTCCATGGACCAGTTTCCACTTCGCCAGATGGAGAAACAACGAAAGTAGTGTTTAGTTAAACTATCTCAATTGTGAATGAAGTGTTATCATCAGCATACCGAGGACTTTTGCAGACAACAACAACACATATTCAAACCAAACCAAACCAAGCCAAATCAAACCAGAATGTGAGTGAAAAAGAATTGTGACCAGAGCTGAAGATGTTGGACGTTGTTATAATCATGTCAAAACGTGTTAGAAGCATGACATCTATGACTGTTGAATCAACAGATATTTACGTATAAAGAAACAGACATGTGTTATATCAGTGAAGCAAATATAAAGCTGAAACGGAAAAAGCAACAAAGGTAATAATGATCACCAGCACAAATGACACAATGTTGAGAAGTCTTTCTTTTATACCTTTCTTGTTCTGGTGAATGCAAACTAGTATCAGGCTTCAAGCAGTTAGTACTAGCACTCCTAGCCCTGTCAAGCGAGGGCTGCAGTTCACTAATGCATCCAATGGAAGAGAAAGAGAAGAAAAACAAAAAGAAAACAAAGAAAGGAATAGCATGTTAGATATTAAATCAAAGTAATGTTCTTTCTACACAAGATGTTAAATCACAATAAAGTCATGGAGATACAATGGAACAGATTGGATGAAACATGGCAAGAAGATTGTCCAAAAAAATATATTTTAAAAAAACAACAATTAAATTTGGTTGGATAAAATGGTATCATATACTGCAATCTTATCCTATGAAGTCAGTCTGTTGGCTTTCATAAGCAAGATTACAGCTCAGCAGTGGATAATGAATACCAATATAAAATTGGAAAGAAAATATCAAAATAAATAAATATCTGTGTCAATAGTTATTTGAAGGAAAACAGAGCACAAAATGATGGGATTCCATTGGTTTGAAACAAAAGGATATTCTACCATGAAAACAATTATTCTAAATAAATCAATACAGGGAAAGATGCTTTGTCTGAAACCTTACCTAACCAACAGTCCTCCTGTAAATCTCGATACATGTGAGTTAAGGCAATTAGGATGAAGTGAATTATCCTGACTAAGCACTGATTTGGCCTTAATATATGCAGGCAGGGTTGAGCTTCACAATTCAAAATAATTCATGAAAAAGAAAAAAAAGTAAGTTTCACAATGAATGCAAATCACACAGGAAGAAAAAAATATATACAAAATTAAAATATCCAAAACATCAGTGTCATATAAGTATCAGAGAGAAAGTGGGTGTGATGATAAATAGTCCTAGGAATATCCTAAGAAAGTAGCCCATTCTATTCAATAGGAGATAGAGCTGTGTAAGTATGGATAAGTTTATAGATTCCAGCAACAAACTCATTCAGTTGTGCAATGAATACTTTACAATGGCAAATAACTTAAATGGAACTAAAGTTGGATCAAACTACTTTGCTACACAGTGAGATATACTGTTATCTAACAAGCTAAGACAAACATAAGTTATGTTCAGTTCATGGTGATATAATAGACACATTCAAGTAGTTTTATTGACATTATGGATGTGGTTTGTTGTAACCCCTTTTGGTTTTTTTAAATTTCTGTGTCTAGTACAAGTTGTCCCTGACTTAAATTGGGTCATAAAGTGATGCCAATCATAAAATTATCGTGATCGAGTTTATGACCTTTTTTGCAGCAGTCATTAAGCAAGCCAGCTTCTCCCATTGACTTTACTTGTTGGAAACTACCCTGTTTCCCCCAAAATAAGACATCCCCCATTCTCTTAATAAGCCCAATCGGGCTTTTGAGCGCATGGCAATAAGGCCAAGCGCTTATTCCAGGGTTTGAACAAATATAAAACAGGGTCTTATTTTCAGGGAAACACAGTATCTGGGAAGGGATGCTGTGACAGTACTTGTGAGGAGTGGTCAAAAGTCACATTTTTTTTTAGTTATGTAGTAATTTTGAATGTTCACTGAACCAATAGCTGTAAGTTGAGGACTGCCTGTATAGAAGCCTGCTCTTTCATGGTAATCTCCCATCCAAGAACTTATGAGGATTAATCCTCCTTAGTTTCTATAGATCTGCAAAACAAGCTGGGTACTGCAACCTATAAGGCATTTCAAAGAAGGTGTGAGTGTGTGGTTATGTGTTGAGATCTGGGGTGGGTTCTAAAATTTTTTACTACCAGTTCTGTGGGCGTGGCTTACGTTGTGGGCATGGCTTGATGGTCATGTGACAATTATTTAGGATTTAGCAGAGGTACTGGTCTACCAGGCTTTTAACTGCTTGCAGAGCTGTACTGATCTACCCATTTATTTTTTGCAGGCGCTGATCTACCCATTTATTTTTACAGGCACTAATCTACTCATGTAGTTTTGCAGGCACTGGTCTCTCCATTTATTTTTTCAGGCACCGGTCTACTCATTTGTTTTCTTTTAACACTGATCAGCTGTAGGGCGGCCCTTTGAAGCCCCATGGCAAGAGTTTAAACAGTTTTTTTCCCTCTAGCCATCAGGTGGGACTCAGGAGGCAGCAACAGATTGGGGGTGGGGCCAAATAAAAGGTAAGAATAATGCGGGGGTGGGTGGGGCTGCGGGGGGCAGGGGGGAAGAACCGGTTCAGTGACGTCATATCGTCACTGCTGCCGGCTCAGAAGAACCAGGCCAAACTGGGAGGAACCCACCACTGGTTGAGATAGAGAGGCAAGTTCATTCTCTTGAATGTTGAATGAACTCCTGACAAGTTCATTTAAAAAGCATCTCCTTTTTTCTCTGGAATTCTACGTGAGAACTTTCATGTGACAGCAACAGATTTCTTACCTGTAGAGATTCCAGTAAGTACCATTCTCAAATAAAGGCATCTTGGGAGGTAGTGATTTATAGTGCCTAACAGAGTTTCTTGAATGTGACAGAAAAGAAGGGGGAAAGAGCCATGCAAGAAACAAAAATATACAGGCAGATATGAAAACAGCACTAGACAAAATAGTAAATTATGATGCAGCAAAACATTCATGTAAGTCATTTGCTGTTTCTTGGCAAGTATTGTTAATAATTATATCTACCTGGCCCACTGCAGCAGGAATGTTGTAGTCCCAACTATCAAGGAAATACACCTGGTGGGCCTTCTCTGTGGTGGATTCATCCCTTGGCAACATCATCATCCTCCCAGAGATAAGATTGACCCCTGTTGCTTTTCTGCAAGGCCTTGAAGACATGGATTTGTCAGCAGGCTTGGGGAACCTATTCAGAGCCAATCAAGTGACTTGTCTGATGCTATTGTTGTCACCATGGGGCGGCGTGCCAGTTAATTGTGTATTTTTAACTGGATTTTTAATGTTATACACTGGCCTGGGATCACTGTGTATGAATTGGACAGCTACATACATTTGTTTAATAAATAAATAAATAAAATTTAACAGTGTAATTAATAATTACACAATTGCCAATGTAATTAATAAAGTTTAAAGTCTATCTGCTTAAGTTGTACTGCATCAAAGAAAAGACAAGAAATAGCAACTCACAGTCACTGAATTGTTCAGGAGAGCTTTATTCTTCCATTGCCCATATTTTAGCATAGTTCTCAAGTTTATTTTTCATGTATGTATGTATGTATGTATGTATGTATGTATGTATGTATGTATGTGCATTAATAAAATAAAATAAAATTGCGAGGATGGCTTGCATCAGATAGAGTGAAGTATCGAGGAATCTGATTTTTAATTTCAGAAAAGGACACCTATCTTTTACAAAACAATAACAACCTATTCACCTGTTACTTCTATTACTACTATATAATCATTACATTGATTTGTCTATACTGCTCTACTTTTCACATCTCATTTTTTAAAAAGATGTGACTACCAGGATTTTTTCCCACTTAGGGTTAGGGTTATCCTCAGTATCTGGGGGAAGAGGCATTTACTGCTATTCTTGTTTATATATTACCACCTTCCTGCAAATAACAGGAAGGCATATCTGCAAGGCAGATATTTATTAATGAATTTACAGTTGTGGATTAAAAAAGAAGAAAGCAATATTAAAATGCAAGATCTCCAAAATAAAAGCCAGTTCGCAAATGTTAACTAGGCTTCTGTAATGGTCAGATGTCACGTGGTTTCTGACCATCATTGTTTTGATCCCTTTCATATCTTAATCATTTAAGATTAAGAAATGCACAATTGCCTCATTTGGATAACTTGACGTTAGGGGAGAGAGTAGCTCCATCTGCCAAGAGTGATGGAAAGGGCATTACATGTAAGGTTGTTTAAATTTCAGCATGCATAATGACTTTGGACAGGAGATGTTACAATCTCCCAGTGGATAACCTCAAAGGTAGACAATCTAAGGGTCCGTGTGTGAGGTATAAACTTAAAACATTTAGGGATGGTGAAAGGTGGATACATTAGTTCATTGTAACAGAAGGATGAAGTATTAAGTGCATCCCTTTGGACCGTACATGAAATTGAAACCTCCCTGCTATGTCTATGAAGGGGAGTGCTTGTCCATAAAGTTTTGCAATGAATTAAGAGCATTTAATTTTACATCCGAAATGATCACTATGTATAAAACAGAAAACTCAAAATAAAGTTAAAAAAAAAACCTAAACAAATAAATTGTAAAGAATGCAACATAGAATAATAACCCTGCCATGCATTTGAAGGCCTGTTTTTTTGCTTGTAGTTACAGTGCTTGCAACTGATCAATTGCTAGATATGAAATTTGTCCTAACAGAAGCTACATAATCTAGATATGACAAGATATATAAACATAGGAAAAAGCTGCTCAGATCCATAGATTTGGATATATTAAACTCACTCATTATATTAGCTGATTCTTCAGTATAAGAAAACTTGAAAAATAACTAAAGAGTTAGACAGCCTTTCATCTGCAGTAGGACTAACAGGAATAAAAGTTTCTGGGGAAACAGAATGATTTGTAAAATAAAAAGAAAAGATGTGAAAGACATACACCAGAACTATTTATAAGCAAGCTTAGTTACCAAATGCCTGTATTTACCTGGTTGTATGTAGGCACTCTGCACTTCTTCCTCGTTTTGCCCTTGGCAGCATAAGAAGCTCACTGCACAGACAGGATTGGACGATGAATGAAACAGTTACATAAATATGAAGCATTAAATAGCATGAATTATGCCATGATATGTAAATGAAAACACAAAATAAACTAGAAATTCTGAACTGAGATAGTCCTTTTGATAAGCTTTAAAGAATTTATTAAAGTACTCATTTTACATGTCAGCAAAAAGTAGCTGTTTAATACATTAGGTGATTTATTACTATTTTTTTTTACAAATAAAGCCTTACTTCAATTAAACCTAATTTGTTTCAACACATTTCTAAGCAGCCTAAATTTGCACACTACTGAGCCTTAACACCCAATA
Source organism: Masticophis lateralis (assembly GCA_030761175.1). Taxonomy (NCBI): domain Eukaryota; kingdom Metazoa; phylum Chordata; class Lepidosauria; order Squamata; family Colubridae; genus Masticophis; species Masticophis lateralis. Next base: position 119,605,868 of record JAUDYJ010000001.1, read on the forward strand.
CAGTTTTGAGAGTTTTGTTTCTCAAGTCACATTTGGCAAGATTTTCTGCTATTTCACATTGTAAACAACTGTAATGAAAGTAAAAGGTTCATTAAAATAAGCACAAAATGCTCAGAGTTAAGAAATGTAGCATGAAAGTGTATCTCTGCTCCTAGCAAAGAATTAGGAAAGCTCAAAAATTGCTAACTATCTAATGCCTTATTAACACACTTAATGTTATGTTTTCAAGGTTGTTTTCATCTGTTCTTGATAGCAAATGCCTACATGTAAAATTTGAGCCCTTTTTTTTTCAAAAAAAAGAAGAAGAAGGTGCCGCATATTAATTTTGGCCTGCTCCAGACTAGTGTTTCTTCATTAGAAATAGCTATAAGTTAGAGGAAACCATGAATCAGAACCAAAGAGAATAGTTCTTGGGTGTAGCATGCATGCTAATAAGAACTCTTTATTTAAAAAATAAACCTGGATAAATAAAAATGAATCCTCCATAAAATAATTATTTTGTCAAGTAAAGTATTATGTTTATAAAAATCTACTAAAGACCATGTTAAGCAGGCAGATAAACTTAAACATTGTTTGAAGTAGCAAAACTTTGACCAATATGCCATTATACTATTATGTACTTAGAGAACATATAGAAAACACTGTCAGCTGGCATGCTATCCAACAGCATTATAGTAATCTTAGTAGCAAAACTATGAAATTTAATATTTTACACGTAAACCAAAGTAATGCAAAGAAGAATAAAGAATAGTGCTATTCCATAAATTCCACACGGAAAATTATATGTAAATGTTACTTTTCCAATCTTGTCCCCAGGGAACCATTAAGGGAGGAGATATGATGTGTTCTTGATATAATAGTTGTCAGATTTTCAAATGTACCACCATATACCACATTTAGCCTACAAATTCTAATAAAAAATTACTGATGTACACATACAAGCCACAATGCTGAGATTGCTATGGAGAGATATTAATGTTCCCTTATTTTTTAATCTGTCCTCCCCCAGTTTATCAAAATAGCTGCTAATTATCCAGAAAATGCTGGATTTTTGTAAAATCCAGCAACCATCCTGCTAATTCAATTCATCCTGCTAATGTACAAATCAGAGCATCAGACACGCGACATTCTGTTCAGAGAGTTCTTAACACATTTCTTATAAAGCACTGTTCAGCTCAGGGTTAGGGTTAGGATAAGGGTGGAAGTTATTCCATTAGTTAATTGTTCTCACTGTCAGGAAATTTCTCCTTAGTTCCAAATTGGATCTTTCATTAATGAGTTTCCACCTGTTGTTTCTTGTCCAACCCTTAGGAGCTTCAGAGAATAAGTCATACACCCACCCATTCCCCCTTTAGCTGTGGCAATCCCACAAGTACCAAAAGACAGCATAAAAAATGTTCGAGAAATTGACAAGAAAAACAGTGACCGTAAGTTCAGCAAGCTGGAAACAGTCCACAAAGAAGAGGGTAAACGGATTGCTCGATGTTGCCTTAAGATTTGAATACATACTTGGTTGCTGCTGTTGTTAGAGATATGAGGACTTTTTTTCATCTATTTTAGAAAGTAAGTGTTTTCATAGCTGCACTGGTACTTTTAATAGAAATATAAAAATAAAAACATACCCTTCTTGATCTGATAAATACTGATTATCCATATCTCTGGGTCTACGGTCAACTGGGCTTCGGGAGGCATCATGGTGTCTAGTTGGAGAACGTGATCTTCTCATTTGATGAATTTCATCTAAACTCCTGGTTTATAGAATAATGAACAAATAAATTAATATAAATGTTTAAGTGTTAAATTCTTAAGTCTGATAACCTTGATGCAAATAGAGGAATATTGATCTAGGCATGTAAAATACATATAATCCAGTCCATTATAATAGCTTTTCATAGCCACTTGTTTTCCTGATGTGTTGTGACTAACATTCTCAGAGTTTCAAGATAGCACATAATTACTATTAATATTTAATTCAGTAACTTGATGATGAGAAAAAAATTCCCTTGGCAAAACTGCTGAATTCTTCTGGTAGTTCCTTGTTGCACCAACCTTTTTGGCAAGGGCTCTAGTTCTCTCTACGTAAATTTATTCCTTGACCGGAGGGCTGAAGGACAGTATGGAACATGATATATTATCAAAAAGTAAAATGCATGAATCGATTGATAGAATAACCTTGTTTAGGAAACAGTGAATGAAGAGTTGTCTAGTTATGTCATTAAGGGGACTACACAAGAACCTAGCAATTCTCTTTATGGCAAATTAACCATTGCAGAGGGAGCAGTCGCCCTTGCGTCGAAGTGCCGAAAAAGAATATAAACTTCACCACAAATATCTGCCCCTCTCACAGTTGCCCACTTTTAAATCCAGATGAATTCAGTGGAAAAGTGTTGGAAACAGTGGGGTTCTAGATTACTCCATTTTGTACAGACTGTTGGAGGTAATGATAAAGCAACTACATTTTCAATCTTACCTCTGTAATGGCACATTTGGTAAACGAGAACGGGTCCTGCCCTGATCGTCACCACGGTGAGGAGATACAGATCGTGAACGATGATGAGTTGTTCTTTGCTGTTCTGGCACAGTTAATGTTGCAGATTTACTTTCTCTACTGCTAGACCTATAGCCTACTGGTAAAAGTGCAACAAAAGTAATTTAGTTTGGATCACAAATAGCAATGAATTAATGATCAGATTAGTCTTTTCAAGAAAGCATCTCTTGATTACAAGATTTTCAAGTAGTTGTTTCACCAGTGAAAATCCTGAAATATCATGCAGCTAAGTCTAACAAATAGCATTATACTTAAATATATATATAAGAGGGAAAAGCATAAACATAGGTACAGAAGAATTTACATGCAGACTAAGAAATTCTCAAAGGTGAAAAAAATGAAAAACAGCATATATAATATCTAAATAATAATTAGATATTAATTCCTAGGTTGGTCAGTTTTTCAACTGTTCAGTATTTTCAGATGAATTCTGTACATCTTTGGCTGCAACACTGAAACAATGCTATTGCCAAAACTATTACAAGCAACAGAATAGTTTATAACTAATTGTTCTAGGATTGAAGCTTCAGTTTCATTTTCAGTTAAGTTAGTTGCTGATGTGAACATGATATAAAAGTCACTTAAGAAAGTACTGTTCAACATTGAAATAATCAATAGAACTTCCTTTGCCCAGAATTAAACTTTTTTGCTATCACTATCACAAATTACTCTTAGCTGGACCTAGCACATAAAAAAAAGACAAGGAAAACTATAACTAAATGCCATCAAAATTGCAAATAATTTACAGAGCTTACAATATGAATGCAGACATGAATGACGCTTTCCGCTGAAATAGCAAAAGCCACACATGGTATCTTGTTGAAAGAAAAATTTACATTTTGTTCTCCTATAGGAAGAATTGTCTATGCACAGGAAACATGATAAACTAATGGAGTTCAAAAAGAAAATATTTCAAATGGTGAAAAGATACCAACTCACAATCAAGTTCTTCTAACAATAAAAAGAAAACGCCTGATATAATGAATGAAATCTTTAGGATGAATGCTTTGAAACCAGTTGGCTAAACTGTACTGTAAATAGCAGCAAGCTACTTAAAGCAATCCTTTAGTTGACGGAACAATATATAAATTAAATATTAATAGTTCTTAAAGAACCTCAGATTCGAAGGAAGGGAGCTTATAGAATCTTTCTAATCCAGAATATATTCCATACTTTTCTCTCATAAATTCTGTATGACTGCTTTGTGAATGGAAGACAACTTGTGATATGGATAAAATAATTCCTTATGATGTAAATTATGAAATAACTTTTCCTGTTTAACTATATTTATGTTAAAATCATCCTTATCTGCAAAACTAAAACTATCAAGAATTTTTAAACATATACATTAGACTACGGGTATCAAACTCGCAGACCGTGGGCCAGATGCTGGCCACGCCTACCCCCGATTTAGCGAAGGTGAAAAAAATTGCAATACGTCACGTGACGACGACCTGACAGCGCGAGTTTGACACTCCTGCATTAGAAAATGGAAACTACAGAAATATGTTTTTATTCAACAGTCGATGTTGCCACATTGACAGTATAAAGACAGTACTGTATGACAAAAAGTAACAACGTATGGCTTAATTATTATTAGCTTATATTATTAGCTTATTCATTAATAAGCTAATTTAGAGAAGTCCTCAACTGTTGTTTAAGAAAAATGTCAAAATTAATTAACTATTATTATGACATCCTTCTTGATTTTCAGCTAACAGAGTACTGTATTCTTTAACATAATTAACACCTCCCAAAAATATGGTAGAATGAACTTATGTGATATACTGTTCTAGGCTTGTTGGACAATGTTGTTGTATAATGTGCATTAATATTGTATATACCAGCCAAAATAGCATTGGTAACCATACTAGCTGGTCATTATTTCAAATAGAGAAAAGTAAGAATAACTAAAAAATCTTTCAAACTGTTTTTTACAGTTAATTATCTGATTCAAATACCTGGTTGAAATATCAAGTTATGTGTTGTTGTTTTTTTACTTTGAACATATTTTCCAATTCAGGCTGTGACTGGCTGCAGGAAACCTTCAGCACTTCCTATAATGTTGAACACTGTATTTCTACAATTTTGATTTTATCTTTTTACAGAAATTGCTTAAATCTTCATTTATGCATATATTTTATGCATATATTTAAGACAAAGAAAACTACTGATTGTTTGTAAGAATTATAAAATATGTGGCCATGCTTCATGCACTACATACAGCCATGCATTTTCAATATATTCCATGGTGCACCTTTGGTCTAAAAACAAGAACAAATCAATTGAAATTTTTATTACTTAAGTGACATATTTGAATATATTTTTGTATTATCCTTTATTTCAGAAGAGATCCTTGACCCATGAAATGCCTACATTATGTACGAACAGGTTTATTAGTTGTTTACATTGGTATCAATATTAAATATTAACCTTGTAACAAACCATTGCCCCTGATCATTCACTGCAGATGTAGCAGAATAGAAGATTAATTTTAATTCAGGAACAAATAAAGATTGGTGTAAATTTTAAAACGTGTCACCATGGAACAATACAACTTTCTGGAAAACATGACCTCCCAATTCAAGTTCTTTCAAAAATCTAGAAAATTCGAACGTGGAAGAGGAAAAGGACAGGGAAGTTGAAGCAAAGGATGTAGGACCATGCTCTTCACCCACGCACCTGAAGGAACTACTCCAATACCATCATCAACCTCATTATCTGAGATGTCACTATCACTGATTCGCTGAGATCCTGTGCAACAGTAAGGCAAATAACTGTATACTTGGTTCTTTTGCAAAAGGGTTAAAATAAGTGTAAGCAAAACTTATTTGGGGGAATTAAATAAATGGGATGCATTCAGAACTTAAAAAAAAGAGATAATAATAATAATTGTAAAAAAAAAAGCTATTGCAAAGTGGCTCAGAATCAGAACACATTTTAATCTCTCGTACTGGCTATAGTTCCAAGCATATTGTGACAGCACAATGACTCACTGGATTGTAGCATTTATTGTTAACTTGCTCATACAGCACCTGGTGTACCTGATTTCACATTAGTTAATTTCTATATATAGTATCATATATCAAACATACTTAACACTTCTTTCTCCTATTTTATCCACAACAACAACCCTGTCAGGTGTGTTGGACTGAGAAAGAGTGATTGACCCAAAGCAGGGGTATCAAACTCAATTTCATTGAGGGCCATATCTGGGTTATGTTTGACCTCAGGGGGCTGGAGTGGCGTGGCCAGGGTGGGTGTGGGCAGCTCGACATCACTTGTGTCGGGGGTGCCTGTGGTGGCCTGAGCACTCTGCCAGAGAAAACAGGCTCCCGAGCTCTATTTTCAGCTGCGACTGCCTCCTGCAACCCTCTGCCAGTGAAAACGGAGCTCAGGAGGACCTGTGTGCGGCCCACCCGAGCTCTATTTTTGCTGGCAGAGGCACTGCGGGCCAGTCACTGACTGTTTCCAGGGTGGCCCCATGGGCCAGATATAAGCATCCCAAGGGCCAAATTCGGCCCCTAGTCCTTGAGTTTGTTACCCCTGGGCCAAAGTCATCCAGCTGGTTTTCATGCTTAAGGTGGGACTACAGCTCAGTCTCCTGAGTTTTTCCTTAACCTTTGCACCATAACTGGTTCACCAAAGTTCATAAGTCATATTAAACCAAACCAATTCACATTACGGTTTAGTGCAACATGTGAATCTAATGATCCGCACATGCAACTATTGATTGATGTTTTAGTTATTATGGAATCAATAAGTGTCCATAAATTGTAGCTGGGCAACAGTTTCCATTCTCATGTTGTGAGCCTAAACAACCTAATGAAAAAGATTCAGAGGTAATGAAGTCAGACAGCATTGAAAATCACAAGAAAAGCTGCTGAACATAGAAGCAGCAGCAACATACTCCTAGCAGCCATTTCTTGGTCTCTAAAGTGAAAGTAGGAAGAATTCCTTTTGCTTGGTCTCTAAAGTGAAAGTAGGAAGCATTTCCTTTTCAGAATGATGGCAATATAGCTAAGTCTGGTCTTTGCAAACACAATCATAATAATTACAATCACAATATTATACAGGTCTCTTTAACTATAAGTTCCAGTCAGATTAAAGAACTGATTTTCATCCTTAAAAGATTACTATACTATGAAGTTCTGAAAACACCGAGAAAGTATCAGTTAAATCTTGATGCAGATCATTGAAACCCATACTTTTTACTGAACATAGTTGCTTAAGTTGTTATAAATGTTTACAGCTTAATTACTAGTCAAAAAGCTCTAGCAAAATGCACCTACTTTGTAATTTTTTGCTGGAATTTTCTCCGCTATGGACATGTCTCCTTGGCATGAAAGGTGATGGCTGAGGAAGAGGTAGTGAGGATTCATCATGGGTCTGCAGCTTATACCAGTGTGGATCATCATCTAAAAGCGCAGTCTCCAACTCTATGAGAATCTATGAAAAAGTACAGCAAAATTCATCTTTGTTTAACAAAAGGGATAAACTGCTTCAAGATTCTATTCCATGTTTAAAATACAGTGATGGTATAGTTCCATTTACCTCTCCGAGAAAGTCACTTTCTTCTTCTTGCACTCTTGGCTGATCCCAAACAGTGATTTCTAACATCCGTTCTCTAAAATCCTTACGGTGCACATGCGAATACAGAAAGGTTTGGTTCCATTTGGGTTCTAAGCTTTTCTTTACTGTTTTTGTCCTTCTTTTACTCTTATCACTGAAACATAAAAAGTCACTGTAAATTATCATCAGAAATCCAGGTATATATTTCCATCTCAGGTCTTAAGCCTCATGTGAAAATATCTACAGACCACTCACATCAGGGGTGGGTTCTACTTATCTTTACTAACAGTTTGCAACGGGGCTGCACACGCGTGCTTCACTTGCACACTCACTTGCATTTTGATGATGTCAGGGTCAGTGGGCGAGGCCCCCCATTGGTTTTACTACCGGTTCTATAGAACCGGTACGAACCGGGGACAACCCATCACTGCCTCACATCCTGGACATAAATTGTTTCAACTTCTACCATCAAAACGACATTATAGAGCACTGTACAACAAAACAACTAGACACCAGGACAGTTTTTTCCTGCATGCCATCACTCTTCTAAACAACTAATTCCCACAACACTGTTAAACTATTTACTAAGACTGTATTACTATTATTCTTCTCATCCTTCCTATTACCTATCTCCTTTTCTACTTGTGACTACAACCTTGTTGCTTGTATCTTACAATTTAGATTGTTTTATTTAGTTTCCTGGTATGATTTTGATTGCTTATTTAGTATCTTATGACTCTCACTAAGTATTGTATCTTATGATTCATGATGAATGTATTTATGATGACTATAATCATGATTTATCACTTGTATCTTTTATGTACATAGAGAGTTTATGCACCGAAGACAAATTCCTTGTGTGTCCAATCACACTTGGCCAATAAAGAATTCTATTCTGTTCTATTCTCACAGTCATGAGTCCAGTGTAGTTAATTCTCTCTGTAAAGAGGCGAGGGGAAGACCCCTACTCAGCTGATTAGCTGCTTCAAACTCAATAACCCAGCACCATTGCAGAGCTGAACACTAAAAAAGATTGCTGTGATTAGATTCACAACTAAATAAGTGAAATGGCTGACCAAGGGACAGCCAGCATGAAACCATTGTGACAGTTATTATCCACCATAAGTCGTTTATTAAATTAAATATTATTAATTAACACATTAAAAACACAGGAAATGTAAACAATTATAAACACATATGTTTATAGTTATAAATATAAACAGCTATATGGGTGACCATATAAAATGAAACAATATAAACGCATAAATAATAAGAAAATCTTAGCCAGACAGTATGTTACTTTTTGGCAGAAAGGATATAAGTAATACATTGTTTAAGGAAAATAACTGGTGGCTAGTGCTGGCCTTCAGAATATCCTATTGCACACCATTTAGCAGACTTCTGATACAGTAGTATAAAGTAGATGTTGACATTTGATGCTAATAATATTGCACACAACTGGTTTCTGCTTGTGGGAAAAATTTGGGAAGGAAAAAAATAAACTGATAAAAGTTATGGAAAAAATGGAATATTCTAGAACAGTTTTTCTCAATTTTGTCAATATTAAACTGTGTAGACGTTCACGCCCAGAATTTTTTGCTTAAAGTTGCCAAGGTTGAGAAACACTGTTCTAGAACAGAAGATATGATAAAATAATGCCTCATTCTTTGCACCTGAATAATTTTGGTGCTGTTGGAGAGACAGATTTTAGTTTGCATCAAAGAAAATAAAATTAAAAATTGGCTACTAGCACTTCACCAAGATGAGTAATATTGGAGTTCCACTGAATTCCACAAATATAGAGCATAACTGAAATGCTTAATCTGTACAATATGGTCTTTTGTTTGAAGTTTTACCTTCTATCTGGAAGGAAGTACATTTTCACATATGGGTTTCTTGGTCGTCCATCTAATCTAGGTGGCAGATCTGTTGCTTGAAGAACATTCACTATTAACTGATGCCCCACTTTATCATACCATAGTTTAACCTAAAATATTAAAAGAGCTCTACATTATCAATAAAATATGTCAATCTGGGTTTATTTTTATCTACATTGTACTGATAAAGGAAGCAACAATACAGTCATTAAATAATAGAAAACATACAAGCAATTCTTCTCTGCATTACACCCTGTCCATGATACAGTATGCTACATTCAACTAAAAAATCTTGATCTATGGAAATTGATTTGAAAGGAAATCTGGGAAGTAAAAAATGAAGGAAGTTTTTCCATACAAACTATCATTAAACTACAAAGTGCACTAAAATGGGATTTTGTAATCTTAGATTACTTTTATGGGATTAGACAGCTTCATATAGGATGAATCTATAAATGCATGTGTACGTTATCTATATGTGATTTTCACTCCAAAGGTAAATTCTTGGCAGGCAACAGCAAGAGAGGATTATTCCTTAGATTCTATATGAGGACACCTGAAGGCAGGAATTAATATTGGAATGTGCATGGTACCATGTACCCAGCAGCCCAATCTGTTAAGTCAATTTCTACAGTCAGCTATGCCATATTTTTTTAAAAGTTGAGACTTTACTTCAATCATTGAAACAGGTAGAAAAACTGTACAGGATGGGTCTGAGTTTATTGTTTTTTCCGTCTTTCACATCAGCTGCCATTTTGTATACATCATTCCCACTCCCTGTCCCAAAGAATTCAATCCTCTATAAAACAGCATATTGCCATTCCCAAAACAACTTCTGGGGAATAAGCTTCCAACAGAGCAATTGAATATCACTCTGTAGCATTAGGGGTGTATATGTATGTTTTTGCATGGGTGTGTGTTCACATATCTATGGGTCAAAGGTGGTATTCAACAGGTTCTGACCAGTTCTGGAGAACCGGTAGTGGAAATTTTGAGTAGTTCAGAGAACCAGCAAATACCACCTCTGATTGGCCCCGCCCCATCTATTCTCTGACTCCCGAGTCTCAGCTGATCGGGAGGAAATGGGGATTTTGTAGTAATCTTCCCCTGAAGTGGGGAGGGAATGGAGATTTTACAGTATCCTTCCCCTGCCATGCCCACCAAACCACGTCCACAGAACTGGTAGTAAAAATATTTATTTAGAGTTAGGGGCTAGTGAGTGTCTTATATAATTGTAACCACTGTTATAGCAGGACCGACTTTGAACTTCATTTTTAAAAACTCTTTCTCATAATACAGGATTGGTCCAGTTTTATAAATACATGCCAAAATATTTTCTGAGGAATTGATTATTATGGAGAAAATCTACCTATAGCTGAAAATGAGTTATGGCACACAATCAATCAGTTGTTTTCAATCCTGTGCTGTAAGCATACACACATGCTTAGTTAAAACGAACAGTAAACTTACATTTATTAAACAATGCAAATATAAATATTGCAAGACGTCTGCAAGCAGACAAAATGTGTTTTCTAGTACCATAATTTTATACTTACTGACAGCTGCCCAGGTAGGACTTGTGGTGCATCTTTTAAAGCTCCAGGGCTAGTAGGGGAAATAACAGAAATTGAAGGCCGTTCCATTTTTTGAGATTCAAATGAGCTAGAACCTGGAAAGAGGAGGAAGAAAATAGAATAATAATAAAGAACTTTGAAAGATGTCATCTTAAAAGTGAAGAAGGTATGAGTTAAAAAGAGAATACTGGCCAAAATAATAATAGTAATAACAGAAATAACTGGGCCTTCCTTTTATTGCCCTATCTGCAAAGAAAATGGTAGAAAGGAAAAAAAGACAAAAAAAGAGAACAACAAGAAAAATGAAACAAAAACTTAAATACTTAGCAATGTCAAAAATATGTTACAGTTTCAACAAAACATTAAGTTTTAAGTATCTATAAATACAATATAACTTTTGAGCAATGACAGATTTTGAATCTTATCAGTCAAGGAAAAATCAACTGTAGATATCTTATCTACATTATCCTCTAGATAATGTAATTCCTCTAAATATTTTGCATTTATTATAGTCTATACATGAGGAGATATATTTGCTACAGTAGAAGATGAGGAAAGCCCTGATATACCCTGTTTTCCCCAAAATAAAACATCAGGCTTTTGAGCGCATGGCAATAAGGCCAAGTGCCTTTTCAGGATTCAAAAAAATATAAGACAGGGTGTTATTTTGGGGAAAACACAGTAGTAGAATTTAAAAGGAAACAACAGAGAAATGATTGCTTTTGCAAAATCTTTTTCTTTTGAAAAAAGTAAGGCTTGATAAGGAGTTTCTTTTTTAAAAAAAGCTTCAGAAAAAAAATGAGTATTTGTTCCTGGAATTATTTCTCAGTTGTACTATAATGGATAGTTGTGCCACTAGAGTTGTGAAAGGAAGAAAAGGAAAGGATAAATATTAAAGTTGAGAAGTTCTCTCTGTATTCCTCCAAAAATTATGCATTTGTTTTCCTACAAAAAATCTGGCTTATAGATAATTGAGTTATGACAGTTCACTTAGCGATGGTTCAAAGTTACATCACCCCCCATTATTTATGACATAGTTCCAAGGTTATGAATGTTGCAGCACCACAGCAGTCATTCACCCTTACAAACAACTGCAGAGGCATTGCAACATTCATTCTGCCTATTCCTCGTCCCCCCGACCCCCAGGATCTCCATAGGAACTGGGCCCACAGGATCTCCATAGGAACTGGGCCTGTGGAGACTCACTTACTTTGCAAAGATCTAGCGAGCTGTGTCCTCTCCAGCCTCTCTGCTGCGGTTTCTTTGCCTGTGTCCCAGCAGGCTCCGGTTGTCTTTGCAAAAAGCTTTTCGCGTGCAGAATGGAGGCCGGGAAAGGCGTGAGCCAAAAGCTTTTTGCAAAGATGACCGGAGCCTGCCAGGATGTAATCACTCGCCCCTGCAGGGTTTGGCTGGCTTTCCAAGGCTTTTGGCATGAAGACCAGAGGCCAGGAATGGCGCACACGCCCCTCCCGGCATCCGTTCTTCTTGTCAAAAGCTTTTTGCAAAGATGACCGGAGCCTGCAGGGACCCAGGCAAAGAAACCACAGCAGAGAGGCTGGAGAGGACACAGTTTGGTTGACCATTGAGATCTTCAAGTGCCTGTGAAGATCCGGTGGGACAGAATGGGGGATTATCTCAGTAGGCTGGGGGTTGGGGTGGGGTGGGGGCTTGGTTGGTCAGAAACATTAGGCTCCCCGTGGTTTCCCCATCCTGAGATAAGCATGTTTGCTTAACAACTTGATCTTTTGATTAGTGAATGCATTGGGTAAATCAGGAAGGGATCACATTCAATTAACAAGATTCCATTAATGAATTCTCAGGTTACATATGTAACTGCCAGGCCCTATTACATTTGTAAATCAAGGACTACCTATATTCAACCGGAATTCTTTCTGTTATGCCTAGAATGGCAGAATTTGGACAACTTCAGTTGACAAAATGGAAAATTAAGCCACGTGATATTATGTCTTCTTTTCTGGGTTTGAAAACCATCATTAGAACATAACTCTAGTTCAGAAAACTCTGATTTATGCAAAGTGAGAAAGGGGAGGGACAAAAAGGCAGTTCTATATTTTAGGCTGGGGAGAAAAAAATCAAAATGAACAATTAAAGTCAATTTGTATGTTCAATCAGGATATTTTGGTAACTTTTGAGGTTCAAAAGAAAAGCATGTCACAATCTTGTGATATGACTGCTGCTGACCTGCTTGTATCTCTATCATGTGTCAGACATCACGAATGGTTTCCCTGGCAATATATGCTACAGCTATTTATTGTCCCATGTATTTTAGCACGAATCCTGCAGACTATCCTTTGGTATGAATAAAATATATACAACATCGCTAAGTATTAAAATTCACTGAAGGTGGAGGGAAGACTGTGCTGGTAAACTAAATAATACTGAGAGGCATTTTATGAATCAACATTGTTCAATCTCAGCAGCTGGATTCAAGTTAATACTCACTAGATTCTAGTGGAGGATGAGAAGTTTCAGGAATCCGTGGAATGTCACTGAAATAGACATATAGAGAAAATTTTGAAATGCCTTGCTGATCCACAGAGCAATGCTATAAAATAATGTTTAATCTATATACACAATTATTTACTTAATGTTATTTAATAAACAGAAGGTTCAGATGTTGAATGTTTATTTAAAAAATGTTTTTTTTAAAAAATCCCAGATTTAATGCTTTTGACATATCTCTGCTATGTTACTTTTCTTGAAATGATTTGCTCAATTCTTAGGAAAGATGGGAACTCATCTCTCTTAAAGAATACAATTTGAAAATGAAACAAACAGCAATTTCAATGTAAATATTTATATTGTGGTCTGGCAGTCCACAATATTTTTCCACCACACAACAGTAAAAAATAAATAGGAGAGCAGTGAAACTACAAAATACTAAATTGAGGGAAAAGGGGGATTTAATTCACTAAAATGTTTATTCACACACCTGAAGGAGTTTGCTGAATTAAACCTACAAAAGAACCTTATAATAACAGAGAGAGAGAAACAGAAAAGAAACTTGGAAACAATTAGGCAAACAAACATAAGCCCCATTTTTAAACGCATGATGATACAATATACATTTATATAACTAAGTATGTCATATTGGATTTTATTCCAGAAATACATATGGTCTTCTAAAATATAAACGTATCAGATTTTTTACCTTTAATCCCAAATGATCCAAGGAACTTTTGTTACACAGGAAGACAGAAAGATCATATCCTGCCTTTAATTTAATTTAAATTCCATTGTTATAGACTTCCACCCTCCATAAATCCTTTTAAAACATTACATTAAGAGCAATAGTACCAACACTGAAAGAACAATATAGTGAGTAAAATGGCCTTCCCTCCCAGCATCCATTAATAGCAGTAATCTTAGAATTAAAAGCTCTAGGTGGAATCTTAGTCTTTCCCTTCTTCCTAAATAACAAAAGAGTGGGTGAGGAATTCCAAACGGGTGGAACCATCATGTTCTATTCTACTTACTACTTTCTACAGACTTCACTGGGGAGGAGGGAATCAACATCCTAACTGGTTGATAGATTTTTATGAGCTAATACTAAATCAGGGGTCCTCAAACTTATGAAACAGGGGGCCAATTCACGGTCCCTCATACTGTTGGGGGGGCAGACTGGCTGGGTGGGCATGGCTAGGAGGTCATGTGACTAGGTTGGCATGGCCAATATAGCAGTCCATTAAACAATGCACACAAATTAAACTTTAATTTGTTTTGCTCCTGGGGGTGTTTTATTTGCTTTTGGCTGACTTTTCTTTTTACTACATTGTTTTTTCAGTTATTTAGGAGTCTAGTGGTCCACTTCAGGAAACTTAGTTTTGCAGCAATTCTTCTTAGCCCCGAGGAGTTACCCTCTCTCTCCCTCTCTCTCTCTCTCTCTCTCTCTCTCTCCCCCTCTGTCTCTGTCTTTCTCTTATCTTCTGGAGGCAGGGGAGATCAAAAACGTGTTGTGCAGACACCTCAGGCCTCCGTGCACCCCATTTTGCAGAGTGCTACTGAAGGCGGGGGAGCCAAAAACAGGCCCGTTTTTTACCTCCCGGGGCATCTGCACATCAAGTTTTTCACCTTCCCCCCAGAACCATTCTGCAGGCCAAAAATGGGCTAAAATGGGCCATTTTTGGTCTCCCAGGGCATCCACACGCTCCGTTTTCCCCTCCCCCCGCCTTCAGAAGCATTCTGCAGGCCAAAAACGGGCTAAAACAGGCCCATTTTTAGCCTCCTGGGGCATCCATGTGCCTTGTTTTTCACCTTTCCCACCTTCAGTAGTCCTCTTTAGGCCAAAAATATTGGCCTTACCTTCAGTTTCAGCCTGTGGGGTTTGTGAAGGTAAGTCTTGCATTCGAACGAAGAGTGGGCAGCGGTCGATAGGTGGGGCAATGTGGGCAGGGCAGCCTTGTGGACTTGTGCGGGCCACATTAATGGCCTTGGCGGGCCATATATGGCCTGCGAGCCGTAGTTTGAGGACCCCTGTGCTAAATGTATTCAGGCATAAGCTAGTAAGGGCTGTACAGATGATAACCAGCTGGTTATTATCTGTAGCCAATGTTGTGTAGGCAACACCAATGGTATATGATTATGGTGGCCTTCACCCATTTCTAAGAGGGCTGCTGGGTTTTGCTGCAGCTTCCTGATAGTCTTCAAGAGCAGCCCTTGTTGCACATTGCAGTATACTACCCTATACGGGTAGAGGAAACGAGGGCATATTGCAGTTAACAATTCAGATAGATGCACAATGGTGTGCTTCATAACATAACATTCATTCTTTCCCAGCTGATTTAGCACACTGGGAGAGGGAAGGTGAAAATGAAGTGGTAATTAATAGAAAATAGACTGCATCTAAACTTGGTTTACCAAAGGTCCGTTAAAATAAATGTCTCTTAAATTAGCTGTAAATCTGAGGAACCGTATAGTTGGAGATGTCTAACTGGTGATGAGATCTGTGCCCAAATGTACAAATCTTGGCATATATTAGTAAGAACATTTTCTCCTTATAGTTAACATTATAGCTGGACCTTTCCAGATTTGCTGCCAAAGACTTTTGTCTTGTGAATCCAACTACGAGAATGCTAAGGTTGTCCCTTCGTTCTTTTTACTTTACATTTTTAGTAAGCCAATGGCTAAATGTAGTGTTATATGCTTTTAGATGCACATGCCTGCATTTATGAAAGAGGGAAGAAGGGAGAGGGAGAGAGGCTGGGAGAGGCTGGGAGAGGGAGAGGGGCTGGGATAGAGAAAGAGAGACAGGGGTAGGCTAAGAAAGAAATTGCAAAGCAAACTTTACCCAATAGGCCTTGAAACAATAATTTCAACTTGAGGTTCTGATTTGGATTCTAAAATAATATTGTAAACTTCTTCATTTGTAGCTCCAGGAAGTGGTTTACCATTCCACTCCAGAACTTCATCACCTGGAATTTAAAAACAAAGGGTATATTCTTTTGTATGATTTCGCTCACAGAGATACATACATAGACAAATATAAATTGCTACGGTAGCTTCTTTTCTAGGTCATATCTGTGGGTGTATATTCAGAGATAATAAACTTTGCAAATTAAAAAAAAATCACTCCACTTCAACGTTCTTCTGATATCAAAACACTGAGCTACCATCAAAATTGAAATGGCTTGGCAAAAGAATGTCAGGAAGCCTAACTGGGCCATCACCCGGTTCTGCTATCACATATCACAACATGCAATGGGGTCAGTATAGCTAGTTAGAAGACAGCATGTGCTTTTAAAGAGGAAAAACTTGCTACCATTCTTCCTCTCTCAGTACTAATACCAGGACTTCTTAATCAGTATATTTGGTCAGTTAGTCTGTCTGTCTATCGTTGATAGAACACATTGTAAGCTGCCCAGAGTCACTTCAACAGGGAGAGGGGCAGCATATAAATTTATTAAATAAATAAATTCTAGCCAGCCATGAGCAGATGATTAGCCAGGCAGCATGAGACAGATTAAAATCTATTTAAAAGGTCAGCTGAAAATTGAAACTCTTCAAGGATTTTAATATTTAATTTTCTCAGGAGGTCTCAGCTTTTCTTCCTGTCAGGCTACGAGCAGCTTAGCCATTTTGACATTAGTGTGCAATGCAGCATACTTCCAGTGTAACACAGTTGGTTGATTTTTTATTATCTCAAGGCAAAACCTGATAGTTTCCTTCCTTCAGTCCAACAAATGTTTTTGCAGAGCTCTTGGACTTGCAAATGCTTCCCATTATTCTTTATAACAAGTCTCTGGTGCAGAGAAGGTCATTTCCTTCTTTCTGACAAGTTTTTTTTTTCCTGTTTTAAGAAGAATAGTAAGATCTGATATTTCCATAGTTTTGGTTTGGAGAAAGGTGCCCTTTGTTCATTAGCAGATATATATAGCCAATATTACAAAGAGCCTCATGTGTGTTTTTTTCATATGAAGTTTATAGAAATTAGAATTAGAATTAAGGTTTTGTTTTGTTTACATAAACTGGAGTATTATCAATATTTAGATTATACGGATTTTTTTTCAGTTCTTTATACCTTTCTGTCAAGATATAACTAAGGTCTATATACTCTTAGAGACATAGCAACTTTATATATTATAAAAATAGTTTTAGCATATGTAAATCTTTACTTTGTGGACAGAGTATTTCCAAGAGTCCATCCAATAAACATATATTTTAACCAATATAACTAGGTTCAGCTGAAATAGATAACCTTTACCTTGCCCCCATTAGGTTGAAATATTTACAGAGAGAACTATACACTGAAACTGCAAATATAGTACATAACAGTAGCATTATATAGATTTGGAGAATATTAAGACAAAATCATTCCCATAACTGAGATACCTGCTCTTAGATGTCCCACCACATCAGCCAAGCTACCTTTCTTTACTTTGGTAATGAAGGCACCAAGTCGTCCTAAATCGGTCATTTTTCCTCCTACAACCTGAAAATAAATATGCCTTTCAGAATACCAAACTGCATTTTAACTAAAATAATGGGAATCTATATTCAGTTCAATGCCTTTTATCTATATAACCACAAAAACCTTGCCCCTTTCAGAGGAAAATAATTGCTTACGCAAAGTTGATACTTCATATGATTTTTAAGAGATCCATATTCATGTGACTATTTAAACTTGCAAAAAAAAAAAAAAATCAGTGAGAACCCTTACTGTTGCATAACTGAAAGGCACATCTTCTTGCAGAAGTGGAACTTACCTGTTTTACTTCAGTTTGTCAATCCAGGAAAATGGTTTGTTTGTTGCAAACATTTAATTACCAAAAGAGGTAGTTTCTTTTCGTTTTTAACCTTATGTTTACTGGCCAGAGTTGCAGTTGATAAGCTGGGCAACCATCGAAATCACGGGTGTCAAACTCGATCACGTCACGTGATGTATCGTGACTTATTGTGATGTTTTTTGCCTTTGCGGAGCCAGGGTGGGTGTGGCTTGCGCATGATGCATCCGGCCCGCGGACCACCAGTTTGACACCTGTGATTTAAATCAATCAATAGGAAGCATCTTCACAGTAGTGGAGTTTCCTGGCTTTTTATGTATGGCACCTTGTCTGACCATATCATGTCTTCTGGCTGGTTCCTGATGTTCACATACACATTCTGCTAATCTTCTGATAGTGACTTGCTCCCGGTTCTATCCAGTTCTTTAGAACCAGTACTAAAAGCGGCAGGAAGCTCCACCCACCCACCCGGACGTCATAATTGACGGTCTGCACATGCTCCCGTTGTGAACCAGTAGTAAAGGTAAGTAGAACTCAGCCCTGCATTACATGGTATGTTGTAAACAATTCCTGCTCTGCCTTTTGTAGTTATTGGATTTAGGGATTGCTTAAGAGAGATTGCAGAGATTGCTGCTATGGTGTTTGCATAAGTATCTTCTAATTTGTTTATGTATCCATCAAATTGAAAGTAAGTGGTGTGGCAAAGGTCTGTCAGTTCCATGATTCTAGCCTTTTCCAGTTTTGTACTCTTGGCTAGGTTTGATGCTGTAAAGCAGGGATGTCAAACTCAAGGCCTGGGGAGTGGGGATCCAGGCCATGGGGTGCTTAGATCTGGCCCGCAGGACTGCCTCAGAAACAGCAAAGGACCAGCCCGCAGTGCCTCTGCCAGTGATAATGGGCTGGCAAGCTCCATTTTGGGCTGCAATGGCCTCGTGCAACCCTCTGCCAGCAAAAATGGAGCTTGGGGCCCTCCCGACCTCCATTTTTGCTGGCAGAAAGTTGCAGAAAGATGTTGCAGCCAAAAATGGAACTCACCAGCCCGTTTTCACTGGCAGAGCGCTCAAGCCACCACAGGCACCCCGAACACGAGTGATGTTAACTAGACACGCCCACCCCAGCTATGCTTATTCCGGCCCCCTGAGGTCAAACACAACTCTGATGTGGCCCTCAATGAAATTGAGTTTGACACCCTTGCTTTAAAGCTTCAATAGATATTCTGCCAGTGTTGGATGTATGGAGATAAGAATGTTGTGATATCAAATTAGACTGTGATTTCATCTTTCACGATTGTTAACCTTTAATTTTCTTAGGGCATTAAAGTTGCATGTTCTATGAGCTATCAAGTTATTTGGTGAGTTCTCTTGTTAGGTTGTATGTTGGGGTCCCTGGTAGGAGCACAACTAAATGGAGCAGTATTTTTACAAGAAATAAAACTAAGCTCAGTGAACATTACAATCCCAAATTTAACCATTAGCCCTAAGAACATTCTTCACTATTTAGTTCCATTGTCTTTCAGGGACGATGTTTAAGGAATAACAGCAACAGAAAGCTTGACATAATTTCCCTAAAGTTTTTAACTTGCAGTATGGTTGATTCCAAAGGAAAAACATACCTATATTGATATATTCTTTTTTCAGGATGACAGTCATGGTACAGAATAATGCTAATTATTATTCATGCTTCCTATCATTCTTTGTAGGACCTAAAGAACATTATTTAATGACTGGTACAGAAATCTAGCCTGTTCTATCAGCTCTTTGTAGAGGCAAAGTTCAAACTACTTGGCTGAGGATCTAGAAAGGCAGCAAAGAGAAACCACTGGTTCTTGATTCAGCCCATGAACAATCAGAAGCATGGAGCATTCAATGTGATTGGCTATTAAAAATGCAAGACATACCCTTAGAGGGGTATATGTAGTATTCCTCCTACATGACAAGGGATCTGGATTTTAGATAGACATATATGTATATACTTCTAAAAACTAGGAATTCATGGAGGGAAAAAATTCCTGACTGTTACTGACCTAACTGTAGGCTATGTCTGAACTATAAATAAATTTGTACCTACCCCAAGTACTCTGAAGAGGCAGAACTCTAGAAAAGATCACATTTTTGTATCAGTGCCAACTTAATAATTAACCCAAATGCTAACCAATTAGCCATTATACAGTTCAATTCAAATCCGATTGCATGGAATTGAACAATGAACTATACAATAATGCAACCTCACTGTTTGGGTCATACAATATCTAGAGCCACAAATGGGCAAAATACAATTTAGCCATGCATATTGTGTGAATTCAACTTTAAAAATCAATAAGTTTGAGTTTAACTTCTGCTTCTTTTTAATCTCAAGATGGTACTTGAATGATAGACGACTTTAAAACCTTGGTTTAAAAAAGTCTCAATTTCAACCAAGGATTAGTCTTCTTACAGAAGATTAATGGAAATAAGTTTACAGTATAGTTTCCAGGGCACTTACTTTGAGTCCCAGTAATGCACCTGACTCTTTTGGCATAGTTGTTCTTTTGTTGAGAATAACACGACCAATTAGCCGATCTCCCTCTTTAGATGGTTGCCAAGTTACAGGATGCTATAACATACAAATACAGAAAACAAATAAATTGAGACTTTGGGGCTCTACTTTTATAGTGATCACCTATTTTTATTACTTGTACTCATTATTTAACTGGATTGTAATCTCCAGAATTAAAAGAAACTGCATTATGTTTAACAACCGAAAAATGAAAATCGTATTTAACAACTTGCAACCTAATAAGTATATTTCAGCTCACAAAAGACATCTTTAATGAGACAAATTCCAGAGATCCCTATTATAGCAAAGTGTACAGCATATACACACATAAATACACACACTTGAATGAAACCCAATTCCTTTCATTTTTAGTAAGGAAATTTATGGGAGACAACAACATTCCATCGTCAACCAGGTTAAATAGCAGGGAAGGAATTTATTTAATGCTTTGTTCATTGAATCTACATGACTCTGAAAGAAATGGATCTAAACTCATTTCAGAATTGTGGGGTGTAAACCTTCTAGAATTAAAAAAAAATCTATACTCAGACTGGCAGGTGCAGTAAGTAACCAGAGAGCACTGTTACATTTAATTTGCAGGAACTCAAAGTCTTGTTTGATTCTTTTCATAGTAATTTTTCCTGAGGCTCAATCTTTGATGAACCTACCGACAGTCCTTTTTCCTCTGAACCTGCATTCTCTTGTCACTGTTTGTTTTCTAATTATGAAAATACGGCCTTATAAAGATCCTTTGGTTGCCAATTTGCAGTATGTTTTGTGGATTACAACATAACTCAGAAAATCTAGACCTCTGAAAATTACCAGTTACTGAGCTTAAATTTCTGTCAAATTTTGCCAGTTAAATAAAAAGTGGAGATTTTTTTTTCTCCCGAGTTTGCCTCTAAATCGATGTCTGGAGAGCAGAAAGAAGGCAGTGGCAAAACACTTCCATTAGAGACCAAATCTGCTGTATCACCGGGACTGTTCTAGTAACGTAAGAGCAGGCTCAGATAGAAGTGAAATGTACAAAACTAAACAATGAAATTATGAAGAAACAAGGCTCAATCCTATCATCCATCCATCTATCTGTCTATCATCTGTCTGTCTGCCTGCCTGCCTGCCTGCCTGTCTACCAACTGATAGAAAATTGGATACAAAATAGTACATAATTTGGATCTGAATTTGGCTTGGAGAGATATATATGGGACACACCTTTATGATGTTTACCCCAATATACAACTTGACTTACAACAGCTCTCATTTAATGTCCATTCAAAGTTACAATGGCACTAAAAAAAAGTGACTTATGACCATTTTTCATACTTGTGATCATTGCAGGATCCCCATGGTCAAATGTTTTACATTTGACCATGAAATGAAAACTTATGATTGTAGTGTCCCAGAGTCAGGCAATCCCCTCTTGCGACCTTCTGACAAACAAAGTCAATGAGGAAACCAGATTCGCTTAACATCCTTGTTACTAATTTAAGAACTGCATACACTGATTCACCTAACAAATGTTACAAGGAAAGTCATAAAATGGGGCAAAACTCATTTAACAAATTTCTCACTTAGCAACATAAATGTTGGGCTCAATTGTGGTTGTAAGTTGAGGACTACCTGTATTTCATTCTGCTTTTGTACATATGTTTACTACACAGCAATGGACACTTTGCTGCAATCAATAGCAGCATCCTATAAACTTCTCTGCTTACAGTTCTTACTCTGGAGTAAGGGGGAATTCTTCAAGCGGAACTGAAATCAGTTAAAACTATTTCCTTCACTTCCACTATTATGAACTTCCCTTGAAGACTTCTATAAACAGAATACGTTACTCCATGAATGGAAAACACCCTAAGATCCAATGTTTATAAATATTTCTTATATGGATTATACTGAGAACAATGGAAATTAAAATGGCTATGAAACAATATTATTCTTTAATTTAAACTAACAAAACAATGGGATGAGGAGGGAGGGAGGGAGGGAGATTTCTTACCGAGCTAATAGGGGATGTATCTCTAGTATGCCATGTAGCAGGATCCAACCAGTAATAATCCAAGTCACCTGAAAGAGTTATAAACAGAAAGAAATATTTATTCTCTCATATTAAGAAAATTATATGAATGAATGAATTACATCTGCGTCCAGAAATATAATGTAAAATATTTTTAAGAAAAGCATTAAGTATATAGTGATCCTTTTATATACAGACCAATGTATTGTAAAGTGCATGGTAAGAAAATACCAGGAACTTTACCTTACATGTAAGCTATTTGAATTTTACAGCCCAAATTTTGAAAATCTATATGAATGCACTAAATTCATGTATTGCAAATATATAGAGAGTTGGATCTAGGGTATAGTTCTACATAATTTCTTTTAAACTTATAGAAAACTAAGCCATGATTAATTATCCCATTGATTTAAACACAATTTGAACAGAATTAATTCTCATAGCAAATCCTGTAATTATCTGCTCAAAAGTACTTTTTACTGATTCTTACTTCAAGGACATTTAATTCTAAAATTAAAGGTATAAATCTGGATCTTGAATCTAGATTAAGATTAGAATAATTATTATGAAAAGAAAACAATACATTTTTATCCCACAATAATTGTTCATATGACTTTCAAATTCCTAATTATAACTGAAAAACATCTAACAGAAATGACAATAAGTAATTAGTATTTAATATGTATTACTAAGTAATGAAAAGGCACTAACAAAACTGTGTGTGACATGTATTGAATTATTTAATTGAATAGATATTAGACTATGAATTAGATCAGATAATACATAGTTGTAAAAAGCAGAAAGAAAAAAAATGAATTATGATGAAGACTAGAGTATTATGGATCTGTCAGTGTATTAAGCAATAAAAATAAATAAATGAACTGTTACAGTCAACGGAGTCTCTTAAGAATAGAAATTCAATACAGAAGATTCTGTTAAATCCAGAAAGTCTTTTTTGTTTTTTAAAAAGTGGTTGCAATTGTATATACATTTATGTGGGGGTGGTTCCATTTAAATAAGTAGAAAAATACTCTTCTTTTAGCTTGAGGAATTTCATGATTGTGTGATGCTTTGTTCTAATTATATCTTAGAGGTTTTTAATGTTTTACCATATTATATATTGCTCAATTGCTGTGGGGGGGT
Organism: Masticophis lateralis; assembly: GCA_030761175.1. Taxonomy (NCBI): domain Eukaryota; kingdom Metazoa; phylum Chordata; class Lepidosauria; order Squamata; family Colubridae; genus Masticophis; species Masticophis lateralis. Next base: position 119,629,375 of record JAUDYJ010000001.1, read on the forward strand.
AGATTTTATAAATAAATTAATAGTTCTGTGCAGGTACTTATAGGTATGCACTATTACTGTTAATTAAATATGACATAAGTTTTGCACTTATGCAAATTAATTAATTTAGGCTGTGCAATCTTCATATTACTATGAATGCCAGCAGGCATGAAGAACCCAGAGTGGGGTGGAACTCATCAAATAGCTCATTTGATTGTGTGTTGTCACTGGGGTGGGAGTATTGTTTTTTTATTTTTTTCTATACTTGTGTTTTTACTTAGGCCTCCTAGAGTTGATATGAGCAAGTAGCAGCTATATAAATTTTCTAAATAAATAAATAAATAAATAAATACATACATACATACATACATACATACATACATACATACATACATACATACAATGTTTTGAACTTATTATATAATAAAAGCCACTATCCTTTAATTCTATCCCCATCTATAATATGTTACAATAGTCACAATAATATAAAAGAACTTTATAGGGCTGAAATACAGAGTATATAGTTCACCATTTTTCATACATCATTTGTTGTGTCTGCGGAGATGCCAAGTAGAGCAAGGAACGTGCCGACACAGACATATTCTGATTGGTTGGTCCATAACTCCCTCCAGGCAGGAAATTGAAACGTGCCTATTGGCTAGGGTGTTTTTACAACTGAGTATATAAGAGCTGTCAACTTGTTCGTGTGTTGCTGTTGTTCTGTTCTGGGTTGCCTCGTTAAGTTTAGAACGTAATAAACGGTTAACTGTTAGCAATCCGTTTCATCTCATTAATTCCAACCCACAGTCAGTATTTAAGATCATTATTATTGCTGCTGCTGCGCTTTATTTAAATATGCAATACACTGCAAGTGTACAATAAGTAAATAGTGATTTAAGAACTAGATTGGACTTTAAAAAGGTAATGTATGAGGCTTTGGGGGGTCCCAGTGAGGCTTTGGGGAGGCCGAGTTAGGTTTTGGGGTGGCCAGGTCAAGCTTTGGGGAGGCCACATGAAGCTTTCGGGGAGGCTGAATAATATGCCTTTGAGTGGCCTTCTAGAAGTCTTACAACTGCCTCAACCAACCAGCATATCTTGTCAGCAGTGGGAGGAAGAAGAGGAGAAAGGTTACCTCGGATGGTGAGAAGTGACAAAATTAGACAATGTCAATGAAGTACAGGGAAGCTAGAAGGCCAGACATGGGAGAGGAGGTAGGACTGATACATAGGCATGATTCATTGCAATGTGGAGAAAGAGAAAGGCTATTTCAAAATGACATGTTGATCCTTAACAATCTCCTGCAAATTATGGTGGGCTACAAGAGACTAAAACAGTGCACGCAGGGAGGATGCAACCCTTCTTTAAAATTAATCCCAGATGAAAAACTGTTTTGTCAAATAAAAATGCACGCAGAAAACTGTAACCCATGGGTGATGGGAAGAAGAAGAAACCTCTGACTTTGACAAGTTAACGTTCAATTTTCCAAATAACTCTTGGGTCCATTTCTTTCCATTCATGTCATTTAAAAGCACGCACAAATCAGTCAGGCGCCCCCCTTGAAAGTTTTAGATGGAGAGGTGTTGCTGACTCTGCAGAATCATTATCTAGTATGTTTTCCTTTTTGAATATGTAAGAACAAGAGTTATCATGCAGCAAACATGCTAACTCTTGACATCTTAAGGTGACAGTGTTGATGTCCAACTAGCTAGCTAATATTAACTAACTAGAAGGGGGAGGCCTTACCAGTTTATTCTTTGGTCTCCTGAGCACTGCTCAGGAGACCAAAGCACTGCTTCCTGGCAGTTACATCAAGGGACCATGAGCAACATCACACAAGCATCTATTGGTAAAACCAGGTTCAGTTTATCGGAAACAACAACAACAGAATGGATCAAAGTGCACAAATAACATTACAGAACACCAGAATGGATAATGCCTTCAGATACACACTGTAAGTGAACACGATATTTCTTTTATCTGTTCAGTCCGCATTAAACTTCTAGTATAGGGTTCTTAATGCCTTTTGCTACTGACATTTTATAAAATATTTGGTTCAGACCTTAATCTAAGAGACATTCTCCTTGTCTTGGTCTGACATGGAAGTCTCCTACTTGCCACAAAAGTGTGTGCTATATGCTTTTAAAGTTTTGATTTAAACAGGAAAGAAAATCACAAATAACCTTCTGCAACTAAATGAAATTTACAGATAATATTCTGTAAATATTAAAGCTCAAACCTGTCAAATCTCCCAAGGCACCTGAATTTCTGTCCTTTAAGGACAGACATTTGTCCAAATAAGATGCATATAATTAATACTTTAAAAATAATATCTAAATAATTGACCACTGTTATATGATTAATTTCTCAATCCTCATCCTTTTATTTTCTATATTATTCTTCATATGGCAATATTATTACTTCACTATTTTTACTATGCTAACCAAAGTGGGTTTGACTAGGATAAGCTCCCCACCACCACCTTCATGACTTTAAACTATTAAATATGCGGCCAACTAACAAATATATTAATACCTCCACAAAGCATATACAAAATAGAAACATGATCAATTGAACATGCTGCATAAAAAGATTTTGCAAAAGTATACTGCATTAGAATATGCAGACTCATATTTGAATGAAAGCTATGAAATTTACTAATCACAATGAGTCAAGAAAAGCTGGGTACATGAACTCTCTTTTGTCTAAACAGAACTGTTAAAAATAATATCTGAATTATTTTATATCCCTGGCCATAAAAACTTCTGAAATTTCTAATTTCATTAACATGCAAAATCATATATCTACATAATCAACATTTGCATGGATCTAGAATTGCATTTATAGACAGGCTATTTTTTTTAATTAGACCATCCCTTTCCAAAACTCAAAGTTATTGACAATAATATTTTACAGATATCCCCACAGTCTTTCAATACGAGAGGACCGCCTGATTACCTGTCTCTGAATGCAATGAATGGAGAAGAAACTGAAGGAAGCCAGCAAACATAGCAGCATCAGCTCACAGTGCCTTAATAAGCAGAACCAGCTCTGAGCAGGTTGCTGAATTCCAGCCTCAGACTGTAGCAAAACCATAATTGCAAGGGTGCGGGGAAACACCCAAAACCAAATCAGTACAAAGTGAATTTATAAATGAGTCCTTGTTTCCTGTAGTTCTTGTCTCCTGAGCCTGTGCCAAAGGATTCTGCAATGTCAAACATTCTACAAGACTAACATCAATTAGGGCCATCGCAGCACCTGCCATAAATACAAATCTCTGCAGTGTAGAGTGAGCACTGATTACTGCAATAATCCATACGCAGTCCACGCAGTGCTAAAAAGAGGCTCGTTGCCTATGGAGCATCTTTAATCATTTTCAGAGGCTTCCATTAAGGATCTCACAAAGCAATATGTTTGCTTCACTGCAGAAACTGGAAAATGCTTTATCTGCTTGGGGTCTGAACACAGGCAGTATAATGCAAAAGATCTTACCCCACCTTACCAACGCTAAAACCAGTTTCTTTTTCCCTATTAAGTTCAGTTGGACTGAAATTAACACCGTCCAAACATCAAATAAAATTTACAGGCATTCATTCAGTTACCATTGTGTTTTCTGAACTGCATCAAGAAGATCTGCTGTCTCTGTGAAATTCTCTTTGGGACTGTCAGTTCAGAAAAGCTAAGTCTGCAAAAATGGACTGAACTATAAGCAAGTGAATGACAGATGCCTTCCCAGGTACTTATTTATTTATTAGATTTTTATCCTGCCTGTATTACTTTTTTTTATAAGTAACTCAAGGTGACAAACAAAACTAAGACTCCTCCCTCCTCCTCACAATAACAGCCCAGTGAGGTGGGCTGGACTGAGAGGCGGTGACTTATCCAAAGTCACCAACACAACCTTCATGCCTAAAGTGGGATTAGAACTCATGGTCTCCTGGTTTCTAGGCCAGCACCTTCCCCACTAGACTAAATTGCCTCTCTTATCTAAGGGAGGCACAGATTTAACTCTGGAACAATCCAGCCTAGAGGTGTTTCTTCAAAATTTCAGGCACAAAGTCAGATGGTCAGTAAGAGCTGTAAGAAACCTTTCATTGGCAGCCTTTTATCCAACTGACCTAAGGCTCCCTGGATGTGCTGTATTTCATCTTCTAGATCCAACACATCTTTAAGGTGCCAGACTAATAGCAGATGAGAGGATCTAGGTGTTAGAGAAAAACAGAAGTAGAAATCCAGACCTAACACTAATCCTCTTGCTCTGTACTTTTTTCGTATTTTCTAACTTACCCATTTAGTTTATTGCATGGATTTATTTCCAGCCTTCTTCATCAGTCTCCAACACTGTAATACTTCAATACTTTTCTCTCCCAATACTTTTCTCTCTTTTAATCAGTCTACCAATGTTGAAGTTTCTCAGAAATATTGTCTTGCTCCCTTCTAATTGTTCTACTTGCTTGCTCTTTCAAATATACTTTCCGATTTTGGTTCTTCTTTGTCTTCATTTTTGGGTTTTGATTCATTTGATACACTGAACCCATCATCCTTCTAATTCTCAACCTATGAATCCTCTATTCATCCATATTTACTGTTTATTGCCCATAAATTCAATGTTAGCTGAATTCATACCCTTTTTCTCTGCTTAGTGGCAGAGCAGCACTATTATTCCATCCTTATTCCTCTAACTGCCACCTAATCATTGACAAGATTTTATCATTTTTATTTCTACCACATTTATTCTAAAAAATCAAGCCCAAGCTGGTTAACATAACCATGAAAAATAATTGTATCAATGTTATATTAAAGGACAACAATATGAAAACCTGACCATGAACATGCTATACTAAACCTAAAACGCTTTGAAATCAGCATAAACTAAGAGAAAGAAACTAGGAAGTAATATTTGTTACAATAAATATTCAAGAAACAAACACTTAACACAGAAGAAATAGAAACCTCTGGATCTGTCTGTAGTGGACCCACTCCCTGCTCTCAGAAGGCTACGTTCCTATAATTGATACTGAACTATATTTCCAGCATGGATTTCTGCTGAAAATCTTTCTTTGAACTGCTTTTTAATTCTGAAGGGGCATTTTTAAAAGTATTCCGTTTGCTTTACTAAGCTATTTTACCTCACAATCATATACACAGAAAGAGGGGAGAGGAGTGAACTGACTGCATCAGGTCAACTTTCATTACACAGCATTGCTTTTCTTCTTTTGACCTCATTTGCCTCTATGGAAAGCAAATCAAAAACAAAAACAAAAACAAACATCCAGATTCGATATATTTAATACTTTTTTTAATATTGTCATGAGGAACAAACCTAATCCTTATCAACATTTTCTAGGCCAAGCTATGATTAGGCTCATGTTGGCATAGATTAAAGAAATCCAGACTATATGTGTACTACGTTCTCTATGTACCCACTGAATTTTCAACCTGTCAAGGACGTTATTCTCATTAATAAAAGGCACAATTTGTTTTCACTGCAAAAAAGAAAGAAAAAAGAAAATTTCATCAACGGATTAAATTTTGGGATGAGTCCCAAAGTAGTTGCAAGTGTTTGCCAGAAAGCTACTGGCTTCAAGATTTGAAGTTCTGGCTCCTGTGATCCTCTTCATCTTACTCCTTCCTTGTACAGATAATCCTCGTTTCACTCAGTGATTGTTCAAAGTTACACTGAAAAAAATGACTTATGACTGATTTTCACACTTAAGACCGTTGTAACATTCCCACAATCACATGATCAAAATTCAGATACTTGGCAACTGACTCATATTAATGTGCAGTGTCCCAGGGTCATGTGACCACCTTCTGCAGCCTTCTCACTAGCAGAGTCAATGGGGAAGTCAAATTTACTTAACAACTGTGTTACTATCTTGACAACTTCAATGATTCACTTAACACCCGTGGCAAGAAAAGTCTTAAAATGGAGCAAATTCACTTAACAACTGACTCACTCACTTAGCGACATAAATTTTGGGCTCAATTGTGATCGTAAATTGAGGACTACCTGTAGTAAGTTTTAGCTGTGAGGGAAAATAGGGATTGGTAATATTAGTTTGGACTGACTGTTGTGTCCTAATGAATACTTCCATCTTATTTTTAATCAATATGTTAAAATATAGGTCTAATGAAATATTGCCAAATAGGCTGCAAAGTAAATCTTGCTCACTGGTTTTATTTCACCCGTGTTTTCTATTTTCTTAATAATCCTCAGAGGATGAAATTGTATGTAGTACAATTGGGGTTTGAAAGTAAACAATTAACTTAACTCTTAAAATATGCTTGGGATGGGCTTTATGTTCCAGATTACATCTTGTTTATTTGAACTACTCTAAAAATATTGCAAGCCATTATTGCTGAGCAGAGTTTAAGGACCTGGCTTCATTGTCAGCTGAAGGTCTAGTGAGAAAAGCTTTGTGTTATTCTAGAAACTGAGAAAGTTATTTCCAGGCAAAAGTGTTTATTCTATGTTGACTCTGCTTCAGTCAGAGAATTTTGCCAAGGATTCAACAGTTATCATTTCCCATTTGTAATCTGTTTTCTCACTGCTTCTTCTCTCTTCTTTCTTTAAATATTCAAGTTAAGGACAGAAGTTTGGAAAAATCTTTGGAGAATTAATTCTCTAGAAGCACTCAATCTTGCCTGTTGATTCTTGCCTGCTCATGCGCTGCCTACTGATAATGTACTACAAATATACTCAGATGTCATCTGGACAGATGTAGGCCCTCACTCTTCCTTTCATAGCATCCCAATCCTCCCAAGCAGATGTGAGGTATGTGCAGCAGGGAGTTGTGATGATGGGCAAGGAAATATACATTGTGTTTGCATCGCTATATTAGATATCTAGTGTTCTTTGATCACACATATATATTCTTAAATAAAAATATAAACTGTATCAGACCAATTTGATCCATATTGACCTGAAAAGCAGATCCTGCACCTGTGAGGAAAAACACTAGGATGATGATGACAACTGTCACACCAATTATTGCTATCACTGTCTACTGTCCGTAATCATATATGAGGGCTTTCTCTTCATGACTTGCAAAAAATAAAAATAAAAAAAATTGCAAGTTCATACTAGTGAATGTAAATATATAGTATACATCAGGGATCCCCAACCCCCAGGTCATGGACCGGTACCAGTTTATGGCCTGTTAGGAACCAGACCGTACAGTTGGAGATGAGAGGCAGGTGAGCAAGCGAAGCTTCACCTGTATTTGCAGCTACTCCCCAGCATCACTGTCTCAGCTCCACTTCAGATCATCAGGCATTAGATTCTCATAGGGAAAATGAATTCTACTGTAAACTGCACATGCGAGGGATCTAGGTTGTGCACTCCTCCTTCCCACCCCGGTGGTCCATGGAAAAATTGTCTTCCAACAAATCATGGTACCAAAAAATTTGGGGACCACTGGTATACTTGGTGAGTCAGTATTCAAAACTGCTGTTGGGAATTATCATTGCAAAAGCATATGGATTTCAATTAGCTAAATATTCTTTGGGTGGTTGCAAGTATGCATTCGAATACATTGTGCAAAGTCCTAGCTCTCTAGAGAAAGCTCCAAGTAGAAAAAGTGGAATAAAAGAAGAAGAGCAGCAAGGTAAATAAATTCAATTATAATAATGAGTCCACCATTGTAAGAACTAAAGGACCAGATCATTATATCCCTATACAGAAAATGGATCCATGTGATCACTAAGAGTTGTCAACAACTTCAAGGTGTGTAGTAACCAAGTACATATATTCTGAGCAACTTGCTTTGCCTTTAACCTCAGCTCAATAAATGATGTACATTCATCTGGCATACTTTCGTTCGAGTGCACTGACCAGATCCCACCTTATATTCTGGGGACCAGGCCTTCAGAAGAATTCAGAGAAATTGGACAAAGCACAAAGAAGGGAATAAGAATGACCTAGTAGCTAGACCTTATAAAAAATACTAAGGTAACTAGGTAAATTTAATTTGAAAAAGATTACTCAGTGGTGATAAAATATATATCTTCAAACACCTGATGGTATGACATATAATAAGGCCCGTTTGCTATCATCCCAGAGTGCAGAACATGAAATAAAAGGTAAACAAAAGACATGGTGGAATATTGGGGGGGGGGGGATCCTGATTTCATGTTTATTATGACCATGGAGCCAACTTCTTATCTGACGCGCCTTCTTTTGCTAGATGTTGTCATACACATTTATTGCAGAATCTTTCATTTTGATTCTTAAACAGAGTTTAGGTGCCTAGTATTTCTTAAAAATACCTTGCAAAAATACCTAGAAAGATTTTCAGCTTTTTAACTTGATATGTTCCTATGTAGAAAATGGAAAAATTGGATGGTGCATTACATTCTTGCTTGCCAAACAAAGCAGATTCATTTTAGGTTTGAAGGCGATCTTTTAGCAATTGATTGGTAAATATTAAACCATATATGGCATGATAGGAACCCTAAATGAATCATAATTTATTTTGTAGCCATGGAAGAATAACAGAAAGGAATAGGAGACCTTCTTCTTCATTGGACTTTGTTCAACATTGGAGAGATCTATGTGAAGAAAGTTAACACCCACCCACCCACCCCTCCTAGAAGAATGAAATATTTTAGGAAATGTTGAAAAGGCAGAATATTATATTTCCCTGGATGAGAAATGGAAAAACATGTTTTAAAGACAAAGCAGCTCCCTGCAGCTTCCTGCCCCCCACCTTTCAGGTCCAGGGTGATGGGATTAAGACATGGCCCTTGGGACATGACAGATTACATCACCCAGCAAGATTCAACCAGTCTTGGGACTCAAGACAACCTACGAAGTTATCCTGCATGGCAGAGGTGGGTTTCAGCAGTTCTGACCAGTTCTGGGGAACCAGTAGCAGAAATTTTGAGTAGTTCAGAGAACCGGTAGTAAAAATTCTGACTAGCCTCATCCCCATCTATTCTCTGCCTCCCAAGCCCCAGCTGATCGGCAGGAAATGGGTAACCTTCCCCTGGAGTGGGGAGGGAATGGAGATTTTACAGTATCATTCCCCTGCAATGCCCACCAAGCCATGCCAATCAAGCCATGCCACAAATACCAAGCCACGCCTGGTAGTAAACATTTTTGAAACCCACCACAGCTGCATGGCTTCATGGGAGTCTGACAACCAATCACAATACATTTCTTTCACATGAACAGGAAGCTCCAAGGCAGGGCCCAAGAGAGTGTATAAACCTCTTTCTCTCTCTCTTCCATGTGCTCATTTCTACCCAGGACCTCAAACCATATGGTCCTGTTCACCATTAAAACCATCCTTCCAAACAGCTTCTATATTTCCAGTGTCTTTCTCTCCATCCGGAACTGAATCCAGATGGATATTTTTTCTAACATGTGCATGCATTGCTAAAGAATGTTATCTGCAAACTAGATCTTGAGGGAGGCAATTGCCTATTTTGCCTGCATCAGTTATTGGGAGCATTTTATACTTTTCAATTTCCTTTTGAAAATGTTATTTTCATCATTTTACTAGTTGTGTGATCAATAATGTAAAGGCTCAGATTGACCTTTCAAACAATATATGTTGCAATCTTATAGCTGAGTCAGAAAACTAGCTACTGGTAAGAATGGATGGAAGCCTAGGATTCTAAGATGTCTTTTCCCTTCTAAGAAAAGGCATCTAAAACTTGCAAAAATCCTTCATTATGCACACAAGTGCATGCATGTACAGATAGTCCTCACCTTATCACCATTATTGGGATCAGAATATCCGTTGCTAAGTAAAGCAGCTGTTGACCTGATTTTACAACCTTTTTGCCACGGTTGTTAAGCAAATCACTGCAATTGTTTAGTGACTCACATGTTCATTAAGAAAATCCAGCTTCCTCCATGGACTATGCTTTTTGAAAGTTGACTTGGAAGCTCACAAATGGTGACCTCATGACTCCAGGTTACTGCAACCATCATAAATACATGTCAATGGCCATGAATCCAAATTGTGATCAGGTGTTTGAGGGGATGCTGTCTTGGTTGTAAGAGGGAGGACTGATTGCAGTCACTTTTTTCAGTGCCATTGAAACTTTGAATGGTCACTAATTGAATTGTTGCAAGTCGAAGACTACCTTTATATTAAAGACAGCTGCCAATTTTAGCTTTGTTTATTTCCTATAGGCTCAGTAGTTGCTGTTGGTATAGATTTTGGAACTCAGTCAGGGGACAAATTTTCTTAGAACTTGATCTCACCTTGGACATTAGTTTATAAATGCACACATTGCAAAAGGGCCTTTACTTTACGGGCCATTATAATAATTAACAACTGTTAACAATGTAGCAAGGTAGTACAGATTGTTGAATTAAGTCTATGGTTAGAAATACGAAATTTCACATTTGTTTCTCATGGGGTGCCAGGGGGGTGGAATATCATGGCCAATTTTACTAGGAGGCAATCGACTGAAATGGTGGTTGCCAGCAACAATATGAGAACTTGTTGGAGAAGAAAGCACAAATTTGTTTCTTATACTAAAACAGAGTAGGTTTCCCCCAGTCCCCAAATAATGCACCATTAAAAAGAAAGAGTCATCTTAGATATACTGAAAATATAGTAAGAGAGAAAAGTGGATTTTCTTCGTTTCTAATCTTTCTTTGTAGATTGTCTTAAATTCTACATCATTCTTCTTTTGGAGGAACAATAATTCAGTGTGCTTTTAGATAGAGCAGGACAGCACCATCTTGTTCTTTGACTTAGATAAAGACCTAACCCGATTTTCTCATTTTGCCTGTCCCAACCAGATGCATTATACTTGGCAGCAGTCTTTCTCAATATCTATCATGAAGTTTTGAGATGTGACTGAACATTGCAAGAAGTCTAGGTAATCTTCTAAGTTTAACATGGGAAACCGGACTGCTTTTCTTTGTGCAGAATAAAGAAAAGTAGCTTTGGGTTCTCCCTTCTTTGTTTATGCACTTGAGGTTAAAAAAAGTTTATAAATTATTTAAATAAAGAAGGAAAAAATCAACCGTGGGTGGGTGGGTGTGGTGTCTGATATTAATCAGTAGAAGGAGAGTCAGTGTGGTATAGTGATTAAAGTGTTCTATTGTAACTGGTGGTGCAGAGAGCTGGTGGAGAATCCACAATCAAGTTGCTGTAACCATATAGTGAAATGAAAAAAAAAAAAACCCCAAAAACTTTTGCCACTTAGAGATCTGGGGAAAAAACCATTGCATTTCAATTTTCCCAGCATCCTTAACGCTGTTTTACATTAAATGTGTATGTGGAATAAGTGCAAATCACATCATCGTATGAACAACACTTTTTCACAGATAAATTTCATGACCATAGTGCCATAATTTTAGGGGGGAAAGGAAGAAAAGAGCATTGCATCTAAATATACAATCTACACAGAAGACAGGGAAGAGGTGAGGAAAACAAGGAAAAGGAAGGTATAATAGGCATAGCAATAGCACTTAGTCTATATACTACTTCACAGTGCTTTACAGCCTCTATGCGGTTTACAGAGTCAGCATATTGCCCCCAACAATCTGGGTCCTCTTTTTACCGACCTCGGAAGGATGGAAGGCTAAGTCAACCTTGAGCCGGTGAGAGTCGAACTGCCAAATTGCAGGCAGCCAGCAGGCAGCAGAAGTAGCCTGCAGTACTGCATTCTAACCACTGCGCCACAGTGACTCTTAAGTATGTAGTCCTTACTGCTTATTTTCACTGGCCATCAAATAAATAGTATTTTAATAACTATAATTCTCTTACCAAGATTTAACACAATCCATAAGAGCTTGCAATAGTTCAGATTTTAAAAAGTTGCCCTTTGAATACCTTCACCATATTAGCATAATAACACCAGTATAACAACCATATAATAAATGGTGTATGGAGAACATGCAAATATACATACACACATACACAGTTCAGGCCTGTACAGTACTTTTTGTTTTCTTTCTTTCTTTCTTTTTTTTAAAGGAAGACTTACCCTTTTCACTGACACTTTCACTTTCTATTTCTACATCATCACAGCTGGTATATTCAGGTGTTGATGCTCCTTCTTCCTCAGAGCTGCTGACGGACATCTGCCTTTTTTTCCCACCACGCTTTGATCTATGAGGTTTTGGGGGAGAGGGTCGCACTGATTCTGACTGATCAGAACTGAGGGAATCGTTTCTTAGCATGGTTTCTATTTTCTCTCGCTTTGCTTTCCGACTGAGAATAGCAGAACTGGGATCTAAGCGAGTTTGTGCTTTAAAAGAATCATGATTCTTGGATTCTAAATGTTCTGTAAGAACCATGCTATGGCGGGGCGATGATGGGGTATGAGAAATTAGTTGTTTAGAAATGGAAATCCTGACATCACCTGTTCTTTCTATTGGATATGTCCTCTGGGCATCCACATGGGATTTTATATCCTGAGTTCCTTGCAACTGTGAATGCTTTCCAAGGTTATTCTCAGGCACCTCAGGCTCCTCAACTTCAGTATGAGGCAAGGCAACATCGCTGTGTCTTCTCTCATGCCGCACTTTTGAAACTTTTGCGTGCATGCGCATTTGCTGCTCCTCAGGATGGGGTTTCACAGGGTACCTTGCAAGATTTGGATCACTCCTATACCTGGTATATTCATCTTCTTTCCTCTGTTTTTCTTCATTAGCCGTCTTCCCTTCCTCAAAATGGGGAGGGAAGTCAGAGTAGTCTTGAGACCTCCCTTTCTCTAATCTTCTCCCATCACGCCTTTCTTTACTTCCCTTTTCATCAGTTTGTCCTTCACTCTGCTGTAGTGAAGACTTTGGCACACGTTTGCGCTCAGCTTTCACACCTCCTTTTCCATTTTGCTCAAAAGCAATGGGTATCTTCTTCCTGATATAATGAGGATGTAAGAAGAGAAAATTATTTATCTAGAAATTGTATATAGCTCCCATCTTGAATACCTAACTCTGGGCAGAGAGCAATACTTCCAATATGAAATCCCCCACCAACCGATGAAAATAATCCTATGCTAGCAAAAAAATCCAAAAACAATTCAATAATAACGAACACATGTATATTAGGCCCCACCCCAATGTTCAGGGGAGAGGCAGATTTTAACAGCTCTCAGAAGGCTAAGATAGAATGGGACAACTTGGTGTGGCCAGCTCACCATGGTCATCTCGCCATTGCTAACTTGCCATAAACAACTCATTGCTGCCAACTCGCCATGGGACAATTTGCCATGGGACAATTCCACACAGGATAACTCAATGCAATAAATGTTATCCGCCACTGTTTCTTCGAGATTATTTCTATTTTTGTGGAAATGGACAAAAATGAAAATAACATTGAAGAAATAGTGGCGGATAATATTTATCGCATTGAGTTATCTCACATGGAATTGTCCCACAGCGAGTTGTCCCACAAATTGGCTACAGCAAGTAGTCCCATGGAGAGTTGGCCACAGCGAGTTCGCCATGGCGAGTTGGCTGCGGCAAGTTGTCCCAGACCAGGCCAAAAGGGTGGCATCTGAATATCAGGGAGAGATATTCTTAGTCCCTTAAAATGGTACTGTTTCATAGAGGGGACCAAGCGTATGCCCTTCCTGTTAGATTTGGTGGAATGGGCAGAAGCCCTCATAGACAGATGATCCTGCAAGTCACTTTGTAGGCTTTAAAACTGATAACCAATATTGTGAGTTGTTACTGGAACCAGGGCAGTCCATGCAACAGTGGTCTTGCATAGACAAATTCTGGAGCATCCAAAACTGCACACTCCACTGCATAAATAAAATAAATAAAAGGTCTGAATTATTTGTGTAAAATTATCTTAATGCCTATCTGAAAATTAATGCTAGTCTGCAGCAGACTGATGCTGTTTTGATATATTTCTTCAAGCAAGAAATGTCAGTTAGAACAATATCTTCAGTTATTTCAGTGTGACTGAGTTTAAATATAACTCAGATAGAAATTTCCACTTTTTCCTAATCCCACCAAGCAACCACTGGATCTTCTAGGAACTCATTGCTTTCCTTGCTGGAAAAGAATATTAAATTCCTGGCCAGCTGACCCTCTTCTAGGAAGTATGGGTTCTAAAGAATCAATATTACCAAGCACAATATGGTATTCAGTCAGGATTTTCTTTACTACTATCCTTAATGAAGTTTTGATCATTAGTGGACCAGGGTTTTTGACCCAACAATATTTGTAGGAATGGAGCAAGATTTGTTACCACTTTCATACAGCCATAGTTACATCTGACTCTTGCTGATGCATAAGAAAATGTTGGGTCCTTTTTTTTAATGACTCCCATGATATACATCTGCATAGTTACAAAATTACATTCAGTTCAGTTCAGGACAATTAATTTTCTAACATCCTTAATTACCCTTTTGTAGAAGGCAGAGTTGCCAAAATAGTTATGTGATACTGTTTTTTAAATTAATCTTAAAAATCTTTTAATTAGGCGAATATGCTATCTGGAACTCTGTATCTTAATTAAAGTTATTCATACATTGGAAAATTCTCATATGGATTATTGTGGTTCCTTATATTGGAACATTACCAAAAAAAAAAAAAAACCTGGAAAATGCAATAGTTCAAAATATGATAATGAACTTGCTAAAGAGATTGTTCCAATATAATGATGTCACATTAATGATTTATGATCTACTATTGTTCCAAAACTATTCCTAGATCAAATTTTACATACTACTATTAATTTTTGAAAACTAAATATTTTTGAACCATATTTTCAGAAGGATTCTCTTCTCCCCTTTAAAATTTGCCTGCGCCTTTAAACAGTCTTTAAAGGGCCTGTTTCCAAAACCCTTATTTCAGAGTGGCAACAAATAGAAGGCTGATTATAAAATTCTTTCCGTATAAATAATTTATCTATAACTTTTACTTTATTATTTCTGTCACTAGTAGATCTTTTTTGTAAAAAAAATTCCAGATTTTATTTCTTTTAGACTGGGGGTATTATGATAGCTGGTTTCATTTGATGATTTTAAGGGTTTTGGTGTATCTTGTACATTTTTCATCCTTGCTTAATTACACATAATTAATGGCTACATGTAAATATTGTTAATTAAGTCTTAAATAATCATGTGCATAACTGGCCTTACAGGTAGTCCTCAACTTACAATAGTTCATTTAGTGACTGTTCAAAGTTACAACAGCACTGAAAAAGAGACATGATCATTTTTCACACTTATGACTGCTGCAGCATCCCCATGGTAATGTGCTCAAAATTCAGATACTTGACAATTAGTTCATATTTCAATGGTTGCAGTGTCATCATGTGACCCCTTTTACGACCTTTGGGCAAACAAAGCCAATGGGGAAGTCCAATTTACTTAACAACCATGTTATTAATTTAATACCTGCAGTGATTCACTTAACAACTGTGGCAAACAAGGTCATAGAACAGGGCAACACTCACTTAACAGCTGTCTCACTTAGCAGCAAAAAAATTGGCCTCAATTGTGGTTGTAAGTCAATGACTACCTGTATTGTTAAGCCAATTTGAATGCCAGTTTGAGATGCAGGCATGGCTTTCCGGAGCACTTAGGATGCATTCTGCAGATGCTCTAGACAAGCAATCACTATGACCACATTACATATATTGTATTGCTTCAAGAACACACCATGTATGATCACTGGGGAAAAGATGTAAAGGAAAGAATGCATTATGGAGAGGAGATGAACAGTGGCTTTTCCCTTCAATTCAAAACATGGATTTTTCCCAAGTCAACCAATGTGAGCTCCTGTGTTGATCATGCGCATGTATATTTTGGGAGGGGGGAAAATCTCTTTTATTCAATCTTCTGATTTCTTCTAGGCTTGCCTTCTCTGCCCTCGCCCTTCTCATTTGGTAGAAGAGGCAACTGGAATTCTTCCCTCAGTGTCTGCTGAGTATGTTCAAGAGTAGCTGTTGAAGGCAGCCTCAAAGTTCTCCTCCTCTCCCATTGACTCTTTAGCCATTGACAATCAACTTCTATTCCATGATAAAGGACAGATAACTTTCTTCATTTGAAATAAACCCTCCACAATGCCTAATCTTATAGTGGTGGTTTTCCCATAATTATTATTCAGGAAGAATCCATTAGCATCAATATTACCTCTCTCTTGGGGGTTCACTTCTAGATCTCAAAGCAGTTTGTTTCTGTTCTAGGCCCATCATTTGTTGTGACACTTCTGGGGCTTTCCTTCTGTTTGCTTGCACACCAGAGGACATTTCTTGTGAAGTTGGGGCTGCTGTGCTTAGGGGTATTTGAGATCGTGATCGTTCCTGAAGCCGAGCTTTCTTTTCTCTAGGAGACTCTGAACCAGCACCAGTAGCTGTGTCACTCAGTGTACCATCATGACTGGATGGCTGTTGTGGGCCACTCCCGAAAAACCATGCTCCAGATTTAGTTAGGATCTCTTGTTGCTTCCGGCATAAGTTGCATACCCACATAACCTAGTTATAAAGAAAGATAAACAGTCTAAATATCTGATATTGATTTTTAGGAACACAGTTAGAAATAGTAGATTTTCTTTAGTGAAATTTGTATTGGATCTCATTCTCAGTACATGTTTACTCAGTATGCTACTTTTGCTCATTATAATCAAATAAAATATTTTTAAATATATTAAATATATATTGAGCTTTGTCACACCATACATTCAATGTTCAAAGAGTTAGTGAGGTATCACTGTTAGACTAGGAATGAGGAGATCCAAATTCAAATCCCACATGCTTATGAAAAAAAATGACTCTCCACTAAGCATTGCTGGTTATAGTTCAAGGAAACTGCATGCAGAAGATGCCTTAGTTCAAACCCTGCCATTTTCAGTTTAAGAGATTCATGCACCAGACAACATGAAAGACCTTCTTATCTTGGAGTCCTGCTATTAGCCAAAATGGTCAAAACTGGGTTTGATCAGACATTGTCTACTATGATTTTTTTTTTTAAAAAAAAGTTTTGAGGGTGGCATGGAAATAAAAATAAAATTTGGAGATGATCTTTCATCCATTTAGTTGAATTCACATCTAAACTAATACAGTAGAGTAAAATCCTTATTTTCCTTTCAATCAAACATCAAAGGTTTGTGTATATTAAAAATCAATCAATCATTTATACTTCTATCACTGCCAAATGTGATGGGCCTCAGGTCCACTTTCAAATATTTAAATTTAATCAGATGATTAACTTTAGAAATTTCATTTTAAAAAAAGAAACAAAAGCTCTAGCCTTATCTAGAAAAGATTTAAGATCAACATTTCTTATCACAAGAATAATTATATGGTGCCATGACAATGTGACCGCTCACCACCAGAGAACTGTTCGCTTTCTTTTTAAAAATTATTCTCCCCTCCTCCCTGCCCTCTCAAATAGGAAATATTATACCATATTTTAATATCATATGCTAGCAATATGGATCATGAATGTCTCTATGAAGTCGTATTTTTAGCTATCTATTCTCTTATGTTCAATTATTTATGAGTAAATTAAATGGAAAATAGATAGCTTAGTAAAATGGGATAAATGAAAACAAGTGAACACAATATGGTTTCTAAAAAGAAAAACTATAAATATATTTATGACATGCAATATCAGGAGAAATTATTTCAAAAACAAGCATTCATTGTGAAAAAGAGCCAATTGTTCATTAATGCATTTTTATAATTCAAATATACTAAAACAAATATCAATACTGTAAATGCTTTTAAACAGAAAAATACTGAACTATTCCTGCTATTTTACTAATGAGAAATCAACTGATAATGTGAAAAGTAATACCATTTCCCGTTAAATATTCTGAGTCTATACTACATTCTGAATGTAGTATAGACTCAATATAATTTGGTAGTAATGCAAATGAAAATTCTGCAATAGTCATTATAAGGATACTTGCTTTGTCAAGAAATGCAAAAACTTTCATATACCCCTCACAATAAAAGTTGGGATAAACAAATAAATAAAACCAAATAAGTCTTTAAGAACACATTAATCAGAAATGCATTATAATTTTATTTCACTATTTTGTATTGATTATAATTAAACCATATCTTATTATATGATACCTTTATTAAATATTTATGATTGTGTTTTTGTGTTGTCAAAAAATATTCTCATACAAGAACAGACTAACCAAACAAAACTTTGTGTGTTTATAAAAAGGATTCTCATAAAAATGCACAAAAGGAACAAAGTAAAGTTTACTTAAAAACAAAACCCAGTAAAATAATAGTGACAAAATCAAAAAAAGTAGGAAACAACTGAATATTTCTTATATTTTATCAAAGGGAGAACTAAAAGTAACTTAACATTGTATTATACAAGATGAACAATCAAATTGAAATATTATTAATTATTAATCACTAGAAAAGTTAAAGTGTGAATCTGTACTTGTTTGCACATATAATATTTCATGACCCAGGGAATCAGAGTGTCATTCAATTCTGTTAAATGCCCAAAACCTAGACCAACTGCTGTCATGCAAGATTCTATGATTTATTTCTAATCCAAATTAGCAAATTAAAATGGATGATCTCTTATGCCGCTACTTGTGGGAACTATACACTGTATTAGATAAAATAGATAAAATCTAAACCTTATCTATATTACCAGTATTATGAAAAAAATAATTTTAACATATGCTTCAATATAACATTGAGATAGTATTACTCTTTATCCAATATTTTGGAAACAAGTACAACTTTAAAACAATTGTTTCTATACAAATTTATTTCTCTATGCTAGCATGTTTTCATACTTCCATTCTATCAATGTGAATAACTGTCAAAAAAATTACTAAACCAGTCATTACTCAAGTATACATTTAACAACAGAGACACAATAAAAACCCCACAAACTAGAAATGCAAATGCCATGCTTACAGCTATTAATCTGAGCATTTACACACACATACCATCTATTTTAAATGGAAAAAAAAATCTATTTTATACTTACATATTACCAACTCTGCTTAAAAATGTCATCAGAACTTAGTTACTGAATCTCTATATGCTCAGATGAACTATATTCTGCCCAGATGGGTAGGGTGAATAAAATAAAAAGTGCTTCCTCCAAAAAAAGAAAAAAAAAGAAAAAAGAAAAGTAAAAAAATCCTTGAAATGATATAATGCTTTTGGTAAGAAAGCTGCTTACTGGAAAATATTTAGTAGGGCAGTCTGTGGTGCAAGCAATCTAAGCAGCATGCAGGAATTATATCCTGATGAAAATACTGGGCCATAATCCAAACTAATCTAAATTAAAGCAGGCCTGCCTAACAATTTATTTTAACAATCCACAGATGTTAAACCACCAACGAAAATACTGATGAAGGATTATAATCTTTTCATGGGGCATCTGAACACAACTCAACAAAATCTGGACAAAAGATTCTGCTGCTGCTGCTGCTGCTGTTACTGTTATTATAGATTTAATGTTCAATTTGATATTATTATTATTATTATTATTATTATTATTATTCCCAATAACTCAATAGATGGCTAGAAATATGTGTGCAATTCACTCTTTTTCTCAGTTGTGCCTGATGCAGCATTCAGCCATAAATTCTTTCATTTCATAACTGTGCAGATCAGAAGCATTGCAGCCGATACATAGAACTGCATTGCTAGCATGGTGAAATATATCAATCGGTGCACTACTGAACAAGAATTGTTCATGTTCAAACTAAATTCAAGCATACAGGATCCCACTGTGCCAGCATCAAGAAGGCCATTCTTAAAGTACATTATAGGGTGGGGGTGGGGGGACCATGCTTCTGAAGACTAAAAGCTTGAGTTCAGATGAACAGCCCGTGGTGTTTCAGTCACATCTACATACAAGTGGCACACTTACTGTCTCTGGCCCTTCCAACAGTGGTCCGTGGCTAGCGGATACATTATTCCTGTCCTAATACAACATGAAGACACAACTTGAAAATGATTGCAGAGTTATGACAAAAGCATACAACATAAATAAAAGAGCATATGCAGTTTTATGTTCAAATGCTCTCTGTACAAATTAGAACTAAATAAAATATAACATTTAATTATCTACTCTTGTTGGTTTATAGAAACAGCCTACAGTATAGCATTGATGGAAATCTTGTGAGATGGGAAGCTTGTTAGACGAGAAAGCAATAGCAATAGCATTTAGACTTATATACTGCTTCACAGTGCTTTACAACCCTCTCTATGCAGTTTACAGAGTCAGCATATTGCCCCCAACAATCTGGGTCCTCATTTTACTGACCTGGGAAGGATGGGAGGCTGAGTCAACTCTGAACCTGATGAGATTCGAACTGCCAAATTGCAGGCAGCCAGCAGTCAGCAGAAATAGCCTGCAGTACTGCATTCTAACCACTGCACCACCATGGCTCATATTATTGATCTAATTCTTGCTCCCTGCTATGTTTTTGGTTTCAATGTAGTTGCAAGTTAGATTCATGTAATAAAAGAGTTCCACCAGGATTAGATGTAGAAGAGGTTGGGTACTCATATCTTCCCCTCATCTTTCACTGCCTTTGTTTGGACAACACAAAATTTGGAAACACACTCAGAGGCTTCTTCCAGGTATGAGGGAACAAAACATATTCCCATCCAGCTTGTCCGCGCTTGAATGTAGTCTATTACAGCACATAAGGCAACTATTTCGAAACAAATATTATGCTGTTGAAAGTCCTGCTAAAGCTCTAAGAATCAAAGCTATTATTTATAAAAGTACAAGTAGTCCTTGATTTACTATCATAATTGAGCCTGGAATTATGGTCATAAATCAAAACATCACATGTCTAGATTCAAAGTTACAACTGCATTTTAATGATAGTCATTAAGTGAATGCCATAGTCATTAAGTAATTGTTAAGCAAATCCATTTTCCCCAAAGGGCATTTTTTTGCCAGAAACTGAAAGTAAACATTGAAAACCCACAAAAAAACCTTGCAAATTGCGGTCATATGACTGCAGGATACTGCAAACAGCCATAAAGGTTAGTCATTTTTTAAGCTCCCAAAATGCAATCACATGACCAAAGGTGTATGTGTATGGCCCTTGTGACTCCAAAAAGGAGTCATAAATAGTGGTGGTGAGATTGGGTGTAACTTTGAACAATTGTTAGGAAACTGGTTGTAAGTCAAGGACTACCTGTACTATGAGTATAGGCCACTGATTCCAACACGGTTTATGCAAAATAGGTCTTCCACTCTGCTTTTGGCTGTGTTATTACCTTACTATACTAACCAAAATTAGTATAGTGCTATTAAATTGAATGTCATCAAACTAAAATTGTGCAGAATTTCTGCACTGTATTTCTTTTCATGGCCATTTCCAGCATTACATAAGTGATGGCAAAACGCACCATGTTATAAAGTATATAAAGCAGTTTTTGTTATAGTGCAAGGATTCGATGCCAATATTTACTGATTGTGTTGATCAAGGTGATGGAAAATGTCCTAAAAATAAAATGTAATGGGAAACAAATATCTATATTAAGTAGATTTGATCTCCCCCAATGATTCTGAAATATTATCGTTCAAAATGCAGTTACTTATCTAAAAAGCAAATTAACAAAATCTACACTAATAAATCTTTCCAGACATCTTTTCGTTGGTCCCCGTAGCCTCTTGTGATATGTAGTCTCTTGTGATCCCCTTTCTGATCCATTTCTTATAAAGCCTCTTTTTTTTTTAAACGTCGTCAAGGATTAACCACAGGGGCTGGTTTCAAAACCCGTTGCTACCGGTTCGCTCACGTGCGTGCATGACACTTCTGCGCATATGCAGAAGTGTCTGGGCTGGTAGGCGGAGGCTCCCGCACCTACCGCTACTGGTTTCCCCGATCTGAGGCGAACCGGTAGCAACTCACTGGTTAACCACCTATACTCAACAAAAGTAGCTTCACTTTTGGGGAAAAAGTGAAATGAAAAGAAAGATGACTACGGGCAGACAGATGTTTGTTAGGAAAGGAAAAGGCTGCGGATGGAAATGACCCATACTGCCTTTTGAAAGGAAACAGAGCTGAAGAAAATGTTACTATAAAAGCCATGTGGTGATTCTACCATGTGGTGATTCTACCATGTGGTAGAAAGTCCTAAGAAAGATCTCCGATTTGCAGCTCATTTTGTGAATTAATGTGCAAACTCAAGCCAATAGGGCAGGGGGCATCCGTGGCATGCTCCCAAAATTCCAGGTCTATCCATTGTCTGGAAATAGGTTTGGGTACCCCTGCTACAAACAGCCGGAATCCTATTTTGTATGCCTACCTACTTCTCCAAGAAGCATGAGTGCCAAGAGCCCATTTTATGATGCTAAGCTATCTTCCTTAAGGAATATCCTCCCTCCCACAGTTAATATTGTTTTCCATTTCCTACACCTAGAAATTGGAGATTGGAGCCCATGAGTACACCTATGAAGTTTATGTTTTATGACAATGTTAACCAACTTTTTGTTTATTTATATTGAACTGGTATTCTTATCCATTCTTATTGTTTGGAATGGTCTTTTAAGAGGATTATCTCATATACTTTGAATTATCCTATATAATTTTATGTAATCAGCATACACTGGACACACAAATTCCTTGTGTGTTCAATCACACTTGGCCAATAAAGAATTCTGTTCTGTTCTGTTCTGTTATGTTCTATATAATAATAGTACTTAGATTGATATACTACTCCATAGCACTTTATAGCACTATCTGGGCAGCTTACAAATGTCAGCATATTGTGCCCAACAATCTGGGTCCTTGTTTTACCAACCATTGGAAGGATGGAAGGCTGAGTCAACCCTGAATACCATCAAGATTGAACTCCAGGCTGTGGGCAGAGTTAGTGCGCAATACTGCATCTAACCACTGTGCCACCAGGGCTCCATTACATGGCCACTCATTGCCTAACTCTTAC
The DNA here is from genome assembly GCA_030761175.1 of Masticophis lateralis. Lineage (NCBI taxonomy): Eukaryota > Metazoa > Chordata > Lepidosauria > Squamata > Colubridae > Masticophis > Masticophis lateralis. Next base: position 119,652,189 of record JAUDYJ010000001.1, read on the forward strand.
CATCAGTTCATTAATGCACAATTTAAAAAAAAAACTAATTCCATTACAGATTGATGGGGTACCCCACAGTTTATATCTCTCCAAATATCAGAATGGCAACCAAGTCAGAAAGGCTGTACTTGTTTCACTTAAACATTAGTCAGCTCAATACAGTTAAATCTAGACCAGTATGCATTGAACAATCATGCACCTCCCTGCCAAAGTTCATATTTTAAAGTGGCAAAGTGCTTTTCCTTGAAAATTGATAATCCCTTTCATTTTACTGTGAAAATATTTAAAAACTGAACAATGGATGTCTTAGTAACCCAAACGGCATTTGACAAGGCACAACTAGAAGTTGAATGCAATGCATGATGTCTATATAAATAACCAAAGATTCTCTTATTAAAAAAACCTCATACCGAAGAGCTCAATTTTAATTTAAAACTGCTATTCCAATCCCAACATAAACGTTTGTAATATTACAACCTATTTTGTATAATTTATCAGTTTCATCGGTTAAAATGCATATTTTTGATGCATTGTCATGGTGAGACCAGGTTTCTGGCTAGTAGAAACTAAAAGAGCACCTTTTTAAAATACTATAAGTAAATAGAATAGCATTAAAGGATTTCAAAGTGCTCAGTTAAATCTTGGCATGCCCAGTTAGCTAAGTCAATTAATATTCTATTTATTTATACTGAATCTTACAAACTAAATTTAAATAAATTAGACCATAAAACACTTGTCACTTCTTATAATAAGAAATAATCCTGTTAGGCATTGCCAGAGTTATCTAAAGGATTAAAGAGCTTCTACTCTGTGCAATAATTCTAGGAGTCTCCGACATGAACATTTAGTGCACCAAGAGCTATTAACTGCACGGCCAGTACACAGTAGTGATTTAGGTGTAAATGATATATATAGCTTTCCTAACACTGTTTTACACTGGTGTGATGGAATATGGAATGGTAATGAGTGAAGAACCCTGAAGTATTCAATATAGGTAGTCCTTGACTTATGACCCTAATTGAGCCCAAAATTTCTCTTACTAAATGAGACGACGGTTCAATGTGTTTTGCCCCATTTTACAACCTCTCTTGCCACAGTTGTTAAATTAGTGACATGGTTGTTAAGTGAATCTGGCTTCCCCATTGACTTCGCTTGTCAGGTCACAAAAGATGTTCACAGGACCCAGGAATATTGCAACTGTCATAAATACAAGACAATTGTCAAGAGACCGAATTTTGATCAAATGACAATGTAGAGTCTGCAAGGTTGTAAGTGTAAAAAAACTGTCATAAATCATTTTTTTCAGTGCTGTTATAACTTTGTACAGTCATTAAATGAATGGTTGTAATTCTAGGACTACCTGTAGTCAAGACTTAGGCTAAAATTACCCACATAGGTACAGACTGTGATGTTTATGTATCAATAACCTAAGCAATAGACTTTCCATCTTGCCTCGATTAAAGTTTACTTTGATTGTCCTCAACCATTTTAACATTTACACAGGACCCCTGTTCCCACTGCCTTTCTTAAAAAAGAAGGAAAATGAAGGATGATATTTACACAGCCAGTGATTGCATTTTCAAACCCTTGTAAAGCAATCCACACATTATTCTGACTTCTTACAATGCTGTGAATTGCTTATATGTTAACCAATACTTCCTCCATCAGACCAACATTGTGTGGGAGGGCTACAAAGTCAATTGTCCCATTTAATTTAAATACACCGATTTGGAAAAAAAAAACTTGGAGGGTTCCTACCAATGAGAAAATGACTCTAGAATTTAAACTGCAAAATCTCACTCATAGAGTGAACTTCTGCATTAATAAAGGTAAAGGTAAAGGTTCCCCTCGCACATACGTGTTAGTTGTTCCCGACTCTAGGGAGCAGAAGCTGGGACAAGTAACAGGAGCTCACCCCGTTATGCGGCACTAGGGATTCGAACCACTGAGCTGCCGACCTTTCGATCGATGAGCTCAGCGTCTTAGCTGCTGAGCCACCTTCTGCATTAATACTGGCTTAAAAATTAATGAAGGAACATGGAGCTTATCCACAAGCAGTGCAAACTCTGCATGCATATAGTACTATAGGATACCAGTGTCACTGAATATCACTCTGAACTCACAATTTAACACAGTATAGCTCTTAACTAGCACTAGATCTCTTTCAACATCCCTTATGTTAAATGATAAAGCATAAAATAGCAGTCAGCTAAGGTCGATAATTACAAGGGCTTGTGTTCCCCTGAATACAGTTACCCAAAACAATGCTGAAGGATAACATGGACCCCTAGAGATCCATTGTGGTGTAGCTTCTAATGAAAAATCATCAATTAGAATATCCAAGAGAGCATGAATTCAGATTGAAATGGATCTATATAAAGATTGATCAATAATAGTTGCAATTGTTTTTATTACTATCCTCTACTTTAATAGCTTAAATAAACTGCAGCGATAAGAACCCAACTGAAAATTATTAAAGTTTATGTTTTCACTGTTCTTTGAGTAAGTATATAAGTATTTGTAAACCCATTTAAACATTCTTTGAAGTAAGATTCTTTTTTGAGAATCCTCCAAAGCTCTTTGAATGGCTCTAATTCTGATATTTCTGTAAGAGAATAATAGAAAGAAAGAAAAATAAACTTTTGTAAGGGTAAAGTATCTATAATTAGAGATGAATAAGGTGGGTGCTCTACATATAAAAAAGTCAAAAGTCAAACAGATAAATCAACTATGTGTCAACCCTGAAGCTGATCTGGTTGAAGCCATTTTGAGGCTTCAGTGCTGCCACATTGGAGCATGGGATAGGGAGGGGGATTAGAGATAGCTTGGGTGGTATAGTCATAATAAAATACTTTCTCCTGGGAACGAAAGACATTTTCACACCTGGCTGGACCAGAGGATGCTGCCATGATTCGGCCATGTGAATGATTATTCGGGGTTGAAAGCAGTGGTGAAATCTAAAATTTGTTACTACCGGTTCTGTGGGCGTGGCTTGGTGGCGGGGGTAATGTGACTGGGTGGGCATGGCCTTTTTTTTTTAACTTTTAAAACAATTTTTTCTACAACCTCTTCGGCGAAGCAGTTGTAAAAAAAATGCTTTCAAAAGGCTCTGAGGATCCCAGCTGAGTTGCCTGATCGGCAGAGGCTTTTTTTCTTTTAAATTTCTTTCTTTTTCTTTTTTTCTTTTTTAAAAGAAAAAGAAATCAGGCAACTCAGCTTGAATCGTCAGAGGCATTAAAAAGAAAAAAAGCCTCTGCTGATCAGGCAACTCAGCTGGGATCCTCAGAGGCTTTTAAAAGCCTTTGAGAATCCCAGCTGAGCTGCGCGATCATCAGAGGCTTTTTCTTTTACTTTTAAAAGCATTTTTTCAGCCAAAGAGGTTGTAGAAAAAATGCTTTTAAGAGTAAAAAAAAAGCCTCTGATGATTGTGTGGCTCAGCTGGGTATGGGGTGGGGGGCAGGGATTTTTGCTACCAGTTGTCCGAACCACCCACCTCCATTGCTACCAGATCGGGCAAACTGGGAGCATTTCACTCCTGGTTGAAAGGAAATCTTTTACTTTTAATTAGGTGAAAACCATGGGACCTTTCAGAGTTTGTTTTCACCAGATACATGCCAATTTGATATTTCCAATAAAGTTATTCTTTGAGGAATCTACCTGACTCGGAGTTTTGCTTGCAATGGGTCTATTACTTGGGACCCTGACACTATGATCAAATCAGACATGTCAAATATAGCGCTCTAAAGAGATTTGATTCCCACCATAATTTTTTTGAAATCCAGGCAAGGAATGGACCATCTACTTCATTAATAAAGTTGGTATGTTTCACAAATTATACTGCACTAAATTACAATGTGATTTTTGTTTCCAATCAGGCTGATACCTTTATAACAATTATCTCATTAAAACAGCAAAATCAGTACTTAAATATAAGGCATTCTAAACTCAGTGAAAGTAGATAAAAAGCTGGAATATATCCTGCCACTACCAGCTCTGTATTTTATGGCTCTTGTTAAAAATTGATGTGTAGGTGTAGAGCTAGGCAGGAATCATACACATTAAGATATATTTTTTTCTCTCTAGACATAATATTCCACATACAGTGACACACAACCATAGTCACATAGTAGCTTATAAAATACTCTGTTTTTTCTGGCTTTACTTTTCTTATTATTTTTATCCCACTGCTTTCTGAGCACTTGTTATTTTCATAATGTGTTGGATTTTTTTGGCGACATATAAGGACTTCAAAAATACATAGTAAAACAGAAGCTGTCCTGTAGGGTAGGGAAAAACTGGGATTTTTTTTCGTGCCATAGTGCGAGACTGTTGAGATTTGAAAGTAGATAAAAATTCATGCAGTAGCCTAGTTCAATATTCCAACTGCTCTACAATCCTAACTGCTGACTTTAGAGACTAGATGAATTGAGCAATGAGAGAAGAAACAGGAGCAATCACAATGGACTGCATTTGTATTTCTTGCCTCATAATTTAAGTGTTTATTTTTTTTAAAAAAAAAACTGGCTCAGGAGATATGAGCCTCATAACACACATTTCCCCAGACCTTTAAATTACTCCAAGGTAATTTTAAGATGTGGGAAACTCAAAGCTTCCACAGTTTAAAGAGTCCTCCGAGAGGAAAGTAATTAAGATAGAATGAAGACTTTTCCCTCCAGTCTTCCTTAATGCTGCCCCCAGGCTCCTTAAAATGCAATGTGGTTAGAGTTTTCAAAGGACTAAACATCTTGGATTTGTGAGGACCAAGAGAGGCATATTCCATGGCATATGTCTCCCAACCCTAATCCCTCTCTCCTGCCAGTATAGTATGAGCTACCGGCAGTTTAATCAAATCAATTGTTCCACAAAGCCCACCACTGACTATGCTGGGATCTTCTTGACCTGTTCCTTTGAAATGGGGGAAACGTAAAAGCAGGCACCAAATTCCTGTTTTGTTTCCTGGCCAATAGATCCCCCCCCCCAAAAAAACCCTCCTTCAAGTTCAGTATTAGATGGAATAAAGGGCCCAAAAAATTCTCTATTTTAAAAATAAAGCTGATGCTGTACCAATATTATGCTTATGCAATATCCTTTGTTTTGCTAAATAAATTAAACTGAGAACTAAACTTTATTATTGCAGTTCTGTGTTACAATGTTTTCATGTATATTTCATGTACCTGGGTATAAAACAGTTGCATTTATTAATAGCAGAATTTCCAGATGTAACTGACAAATTTTTGATATCTTCATTGCTAATTCTAAGGCTGATTGTTCTACCTGTTGTCATTAGTTTGGTCTTCTTTATATTTAATTTAAGTCCAATTTTTTCACTGTGCTCTTTGACTTCCATCACTAGGGTTTGCAAATCCTTTACATTTTTGACTCTTAGGATAGTGTCATCAGCATGGCACAGATTATTAATGTTTCTTCCTTCAACTTTAAACCAAGCTCATCTTCTTCCAATCCAGCTTCTCTTAATATATATTAAGCATATACACTGAATAAATCAAGGGGTAGAGAGTATGCAGTCTTGTTACTCTTTTTCACCAACTTGAAATTGGTTGTTTTTTCCATATTCTGTCTGTATTGTGGCTTTCTGACCTGAATATAATTTTCTCATGAGGGCAGAGATGTTCTGGGATTCCCATTTCTCTGAGCACTTTGCACAGCTTGACATGATCGACACATTCAAAGGTCTTTCTATAATTGATGAAGTACATATTCACTTCTTTTTGGTATTCTTTAGCTTTCTCAGTTAACCAGCATGCATCAGCAATAATGTCTCATGTTCCTTGACCTTTTCTAAAAGCAGCTTGAGCAACTGGCACCTCTTTTTCCATGTAGGGCTCCAATTTGCGTTATTTCGCAAATAAGGATACTGTGAAATTAAGGATACTGTATGATTGCACATTCTGTTAAGTCTTCTGCTTTGACATTGGAATATATATCGACCTCTTTCAATCAGTTGGTGACTGTGGTTCACCAGATTTGCTGGCATTGATTAGAACCTTCACTTATTCTTCTACCGTTGTTAGCCATATTTCAGTGAATATTTCATCAATTCCTGTAGCTTTCTTTGATAACTGTTTATCATGTTTTGCACTACAGAGTCTGGTAAGTAGGGAAATCTTCTAAGATATTTTCAATGTAGACATCAGTGTCAAATTTTTTTTACTACCGGTTCTGTGGGTGTGGCTTGGTGGGTGTGACATGGCTTGGTGGCCATGGCTTGGGGAGCATGGCGAGGGAAGGATACTGCAAAATCTCCATTTCCTCCTGATCAGCTGGGACTTGGGAGCAGAGAATAGATGGGGGCGGGGCCAGTCAGAACTTTTACTACCGGTTCTCTGAACTACTCAAAATTTCCGCTACCTGTTTTCCAGAACTTGTCAGAACCTGCTGAAAACCACCTCTGGTTGACATCTTTGCTGTGTTTCAATATACTCCTTCCGTCTTCCTTTGATCTGCTCTGAATCAGTTATTATCTATTTAGTGGAATCTTTTAACATACCAATTAAAGGTCGGAAGCTTCTTCAGAGTTCAAAGGTCTTTTGAAAGACCTTACTTGTTTTTCCATGTGTTTTCATTTTCAATGTCTTTACAGATATTATTGTAATACTACTTCTTACCTTTTCTAACTGCAACTCTTCATTAAGATTGAGATTTTTCTTTTTCTTGCCTTTGGCTTCTTTCCTCTTCTTCCCAATTTTTAGAGTTTTCTGCATAATCCAGTTTTCCTTCTTCTCTTTCATTTCATGAAATTCATTTCTGTCAATTTCTTTTCACACACATCTTTAATGACTAAAATTCATTCTATAATTTCTCTGGTTCTCCATCAATGAAGTGCAATGGGTTGAGTTTCTGTTATTTGCCCCAGCTCCTGCCCACCTAGCAGTTTGAAAGCATACAAATGCAAATAGATTAATAGATACCACTTTGGTAGGAAGTGTTGTGGCCCGTCAGCGGTTTGTGCAGCTAGTAGCTGATTCCGACAGTGAGGAGGCTGGTGTGATGCTGCGCCAGCAGCCTGTGCAGCTGGTGCTCGAGTCAGACAATGAGGAGGCTGGAGATGTGGTGCCAGAGGTGGGGATTCAGCCAGGGCCTTCAGAACCTCCAGAAGTTCCTATAAGTGAAGAGGAAGAAGAGGAGGAGCCTCTTCTCAATGCATGGGTGCGCAGACAAAAAGACAGGAGTGGCTCCTCAGGAGGAGGTCTCTTCGAGAGTAAGGCTTGGGGCTAACTGGCCACTTCCTTAGCTTATTTAAGGAAAGGCGACGACTGAGGCAATTTGCAGGGAACAACTTCGTTCACTCTCCTTCACGTCTGGAAGTTAATTCTCTTATCAGTTTCCTGCAAATTGCTTCTGGGCTTTCTGCCAACCATAGTAAGATTATGATTATTTATTCTTTGGATTCTTGTAGGCTGTTAAGAAAGTTAATTAACAGCCTTTGTTTGAAAAAGACTGATTTAATTTAGTAAACTAAGGTTTGTATAGACTTTGTGTGTGCTGCGTTCTTTGGGGTCCATAACTGGGGCAGAATGGGAAGGCTATAGCAGTCTGTGCACCTGTGACATATAGCCATGCTGGCCACATGACCATGGAAATTGCCTTCAGACAAGAAACGGAGATGAGCACCATGCCCTAGAGTTGGACATGACTGACAAGGAAACTTTTAGCTTTTATGGCAACATCAGTAATTAAATGTCCTGAAGGCTTTAATTGAGCCAATTCATAAACAACAAAATCCTCAGCTCTTCCTCAATAACATTATATATCAGTGGTGTCAAACTCATGTTAACATGGCAGCATCAGGTGACATATTAGGACTTCCCCTTCGATAAGGGGGTCGCAGCACGTGACCGGATGCGTCACGTGCTGGCCATGGCCAACACGTGACGCATCCGGTCCACGGGCTGCGAGTTTGACATCCCTGTTATATATTTTCTATTCATGATGGTTTTCTTGTTAAAAATACAGGAGTGGTTTCCTATAGCTGCCTCCCAGCACAGTGTGAATTGATGCCTTTACCAATGTCAATCGCTGCTGTCCAATACAGCTGCCAGCTAGATTTAGTTGGGCAGCTTTGATGACTTTCACACCTTGGGTGATTCTGCTGGGAATATATACTCTCGGTATACACCCTTGACATTCTTTGCCCATCCTGCCCAGTTCTCCTATCCTCCACATGATGAGGCAACAGAGCCTCATCATGTAGATATAGAAATGCATAGAAACACAATTTAGCAGCTACTGATGTTTTTTCCATATAGAGAAGTAATTGAGGGTAGAGAGGACCAATAAAAGACCTCACAAAAATGTATTTCATCTGTGGGTCCTCAAAGGAAACCTGCTTCAAAGGAAGTTCACTAAGTTTTAAATCCTCAGTGAAAGTCTGCATTGCGATCATTACTAATTTTAAATATTTAAAATTACTAAGTAATAAGATTTAGTAATATATAATGGCATGAACTAGATGCAAGTGGATCTAATCCCCACTGATCTTCTTCAACAGACTTATTAAAAAAGGCAACTTGAGGTCTAAGACCAAAGTAACAATTCAAATAACTCAGACTAGAGACTGTCTAAAGTAAAGTCTGGGATTCATTCATGGGCACCAAGAAAATAAAACTCTTACTCCTATAAAGTTTTTTACCTAAGAAACTCAAAGGATATAGAGGGCAGCTGTCATAGAATATCAGAGATGAAATGCTGACACGCGATGAAAGCTCTAAAAGGGAGCAAGACAACTTTTATTTGTTCCAAGAAAGATGCAAAAAGTGAGAAAAGATGTGGGAAGACAACATCTTACATAAAAGTTTTAGATGCTTTGTTTTCCCACTTACCTAGAAATACATTGTTCCTGTTTTTCCAAGTATTAGTCATATCACCACAGCCACTGATAATTTAAGAACAAGTTATTTGTACTGCAAATGAAAACAAAATGCTTTTCTAGAAATTCTTAATTAAAAAAAGCCTAGCTTCTCCCATCTTGCGTATCACCTGCTTTTAATATGCAATTTGCACTGCATAAAATTATTGTAGCAAGTAGAGAACAGTGAAAATTATTATTATTTGCAGTGCTTATTTCATCCCACACTGAGATTTATTATTTTCATGTAGAATGTCTGGTCTACCACATTAACACTCTCTTTATTCACATGCATTTCAGTTGATCTATTGACATGTATACACCAAACCCTTTTACATCAGTGTTTAACTGATTTCTAGTGAAACGGTACTACCATTTCAATTGTCTGAATTCTTTTAAATCAAAAGTCTGAACTTTCCTGCCTTTCTGCAATATTAAAAATGTCAGCTAGGAGCTGGGAGGCGTAATTTTTTTTTTAATATGAGATCAGTGTGTTCTGTAACTTATGGTTTCTCATTATTTCCCTGACATTCTTAGACAAATTGACAAATACATTACACAGAGAGTGCTTTTATTGAATAATTGATCTTTTCAACCACATTCAGAGTGCCAAAACCTGATTGAAGCTGGTTTTGACTTTACTGTAATCTATTGTAGTATTCGGGTAGAACAACTATAATGTTTGAGATGGGCTGAATACGGTCAATTTCATCTGTTTCTGTCCAGGAATGTTCTTACTTTCTTAGCCTTCAAAATAATTCATAGGCATAAACTATGTAAATAAAAATAAACCACCAAACTCAGAAGAACCTGCATTTCTAAGATGTTTCATGTCATTTTGGGAGAGCTTGTACTAATACTAAGTGGAAGCATTAATGGGTCATTTATATTCGATGAAAGAAAATGATTCTCAATTGTACTGAAATACTATTAAAATCTGCAAAGCTTTTTTTGATCAGTAACTACAGTGGGATAGAAAGAAATGAAATGTGCCTAGAAGCAATGCCAACTTTTTAATTATTAAAAATTACAATAATTTAAATTATTAATTAATAATTAATTTTAATTAATTTAATTTTAATTATTTAATTATGATTTATTTATTTAATTATTATTTAATTATAATTTTAAATTATTATTCTCTGCCTCCGGTGCTGAATGTAGACACTGCCATTCCATAATCTGTATTGGCTTTCAGTGCGCTTCTTACCAGTATGCTAGTTGTTACTATTAAAGTCCAGGTTACTCTCCAATTGTGTTTAGCCATCCTACAGTATTAATTTGGCAGAAGGAACATGCTCTAGATATTGTTGGCTAAGCAATGTCAGCTTTCTACTGTGGCATCTACTCTTTAGAAAATCATGTCCCCTGAGATTAGAAATAAGATGAATAGCCATTATAGAAGCATAGGAGCAGAACTACTGGATGCCTGTGGTTTTTCAATGATTTCATTTCAGACTTGCATAAGTTTTTAAATCATTCTGTACACCACAAATTGAGAATATGAAAAATGTATTGTCCAAGGATGTGAGAATTAAGGAGAAAAATTGGAATCTAACAATTACTTATCTTTGCTATACTGAGCTGCTACTCAGCGGCAGATTAAAATAATAACTATTAAGCTTCAAATAGCCCTTCAAAAGAAACTTTAAAAATATTGTGCAGGGTACGCCAGTAAGATAGGAATCAGTGATTTGTAGCCTAAAGCAGTGGTGAAATGTAAAGTTTGTTACTACAGGTTCTGTGGGCATAGCTGGGGGGGGGGGGTGTAATATGACTGAGTGGGCCAACTTTTTTTTTTACTTCTAAAACCATTTTTTCTACAACCTCTTCAGCTGAAGAGGTTGTAAAAAAATGCTTATAAAGCCTCTGAAGATCCCAGCTGACTTGCCTGATCGGCAGAGGCTTCCTTTTTTTAAAAAAAGCCTCTGATGATCCCAGTTGAGCCATGCGATTATCAGAGGCTTTTTTTTTTACTTTTAAAAGCATTTTTTGGCCAAAGAGGTTATAGAAAAAATGCTTTTAAAAATTAAAAAAAAATAAGCCTCTGATAATTGCGTGGCTCAGTTGGGCAATGGTGGGGGGGGGGGGATTTTTGCTATCGGTTCTCCGAACCACCTGCCTCCATCGCTACCGGATCAGGCGATCCAGTCTGAACCGGGAGCATTTCACCCCTGGTCTAAAGTTAATTTAGACCAGGTATCTCTCAAGGTCAGGAAGAGCCAAATATTTATTGTTTCAGGAAGATGGAAGGAAAAGACCAAGCATGTAACATACAGACCAACAAATAAGCTTTGATTTCTATGTAGTTCAACAGTTAAGAACGTTTCTATGGTTTTAGTCTTGTCTGTAGTAAACTAATCGAGCAGTATCATATCTGTGCATCTTCTGCTCATTAAACCTGTTTCTGAATAAGGGGTTAGTGCCTGGAGAGAAAAGGTTTTCCACTGCCTGACAAATTTCTTATTTTCATCAACACTTTTTAAATTTGATGATTTAACCAACAATGTCAATGGGTAATGCAAGTGTTGAGAATGTTTCTGCAAATATAAAAAGTAATTGACTAACTCTGGCCATCTATTATGTCTCTTAACACCAGTGGTGATTAGATAGGGTGGGTAAAGTTCAATACATGATGTGACTTCTGGAGTCATTTCTGCTTTCCTGGTGCTTCAAAACACCTGCTATACTATTTAGTGTATTTTGATTTGTGATTTTGTGGTCCTTTATCTAAGAAAATAAAAATGCATTGTGGGAATTACTGTATAAATAATATAATTTATTATTTGTATTAAAATGTTATGTTTAACTCTAGGTAATTCTCATTCAGCAACCAGTATTCAACAATTGTTTGAAGGTACAATGACGCTGGAGATTTACAACTGTTCCTCGTAGTTGAGGCTGTCAGAGAGTCCTGCAGTTGGTGAGGCACTTGCCACTTGGCAACCAGCTCATAATTATGATAGCTGCATTGTCATGCAGTCATGTGATTCCCATTTGCAACTTTCACTGTCAAAACATGACAAGATGGATTAATTGTACTTTATTAAAAGTCTGCATTATTTTGTAGTTATTTTGCCTGCCAAATTCTTTTAGGGAAATATTTGCTACATTATCATGGGATATTGTTGTTGTTCAGGTCTATGTTGTGATTTTTGTTCCAGCAATTGGTGTTCAGCCATGACTGCCTATCCTGTATCTTTAAGTCTAATACTCCTTTGCAATTCTTCAACTCTACATTATATAGAATATCTAGTTTTTCTGATGTGACTGCCCCCTATTGTAACTGTTGTTAGTTTCAAACGTTTATCAGTCCTAGAGGGCAGTAACTGTATTTTATTCAATCTCCTATAACTTACTTTTATGTTCTCCTTACCAGAACTTTCCTCATGGACAGCTTGAACCATGTTCATTGTCCCTCTTGGGTTATTCTGGTATTTTACATTTTGCTCTAATTATAGTTTTAATCTGGTATCTATTACTTTGAAAGGCACTGTCCGTATGTTAAATTTCATTAGAAAGTCAACAATGCTATTACTTCCACAGTGGTCTGACTCAATAGTAGTTATCATTGGAATAGCCATATAATGCCTACGATTTGCCATAAGTATTGTGCAAAGCACAAGTAAATTTTCTGGCTATCTACATGCTTTGCCTGGCCAAAAATTCTTTATTTCTCTTAGTAGATACCCATCATAAGGATACATCATCAACTCTTTTAATTCCCCATGCTAACTATACAGTACTGAGGATGTAATGCTTCTTGAAAAAAAATCTAAAAGCTGTTTGGACTAATAGCTACAGCTTTCAAAAGCTTATTGGTGATGTAGCATTAACATCGCTTTGCTTGATGTTCAACTTAATATTGCTCATACACAACATGCATGTTTTTATCTAAAATCTGTTCCAAAAATATCTAACACCTCTAGTTAAATGTGGCTCTCTTTCCTAATCCCATCATTAATTTTAAACGGGGTAATGGGTGGGGAGGAGGTCAGACAAAGAAATCTTAAAAAATAGCATCATAACATTTGGTTATTTTGTCATTTCACATTGTTGGTGTGATCTCAGGTTACTAAGATTGTGATTTGCATCAGCACTGTTTGACAAGCTGCAAATGGGGATTGGGGCACACCATATGCTAAGGCAAAGAAATCACATTATGGCCTAGCATAATGCATTAACCCAATACTTTACCTTTTTTTATAAACAGGTTGTATTAAAAATTTTCTTTCATCCTACATATTTTATGAACAGAGTGTTGACCAGGACACAACTTATACATCTTATATATCTTAATTTTTATAATTATTCCAATCTTCCTGTTTTTTCAAATTCATCCCTTTTATATAATTCTTTATCACAAATTCATCATTTTTCACCATATCTTGTTATTTCATCTCTCTCTCCCCCCATACATTTTACATATTTCCAATTTCAGCCATAATATTCTTTTTTCATATTTCTTTCTTATCTTAATATCTTCTCTTAATGTCTTCTTAATACATAATACATAAACAGCATCACTATCCGCCCTTTAGTTCCTAATTTCTTACAATAACGTCAATTAATTATCTTATTTCTCCATTTGCAAAATATATTTCTCAAAATCTCCATCCCACTTTTTAACTATACACAATATATATCATCATATTCAATTCTTACATTGAAACCCTTTAATTTAATTACCATCCACATCTTATCTTAATCTCTTAATACATAATACATAAACAGTATCATTATCCAGCCTTAATTCCTAATTTCTTACAATAAGAAATTATGTTATTTATACAATAACATAAATTAATTATCTTATTTCTTCATTTACAATATATATTTTTCAAAATCCCCATCCCACTTTTTAACATTTTAATTTTGTCTCTTAACTTGTCTTCATAATTAAACCCCATTGCCATTTCATATTTCATCGGCTATTCTGTTTTGCTATAAGCAATATACATCATCATATTCACTTTTTACATTAAAACCCTTTGACTTATTTGACCCACAATTAATATTATTAATACAGTTCCCTTAAATCTATTAATATATATCTTATTTCCCTACCTCCTTTCCACTATTCTTCCCTCTTTAACCATTTTCTCTTGGTTTCTCCAAGATTCCACTTCTTAATAATTTCCTCCTTTTATCCCGTTCTTTTAACTCCTCCTTTTTTTAATTTTTGTATTTATTGTATCTTTTCTCCTGAATCCTTTTTCTCACTTTTAGATATATTACTCGAGTAATCTCTTTCCACTCTTTTCTTCTTTTCCCTTTGATTGATTCTTTTAGGGGGGATATTTCCCCCTATCCACTTTTTTTTTGCCACTGTTAATCCCAGTGAAATCATCTAACTTTTTGCATTCAATTCCTTTTCCCTCAATATTATTTTCTTGCTCCTCATTTATGCTCTCTTTTTCCTGTTCTGTGTGTTCCAGAAAAAATTCTGATTTTTTATTACCCGTTAGTGATTCACACATGTTTTTAAACATCTCAATTAATTCCTCACACATCCATGACTCCATATTGTCAATTTTAAAAAATTGTTAAAACTTTTGATTTATATTTAAATTTTTAAAGTCCATATAGTCTCTTTTTAATTCCAAATAGTATCCAGTTTGAATATTTATCCAATTCACTCCAAGTTAAAGCTTTATTATCTTCCACAACCATTGAAAGTCAAAACCAAGCAGTTCAGAAAAACAAATACTCCTTAAAAGTTCTCACAGTTTCTGAATTATCTTTTATTAGTCTAGGTCACAGCTGTTATTTTCTCTTCTATCTTCCAACCAAGACTGCAGTTCTGTCTTTCTACCAGCAGATGTCTCTCTCAAATCCACAATATTCTCAGAGCAACTATCAAAGCTGTCAAAAATATTTTGAATCCACATAAAGAGTATTCTTCTTTGGATTTCTTTCTCTTTTATTATTTTTTGTTTCTCCATATTCAATTTTAAATCCAGTTGTAAAATTTTCTTTCTTGAGCTTTGGTATTTTAATCTCCTCTTTGTTTTTCTCCCTACATTAACTTTCCCAAGTACCAATTAGGTGCTCATTTCTGCTCCAGGACACCTTTTAAAGTTATTAAAATTTTTATTTTTTACCTGTGAGTTGGCCAATCAATCACCAGCACCCTGTTCAGACACCGCTCCTGCACAAAAAACTTAATCCAACTTTCAATGGCCACCATCCCCTCCGCCGATTCGAAGAGCAGCCTCTGACCTTTCAAGGAATTTGCCTGATCCTCTTGGTCGTCCTCTCCTGCTTCATCATCCCTACAGGACTATTCCGGTCTGAAGACACACACACACACACACACACACAGCAGTTTGTCTGACTGGATTTTCGCAGAGCTCATCAGAGCCCACTATTTTTCCAGCCAGTCTCGCCACAATGCTTCCGGTTTCTCCTACTTGATCTTTGATGCTGTGATATAGGGTGAAGAACATAGGAACTACACTGAATAAGACATTGGTCTATAGGGATCCATTAGATGTAGGGCATGTGATCACTTTTTCACCCAATGTTAATACATCTGCCTTTTTAAAAAGCAAGAATAAGTAATATGAAGCAGTCTGTAGTATCTCTTGATACTATAGATCTGTCAGTAAACTGTATATGAAATGTACAAATGCATCCAAGATTTTGCTAGATCTTGTCTGAATATCTGTAGAAGATGTAACGATGACAACAAAAGTTAAATACTAGGGCTTTGTAAAATACTCCAAGATATACTTTTAACACATAGGAATGTGTATGAAGTACCTTCTTTCCAAACTACTAAATCACTGACATATAGTATAATTGGAAACAACCAAAAGTAATCTCTGAAGCAGCCTCATGAGATTCACCAAAGATTCAGTTACCTTTATATTTTGAAAAAGGCGGTTCAAATCAGGTCTTGCATGCTACAAGTATTTCTAAGGCTATACACAGCTCCATTAAGCATTAATACTAAACTTATAAGAGTACCAACCAAACATAACAGGGATAGAAAAATGTATAAAATGTACTCGAGTGTGTATCTTTTATCTAGGACACACAAGTACTAAAATAGCATCTTAATCCCGGATAAGGATTAAAATTCTGTGTAATAAAAAAGAAAAAAAGAGGGGAGAAAGAATCTGACTTCTAGTCCAAAAAATCATTTGTTTTTCTGGAAGTGTTTGCTTGTTTTTTAAATCAGGGTATCTTATTGTCAAAAAGAAAAAAAAAATCTTAGTATTTTTAGCCAGCAGTGCTACCAGTGCAAACCCCATACAGTTCTCCATAGCAAAATTAAAAAAAGAAGTAGATATAGAAGTGGTGCTTATACTACATATCGGCTGAAGAAACTGAATCAAGTACAATGACCACAGTAGTGGCCAAAATTGTGGAAACCTTTTGGGAAAAGTGTATTTTCTAAAACTAGCTAATAGCACCACTTTTTTTTTTTTTTTTTTGGAGTAGTACCATAAAATTATATATCAATGGAAAGAAAGTAATGCAATAACTTTTATGAAGGATTTGCTATTAGAATAGCAGTTACAGTATAAAGAAGAAAAGTGAAACACGTAGAAAAAACAAGATATACAAAAATTATCACGTCAGTTAATACTTAGCTGGGTAACCTTTAGCATGAGTTACGACCTTACAGCATCTTCCTATGGAGTGAACCAGTTATAATGTGCAGCTGTTATAATGTGAAACCAAGATTGAATGATTGCTTCTATTAACTGGGTTTTATTACTGGGTCGCTTCTGACTAACAAGTTTCTTTAGTCAGCTCCATAGATTTTCAATTGGGTTAAGGTCTGGGCTATTCCCAGGCCATTCCAGCAGTGGAATATTATTATCTTGAAACTCAAAAAAAAAAAAAAAAGTGATGTTATTAGCCATCAAACCTCAAAAATACACTTTTCCCAAAGCGTTTCCACAATTTTGGCCACTACTGTATATGCACAAATTACAGATGTATTACTATGGCTCAGGTAAATTACCCAATAGTTCTTATTTGGGTTGAATATCCTGAATATATAAGTATCCTAAAAACATATAATCCTGACGCTGCAAGTACTTCTTGATTAGTGGAATGAGATCACAGTAAATAGTCCTTGGATTAGTGATCACAGTTTGCATAAAATAGCATGGTGTAGAATTGGATTTTGGTTGTGTTTATGGTATATTGACGAAATTGTGCCCAAATATAACAACATTTCCTACCACTAATAAGTAATGCTTCAGGTAGTATAAGTGCCGTTAAGGCTGGTAAACCAATCTATATTTTATACTGTCAAAAACAATATGAGATAGGCTTGGCAAATGCTATGATGAATGGTGAAGTTCACTATTAGTAGACCAACTCATCGACATTCAGGACATCTGGAAGATTGCAGTGCTAGAGCAGACTATGTATAACTGGCATGAATTAATGAAATTAAAGAAAAGAAAAACAGATCCTGTTATAAGTGGAGGATACTCTTAAGTGGAAGTTAAATGAGATAAATAAATGAGAGTAGAGGTAGTCCTTGACTTACAACAATTAATTTAGTGACCATTCAAAGTTACGACACTGAAAAAAGTAACTTATGACCATTTTTCACACTTATGACTGTTTAGCATCCCATGGTCACGTGATCAAAATTCAGGTGCTTGGCAACTGGACTGCATTTGATGGTTGCAGTGTTCCGGTGTCATGTGATTACCTTTTGCAACTTTCTGACAAGTAAAAATCAATGGGGAAGCCAGATGCATTTAACAATCTGTCGTTATTAACAACTGCAGTGATTCACTTAACAATTGTGGCAAGAAAAGTCATAAAATGGGGCAAAACTCACTTAACAACTATCTCACATAGCAACCGAAATTTGGGGCTCAATTGTAGCCATAAGTTCAGGACTACCTATAATGAGTATTTGGGTTATAAAAAAATAATGTTTCAAATACATAATTGATGCATAAAATCCATGCATGGTTATATACAGCAAAAGAACTAACCTAAAAGCATAAATGATGAGATAGTTTATAATGAAAGGGTAGGATAATTGGTGAAGGAACAAAGGCGATGACAAGTTCTGAATATAGGACAGAATGTTTTGGCACATTCTTAGGAAGGGTCATGTATACATGTGTTCACTCAGTCTCCATCCCTCTACAACACAATGTCTACTATATTGACAGACTCTCTAAAACTTTTCTAACTTGGGTAATGCCTTTGAATATTAAAGATGTATTTCCAGAAGTAAAGGACATTAAAGCTTGACTGGTCCAGGCAATCCAATCTTATTCAGGCTGAGCATTTTACACCTGGCTTTAACTGTAAAATTCATTAATGATGAAGCATATTATTTATTTTCTTAAACTGTTGGCTTGTCAATCTACTTCTAAATAAATGTACTTGAAAAATAAGTTGCTACTAGGGGATAAATAGAAATTATTTTCTATTAAATATCAATCTACAGATACAGTAGATTTTTCCCCAATTTCAAATTTAAATACACGACGAATCCATACATATTGGTCTTTCATTGCCAATATCTAGAATTACATAGGAATGGTCCACATGATGCAAAGGTAAACTTCAGTTTCAATATTTGTCCAAAATATAGAATTTAAAAACATGAAACATTGATCCTTATTAATTATTTTGACATGAATAACACTGACTAAATTGAAATTTGATTGAAGAGAAAGTGCATTGATTAATTTCCAGATTCATTGGAATGACAATATCCAGAATTTCAAGGCTGTATAAACAGCAGAATTCTTCAAGTTATCACCCATAGATATTGGGGGTGGCTGAGATCTTTTAACACAGAGAAGGGACACCTGTTCCCAGCATCCTCCTCCCCAATTGTTCATATGTATTTTTTAGCTAACTGTCAAATAACAATTATATCCACAGTTTAGCAGGTAAACAAATAAAATAGGTGCACTAAACCTTGCGTTGCCTTAATCTATCTATCCATATTTACAAACAACTCCAACCTCTAAGACAGGGTTGTCCAATCTTGGCAACTTTAAGACGTGGACTTCAACTCTCAGAATTCCCCAGCCAGCCATGTTGGCTGGGGAATACTGGGAGTTGAAGTCCACAAGTCTTAAAAAGTTGCCAAAGTTGGACACCCCTGCTCTAAGTGTTACTACTAAGTCATCTCTAAAGCTACCAATAAAGGAAAATCTTAGTAGCTCAAGGATGAAATTATGGGTCCTTGGTACCTTCTGAGCTTGATTGATTTCTTGCAGACATTTCATTACCCAAACTAGATAACATTACCAGTGTTACCTGTGTTAGTGTGTCTATCATTTTCAATCTTCTGGTGTTGTATTATTCAAGGGGGGATGTGGAATAATTTCCATAATAAAAAAATGCATGCTACATTATTTTTAGAGATAGTAGAATGTCAGGGGTATATAATAATGCATTGAAAAACAGTATCTGTTAATTACTATTAACTAGATTTCTGAGAAAATGCACCAAAAAATTTCATACTTAAGACTAACAATTTCAAAACTTAAGTGCTACACAGAGGCATGCGAGAAGGGCATGACAAAATAAGTCTTGTGCCAGTTCTTTTTGTATGTGTGTCATGACATCACATACATTACATGTACAAAAGGGGAAGAGTTCCTGAGGTAATTATTTCATAATTTTGACTAAAGCATTATTAACTCTGAATGCACCTGATGCTATATGTTTGATTTCATAATATAATGCATGTGTACATCAATGCTATTAAAAAAACTAAAATTTCATTTCAAAAACAAGTTATCACTGCATTTTATGAATCAATGTATGAAATAATTTCACTGATTTTCCAGGCAAAAAACCAAAATATCATAATTAAGTTTTCTGTTTCCAAAAGTAATACTGCCCCGCATAAATAATACTGTCAGTTTTATTACCAAGGACATTTAAAGTCTTTTAAATTTTCTGAATATATCCTTTGTTTAAATAGCTGGATTTTAGAATTAGCATATAACTTGGGGTCTGTTTTTTCATTGAATAACCAATCTGCATTTCATAATAACTTGTTTCAAAATATATTTAGTAACATTATAATAATATATAAAGAAGCATGGATTCTAACCACTTTGTCCTCCTTTGGGAAAGCATCCACGGAAGCAGAGAAAGAAGAAATATATAAAGAAAAGAGGGGGGAAGAGGAGGAAAACATTAATAGACATATAAATAAAGCAATTCCAATGTTTCTATAAAAGCAAAATTTACTGAAAATGAAATACATTTTAAATGAAAATATCTACTGTTTCTTTTCACAGAAAGTGTTTTTTCCACAAATACCTTGAAGACTTTTTAGCAGAAATGAAAACAGTTGCAAGCAGAATTGATACATCTGGATTCAGGATGTCAATTTTAATAGCCTACTAAGGATTCAAAAAGCCATGCCATATGTAAAATACAATTTTTAAGAGTTTTCCCTTTATAATCCCTGGCCCTGCATATAATTCCTAAAAATTGGGAAAGGTGTAGAACTGAAAGTCAGGAAAGTCTGAAACAAGATTTTGCATAGAGGAAGAAGAACTGGTAGTTATTCCAGACAAGCATCAAAGTGACTTTAACTTTGGGTTATACAATGTTTCTGGAACCACAAACTAAGATTTAAGAGTCTAGCATATATCATACTGTTTTTGAACTGCCTTCAGGACTACAAGCAGGGGACACAGCCTAAGCATGGTAAGGATATCTAAACTGAATTTCTTATCCGGCACAGAACTGTTATTAGTATAATTTATCCATTAATCTCCACCCTAAGTGCAACATTTGTAAATTGCCAATTATTCTGCAGCAGCCTTGAGGAACATTTTGAGTATTCTATCCTGATATCAGGGTAGGACTTTTTTATTCATAGTGGCTAAGGTAGATATTCTGCTTTCCTGTTCCACAAAGTTGGTAAAATTAATAGCACTGTTCCCAAACTTGTTTCCACACAAATCCCAGCCAGATGGCCAATTCATCAGATGCGCATCAGGATACAGAAGGCTGATCAAGAGAGTCAAGTTGTAAACCTGTTTAAGATCATATCGAAGTCACCAACTGCAATAAATGCCTTCGATGGTGCTGTAATCTGGAAATATTTTTCTGGCACAGATTAAAAAATTTAACCATCAAGAGCATTCTAAATTCACTTCTAAAAATTTGTCCTTGTTTTCATATGTACATTGTTACGAATATTCCGTTTTATGAGCATATCCATATATTTTTATCAGCACAGAAAGGTAGCAATATGGAGCAGACAATCTCTAGTTGTTAAAACATTCTAGAAATCCTTCCTTCTTTACTTAGGAAACACTCTTCTTTTGTATTAACAAGGATGTTCTTCAATTTACATGGAGAAAGACCTCATGTGGCCCAATATTAGGTGAATGTCATTCAGTTTTAATCCTATATATTTAACATACTTTAAACATGCTATATTTTTGCAACCTACTTAATGCCTATTTTACTTGCTCAGTGTTGAATGTTGTATGTCTACAGTTTGTAGATGCTTCTGACACAAAGAAGATATCTCATTAGCTTAGAGCCACACCTTTTCTGATCAAGTTGCTTAATATCATAGACATGCCATAACTGAGTGAAAGAAGGAGATAAAACATTGAGCAGCTGAGGAAAGTTTATAGTTATGGATATTCATAACTTTCTGAAAGGGTAGCATGGTCCCGTGTACTTATTTAACCACTGTACCTTTAAACAGTCAATGAGCCAAACTTCCCTGCGTAAAACACACCTAACAACAAAATGGGTCAGCAAGGTGAAAGCACATATAATAAAACAAATTATAAATTATAAACAAAACACATATAATAAAACAAAGTATAAATTATAAACAACTACAAGCACAAATAATAAAAAACAATATATAGTAAAAATGTTGCTGTATTCCCTCTACTCTGCATTTTTAACCTGTTATAGTTATGTAAAATTCAATTCACCATGATTAGAAACCTCATAAAATCTCTTTCCTTACGACCCAGAGTAAGGAGTGTGTGGTGCACTGTGGTATATATTCTCTGAAACAGATACTACATGATATACTATTAATCTCAGAAGTTAAGGTGTTACTGTGACTACATAAGTGGTGTTGAATAAGGAGCATTCAAACAGTTTAAGGATAATTCTAGCATGATTTGCTCATTTCAGTGTAATTCGCATCACATTGGATCAGTGTGAAAAGCTGTTCCGCGTAATAATTTAACAGAAATAAAGTTTCTAAACCTTTAATTTAAACAGAAAAAAAAGTATAATTATCCAAAAAATGATTTTTACATTGTGATCTAGAGCAGTTTTTTCAAAACTGGGCCTCCCATGGACCTGTGGGATTCTATGAGACCTTTACGGAGTTCCATGAGAGACTAATGATGAAAAAAGAAAAGACTAAAAGTTCACTCAAATGCAATCAGGGTTTTTGGTTTTTTTTTATCACTAGAGTTTTGTCTCCTGATTGAGGGTCCAGGAATTTATTATTGTGATTGGCTACAGTACCATACTTAATTGCTGCTTCATTTTCAATTACTTCTCTGTTTTGTAGTCCTTTTTTGTATTCTTATTTCTTTCGTATCAGAAATGCAAACTCACTCCAGAACACTAACTGTGAAATGTTAAACAATGACTCAATGTTTATTGGCTAAATAAAATGAATTATCTCCACTGAACATGTAGATTTGCAGCATTGACTGATATTGTTAAAAATATGCAAATAAGTGTCACTGAAATGTAGATATGCAGCATTGTTAAAAATATGGAAATATATTAAAAATTGATCAATACGCAGATATGAAGTATTGATTGATATTTTTAAAAATATCTCATCAGGTTTGTGCTTTTGTTTGCTAAACAATGAATTACAAAAGAACTACAAAAAGTTCTTTTTGTAATACAAAAAGATGTAGCATCAGTAAGTATGTAGATTTGCTGAAGTAGAGCCAGATATTCTGGAAAGTTAAGTTAAACAGCCCTAGAAAACATAATTACTGGTAAAAGCAAAGCTGGAGCTGATGAAATACCAGCCAAACTGTTAAAATCTTGCACAATGATGCAATTAAAGTATTACTTATAGTTTATATGCAGGTATACAAAGCATCGAAATTTACAGTATATTATAGCGAGACAAGTTCTTTTGCCATTGTTAGGTGGAAAGCACAGCATATTATAAACATTTTTGTTTCTCTTTCTGAATTTCTTCTTTGCTTGCTCTATAATTAAACTGACCAAAGAGGAAAAACACAGCGGGATCTGTGTGGATTAAAAAGAGGTGTCTCCACACATACAAAAACTGTGTCAATTCCAACTGGAGTTCTTCAGGTATGTGGCTGTTTCTACCAAATAGTTACATCTAGGAAGAAATACAGGTCCCTAGAAGTAACTGGAGGAAATATTTTCCCATTAGACAGAGTGTATGAAATTTAGTGTAGAAATTGTTTACAGACAGTAATAAGGCACTGTAGTGAAACAATAAAGAAAAAGCTCCAGCATGCATGAATCAAAACCTACAAAACGTTTAGAAAAATAAAAGCAAAGCCATCAACAGATGAAAAAAAAAACATTTTAAATTGTCCTATGCAAAATTTTAGCATGAATGAGGCATTTAAGCTTACAAAAGGGGGGTGTTGCCTTAACCATCCCCACTCGTGTTTACTCTTACCTTTTATTTTTAAATTTTTCAATGTCAATGGACTATTCCTTTAGATACTGTTGCTCAAGCAACAGCCCTAGCCCTATGGAGCCCCCTTCCCCAAGATCCTGCCAATCTTCCAAAAGACCTTAAAAAGCTATCTTCCTTTCCAAATATTGGAATCAGGTGAGACTGGAGGCCAATAGTTGTAAGTATTGGGGAATGGTGCTTCATGGCATTGGGAACTGTTATAGAGATGTTTGGGTTAACTGTTCTTTTTTCTTCTTATCACTGTTGCTGTGGGATACCCAGACTTATTTCTATAAGATGGGAGGCCACAGAAGTGTAATAAATGAACAAAGCAAAGCAAAGCAAAGCAAAGCAAAGCAAAGCAAAGCAAAGCAAAGCAAAGCAAAGCAAAGCAAAGCAAAGCAAAGCAAAGCAAAGCAAAGCAAAGCAAAGCAAAGCAAAGCAAAGCAAAGCAAAGCAAAGCAAAACAAAACAAAACAAAACAAAACAAAACAAAACAAAACAAAAAGACAAGTTCAGAGAAATGACACCTCATCCATGTCTAATTCCTTAACAGGATTCCTAACTCATTTATAAGAAATTGACTTCCCATCCTGTCATACCTCCCCCCCCCTCCAAAATACAGAGTGAGGAGTTCTAAAAACAAACATAGAGCATGGACAAATAAAAGGAAACACAAGAGGTTGAGGGGGAGGAGTAGAAAAGAGACAGAAAGATAGAAAATCATGTAACAAATCAGTAGCAGAAGTCTGCATAAGTAGATTGAACTAGTCAGTCATGATTCATTAGACACAATGGAAAACTTACATTGTTTGATCGTAGAGAAACACGGCCTCCGCATCTGGCACAAAACTTTGTCCGGCAGTAAGAGCATAAATGGCCACAACCATCAGCAAACTTAGTTTTGTGACAGATCCCACACGTGGGTGCGTCATCTTTGTGTTCTCCTTGATAACGGCGGGATTCCTCACCTATTTTTCGTACTTGCTCTTTGTAACTTTCAAATTGTTGGTGTAATCTTCTGTAAAGAAAGCAAAACTCTTATTGCAAGGGCATCGAGGCAAACTCACTCATTAAATGATTTGCTCTGAGACAGTTGCATGTGCCAAACGTAACTATTATTCAAGTGCCAAATTGATCTTAAAAATAAATGTAATATCTATAAATGGAATTTATGGAACTATCTGCTTCGCTTTTATATTCTGTTAAGGAAGCTATTTAAGCAATCAAAAATGCAATGCATATTTATGGATTTGAGAGTAGCACGAAGAGTTTTTGTTAAAATATCTTAATATTGACTCCTGTTTTTCTGCCATACATATAATCTCAGAATTCTAAGCAAATTTCAGCACAAAAAGGGTAGCAAGGAAAGTATTCAATATGGAAGAAGCTTTTCTTGACTTTGTACATTCACTAAAACATTTCAAATTGTTTCCTTCACTGTGGAATAAGAGAGTCAGAATTATCCCTTTACCATCATTTTCCTCATGGCATTTTCATTACAAAAGATGTTGTGCAAGCAATAATAAATAAACTTAAGCATAAAATGTAGACAATAAGATTTGGCTTAATTCCTTAATGCTTATTCTCATTACTGTATGTATTTTCCTTAAAGACTAGTACATCTGAGGTACAGTTCTACTAGCTCCTATTGCAAATGCTGAAAGACAATTATCTTGAATCCATATTTAAAGAGTTCAGTGAGATTCAATTCCTTATATAACTTATGAACCAAATAAAACAGTATATTGCAGCAGAAACCGAGAAAGGAGAAGATTCAATTTGATTTTCAATAGCAGAGGAATTTGGAGTGTGATCATCACAGAATTTTTGTAACATTTAAAAATTCTGTTTGAATCTGCCATTAGTTCTTACAGGGAAGGTATTAAGAAAAAGAATACAAACATTTATTTCCCCAAACATCATTCTTCTAGTTCATTTAGACAGACACGTGATTGTGTTAAAGTAAACAATAAATAAATAAAAATAAGGACTGTCAACAGGACATTTTCTGCAAGACACAGAACTGTAATCTGTAGCTCGCCATATTTGTGATGGTTCCTTTCTCTGCCTGAGAATCTAGAGTAAGAAAATATCAAAAATCCTACAACCACAGAACTTTACTACTGGTGGCAGATATCCAGTTCCATTTAAGCATGAGGATTAAATCTAAGCATGTTTTTTTGTGTGTTTGAAAGTACACAGGTGCTGACTTGCATTTTCTTTTCAACCTTTTTTCTTTGTCTTTTCAGTTCAATTTAAAAAACATACCTGTTGTGTTCACATTTACATGATAATGATCAGAAGAAACTCTTTCAAGACATAAATCAGAGAGGCACCTTCTGGAATGGGGACAATCCCGTTAACATTATGTAGGATAGCAAAGAAGTAAGGTGTGTGTCTAATATATTCACCACCTTCCATTCTATCACATGCCCAGCAGATGGCTCCAGAGACTACCATTTCTTCTACTGTCTGCGATTTCAAAACTGCCTCTACTTTTGGGATATTGTAATAATGTTATGATGTAAAACCCTTCTTATACCAAAAATAAACTATTGGCTGTGCAAATAGGGATCAATTAATGTGTTTTAAAACCCACACTAACTTCAAGTGGTCAGTATGGTTCTCAGTGCTTTGAAAGTGACTAGTGTCCAGCTTCTATTCACAATAAATTATTCAGCGCTTGTCTCTTGACCAAGAAACTAGTTTTACAAGCAAATCTCAAGATTTAGAACTTTATTTTTGGACTCATGTACTCAAGAGAAAATGCATTTTTTTCTTATTTCCAATTTAACATCAGATACATTTCAATAAACATATATAAACTCAGTTTTCATCTAGAAATTATCATATTTACATAAAGAGTGAAATAGTTCATTTTACCAGAAAAAATACCTCTATTGTTTTAAGACAATGAAGAAATGCATGTTTCACAGACCTCTATGTAAAAGAAACTATTTCAGAAAACTGGTTTTTTTAAAAATTATTATTATTCTTCAGAAAACCATCAAAACAAACTGCTGTAATAGGATGAAGCTAACTTGAATCCAGCATTTACACACTCTTGAATGGCTAGTTACCATCTCTGGGTCTAACCTACTACATCAAGTTCTAAGGATAAAATAGGAAAGAAAACCCTGTGCATTCCCCAGTGAATGCTTTTGAAGGAGAAGGAGAATGAAAATGAAATAAACGGTTGCATGAAATTTTTGTGAGATCTGTGTTCAGTTCTGTGTAAAAAAAAATTCAAACCCTGCCTGTGGAATGAACTTAAAGGTTCTGTGCTGTTCTTTGCCTTTTTCAGGCATCGTATTAAACCATAACTGAGTTTGATTTTTGTTTAGCATATTATATAAATGGCTCTGGCTTACAAAGCATGCCTTAACCCAGTAATGGCAAATCTTTTCTGCACCGAGTGCCAAAAAGGGAGAGCATGTGCGCTCATCTGGGCTGCAATCCGGAAGAGGAGCTACCCAGGGCACATGCGTGCACCTGAAAATGAATTTCCAGTTTCTGGTGCATGCATGCATGCCAACCAGTTAGTCTTCCAGGTTTCTGGCACGCATACACATGCGATGTTCAGCTGGCCGGTGTGTATGCCCATGCAGGAAAACGGAAGACCAGCTCTTCCAATTTCTGGCACTGCCGCACACACAAAGACGAGTTGATCGTCGCATGCACATGCGCGATAGAAACCCAGAAGAGGAACGGGCGCCGCCGCGCATGCAGGTGACATTGCTCGACGCATGCCATAGGTTAGCCATCATGGCCTTAACCAATGTATTGGACTAACCAAGCCAGTTTACTCAGTTCACAGTTCACACAAACCATACTTAATCTGATATGAAAAACCTTTATTAAATTGTGGCTAGAAATGCGAGTAGAAAGAACTTGGGGCAGCCTTGAATTTCTCTTTGCCTCTGTCCCATAGTTATGAAACCAACTAGGGATTCTGTTCTGTTATCATAACAGATTCTGAGCTAGGAAAAAAGACAAAAAATGAACTAGACCTCCAAATACAGTATACACAAGGTCATGGCTACCTTAACCCTTAGCTTTATTGGTTTCAACACAAGAGCACCCAGGAGGCAGACATTCATAGGGCTTCCTCCCTGCCTTCTTACCATTCCTCTATATTTTAACCCTCCCCTCTTTGCATACAGGATTTTGGAACAAGCAGAACTCTCCAAATTCCACAAGCATAATAATCAAAGCATAATATAGGGTTTTTTAAAGTTAACTGATGCTCTATATTCTATACACCTCAAAAGCTGCAAAATAAACATCTAATGAAACATTTAGAGACTTCAAAATCTTGGAAACTAAAAAAGAACAACTGGCTGCTTATGAGTCAGTAATTTTTGACAGCTATAGTACAGGAAGCTGAATACACAAGCTTCCCACTATTTTCCCCAAAAGATCTCAGACACCTGTTCAATCAGGAAGCTGTTTTCAAGCCAGTAGGAACTATTATTCAGTATTATTTTTACATCTTAACACATTTATATATCAAGCGAGCCACTAATGAAAGTTTCATGTATTGCTGGGGTTTTTTTCCCCCATAAGAGACTATTCTTGTTTATTGCTAAGGGCAATCAAGCATTTTAAGAATACTGTGCTCCTAAATTCACTAAGACATGTTTTTTTTCCTTCCTCTTTTCCACAATAAACGAACTGAATTTGGTTAAAATATCTAGTGACAAGAGCATTGCATTAATGAGTAACTAATACTACTCCTAGAAAGCTAAGATATGAAAAAAATAGTGTTGGGGGATTATTTATTTATTTTCTCCTCTGCAGTAAGTCCCTTTTTTTGCTAACACCACTAGAGAAGGCAACTTTGGTATTTGCAGGACCAATTCCTCCTCATATCGTAATTGTTTGCCAGAATTTGTAAGAAGTAGATCTAGCCTGAGGAACCAGTTACTCGTGGATAATTTTAGGAAGTGAAGCTTAGATTGAGGAGCCCAACCAGGGAGTATAACCAGGGATGCACAGATAAGAAGTTTGTCCTTGTTAAGATATTTATATTTACTGGCTGAAGCACTGTGCACTGAGCCAAAATGCACAGTTGTGGTTGATTGGTTGAAGAGTGCTGATTCCTGCATGAGGCAATTTGTGCTGTGACTGGTTGCTGTGGGTGTGAAGGGGGAGTTTCCCTTTTTCCCCATCATTTTCTTCTGTCTGCCCTGTGATTTACCTGATGATTTAGCTCATGATGCTCCTGTTTGCCTATCTTGTTTGATGTATATATAGATGTGAAATATACTTATTTATATAAAACTAGATGTTTGTGTCAGCGTTTCTGACTTCATTTGGACATTGGCTGCACAATTCCCCGACAATCCTTAACCACAAAAGCTTGGTGGATGGGTTTGAACCAGTCATCCAGCCTACCTCACAGGACTGTTGCAGTGAGGGGGAGGGAAATCAAAAAAGGAAGTGCTAGGGATGACGCTTCAAAATGAAAGGAAGGAAGAAATAAATAAATAAAATCACACTCTTATACGCAGTCACCTCTTTTAACAGTTTATCCTTGCAACAGACCCAAATAGTACACATTACCTTTCAACTAGCATTTGTACTTTGACATCTGTCCATCAATGCCTATCTCTACTACACAAACTCACTATTTACTCTAATTTTTCACCATTTATTTATAACATTTGATTATTCACAAGTGGGTCCCGGTCAACCCCAATGTATTAATTTTTAGATCCATACCCATCATTGCATCACAGAATTTACCTAATATTTGCCATTTATCATCCAGATTCTTTACAAACTGCACACCATGTACAAACATCTCTCAATTGGCAGAATAATCCCTTAACGATTTGTGCATAAATACATTAAACAATAAAGGAGAAATTACACATTGCTATTTACCTCCCTGTCAATGTTGAAGCACCTAGTTTATTTTCCAAAAAAATGGGGGGGGGGGATCAAATAAATAAATAATAGTTAGATTTCAACTTCATGTTTATACAAAACATTGTATAATTCAAGCCTATACATTTTATCTTGGAAAGAAATAAAATATTGTTTCTTTCTTATTTCACATATTTCACCATGACCTGCTAAAAAAAGCAAAAATCTGGTTTGCAGACTCCCTGGGCTGCAAAATGCCACACTGAACCTCCTACGTTTGGCTCCTTTTAATCTCCTGCAACCTTTCATTCAAGATTTTGCCTACCACCTTCCAAGGCACACATAAAAATTATACAACATTTCATTCAATCTTTTTACCTTTCCCTTTGTAATGGGAAATAATAGCATTATTTCAATCATCAGGCACGGATGCAAACTTTACACATGTTAAACAACCTGTGCAATCACACCAACTAACAATCTGCATCCATATTTTAATAATTTTCCAATTATAGAATCTGCAGACATACCATTTTTCAACATACTCGAAATGATCAGAAATTCCTTTCCATCAATCTTTTTAGACACTACCATTTATAGTAGTCATTTCAATTCCACTCCTTGACATATTATTATCATTCCCATATAAATCTCAAAAATACTCCTTAAAGCCATTCCTGCATCTCAGTTTAATCTCAAATCTCTTCATCACTTTCATTTTTAGTGCTATTTATTCTGCTGTAAGCTTTTTCTTTAGCTCTTTTACCTACTTCCAAAACAATATTTTATTAGCATTAAAATGATTCTGCATATTCTTTCTTTTAATCTTAGCTATCTCCTGCTACATTTATCTATCTGGCTACATTTTTGCAGCTACTTTTTCACACCCTTCACATTTATGGCATCTTTCCCTCATTATTTTTTTGCAACAATCATCCTCTTATATGCATTTTTCTTCATCCACAGCCAATTCTTTATTTCAAGAAGCATCCTTTTTATACTTCCTCCAGTGTAGCACTACAATTCCCAGGAGACATTGTGGCAGACAGGAATAAGAATGTCTTAGGAGACAGGGGAGAGACAAAATGGAGACTTGGGAAATTATCATGTTTAAAATTGTTATGTAAGAAAATGTTTTAAGTTACTGCTTCCTCTGGAATTGGTAATGAATATCCTTCTAAGAAAGAACTCCAAAAATTGGCAGTGAACTTTTATCACATCAGCATAGCTCACACTTAATATTGAGGCTTCCCAGCCTCAGATGATGAATGCAGAATGGGCATTTTTACACTCAATGAAACTACTATCAAGTTGGACAAAAAACAACAACGTGCTATTCAAAAAGGCTACACTGCTGTTCTTTTCACAAACAGAAGCTGCTTGAATATTTCACCTCACGCACAAATTAAATAGTTTATATTCAATCCAGTGGTTTAAATTCATCATGCAATGCAAGCACCTAATACATCTATACATTCATATGACAAAATTTAGGAAATTAGATAAATCATCTGGATATTGAAATTTGGATTTGAGATCAAATGAGAAAAAGTACTCTCAAAATATTTTGTGATTAACTCCAGCAAGAAGATATAACCTTGGAGGAAACAACCACAACTTTGCAGAACCACAAGTTCTGCAAAGACTCTCCTAGCCACAATTGCCACCTGCTCTTCAAGTTGCGAGTCCAAGAAAACCCTCAAGTTGTGGACCGGATCTGCCTGGGGTAGTGCCATCTCATCCAGAGACAGATACGACAAAGTACTAGTCTTGGGGTTCCATGTACTCAAAACCATTCAATCTTGTCAGAGTTCAAAGCCTGTTATCCTCCATCCGGGCACTCATAGAGGGCACCACAAGAGGGCAGCCACAGCATCACTTGGGTCACCAGGAATGGAAATATAGAGTTGAGTAATGTCAGTGTACTACAGATACTTCAACCCCTGGTGACAAATAATCTCAAAAACTATGCAAGGTCTTCTTGGATTGACTATATGGATATTGATGTTATGTGGCAACTCTCGAAAAGTTATGTGATAGACTAATGGGAATTTTAAGAGATTCCCTAAAAGATAACTGAACTATACAAAAGCATGTCTTTGAACTGGTTCTATATACTAGGATCGTGATGGAGAACCTATGGCACAGATGGCACATGGAGCCATATCGGTGGGCACGCGAGCTGAGCTCCAGCATGCATGCGTGTGCCAGCCAGCTGATTTTCGGGCCTTCTGGGCCCACCAGAAGTCAGGAAACACACTGTTTCCGGCCTCCCGAGAGCCTCTGGGGGGTGGGGAAGGCCATATTTGCCCTCCCCAGGCTCCTAGAAAGGCTCTGGACCTGGGGAGAGCAAAAAACAGGCCTACTGTGCCATCACGTGCCAAAAGCGGGAGGAGCATGGGGGCGGGGCGCATAGAATTATAGATGTGGACACGCGTGCGTGTGACCCCCCCCACGCTCCCCCCACTTTGGCACACAATGGTAAAAAGGTTAGCCATCACTGTACTAGGATATGTTGCCCCAGTTGAAAGAATTAAACCTGACCCAATGAAGACTATTCCGAAGATCTTAGTTATTGAGAATCTGGATTTGCTGGATTCTTTTTTAGTTATCTGTGGCTATCAAATAATGATTATTATCATTTGTGCCATTGATGAATGACAAACAATTCATGCACATAAGCATATGAAAGAATTATTTTGACATCTGCATTCAGCATCTCATTTGGAATTTGCAGCCATGATTTGGTTATTCAATATTCCTGGAAAATTTTTGTAACTTATTCCTTATTGTATCTTCCCTTTAGCTGAATTAGGATCAAATTCATTGCTGAAAGAGTGTTTTTAAATTTGTTGGTTATCTATGCTGGATTATGTGGTAGTATCATTAACAAAACTCTTAACCTGTTTCTCAGCATGAAACTTAATTCTCAAGATTTTGAATCCAACAGATATTCATAAGTGATCCCTTCCTTTCTGTGATCATTTAAATATATTGCTGGTACACTTTTTATGCATGATGACTTCTTGTTACAGAGTGAGAGGGATGTTATGAATTTAAAGTGAGCAAATTCGATAAAATCAGTTTATGTGTACCGAACAAGTTTTATATGCTAAATTTTACTGGCCAAAGATGGATTCAGATGTGGAATAGTTTATCAAAAGCTGTGTTCTTTTTCCACAAACTCAATATTTGCTTGATAATCAGCTATTACGCTCTTTTCTACTACTATCTCATCCTTGTCAGAGTTGGCCCCATGTGTATAAATAGACATTGATGCTTCTTCTTCCTGGAGCCAGTTTCATTGCCACATATTTCAGCTGATGTCATTGTCAATGCACTGCATATGAGCCATGGTGGCGCAGTGGTTAGACTGCAGTACTGCAGGCTACTTCTGCTGCCTGCCGGCTGTCTGCAATTTGGCAATTCAAATCTCACCAAACTCAAGGTTGACTCAGCCTTCCATTCTTCCAAGGATCCAGTAAAATGAGATTGTTGGGGCCAATATGCTGACTCTGTAAACTGCTTAGAGAAGGCTGTAAAGTACTGTAAAGCAGCATATAAGTCTAAGTGCTACTGCTATTGGAAGGGATTTGTGTTCATTTAGAATCTGCTAAGGAAATGTTCATGATAATGCCCAATAATTGTACCTTGTTTCAACTTTGTTTTCAGTCTTGTGGTATTCAATATATTTATGCTTCCCTTTACTGACCCAACAATAACAGAAATAAGTGCAGTTTGAAAAAGAAAATATGCAGGCTGCACACTGTACAGGGAGGAAATGAAAAACAAAAACAAAAAACAGAATTACCTAAGACTTCAATGGCATATTGTTCTACTCTGCTCATGGCTTCAAAGAAGACACCTGCAGTTGCTTCTTTCTCAAGACATTAACTCACTGTAAGCCGCCCTGAGTCTCCTGAGAAGGGCGGCATATAAATCAAATTAAAAATAAAATAAAAAAATAAATATATGAAGCTTCCTGACACTGTTCTGAAATGACTGTTAGTGATGCATCTGTTGTAGACTATCATCAGAAACACCAGAAACAAGTAAAATATTATGCTGATGCTGCACATATAGTTGTATTTACTCTAAGCTATGCTAAAGAAGCACAACTTTTTCTAAACAGATTCATACCAATTACCCTTCTCATTCATTTTTTGTCTTTTGATGGCCCAATCACTTTTTTTTTGGCTCTCTCATTTTATTCCTACCCATTCATTCTTGTCACTCAGTAGAATAATGTTTTCCTCTGGACTGCATTAATTTAGAATGTTGCACATTTGTTTTCTAAAAACTCAATTCTTATCATTATTCATTGGAGCAAAACAGTCCATTATCAGCTTCTGAATTCCTACCTCCACGTGCATCTACATCAATCTAGATGACATCAGTTCATAACTTAAGAAATTATTTTAACTGTTTCATTCCTAACTGAATCTCCCATTTTATTTCCATTCATATATTCATTAGCTCCAGATCAGACTTTCTTCATTCAGATCTGTAGCAACTTGCTATTTTTTCTTAGTTTCATAGGAACACAGCATTTCCATTGCTTTTATTTCACTCATAAATTAATGTTCTTTCCCTTTTACTCCTGTTAAATTCCAAGTTACAATTTTTCACATATAGTTGTTACCATTAAATGGACTCATACATTGACCTCATACACACTGACTTCATTATAGCTTGGGACAATCAAGGTTTCCATTTTTCCATAATATTAGGAAGTGTTCTTGCTTAATACTGAACAAGTATTTACAATTTAATATTGATGAAAAGCTCTTTCAACTGACCAAAATGATTGCATATATAGGTTGCTCCATTGCTGTTGCTGCTGTAATAAAAAAAAATGCATGTTGACCCAATAAAATATGTTTCACTTGAAAATCTGAGAAACGTATTGCTCTCATTTAGATCTGGAAATGATAGGATAATAAAAATGATGAGGAAAGCTAAAAACCTTGTTTTCTGTTTTTTAGACACTAAATCAACCACAATGTCTAGAAATGTCGCACAATTTTGCACTGTTATTGTTGCAATTTGTCTTAGAATGATATAATCATTGCATTGTAGTTTTATGTTCTTGAAATATACTGTGGAGAACAGGGGTGTCAAACTGGCAGCCCACAGGCTGGATGCGTCACACACAGGCCACACCCACCACAGTCCACTGTGCCTGGTGGCACAGTGTACTAAGTGCTGTTAAAGTAGCACTTAGTTGCCAGCTGCCTGCAATTACTGCAAGTTCAAATCTCACCAGACTCAAGGTTGACTCAGCCTTCCATTCTTTCGAGGTAGGTAAAATGAGGACCCAGTTTGTGGGGGCAATAAGCTGACTTTGTATATAAAAAAAAGAACACTGCTTGGGGGGGCCCAAAAGCCCTACTCTACCTACAAGTATATACAAAAATACGAAGCCCTACTATACCTACAGGTATATACAAAAGTACGAAGGCTATTGCTTAATGCATTGCAAGAAGCCCTGAGTCTCCAGAGAAGGGCGGCATATAAATAGAACTAATAAATAAATAAATAAATACATCACAAAAGTCACATGATGGCAATGTGACGCCCATGGTGCAGAACACCTTTATGTATACTTCATCTTTTATCATTTTATCTAGGGTTAAGTCTTTATTACTTTAATCTTTCAATAGCGACTCTCAGCATTTTAGTAACCTAGAAATATCTTAACTTAAACAGTTAAATAATTCTGCAATTTTATTTCATTTAAGTATTATATATCCTCCTTTGCATTATAGTATTTTATTTTATTTTGTTCTCTGAAAGACACTCATTTCAGCAGAAATTTTTATAAACTTTGATCGTAGGCGCCATCTGGAGACAGTTCTTGTAGCTATCTTTCTTAGCCCTGATACTGCATAGTAGAAAGAAACTTTATGAATGGCATTTATGTTGTTTCAGATGGGCAAATGCAAATTAACTGTAACATCTAGTTTGACTTTTCAAGTAAACCTTTATATAAAGGATCAATATTCATATCAAAAAAGATTATGCCCAGGAGAATATAATAGGCCGCAAGGAGCAGGTTGAAAATCCTTAGAATGTAAGCCAAGTCCTCTTGTAACTTTGCTCATGCAGTAGCATTTTTTCCCCCTGTCTATTTTCATTCTGGGCACTCAAGAAATTGGAGCATCTTATATGAAACAGATGATTCACCGAAGTCAATCCATGGATTTTATAATAAACAACAACAATGAAACTATTAAAAAAAACAAAAAACCCCAGAGACAATGCCTCTCCTCCCACCTCCATTCATTCACATTCAGCTACACAGGACTTCTGGCTCCCTCTGCTCCAACACTTGCAGGAAGATCCAGCTCTTCAAGAGCTTCTAGAAAACCAGAAAGGTATGGACCTGCTGGATGTCAGGGGGAAAGTATTCCATAGGACAAGGCCTACCATGGAAAAGGTGCTTAAGTCCTTTAAAGGAAGGGACCTTGAGTGCCTCCACCCTACCTAGTGGAACAAGTAGATACCCTCTAGATGAGGCAATTCACAAATAAGCTGGTCCTTTGCCATTCAGGGCTTTAAAGGGGATGCAGGAATTACATCCTGAAAGAGATTGGCAGCCAGGGCAGCTCACACAGCAGTAGTGGTACTATGAACAAATCATGGAATGCTCTGAATTGCACATTCTGGATAAGTTGCCATTTCTGGATGGCCTTGAAGGGCATAGGACATGTTGCAGGAAATGACCAGAGCATGAGCAACCATGACCAAGGTCTTTCAATTCAAGAATAGGAGCAACCGCTGTACAAGATAAATCTATGTGAAGGCCACTTTCAGCATAGTTATTATTTCTTCCTTGAGCAGAAGCTGTGAATCCAGGAGAACTCCTAAATTTCACACCAGCTCTATCTGAAATAGTGGTATTTGTCACAGAGACAAGACACACTTCACCAGAATCAATGGGACCAAAAACCAAGTGCCACTCTATCTTGTTAGGGTTGAGTCAAGAGTTGGAGTTCCTCTCCATCTATGATTCTAGAACCCTCAGGCACTGGGGCAACACTAGGCAGCATATGTATGTATGTATGTATGTATGTATGTATGTATGTATGTGTATGTGTGTGTATGTGTGTATATGTATGTATGTATGTGTATATATGTATATATATATATATATATATATGTATGTGTGTATATATTGGACCGAAAGGCCCTTAAGACCTATTTATTTCAACAAGCCGGCCTCGCTTGATTGTTTTAATGGGGTTTTAACAAAATTTTTCTTATTGATTCCTGGGGTTTTAAATTGGGTATTTTAATGGGGTTAGAATTTTATTTGGAACGCCAATGAATTTAATTTAATTTTATTATTCTTTTAATGTTTGTATTATATGTGTTTTAAATCTGGTTGTTCACCGCCCTGAGTCCCCCTCCCGGGGAGAAGGGCGGTATATAAATTGAAATAATAAATAAATAAAATAAATATATATATATATATGTGTGTGTGTGTGTGTGTGTGTGTGTGTGTGTGTATATATATATATATATATATATATATATATATATATATATATATATATATATGTATGTATATATATGTTTGTTTTACTCGCAACAGCAATATAGAGTTGTGATGGTTGTTTCTTTGGGGGGAGGGAGGGATATGTGATATCTTGTGGGTTCTGTATAAAAATCACCATACTATGGTACTGCTTTATGGACTTTGTCATCTCCTTGTTGCTCATCCTATCTTATCATCTAAAACCTATCATCTGTTTAACACACTGCAAGACAAGAATATTTACCTTCTTTGTTAATTATATATATAAAACCACAGTTGCAATGCTCTTTGGAATTTTATGAAATCTTCTATCAAGAGAAGTTACCTTGTATTTACCAACCATCAAACCTAGTTTTGGCTCAACATTCCAGATAGTTTCCTAAGAGCACTTGCAGATTTCTTAGTTATAGGTGGGAAGGAATGCAGCATGCCTGGTTGTTCTCTGGCATTCATGGATACCTGGAGTACTAGATGGGATTGCCCTCAAGCAGCATCTTTAGGACTGGTGCTCCTTGGCTTCCTGAAGAGCTCCAGGGAATAAATGATTTCAGATATGCCAAGAACAACAGTGACAAAAACAGAATGAAATTGATTATGATTATTGTCAGTCCTACAAAATACACCAGATTAAGACACAGATACCATGTAGGTCGAAAATTACTTTTATCAGAATGGCTGCAGTAACAGATTCTTTTAAGTAAGAAGGGGC
Organism: Masticophis lateralis; assembly: GCA_030761175.1. NCBI lineage: Eukaryota > Metazoa > Chordata > Lepidosauria > Squamata > Colubridae > Masticophis > Masticophis lateralis. Next base: position 119,689,807 of record JAUDYJ010000001.1, read on the forward strand.
TTCCCCTCCTACTTATTTATGTGAATTGGGGGTATCTGTCAGATGTTTTCTAAATTTCTATTCTCATACAGAGTTGTCATATTTATCTCTTCATTGTCCTGGTAACAGATCTTCCTTCTCTCTGTCAAGGCCATTCTCTATACTCTCTATGGGTATAGTTCAGGATTATTCCATGATGGTAACATTGGCAACACATGCTTATTTCTTCCTCTTATTACATATGCAGAGTTGCATCCAGCAGCTTCTTTAAGTTACCTACTTCTGGGTATGATATATTGCCAGGGCTGCTGGGTCATTTTTGTTAAGATTCTTTACAGATATAATTACGCACACTTGCTCAGAGTTAGGTCCTCTGGGGTAAGATCTTGCAATATCATCTGGGAATTGTTTCAAATTAATACTGGACATCATTTGTTGCCTTTTGGGGAATGATTTTGAAAAATGGAGAATATTTGCTGATGTTTGCCAGTTGGCCTCTCCCTTCATATTTTTGCATACCTACATGAAATCAGTCAGAGATGTACTTATCATCAGTATGCTGATGTTGCTCAGTTGAACATTACCATCTAGGACAGGCCAGGGATGCTGTTGAGGCCTTGACCTAGTACCTAAGTTAAGGAGAATGAGTTAAAACAAATTCAAATTAAATTTCTACAGGATGGAGTTTCTATTGTGGGTGATTTACCTTGTCTAATTCCAATCTCAAAGTTGGCTTCAGATGGTAAGAGGATGTCCCCGACCTTGAGGTTCTCCTGGATTCACAACTACTACTTGATTAGATGGGGCACCAGTTGCAGGCCTTTCTGATTCAGGACACTTTTGCTATAGTGACTCATGCACATTACCCAGTGTTTAGATTACTCTAACATGCTTAAATTTAGCTGTCCTTGACGAAGACCCAGAAACTGCATCTGATTCCAAACTGGTAAGAATATCCATACTGCAGCCACTGAACTGATTAGCAATAGGCTTCCTGGTCTAATTTGACCTTTTGGGTTTTAACCTTTAAAGCGTTTACATTTGTAGGATCTTCTCTTCCAACTAGAATTACCCAGGCTATGTGTTCATTCCAAAATGGGCCTGGAATCTCCATTAAGGTGAAATGGCTGGAGCCTGGAAATGTATCCTCTTGATGGAAACCTTCCAAGTGTGATATACCTTGTTTCCAACTTTTAACTATTCAGAAATATGTCCTATAGATATCCATGATTTCATACAGCTTTTGCTCCCCAAAACCTTTGTCTCTAATGTCAAAGGATAAATGCTAGAATTTTCTCAAGACAGAATTCTGTAGGACCTAAGAATTTCAATTTCATATTTCAATCAGAATTTTCATGGTTGCAAGTTCTTCACCATCTTTAACCTTGTGAGCAATCAAGGAATAGCATTACCAACTAAGAGCTTTCTATCAGATTCAAGTCAACAACATATTTTCTGGACACAGAGCTCTAGAGCTTGTATCCCCCAAAATATAATCTGTAAAAAGATGAAACTGAGCTTCAGTTCAATTTCACTTCTGCTATGAACTTCAGCCTAAACTTCTCTTTCAGGAGAATGTTGGTCTACTTTTCAGGATTGTTTTAAGAAATAGAGTAGCATATTATATGTAACTATATTGAATATTTAAACACTTCCCAGAAGGGTAATTGTGTTCATCTGTTGTGGCAAAAATGAAAGAGTCTCTTTGGCATCTTAATAGCTAACAATATCAGGGATAGATTTTCAGGTAATGTAGTCCATTTTAGCAGACACACAGTTGGCTGGTCCAGGAAATGTGGAAGCCATGTCAGAGTGCAAACTGACAGCTTTATTCATGCGTTATGGGATCTTGGCACTACAAAATCTTAGAACTCCTATTTGGACTTCAAGTATACCCCTAAGAATACAGTCTTCAAAGTACTCCATGAATTATTTAAAAAAAGAACTATCACAAACTTATGAACAGTAAATCCTCACCATATAATAACTCATAAGATTTATTTCGTATCTAGTGTATTTTAAAATGATGCTGAGATTGATCCTGCTTTGTATAATGTAGTAAAATCAATATCGTCTCCTTAATGGAATGATTTTCAAGGCTGTTTTTAGCAAATTACAAATGAACAGACTAAATAATAGGATTTCAAAAATTAGATTTCCATATGTATGTATTTCAGACATTGGAAGATTAATAATGCAAGTTGTTTGCGATGTTATAGTTCTAGAAAAGTGTTTATTTAATACTTTATTCTAAACTCTGAATTAACACCCCCAGTATAAAAAACAGATATGTAAGCCTATTAAAAGGTTTTAAAATGCTTCACAGATGCATTTGACAAAATGCTTGTTACTGTGAGTGGTGTCACATGCTATTCAATTGTAGCCCCTTGTACCAGGTATGCAGTCTCTCCCCTTATTTCTTTTCATTTTGCTTTACAAAAAGGAAAGCCAGAGAGCTCATGTATGACAATTGTACCTAACATATAATTTTATTTCTGTTTATCTTCAACGCTGTTATAATGCTGCTGTGTTCTTGACTTAGGACTACAACAGGGAGCAGAATTTCTGTTACTAAGAAATGTGGCTATTAAGCAAGTCTTCGTGTGACCATTAAGCAGGTCTTCATGTGATTTTTACTATGCTCATTAAGTGATTCTGGCATCCCCCTTGACTTTGCCAAATGGGAAAGTCACAAACTGTGATCACATGACCGTAGACTGTAAATGCGAGCAGGTTGCTAAGTCTATAAATCATTATCATGTGATTGTGGGGGTAGTACGATATTCATAACTTCAAGGACAGCTCATAAGTGATTTTTTTTTCAGTGCCATCGTAACTTTGAATCATCATTAAGCAAATGGTCATAAATTGAGGACTATCTGTGTATAGAATAAAGGAAAACATGTAGCTGTGATTATACAGAATAAACCATGTGAATTACTATGTAAATCTTAACTAACAAAGCATTTTTGTGGAGCTTTTTTCTTAGTTTTGTATTCTAATCCCTGATAACTAAAACCTCATGCATCACAGTTCCAACCTTCAAGTATTTGTTCCGATTTCAGCATGATAAGTGCCTGGTTCTGATAAGGATATGATTTATATTAAACCTTCAAAGAGTCACACAGCATTTGGGAAGACAACGGCCAAAGCATGCAAATGATACCAATTTTTCTACTTATAGTTTGCAAATACCAAAATAAAATCAATACCGTAATAAGTTATTGGAAGAAATCATCAATCTTAAAGTATCACGTTACTGCAAGTTCTTGGTGGGAACAAATGGTCCGTTGTCTTCAAAAAATTGCCAGCACCTAATGCTACAAAAAGGGGGTAAACAATCCAATGCCTCATCACTAGAATTTGCACAGACACCTCACATGGTGTCTACTAGGTACCTCAATAGCAATATTTAGGAGGGAAGAAATCCAAAACTGGTGATATAAAAACAAGCCCCATAAATATTTAGTGGCATGTCAGATTGGGTGGATGAGACACAGAAAAAAAGTCAGTGAAAATTTCACATATTGAGACACATTACACAGGCTCAACAGTCTGCAGAGGGGATCAGAGTCGGTAGAAAAGGAAAGCCAAGCTTTCTATCACTTTGTTTTAGGACCTTCTTCTTGAAAATTTAAGAAGACTTCAGCTGGGGATTGTGAAATTATAATTCTGAACAGTCCACTAATTTAAGATGTTCCTAACTTTATTTGAATGTGCCTTCTGAATATTCTCTTTGATTACCACAGGCTTAGTCGTATGACTCACGAGGCCAAATGTACAAATTATTACAGTTTGCCAGGTTCTCGAGAATCCTCATTTCTGCAACCCTAGATAAGAAGCAAAGCACAAGACTAGTCCTGGTGGATCATGCTATCTGGTTGTAACCTGCTGGACGTCATGTAATATGTGCTGGTGATCTAATTAAGCACCCGCTTAATGTTTAGTTCAGAACGATAAAGACCATTAAATGTCCCAGATAAGCTGTCTCATAATTGCACACAGTGAAGTATTCCTTAGGATAATTTTGTTAAACAGTGGTTTTATTATTTTGAAACATTTCGATAATAAAATTGGATTATTTTAGGTATTCTAACTTACAAGCGCAGCTTTATATCTGTTTACTCATATAAAAGTCTCATGATTGCTTCATATATTTACATGATCCATGTTCACATCATTTTCTATCATTTTGTTCTTTTCCTTTTCCAAACTATTCCTCGGTTTACATGGGCTCATATTCTGTTAATGACAAACAATCCCATTTTCTTTATTTCAGAGATACAACTCTTAAGTTGGAGCTTTTAAAAGTAGTGCCCTTCAGTGCTTTATTTGTAGCAAAATCCTACACACATTTTACTCTAAGAAAATTACATTGTGTCTACTTAACCTTTCCACATAGAAAATCCATTTTGAATTGCATGCTAATGTCTATTTTACTTTTTTAATGTATTTATTAGAGATGACAACAGCTGGGGGCCAAAAATTACTCCTGTCAAATCAGAAACCTGGATTCATCTGGTAGTATTTTTATTTCCTTAAAAAAAAAAAAGCAGACATCAATGTCATATCATAAACAGCTTGTGAAACATCTCAGATAGATGGGTCTGGATTGCAACTCAGTTCTTGTTTGCCTACTTTTTAAGCCATAATTGTTTGTTTGTTCGTTTGTTTGTTTGGTTTAGCTTGGCTCTGCAAGTTGGGCAAAGCCAACCAATTGCAATTTTAATAGATCATGGTTAAGCTCACAAAGCTTAATTTGATGCATGTGCACTCCAGGCACAGAGTGGCTGATGTCCAAGGCATGCAAATAATCCTTGTGTTGAGTCATCAGCACCACAATGTTAGTGTTTATAATCATATATTATTTTGTTATTTTTCTAACTTGCTATATACCACCTAGAGAAATCTCTAGGTCCAAAAATCTAAAAAAAACAGATAATACAATTAATGGAATCGGTTACAGCATTTGGATTCCGACCCAAGTAAACAGAATTAAAAAATAAAATTAACAAAGATCTATTTTCTTACCTACCCTTTTCTCTTTCTAAGAAGCCTCTGGACTATGGGTTACCCTAGAGTGCTCACAGGGTAGATGAGTTACCGAAAACCAGAGATGAGTTAGGAGGGGACCTCTATTACCCAGAGACCTTAGGGAAATAGGGACTGCAATATAAAGTGACTTGTAGGGACAAGTGCTAACAAAAGAATTGCCTTGGTGTGATGGGTTATATGCAAGGATTCTGTTTATGAGCCATGTACTTCTGTAAAAAAGAAAAAGAGGCAAGAGAGAGGGATTTGGAAGAAAAATATGATCATAGGAATAAAGAAAAATAAAGGTTGTAATTTAAAGGTGATTGGAAAAAAAATATGAGAAAGCAAGCAAATTTAGGGATCAATCCAGAAAAAAAACAGAAGACCGAATTATGTGGGGCTTGATGCTAAATGGGATGGAAAGCTGGTGAAAATGGGTGAAAAGACATCTATGGTCTTGAACAAGCGAGGAATGTGTTTTAAAATTATTATTATTTTTAATTTAGAATTCGGATCCCACTCTGACATATAATTAGATTCTTTAGCAAGTTATTTGCATTTTAGAATACCATTCTTTTTATAAACTGGATCTTTTGCAACTGGCAGCCATTCTCTAGTGATGTCCTAAAAAATTGCCTTCACATTCCTTACATCCCCAATAGCTGAAAATACATGCAAAATGCCAACATTTGAATAATAATTTTAATTGAGGGGCAAGTTATTGGTTTTTAATATTTTAATAATTAACACTTTTTTCAGGGAAAACACCATTTTTCCTGTTATACTGTATCTAACAGTAGTAAAGGTGCTAATGAAAGATATATCGAAAAGGAGGGAAGGAGGGAGGGAGGGAGGGAAGGGAGAGAGAGAGAGAAAAAGAGAGAATTTTTGGCAATTTTGTAACTTCCCTTGTTGTCCCCATTCACAATTTTGCTCTGAAACAATACAGGGGTTTTGGAGGAAAGGAAAATTACCAAATATTGTTTCTCTAAAAAGTTAGCACCCACCCTTCTCTTAGAAGAATGAAATATTCTAGGAAATATTAAAAAGGCAGAATATTATACCTGCCTAGATGAGCTATGGAGAAACATGGTTTCTTTTAGGCAGGAAATAGACTCACTCTTAATAGCCTCCACCCTCCTCAATAGTCCACAGCAGATGTCAGCATTTAAGAGATAAAGCGATGGCTAAGTCTATTCATAAACAAATACCCTCACCCAAGATCCAACAAAGATTAGCCCTCAGTCTCTATAAGAATTGTCCAAAACCCTTTCATTACATCACCCAGCAAGATTCAACCAAGCCTGGGACTCAAGACAACCTACAAAGTTACCCCTGCATGGCCCTATGGGAGTCTGACAACCAATCAGAATACATTTCTTTCACAGGGACAGGAAACACGTTGAAAGTCCAAGAAAGGGTATAAATCTCTACCTCTCTCACACCCATGTGCTCGATTGCCCAGGACCTCACACCATGTGGTCCTCTCCACCATTAAATCATCTTTCCAAACAGCTTCCATGCTTCCAGTGTCTTTCTCCCCACTTGGAACTGAACCCAGATTCCAACATTTCCATTCAATTTCTTCCAGCAATTCTAGTAAGCAACCATAGTTAGAAATAGCTCAGAACTGACCAGATCATAAATTAAACTTCTAGGACAGTATTAGGCTTTTTTAAGGTGAATATCTGAAGATCTCTATGCCAGCAAAGGTGCCAGAGTTAATTCATACTGATCTGATAAACCTCTGTAGAATTCCTTTCAATTTACAAGGCCCAAGGATATGGGTAGTATGTTTGAAATTGTGTACCCAAAGTAGGATGAAATGCCCATATGTCAGCCATGTCACCCACTTCACCCTTTGCCATCCACACCATCTACTGTACAACTGTTCCTGACCTGTCAGTGAACCCACTTATAAACACCACTTAAGTGTTTCCACCTATATTGACACATAGGCTGAAGCTGACAAAGCATGCCTCCCATTAGGAAATTAGTAAGCACCAGTAAACTTAAACCATAACTAAAGAAAATCCCCCTCAAGACATGAAAATCTCTTACATATACAAAATGACCCTTCAATACCAGATCCATCACCCAAAATTCAATATTTAGTCAGACAAAGGAAAACAAGACTATCGTACCCCTGCAGGGTGAGAAAACTATATTCCCTCACCACTGAATCCAGTGTGCTCCTGAAGGATAATGCAGGCACACCAGTTCGGTTTGGTGGCAGTGGCAATGGGAGGCTCCACCCACCTGCCCGGATGTCTCTGTGCACGCGCAGAAGCGAACCACAAGCGAACTGGTAGTGATCAACCCACTATCGAGGCACACCCACATGTTTTTTAAACACAGGAAACGCTTTCCTATAAATATTGCTGACCTGCCTTTCAAATTTTGTAGCTACCTTCAATTGCTGAGCTGCATGTTGCATGTTGAATAAACCTATCCTTCTCTTCAAGCAGTTGTTCTGTGTGCCCATTCAATGACCCGGTTCAGAACGGATAAAGAATTTTCTTCTGACTCCTTCACAGTTTCTTATACAATGTGTAAGTGTTGAATGACCCGATACATCCGTTCTTTGAAAACTAAACTGTCTGTTATCTTAATGTGTTCCAATACCTTGGTCTACAGAATCTACTCTCAAGGATTTGCCTGATAAATGCACAGCATTTTAAAAGAAATTTGGACAAGTATATTTTGAAGGTTTCTTATTACATGTATGATTTCCTAAATTATATTTTACGTTATTTTTTTTTCCATTCTGTGATATTTCGCCAGATATTCAAGCAACTGCAGCATGACAAGAGAGCAGAGCATGTTTTTAGTTTTAATCTGAAATTCTTGAACATCAACAAGTCTGAAAGAACTAAAGTACCAGTTAACTAGTCAGGCCTGTTTGCCATATTCAGATCATCTCTAAGCTGTAGTAATAAGCAAATGAAAACCACAGGACACATATTAGCGAGCAGAATGACAGATGGACGAGCAGTTCTAAATGCTCCCACCTACTGTGCGAGTAGATGAAAACAAAGAGAAGCTCACTCATGGAAAATAACTTACAAGAGGGAAGGAAATGTGAAAAGGGAAACAAGGAGTATGGTCATTAGTACTGAAAGATACACCCCAAAGTAATTATGCATAAAACCTGCATTAAAGTTGAAACATGGCTAAGAATGATCTGAAAAAATTAGCAAGAGTTGGAGGGAGGTTTAGACCTTGGGCTTGATTTAAGAATTCCAAATCTAGATTATTGCTACGGTATAACTGTAAAGTCTAAAGACCATTAGAAAGGAAGATCCAATTAAATAACTAGAAATGCTGTTCTATTTTCAAACTTCTTTCCCATCAAAGGATTTTAATATTCAAATGAAATCTATCCTTCTGTTTTATTTAAAGTCTAAGCTGGTCTCCCAGTAACAGCAGGGCCTTTGCATATCATAGCCAAGAACGCTCCCTTCCCTTATCTTTCGTAGACCAAATTACTTAATTCCCTTTCTTCTCAATAGTACCCGATCATATCTATCATCATCCCTTGAACCAATTATCTGCCTCCTAGTATTCCAGATGAAGTCTGACACAAGCAAAATAAAGAATAAAGGTGCTTATTCACAGCAGAGTTCTAACCAAAGGTGGGATTCAACAAGATTTAGCAACCAGTTCTCTGCCTGGTTGCTGGGTGGGCGTGGCCATGGTGGGCATGGCCTACTTAGCCTCCTGCACCATGGCGGGGGGGGGGGCGTTTTCACCCTCCTCAGGCTTCTGAGGCTTTTCTTGAGCATCAGGGGAAACAAAAATGGCCTCCCCCGGGCTCAGGAGGCCCTCTGAAGGCTGAAACGGGCCTGTTTCTGGACTTACGGCTTCTAGTAGGCCTGTTTTACACTCTCCCAGAGTCTCCATGTGGGCACTGCACTTACTTGGCATCCAAAACAGGACATATGGAGACTCCTGAGAGGGGAGGGGTGAGAGGGCAGGGCCAGCCAGTCCTTTACAACTATGTAAAATTAGCATCTGGTTCACCCGAATTGGGCCAAACCGGCTAAATCCCACCCCTGGTTCTAACCAAAATTCCAGCAGAAATTGTTTTCTTTATAGACAACATACCATACAGCAAAGGCAAGCTAAGACCCTTAGAATATGGTTTTTGGGGAAAAGAGAATAGTTTAAAAATACTAATAATCAAAATAATAATCAAAAAGAAATAATAATATCCAAGTACAATATAAAATATTCAAGAGCAATTAACAGCTGAGGAGAAAGGGAAGGTGGAAGACTAGAAGGCTACCAGAACTACTAGTTCATGTTCCTAGTCTGCCAATCTCCTACCTGTCTTACATAATGATAAAGGTAAAGATTTCCATGCCAGTCATATTTGACTCTAGGGTGCTCATCTCCGTTTCTTAGCCAAGGGAGCCAGCGTTGTCCACAGACACTTCTGTGGTTATGTGGACAGCATGACTTTATGCCAAGGTGCACAGAAGTTGTTAATTGTTTTTCCTTATTTTGGCTAGTGGGTCTTCTGCTTGCTTAAAATATTTTGTAGGGATTTTGTTGATTTGTGTGCTAAAGTGATGCTGAGTGGTTGTTACAAGGTTTTGGTTTTCTTGAAGGTGTTTTTAATATGAGAGCCAATTTGGTCTAGTAGTTAAGGCACCAGGCTAGAAACCAGGAGACTGTGAGTTCTTGTCCCACCTTAGCCATGAAAGCCAGCTGGGTGACCTTGGCCCAGTCACTCTTTCTCTCAGGGTTGTTGTGGTGAAAATAGGAGGAGGACTTGTTCCCAAGTGTTGGATATGTTTGCCGCCTTGTTTTATTATTTACAAATTTACAAATTATTTGCAAAAATAAAGAAGGCAGGATATAAATAAATACACATAATATGACATTATCTTTTTGTAAATTGGAATGATTGTTTTGCCATCGTCAGTTGCCATTTGATCAGATTGAACTTTGCCTAGTTGGGTAATGAAATGTTTGCAAGCAAATACCCAAACTTTAGAAAGCACCAAGGATGCCACAGTCCAACCCGTGCTCCAGAGAGCCTCTTCTTTTGGATGTTTTTTTAACCTGATAATAAAACATCTGCAAGGAAGCCACTCAGTTCAGAGAGCACAGGGAACTCAATTCAACCCTGAGATACAAATGTTTTCTCCTACTGGAAATAATCACCATCAGCTGACCCACCCTAACCCTATCTTTTCAGAAGGGTCTAAAGACGTGGCTTTGCCAGTTGGTTTGGAGCCCCAGTGGGAGAAACAACACAATGGGCTGGTTGATTGAGTAATAACAGATTACTCCCCACTCTGGCCCTCCCCTCCCCATGTCTTAACCAAAAAGGAAAGCTTAAAATAACAAGTCTCTTGATGAGATAATTAATTTGGATTTTTCCTATATCCATACCAATGTCAGGCGCAAAGAACCAAGACTACATATTAAGTTGCAGTTAAGCTGATTTATTGCTCATAAGAAACTATAAGAATCACACAAGAATCTAAACATCTAATGGTCAGCATTAAACTGGTGCCACATATGTGCTAATAGAATTTGAGAGGGGCTGGACTTGACCACTTGGGGAAACATAACAATTCCAGGCCAATTTCTCTTGACTCTGCTTCCAAGCTCTCTTTCTCCTACAATTACAGTATTAGGGCTTAGGGCCTGGATATGCATGAAATTACCTCTCTCCAGCTGTTTCTGTCCTTCCAGTAGATCTTAATTCAGTGGAGTTAATCAGTACTATCTTGTGAGGTGCCATAGATAGGTCTTCCTTGTGGCCATTCTTGCACTGCATTTCTCCGGAAATCAAGGCAGCCCCAAAGCCTTTTATGTTTCATAAAGCACTGGAGGCCTGGCTTTTTCAGCAGATTCCAAGTCACTGTGGTTATGCTCTTTTCCCTGAAGAAAATGGTTTTGTTTTTTTTTAAACTGGCTGTGTTGTTGCGATTGCTAACTTTGTCATTGTTATTTCTATAACGGTTGTTTTACCCTGTTATCTTAATCTTATTTATAATTTATAAGCCTACTAGTGTTGCATCTGTGATTAAGGTAGCCTATATGTTTGATTAAGTAAATAAATAATAATTATGCACGCAATTTTGAGGTTCTTCTCAAGAGGCCCATTTAGTCATTTTTTCTTATGCAACTGGCAATTACATCAAGAAAAAGCAGAGCCATGTCTTCATAAGACCAGTCTCTCTGCTGTCCATATATTGGAAGCAATCTTCAAATCTTCCTAATATAATCATGATCTCAACAGCAAGGGACATTGATGTAGAATGGAGCCATTACCCTATTCAGCAGAATGTGGATGCACCATTAAAGTAAATTCTCCTGAAATGACCAAATCAATGCCATCTCTGCCATCATACAGGAAAGAGGACATCAGGTTGTTAATTCTTCTCAATTCACAGAGGCTGGTCTTGCTGATAGTTTTCTTGAACTGGAAGAAGATGCTGAATGGTAGATCCTGACATTTGGATTAGCACATCAGTCTTTCTTATACCACAGAAACGTGGTTAGATGGGATTGCCCGATGCTTTTAGGGTAGTCCTCGACTTACGAAGTTAATTCAGTGACCATTCAAAGTTACAACAGCACTGAAAAAAGGGAGTTTTATCCTTTTTCACACTTGTAACTATTGCAAGATTCCCAGGGTCATGTGATCAAAATTCAGATGTTTGGCAGCTGACTCATATTTATGACAGTTGCAGCGTCCCAGGGTCACGTGGAACCTTTTGTGACTTCTGACAAGCGAAGTCAATAGAGAAACAATCTCTTAACAATCGTGTTACTAACTTAACCACTGAAGCAGGGGTGAAATCCAGCAGATTCTGGAGAACTGGTAGCTGAACTTTTGAGCAACTTGGAGAAAAGGTAGCAGAAATTTTGAGTAGTTCCAAGAACCGGCAAATATCATCTCTGGTTGGCCCCAGAGTGGGGTGGGAATGGAGATTTTGCAATATCCTTCCCCCAGGAGTGGGGTGGGAATGGAGATTTTGCAATATCCTTCATCCGGGAGTGGGGTGGGAATGGAGATTTTGCAGAATCCTTCCCTTGGAGTGGGGTGGAAATGGAGATTTTCAGTATCTTTCCCCTGCCACGCCCACCAAGCCACACCATGCCCACCAAACCATGCCCACAGAACCGGTAAAAAATTTGGATTTCACCACTGCAGTGAAGTGATTCACCTAACAATTCTGGCAAGAAGTCTAAAAGGGGGCAAAATTCACTTAACAGCTGTCTCACTTAACTATTTTGGACTCAATTGTGATTATAAGTCGAGGACTATCTATACCTGCACATTCAATTGTATGGGACAATTTCAGGAAAGCAATTGGCAGAATCCTAGTAATTCTACCCTCTCCCATCAATGTCATTTATTGGCAAGAAAATGAGCCATCAACTGCACTCCCCAAATCACTGCTCCTGCCAGCCTCATGTCTTACTAGAAAATCCGCTCAAACCCTCTCTTGAAATTTTTTAATCCTTATTCTGATGTTCTGCTCACTCACATGCACACTTAGTAATTTTATTAGTATTCCCTGGCACTTCCCTTCACCAAGCAATCGGAATTGTCCCAACAGAATCCAGCTATATAAACAAACCAGCACTAGTCCGCAGAGCAATGGCCCAAAGAGTCCACAAAGCAAAGGAAAGTTCCCAAACAAGGTAAGTCCATCAGGCAAAGTAAGTCAACAATTGCTGTGGTCCGCCAACAGCCTGCAGAGCTGGCAGCAGAGTCGGACAGTAAGGAGTCTGGGGAGGACCATGAGCGAGTCCTGGAGTCTGGGGAAGCTCGGATGAGGGCTCTGAGTCGGATGCAGAGAAAGGGCCATCTGGGAGGTACATGCTGCCTCTGAAGCCTCCAGAGTCAGACCTCAGTGAGGCACAGGAACAGGGTGAGCCTGTTCTCAATGCGTATTGTTCTCAGTGCATGCCTGTTCTCAGTGAGTGCATGTGCAGAGTGCCAAAAAGCAAGAAGAGCTAAAACAAAAGGGACAACTTGCGAGTAGGGCTGGGAGATGATTGGCCCCTCCCATAAGACTTAAAAGAGGAGTAAAGGCACGTGGGCCTTTGCAGGAAGCAATGTTTGTTCATTCGGTTCAGCTTAAAGCCTGAAGCTCTGTTTGATTCTGGACTCCTTGTGGCTTTGCCAATTAGGTCTTTGGCAGCGTGTCAAGGGAGATAAAGGTGGGTGATTATCCCAAAGGACTTCTCCTGAAGGATTCTTTGAAACTAATTGGGATTCATCTGTGAATAAACAGAATTCACAGCTGTTGTAATAAAAGAGGTTTTTGGGACTACCCGTGTGTTTTAATGATTCAGGAAGTCTAGATCAGAACAACAATACATGAGAATTCACAAGGCAAGCAGAATCTAAAGTCCATGAGGCACAATCCCAGTCAAAGCACGGTGTCAGTCTGAAAGCAAGGCAGGAATCATGATGACCAGGAAACATTCATCTAGGAAACAAACACGTTGTTCCCAGCGTTGTCTCCATCTGTCTGCTGTGCTAAATATCCAGCTCCCCATGCAGCCCATCAAGAGGGACGAGGCTGCCGCCCCGTGAGTATTCGGACCAACATTCACTTTTCCTGCCTCTTCTCCATGCTACAGTGTTTTCAGATGGGGCAAAGAAGGCAATCTCTCTTCCTCATCACTGACGGGCTGCAGCTGTGTGCCTTCCCCACATGAAGCCTCAGGGCTGACTTCCTGTAGCTGTGCCTCAGCCAAATCATTCTCAACCAGCTGCTCATCCAGTTGCTCTCCCATCAACTGCTCCACCTTGCTTGGTTGGGCTTGTAGTTCCCTACTTGGAGCCATCAGCTGCCTCCCCTTCTGACATGCCCAGGACCAGCTCATCCTCCTCTGAACTAGCATCTGGAGAGGCATCCTGGGAAAGTGTCCAGAAGAATCAACACACCTATTGTAATTTTGATTATTACAACAGCCTAAACCATCCTAGTTCACAGGCCATTCATTCTACTAGATGTGCCTTTTCTGCAAGGGCAAAGCAGTAACAGCAATACTGATTTTTTGCTTCTATCACATAGATTTCCATGATCGAGAAAAATACATAATAACACGAGCAATCTGGAGTGCTTCTCAAGGAAGTTGATACTGTGCAAAGGAGCTGCTGGACGCATTACAATTTTTTTAAAAAAAAAGTGGGGGAAGATTTCCAAACAACCATTATCTTTCATCTACGTTTTCTTACTACTTTGTCGGTCTCTTTTTCCTTTCTCATAGAAATCAGTCAGAAAGAGAAAATGGGAGATACTGAAATACTTTAGAATGCCTTTGGTTACCAAACACTGGGGATTTTCCCTCCTGAAGAACCCATAGCTCCTGGGAATTTGATTCACTTGCCAAGGTATAGGGAGAACCTCTGAATTAACTCCTTCCAAAGATTTTAGTACCCAGGGATACTTGGAAATTCAATCATTGAAATCTAAGGGAAAACTCAGACCCATATTCTACTTTTCGCTTTCTCCTACAGTTCTTCGATCTGAGATCAATAAAATACTTTAAAGCAGGGGTGAAATGCTCCATTTCTGGCAAACTAGTAGTGTTGTGGCCCGTCAGCGGCCTGTGCAGATTGTAGCTGATTCCGACAACGAGGAGACTGGTGTGGTGCTGCGCCAGCAGCCTGTGCAGCTGGCGCTTGAGTCGGACAGTGAGGAAGTTGGAGAAGATGTGGTGCCAGAGGGAAGGATTCAGCCAGGGCCTTCAGAACCTCCAGAAGCTCCTTTAAGTGAAGACGATGAAGAGGAGGAGCTTCTTCTCAATGCACGGCGCACAGAGCTGCCAAAAGGCAGGAGTGGCTCCTCAGGAGGAGGTCTCCTTGAGAGTAAGGCTTGGGGCTAATTGGCCACTCCCTTAGCCTATTTAAGGAGGAACACTGCTTGCAGCAAACTGCAGGGAACAACTTTAATTCAATCTCTTTCATGTCTGGATTCTCTGCAAAATTGTTTCTGGGCTTTCTGCCAACTCTATAAGGTAATCTGTGATTACTTTTTCTTAGAATTCTGGTAGGCTGTTAAGACAGTATTAACAGCCTTTGGTTGATAAAGACTAAGTTATTTGAGTAAAATAAGCTTGGTATAGAGTTTGTGTGTGCTGCGTTCTTTGGGGTCCGTAGCTGGGGTAGAACAGGTAGTGATAAAAACTAGCGGTTCGAGTGAACCGGCGGTAAAAAAAAATGCTTTAAAAAGGTAAAAAAAAAGGTTCCGAGGATCGCAAGATACAGCTGATTGTCAATTAGCTGTGCCAACCGATCGTTGGAACCTTCTTTTTTTTTTACTTTTTTAAAGCATTTTTTAACTATTAGTTCCGGCGAATAGGTAGTAAAAAGATGCTTTTAAAAAGTTTTTTAAAAAGGTTCCAACGATCACACAGCACAGCTGTGATCGTCGGAACCTTTTAAAAAACTTTTTAAAGCATTTTTTTACTACCTATTCACCCGAACCGGTAGTAAAAAAAAGCTTTAAAAAAGAAAAAAAAATTGGCCATGCCCAGCCAGTCACATTACCCACCACCACCCACAGAACCAGTAGCAACAAATTTTACGTTTCACCACTGCTTTAAAGGCACAGTGAATCAGGTATAAATTCATTCCTATGGATAATACTAGTATGTGGATATTTTTGGAAGAATTCATGTTTAGTCTTGTTTTTCTGATTTTGCCTGTATATTAATCTTGGGCTACACTAATTAACTGAAGACTTCGTCTTTCTTCCATTTCCTGCTGAAGCTCCTTTTATTTTAAGATCAGTGCAAAGAGGACTTTGAAGCCATGCCAGAACTCAACAGAACAGCTTCCCACTTCCCTAGGTGCTCAGCACATGCATTATAATTCTAACTCCAACAATGGTCTCTTCCTATTTTTTTTTGTTTTCCATATAGCTTTCCTTGAGAATAATGACAAGAATGCAGCAATGTTCTAAAATATTGGGGGGGGGGTTCCCTTTTTTCCTTCGTTTAGGGAAATTTTTTTATCATTTTAAACATTTCCTCAACATGCCTTCTATCATCCAATCAAATAAACTGAATGAATAATTAATAATTTTCACCAACTGTTTGGGGAACGAATTTTAAAGTTTAACATAACATAACATTATGTTAAAATAACGTATGTAGACACACATATGTAATCTTGTTAAATGCCAAGAACTTTGTCTCATCTATGATTTGGCATGCTCTCCCATAAATCGTCAGAATAACTGTAGATGCTCCATTTTTTACTTGTAAGATGTGGATTCCAGCAAAGGTATCACAGAATGCTCTCTTGCAGCAAATTAAGGACCTGGGTATTTACGAGATCGCCTTCTGCCAGCGATAGCCTCCCATCCGCCGGTACGCTCTCAGAGAGAGGGACTCCTCAGGGTGCCGTCGGTCAAATTATGTGGAGAGGCGACCCCCAGGGGGAGAGCATGCTCTGTACAACAATACTGTGTTACCAATCTTAATGTAACTGAATTAGAAAGTTGCTTTCATGGTCACGGATTTATCTCTATTAAAAAATATTATGGCCAAGATCTTCCCAAATACCAATTTTGATATCTGGCTCTGCCTTAGAAACCAAGATGCATATTTGAGAACCTGCCTTTTATTCTGCCTTCTTTTATTGTTGCCACTATGCCATTGTTCAGTGTAAGAAGGATGTCTATTATATTTTATGACTCCCATGTGTGTGTAATATACATTTTATTTCGAATATTAACAATTCAATAGCATGCGCCACACATCCATAATTAATATAGGTCCCCTCAAAATCTCATATACAAATTCAGTTCAGCTAGTCGTTTTGCATTATGTATTTTGAGCTTTGCTCTTGTATTAACATTTTACCAACTTTTTCTGTGTTCTGGAATAAGAAAGTGGAGCGATTTGTAGACAGTCCTGAAGATGAGGGGGAAACCTTGTTTTTCTAAAACATGATAAAACACGTCTATTTCTATATTTACAGCAATCACGCAGCAACACCTCCTTCACATCACTTCACTGGCCAATCTGCTAATTTCTTCAGTAATTATTCTAAAATTATACAATTGTATTGAATTTGCAAATTTAGAACATCATGTTGGAAGGACACATGCATCTGTTTTATAGCAAATTAAATGCATTTTATGTGCATTTTATTTTAGAATGTATGCTGTAAATCAAGCTTCCCATCTGACAATATTTTATTTTTGTCAAATAATTATTCAGACTTTTACTTTCTTCTCTTATCCAGTTTTTACTGGATATACTGGAGATGCAGCCACTTAAAATAAGAAATGTTGAAGTTTAAAAGGTGGTGCTTTGTTTATTAATTTTTTCATTAAAGACTGAAACAGAAAAAATTAAACACTTGAGTGGGGATTGAAGAGAAACTCTTAGTAAATTATTTTGGATATTATGCAAACACTTCACAACTTAGAACAAAGTGCCTGGTATTCTTCTGGAGAACCCTGAACCATGTGGCTTCATCTAAGCTCCTCATTTTCTCCTCTAATTTGGATCAACCCACATCAATAAAGAAACTAAGCAGAGTGGAAGCAATAGTTCTGTTCTGCAACTGCTTGTTTTCCCAAAAGATAATACAAGCAACAAGAGTGCATCAACATGGCCAAGGGTTCAGGACATGTCTCTTGAAGTCCAGATCTAGGCAGGGGTCCTGTGATGCCAACCTGGCACTAGCCTTAATATTATGGTGTTTGTCCAAAGATGGAACACTCCCAATTTTACAGGATATAGAACATATGGAGATATTTGGCTGAAAAGTGAGATCTGGCAATTAACTTCCCTGGCAGTCCCTCTTCCCTGCCTTGTACTTCCAAGAACAGTTCTGTTCATGGAAGAGAAACTACCCCTTCCTCTCTATCAAAGGGAATTTGATATCGAAAGAAAGGGCGAGTTTCCCTTTTGAATATTGAGATTTCAAAAGAAAAAGAAGCTATTCTTCGTATTTTCATACAGGGCGAAGAAAGGGGCTTTTGTAGTTCTCCTACAAAGTCCTATAGGAATTATAGTAGTAGCAACAGCAGCAACAGAGAGATACTGTCAGTACTGTTATTTTGTAGTAGACAAAAAATACTTGTCTTTTTTTTAAAAAAATGTTTTTTTAAAAAAAAGGTTTTTTAAAAAATTTTTAGACAAACACTTACAAACATACAATGTATTCTCTTTGAACAGAGTATTTGGACGGTTCACAAATTCAAACAATATTTAGTCATTTCAATTAAATTTCATCTATTTTTTTTAAAAGACCATTTCAATTAAGTTTACAATTTCTATATTACCTTTTTGCCGTATTCATTTCTCATCTAATTTTTAAGAACCAATATTACCCTCCATTCTTATCTCTAATCTTAATCTTAATCTTAATCAAATTCAGTTTTTCCCTTCTATTCTGTATTTTGCCCCTTCCCATTGTTATCTATTTGTATATCTATCCTCACCTTGATTAATTATGTAATGTTACAATAGTTTAATTCTTACAATAATAATAAGTCCGCTTATTTTAGATCATGAAAATACAAATCCAACATTTTAGTATATTCCAATTATTTCCAGGCAATGCAATTCCTTACAAATCCATTAATTTAGCCATTTCAATTTTCAACATAATGTACAATTGGATGTATTTCAGCTATTACAATTAATCATTTCTACTTTCTTCACATTATAAAATTAAAGAATTAAAAATATTTCAAGCATTACAATTTCCCTAGTTAATTTAAAAATATTCTAGCTGTTATCCATTTCAATTTAAACTTATTCATATTTCTTAAAAGAAAATACATCTGTCTTACATATCTGTTTTGGAGCATGTCTCTCTTTCCAGGGGATTCCTGCAGGAGGCAGTAATAAGGAAGAGGGGGCTCCAGTATTTCCTGCAGAAGTCTAGCAGTAGGGCTTCTCTTCTGCAAAGTTCAGGGTGCCATAGTGTTAAAACCCTGACCTGATATCCAGAAAACCCATTCCAATACTTCAGATGCCTCACTAACTCAAAGCCACCAGAAACGCAGTGTTAATACAATAAAAATAATGTAATATGCCCGGAATACTCTCAAAATTGGCTGTAAAGCATAGCAAATCTACAGGCAAGTGTCTGATTACAATCTCTCTTTGCAGTGCAGGGGGAGCAGAGGTGGTATTCAGCAGGTTCTGACCAATTCTGGAGAACCGGTAGCTGAAATTTTGAGTAGTTCGGAGAACTGGTAAAAACCACCTCTGACTGGCCCCGCCCCCATCTATTCTCTGCCTCCCAGTCCCAGCTGATACAGAAGAAATGGGGATTTTACAGTAACCTTCCCCCGAAGCAGGGAGGGAATGGAGATTTTAAGTATTCTTCCCCTGCCACGCCCACCAAGCCACACCCACAAAGCCACGCCATGCCCACCAAGCCACACCCACAGAACCATTAGTAAAAAATTTTGAATCCCACCACAGGGGGGAGGGAGGGGAGGGTCCCGTGAGGCCAACAGATACAATCCAGCTCATCCCACATATACAATTGAAAACATATACTTTGCAAGAAAGAAGTATAGATGTAACATCATGCCACCCAAATACTGTCAATCTTTCCCTGATGTGTTCAAGACCAATTCACACCTTCCTCTGAAGTGGCAATCCTTTACATTTCTTCTCATACAGGCATCACTCAGATGTATTCTCTAAAAAATTGCTCCAGTGTATTTAAGCACACAACAAAAGACTGGTGAATTGATACTTTGGATAGAGGGCAATTTTATTTAAAAGCTCTTGAATGCTAAGATGCCTTACTTTCTAGGCATCTGGGTCCAGATTTGAAATCAAATCCAGTTCTTTACACTCAAGGACAATCTTTACGAAACAGTCTGATAGAACATGAAGATTCCATTCAAAAATAGAACTCAAAGTTTTCAGCATCAAGTACAGGTAGTCCTTAATTTACAAGAAACCGTTTAGTAACCATTCAAAGTTACAATGGCACTGAAAAAAGTGACTTATGACCATTTTTCACACTTATGACCACTGCTGCATCCCCATAGTCACGGGATCAAAATTCAGACACTTGACAACTGGCATGTATTTATGAAGGTTGCAATGTGATTCAGGGCCTTGTGATCATCTTTTGCAGCCTTCTGACAAGCGAAGTCAATGGGAAAGCCAGATTCACTTAACAAGTTTTTAATTTGTATCTCTATGCTACTAACCAATCTGAATATACTAGCAATAAAAACAAGGTTGAGACTTTTAAATAAAATCTTTTATGTTGTGAAAAAGAATTTGCAGAGGACACATTGTAAAGTCTGCATTCATTTCAAATGCAATTCCATTCTTTCTTCACATAATAATGTATTTCTTCATATCACTGGAGGATTCAAGGAATTGTAATTTAGCTTGACTGACGTATAATGGCATGACATGTACAGCTAATATATACTGGCACACAGAGCTACTATATACATTAACTGCATAGAACTACAAGATTGATTTCTAGAGATATATACAGATTTATGCATGAGAGTTTTATGCATGAGAGTTTCTTTTCTTTTCTTTTTTTCTTTATTGTTATTTTCTTTATTTTTAACAATTCCCATTTGGAGAAAATGCATCCATTAATCAGAAATGATGACTTGGCTTAACATCAAATACAATGTCTGCATAAGCAAATTAGCTAAAAATAAACTGATGTCATGCATTATCTATGCAACCTTCTAATTTGGTGTATTTCTGAATTACTTCTAACTTCATTGCTGTCCTTCCAATTTTTTGGTCCATAGTCCAAAGACAATTTTAAGTGTTCTCTAATAACCTAGCTTAATGGAATATTTTTATCAATAAATATATACCGTATTCAAAGTTTTTCTCTCAATTTAAAATAGTCATAAAGAGGTGAGAATGATGAACATTTAGAGCTTTGTTAAGATAATTTTATTCCACGTCTATGTTAAAAGTTCATTTAAAAAGCATACATTTGTCCAGGTAAACCTTGTGTATTTTACAGATAAGCAGAAATTTGAACTCTGGTCTTTTTAGTTCATATTGTATATTTCACCTAACAAACAATACAACCTCTTTCTATAGTTTTAAACTATTAACTCTGCAAAGGCTTTTGATTCGTGCTCTATAATTGAAACCGAAAGCAAGAAAAAGCACTTAGTTTTAAATGCACCTCCTTCCACTTTATTTAGTTTCCATGCATTGATTTTTCAATGATCCCTTCCCTTCCCACCAGATAATGCAGCATAAAATACATAGCTGCTGCTTATTATATAGGGAGAATTTAATTTTTAAAAATAGCCTAAAACTAAAAAAACCTTTATGGTTAAAAGAAAAGCATTTTAATAGTAGCTATAATTAGAATATTAACTGTCCTTAAAATAGTAGCCTTTTCTTAGGCTGAAGACTACTTTCAAGAAAACAAACAGGCATGGGTAAGATAATTGCAATGGATACCAATATGTCTGCCATCACTTATCTCTCTGCCTCATTGAATGCATCGGTGAAGATGCCACAATGTTATATTACGATATCATCACACAAATGGTACAAATTATGTAATTTGTTATCAGTACTGGAGTTATTGACAACTACATCTTTCGGTAGAGACATGTGCTCTACCTAAACTATTAAAAATAAAATTTTAAAATAAAAAGTAGTAGGAAGTTAGCTTCCTATTCTACAGCACAATAAAGGTAGTCCTCTATTAACAACAGCAATTGGGATCAGAACTGCCATTGCTAAGTGAAGCAGTCATAAAGTGAGATGTCACATGATCATGCCACTTAGTAACACCATTCTGGTAGTCCTGTGGTTGCTATGATTCAGTGAAAACTGTGCCGGTCATTTACCAAGGACTTCACATGACTATGACTTTTGACTTCCTATTGGCTTCTCCATTGGCTTTTCTTGTGGCAAGCTAGCAGAAATATCAGAACTGACAACATGACTGCAGCTTGCTGCAACATCGTAATTGTGAGCAAATTGTGTGACTACGGGGGCACTGTGACAGGCAAAACTTCAAAGATTAAACCAAGTTCAAACAAATGCTGAACAAATGAGTATAAACTGAGGATTACTTGTATTCATTTGTGAAAATGCTTCTGAGTTTTATGTACGCCCTTACAGGCATTCTTGGGTTGTTGTTTTTTAAACAAGACCCTATATATCAGGGGTGTCAAACTCGCATCATCACATTGTCATCACGTAATGTATCATGGCATTCCCCCCGTCCACTAAAATGGGGGTGGGGTGGCCAGTGCATGACTCATCTGGCCGCACATCTGACACCCTTGGTCTATACGGATAGAGCTTCTTCTGAGATTGGGCCCAGAAAAAAAGAGAGGGAGGGACTGAAGAAATATCAGAGTTATCTTCCGATTAGTCTTGTGACAAAGAAGTGTTTTGTGCTTGGGCATGCCCAGCAAAGCAGGCACTTTGTTAGAACAGCACAACATACTTTCAAGACTCCAACTCCGTCTTAGAAGGAGTCTCTTCTGTCATGTTGCATCCTTCAGAAAAGCCAATTGTGCCAAATGGGCATTCCCTAGAGCAGTGATTGATTTATTTATTTAGCGTATGGCTGGTCACACACAATATTAAAACACTTCATTTTTACAGGTTAAAAACAATTAAAACAATAAAAAAAAACAGTAAGAAAACCTAAAAGGAAAACAGAAATAACATTTCAAAGTTTGATGTCAAGGCCCAGCAATCACATTGTGCTGAAGGCGTCTTTCCCCATTTATACAAGGAGTCAGCACACACCCCATGAGTTGTTCTAATTCTATTATATGTCATCCATATGTGTCGGGGTAGGCTAACCTTTTTGCCATCATGTACCAGGAGAGGGAGGGACGGGGGAGGGTCACACGTGCCCACACCAATAATTCTATGTGCCCTGCCCTGCGCATGCATGCGCAACCACTTCCCCCCTCTGCTCCTGGCACGTGATGAGCTGGTAGGCCCATTTTTCTTTCTTACCTGGTTCCAGATCCTCTCTATTTATCTGGGAAGGGTGAAAACAGCCTTTCCCATTCCCTCGGAGGCCCTCCAAAGGCCTGAAATGGCCATTTCCCAACTCCCGGTGGGACAGGAAGTGACCTTTTTTTGCTGTCCCCAATCTCTCTAGGAGTCTCTGGAGGCTGGGGACAGCAAAAAACATCACTTCCTGTCCCACCGCGAGTTGGGAAATGGGCTGTTTTCGCCCTCCGCTGATGCAAAGAAAGGATCTGGAGCTAGGTAAGAAAGAAAAATGGGCCTTCTCCACCCACTCCGGAGGCAGGAAACAGCCTGTTTCCGTACTTCTGGTGGGCCCAGAAGGCCCGAAAATCAGGTGGCTGGCGTGCGCATGCATGCCAGAGCTCAGCTGGTGTGTCCACTGATATGGCTATGTGTGACACTTTTGCACGTGTGCCATAGGTTCGCCATCACGGCCCTAAAGTATTCCATCTGCTGTGCTGCATGGGGAGTAGCCTCAGTTGCCAGATAAAGCAAAACAAAAACTCTCCTCAGTGAGTAGGAAAAAAATTTCTCCCACAATCTCATTTTTATTTTTATTTTATTTTATTTCATTTGTCAAGAACGTATTAGGTAATATATATAAGTATAAGCATGAATTGAATACATAAAATAGATACAAATAAAGGAAACATTAGGACAGGAACTGTAGGCATGCTGGTGCTCTTATTCATGCCCCTTACAGACCTCTTAGGAATGGGGTGAGGTCAACAGTAGACCATCTTAGGTTAAAATTTTGGGGGTTTGGGGATGAAACTACAGAGTCAGGTAGTGCATTCCAGGCATTGACCATTCTGTTGCTGAAGTCGTATTTTCTGCAATCGAGTTTGGAGCGGTTCACTTTAAGTTTGTATCTATTGTGTGTTCTTGTATTGTTGTGGTTGAAGCTGAAATAGTCATTGACAGGTAGGACTTTGTAGCAGATAATTTTATGAGGTATGCTTAGGTCATACCGAAGGCGGTGTAGTTCTAAATTTTCTAAGCCCAAAATTTCAAGTCTGGTTGCATAAGGTATTTTGTTGCAAGCGGAGGGGTGGAGGACTCTTCTTCTGAAATATTTCTGGACACGTTCAATTGTATTAATGTCCGATATGCAGTGCAGGTTCCAGACAGATGAGCTGTATTCGAGAATTGGTCTAGCAAATGTTTTGTATGCTCTGTTTAGTAGTGTGATAGTACAAGAGAAGAAATGACACAAGATTAGGTTTACAACTCTTAATGCTTTTTTGGCGATGTTGTTACAGTGGGCTTTGGCACTTAGATCATTAGATATGAGTACTCCAATGTCCTTGACAGAGTGAGGGTCATCTACAAGGTCGTGTCCACTCAGCTTGTATTTTGTGTTCTGGTTCTTTTTGCCAATGTGTAAGACAGCATTTGTTGGTTGAGATTTGGAGTTGCCAATTGTTTGACCATTCCAACACAAAATCAAGGTCTTTTTGAAGTGTAGCAGAATTGCCAGTGGTGTTAAATATTTTTACATCATCAGCAAAGAGAACGCAGTTGCTTATTTGATCGCAAAGATCATTTATGTATAGTATGAAGAGTGTTGGTCCTAGAATGCTGCCTTGGGGGACACCGCTATTAACAGGTGCAGGATTTGATAAGGCGCTCCCTATTTTGACCACTTCTTGTCTGTTTGACAAGAATGCAGCTATCAAATTATGTAGGGGTCCAGAGTTGCTGTAGGATTTTAGTTGCAGAAGTCTATGTAAATTGTGTCTATTGCTTTGCCCTGATCAAGATTTGTAGTCCATATATTTTTGCAGTGTAGAAGTTGTAGATTACAGGATAATTTTTTTCTGAAACCAAATTGTTTATTAGAAAGTAGGTTGTTTGTTTCTAGGTGGAGGGTAATGGAATGGTTAATGATTGATTCCACGACTTTGCAGGTGATGCAGCATAAAGAGATTGGTCTGTAATTTTTGACTAGGCTGGGGTCTCACATTTTGAAGATAGGGATGACCATGTCTAGTGACCATAGTTTGGGTAGGGAGCTGATTCTGAAGGATTTTTCAAAGATTATGCTTAGGGGTTCTGCTATAACAGTGGAGAGCTTTTTTAAGAAGTATGCACATAGTCCATCAGGTCCGATAGATAAGAGATGGTTTTAGTCTGCGTAGTGCCTTTTCAATGTTATCTTCCATGAAATCTATTTGTGGTATGACTAGGGAATGTTGGGCATGAGCCATTGCTGTTTACATTTTTGTCCTAATTTAAATGATCAGTTAAATTCATTCAAGTTTCAAAGGCTAAGGAATCTTTTCTAGTGGCAGAAATCACTGTGTGATGGCATAGGCCAGAGTTGTCCAACCTGAGGCAACTTTAAGACTTGTAGACTTCAACTCCCAGAATTCCCTAGCCAGCCAGGTTGGACACCTCTGGCAGAGGCTCTTTATGACTCTATCTCCTTCTGTTTTTTAATGGACGAAATCTCTGGAGATTTCCACAATCTACTTGAGAGAAGAGTTCTGAGAATTCAGAACTCTCCTATTCTCAATTCTCATGAGAGAATTCACAACTCTTGTCTAAAAGGTCGAGGATTAATGAAGAAAAAAAAAAACACTGGCATCTCATCAGACTTAGCGATCTTCTGAGATTTTCAGTGCTTTCTCTTTTCCTTTTAATTAATTTTCATTTCATGCTATGCTATGGTGCCTTGAGTGCCTTAGCATCTACCCTGCTGAACCTGGATGGCTTAAAAATGCTACAAGATATATCTTTATATATATATATATGGTGCTTTTTTGTCAGACTTACTCCATGCAATTAATTACATCGCATGTCTATTTATAGGTAGTCCTAGACTTATGACTGGTCTCTTAGCAGACATTTGAAATTACGACAGAACCCCCAAAAGGTACTTATGACCTGGTTCCAAAGTTCCATCTACTACCCCACCTCCACACGGTCATATAACCATATTTTGAGTGGTCAGCAACCAGCCTGACATTTGTATGACAACATTTTTACCAAAGATCAGCGTTTATTTCCAGTTTTGGGCAAAAAACACTTTACATCAAACAATGTGTTTGCTTAGCAACTGTGTATTCATTTAATCATCATGGTGATTCACTTAATGACTGCCACAAAAAAAATTGTGAAATTGGATTAGTCACATAATGACCATTTTACAACTCACTGCTTATGACTATAATGGGAAGGGTCTATAATGGACATAAGTTGAAGACAATCTGGTATATAGTTGTATTTATGTTTAAGTTTTACATGAGAATTGATCAATAAGAAAATTGCTGTTTTATTTGTACACCGACATGAATTTGGTACACATTTTACTCTTTAAACACTATACAAAATAAGCAAGTTAAACATTGTGCAAAATGAGCAAAACGAGCAAATTTTCATATGTGAATAAAAATACAAACAATATAAATAAAATAACTATATATCAGAATTATTTTTAAAGAAAAACTTCAGAGTTAAAGTTATAAATATCACAATTTTGTCAATATTTTCAGTAACTGTCCTATATTACATCAGCAAACCCCAAGTCAGCAGCCTGAGTCATATGCCATTTTGTTACAGGAAACTTGAAAACATCACACTTCTTGTATTTATAGACCTTTATCACCAAGCACTCACTGTTCCCCTCATTTCCTCACCTTTCAATGTGCTTTCCCTCCTCCTCCCAATTACCCAGTAAAGATACTGTGATTCTATTTACTTTGTCATCCAGGGTTTTTTTTTTAAATGAAGAAATTCCCAGATAGTTCATGCCGCGCATTCTTTCAAAATACAAGAGAGAGAGGTGGGGGGAGGGAGGGGGGGAATCATCAGTTATCAGTAATCAGCATCACAATTAAAAAGTACTAATCCCTGTTAAAGAGATTATTGGCATCTCAATCTGAAGTTATAGGAAGTGGGACAATCTTATATCGTCCTTATTTGGATCTCACTTTTTGATGCTTACTCAGTTCATTGTATATTTTTATATCGAGTAGGATCTACCGTCCATACGCTTACTGGAAATTTTGCCAATAGGAGTATCAAAAAAAAAAAAAAACCTCTTTTATCAAGAAAACTGGTATCATCCAGCCAAAATAATTCAGGACTTCACAATGTGTGATTCATTAATCTGTTTGTAATTGCATCTACTTAGTAATAATTCAAAAGTTAAGAGGAAAGTTAAAGAGCCTCAGATAGCTTAACCGGCTGAATAGCCTGTTATTAACATCCAGCTGTCTGCAATTACACCAGTTCGAGGCTCAAGGTTGACTCAGCCTTCCATCCTTTATAAGGTAGGTAAATTGAGGACCCAGTTTGTGGGGGCAATAAGCTGACTTTGTATAAAAAATATACAAAAGTATGAAGGCTATTGCTTAACACCTTGTAAGCCGCCCTGAGTCTCCAGAGAAGGGCGGCATATAAATCTAATTATACACACACACACACACACACACACACACACACACACACACACTTAAGAAAAGTTCTTATAAAATATATATAAGTTCAAGAATTTCTGTTCTGGGCCATCATTTAAAACCACCATCGTCTCTCATGGTAGAGTTAAACTGTTGATGCATTCCAACAAACATTAGATTCTATTGTGTCTATTAAAAAATAAATGAAAACTATTAGAAAAAGTAAAATAGTGATGCTTGGCTTGTTTGTCAGGAAAGATACTTCTTTGATAGTTATCAACTAACAATCTAATGTCCATAATTCTTAGGGTCAGAGTTTCATATGCAGATCCGCTGATCTACAGTGATGCATTCCAGGACAAAATGTAATGGTTTGTAATACGATTTTAATTATTTCTTTTCATAGAGGCTGTGATTTTTTTTTTTTAACATTTCAAGGTAACTTCAAAAATGTGGGTAATAGTCAGGATAAGCTCCAAATATTTCATCACTCACAATAACAGAAAAAACACCATGTTAAACTTTTCTTCACTATTTTGCTCATATATTTCATTTAGGATCATTTGAGACATATTTTTGTTTTGCAATTTGTCTAAGTTGGCCTTTAAGATAATTTAAATTATCTGCAGTATTGTGTCCTTACCAATCAACTTCACTGGACCCAAATAATTTTCTCTTCACCAAACTCATAATTATACAATGAAAGAAAGAAAGAAAGAAAGAAAGAAAGAAAGAAAGAAAGAAAGAAAGAAAGAAAGAAAGAAAGAAAGAAAGAAAGAAAGAAAGAAAGAAAGAAAGAAAGAAAGAAAACTACAACTGAGCTACATGTGCATGATCTCTTTCTTGCAAATTCAAATGCTTTCCTTTCTCCTCATTTTTGGGAAAATATTTGATCTCTTGATGATTCTGAACTGCAGAATCAGTGGTGGGCTCCTCCTAGTTTGGCCCAGTTCGGCTGCACCAGTAGCGGTGACGATATGATGTCACCGAACCAGTTCTGCCCCCCCCCCGCCCCCCATCCCCTGCGTTATTCTTACCTTTTATTTGGCCCTACCCCCAATCTATTGCTGCCTCCTGAGTCCCAGCAGATGGGCTATAAGGAAAAAAACTGTTTAAACTCTTGCCATTGGACTTCAAAGGGCCACCTTACAGCTGATCAGTGGTAAAAGGCAGTTTGGTGGTAGACCAGTGCCTCCAAAAACAAATGAGTAGACCGATGCCTGCAAAAATAAATGGGTAGACCAGTGCCTGCAAAAATACATGAGTAGACTGGTGCCTGAAAAACTAAATGGGTAGACCAGTGCCTGCAAAAATACATGAGTAGACCAGTGCCTGCAAAAATAAATGGGTAGACCGGTACAGCTCTGCAAGCAGTTAAAAGCCTGGTAGACCAGTACCTCTGCTAAATCCTAAAGAATTGTCACATGATCATCGAGCCACACCCACAAAATAAGCCATACCCACAGAACCGGTAGTAAAAAATGTAGAACCCACCACTGTGCAGAATGCGAACTTTAATGACAACCATCCACTCAACATATAGCAGAATGATCTATTGTTGGTTCACATGATCTGAGATTTGTCACTGAAGATTTATTCCCAAATTATTTCAGTACTATTCTGTATTTCCTTTTCCTTGACAGAATAAATTCATTTTATGGTTCCACCTATCCAACGACAGCATGTCTTCACTATATCTCTGATTGCTACACTTCTGATGATATATTAGTGCTTAGCTTGAAGTTTCTTGATCTCTATTTATGTTGGCACTGTTGATAATTGATTATAGGAACTGTAGTCCCAGAATCTATTGCCCAAGGTTATAAGAGAAAGTAACCAGCTTGGAGGAAAATTGCATGAGATGGATATAAAGGGAAATAAATGTTCATTGTGAGTTCAAAAATCTCTCTATTACATTGATTTTTACTAGTAAAAAACCTACAGACATCCCTTGTTCCTATACTTTTAAACTGGCTTAAATGAGGCTATCAATCAATGGATCACTATCAGTTGATATATGACACCATAAAAAACCCTATTTTAAAATATATAGTAAGCATCAAAGGAAGAGCTTTTATACCCTGCATGTCCTCCACCCACCTCCACCCCTCCGGAACCTGTTCCTGAATCTGTGAATTGGTCTTAAGGGCAAAAACATAGAGACAGTCCTTGCTAAGTAATGAAACTGGGATTAGTGACTAGCCCATTAAGCGAAGTGGCACTCAAAACTGTTAAAATTGAGATAGGAGGCTCAATCACAATCAATACAAGGCATTCTTCATATATATTCTTGTAATAGTTTTAAAACCTTCAATTTTTTATGTATCAGCTTAGGATACATTTCACATTATGGTGGCAGGCAAGATTATCAAGTGGGCAGTGTAATTTGCAACAATGCATAGTTATTATTATTATATATCATTCATTCATTCATTCATTCATTCATTCATTCATTCATTCATTCATTCATTCCCTAAAGCACAAATTTAAAAAGTTTGTCTTCAAAGGAGATGCCAGAAATACTTGGCTGTGAAGGTTAACTTGATCATGAAAATGCATTTTAAAAACTATATGCACAAGAATTATTATACACTACTTCATTCACACTAAATCCGTTGTTTTTAATTCAACTCACGAGTTTTCTTTGATAAAGAAGGCCAACCAATGAAAATTGAACAGATGGGACTGACATTACTAAGCTTACATGTACTATACACATTTTTTAAATAAGTGGTTGACATTAGGACCTTTCTAAAAAAAAGTTTCCAAGAAGATAAGAATGTGTCAAGATTTACTGAAGTTATGTTAAACATTTTGCTAAAGAATGGTCCTCTCTGCACTCCAGGAGAGTCTGTAAGTGAATCTGCCCATATCCATATAATATGCTACTGCCTACTGCTTTTGTTGATGTGGGGGGGGGAGGGGGGAGAGACCGTATTTTCCGGCGTATAAGACGACTGGGCGTATAAGACGACCCCTGACTTTTCCTATAAAAATATAGGGTTTGGGCTATACTTGCTGTATAAGATGACCCCTCTTCCAACGCACACCAAATAAAAATTAAAAAACATCAACTAGCTCACCCACAATGTAAAAGCAGCTGTGCTAAACCCAAAATGGCCCCTGCAACAAGCAGGAACCTCACACACCCACAAAAAGCCCAAAAAAACAACTTTCACACTTTACACACACAAAATTCCACATACAGCTTTGTGAGATTTTGTACGTTTGTGTAGTTAGAGTGAAACACTACAGAAACACACTAAATCTCAGAAAGCTGCACAGTAGCTGCAGAAAGCTACTTACGAGACCACCTTCTGCCACCGATAACCTCCCACCGGCCAATATGCATAGAGAGGGCCTCCTCAGGGTGCCGTCGGTCAGGCAATGTCGACTGGCGACCCCCAGGGGGAGAGCCTTCTCTGAGGGGGCTCCCGCCCTCTGGAACGAGTTACCCCCGGGGATTCGATTAATCCCAGACCTCCGCACTTTCCGCAAGGCATTAAAGACTTTTCTATTCCAGGAAGCCGGGCTGGCTTAACATAGATTTTAATAGGTGAATTTTAGGAGGGATTTTAAATTTGGGGAAGCCAAAATTTGATTTAATTACATTTTTAGATTATTTTTAACTTTTATATTGCTTGTATTTTAATGTTTTAATGTTTGGCTGTTCACCGCCCTGAGTCCGGCAGGAGAAGGGCGGTATATAAATCTAATAAACTAAACTAAACTAAACTAAATATTATTTTATTTTTATTTTTATTTTTATATGAAAGCTAAATTTAAAACTTCCTAGCCTAAAACTTAGACCTAGCCTTTAAATGGCTAGGTCTAAAAAAGAACAACTAAAAAACCCCCCAATTAACTATTTTTTAAAGCTCCCAAAGGGGGAAAAAAACTTATCCAATAGAACAGGGGTCTCCAACCTTGGCAACTTTAAGACTTGTAGACTTCAACTCCCAGAATTCCTCAGCCAGCTTTGCTTTGCTGGCTGAGTAATTCTGGGAGTTGAAGTCCACACCTCCCTGCCTGCTTGATTGCAGGCAGGGAGATTTAGTTGCTTGCTGATGCAATGGATTGCAGACAAGGCAAGGCAAGCGTTGAGCTAAGGTAAGCAAGCTGGAGGGGAGGGAGGATTTTTGCTACGTACCAATTAGCAGGCAAAAATTAGCAGCTGGGATGGCCAGCGTTGTGTAAAAGGAAAGTTTTTCCCTTTTACACAGGGCTTGCGTGTAACTCAACTGATTAGCGGCAACTCAGCAGGCAATTCAGCTTGGCTCCTTAGAGCCATTTAAGGCTCCTCAAAGCCTTTTGGGCTGGTCTGCCTGGTTACAGGAGACCAACACCCGGCGTATAAGACGACCCCGACTTTTGAGAAGATTTTTGTTTGTTAGAAAGTCATTTTATATGCCGGAAAATATGGTACATAAACCTCAATCTACTTACATCTATAGTAGATTCAGCACAAAGTGTTTTAGGTTTCTTAAACTTACCTAGTGGAAGATTTACAATATAGCTGGGGCGGGGGGAGAGAGAGAGAGAATTGGAATTAATCTATCTCAATTCAATATTCTTCTTTCAAAAGTTTTAGAAATGATGGGAAAAAAATAATACACATATGCATATGATCTCACACACACATAGATAAATTATAAATTTTTGTAAGTGCTTATTCCAAACTAAGTAGATAGATCAATGATTGCAAAGCTATATAATGCAGGCCTCCAAATTTGAGTGCTTCTGCAAACCCTGTACTGTATATTATCTGTGTATATCACAAGTGGGAAATCCCCTTTTCAAATTTATGCACCCAGAGTCTCCACAGATGCCCATATCCTTGTTATATTCAAAGTACATTGCCACTGATAAATGCAGTATAGAAATTAAGAGTTAACGCAGCTGTCAGGATGTGCATGAGCCGGGCTTTTCAGTTGTATCAAGACAGGTGCATTCTTTAATTCAGTTTAAAAAGATTTCTTTGCTCTTTTAAACTTTGAACAATTTGGTGTAGATGATTTAAAGGATCAGTGTCAGACACAGAAATTAGTCTATACCCCAAGAACAACCTTAAATCTACTGCTTTGTATTATACTATAAAAAGATCACATTGTGCTAGATTAGAAGTGTATCTTTCCAAATATTACAGGATCACAAAGTTTCTAGGTTTCTTGGTTTCTAGACATTTTTCCATCTTGGAAACCCTCCTCTGAACTTTCTCCAATTATTTTTGAATTGGGGTGCCCAGAATTGGACACAACCCTCCAAATGGAGCTTAACTAGAGCAAAGTAGGCTCCTCATTTTTAAACTCATCTCCCAATAGAATGCAAATGGGTGTCTTGGTGAATGAAGTGAAATGAATTTAAAAGATGCTCCTGCTCTAGTTAGGATTTATAGCAACTTTATGTTTAGATGCTATTGTTTCGGCTCTCTGTGTTTTTGTTTTTGCTTTTACTAGGCTGATTATTATATTGTGCCATAGCTTACAATAAAAATGATTTGCTGAATGATTTATATAACATGCTAAGCCAGAAACCATGATTTACAACCCATGGTATTACATTCATAGAGTACACTTAACCCAAACTAGCGAAGCCTCAATGCGGCATACAGAAAGGTGTGAAACTTAGCCTATGGATTTATTACGTGCTATGAAGTTGTCTTATGATGATACATACAGGTAGTCCTTCACTTACTTAATGACTGTGCAAAGTTACCACGACACTGACAAAAGTGACTTATGACCATTTTTCACACTAACAACCATAGCAGCATCCTCATGGTCACGTGATTTACATTCAGATGCTTAACAACTGACTCACATTTATGACAATTGAACTGCCCCAGGGTCATGTGATCACCTTTTGCAACCTTCTGACAAGCAAAGTCAATGGATAAACTTCGTGTTCCTAATTCAACCATAACCATAACTGTGTTATTAATTTAACAACTGCAGTGATTCACTTGATAAATGTGGCAAGAAAAGTCATACAATGGGGCAAGACTCACTTAACAAATTTCTCATTTAGCAACTTACATTTTGGGCTCAATTGTGCTTGCAAGTTGAGGACATTGTCTTAGGTATATTCAGCCTGCCAATTCTCCAGATCTCTGAATGTGACTAGATTTTATCCAAGCTATATCCTATTTTCCCAGGTCATGTTCCTCACAGGTCTGCATGTTCAAGTGTATTACTGAAGAGCCATGCATTTTAAATACACAAGGGTACAAACACACAATTTCCTCTCCATGTTGAGAAGCATTTCAGAAAGCTTTTAGTGCATGCAGAAATATGCTGGAGGGTTCATTTGCTCCTGTGGTTCTCCACAGCAGCAAGCCCATTGCTTCACAATTTGGAAGTGCTTGGCAATCAATCGCCAGATTTCTTCAAGATCAAAGAACTCTGATTTCATCAAAAGTGACCAGTCACCACTGTCAGCTTCCCTCTTCCGATGTTTCACTGGAATATAAGAAATCTACAAGGAAAAAAAAAACTAATAAAACTAATGGAACGGTGAAGATTCTGCAGCGATGCAAGGGTTAGGACAATGTAAGATGACATTTAAAGTAGCATTTTTAGTAAAAATAATTTTGGACATTCATTTGGCTGAGATGGTATGAAGATTCCTTCACCAGACACAGGTTTAGACTAGATAATCCAAGGGAACTATGATCCTATGGCTCTAATTAAGTGTGATAGTGAAAAGATGAAAGATATACAGTATCTCCCCTACCCCACCCCACCCCCATTAGACTCTTTTTTTAAAGATATATCTTTTCTAACCTACTATAGAAAGATTTTATGACCCAGAAGAAGAATACACATATTTTCTTAAATAAGAAAGTAGAGTACGCTTCCTGCAAATATTTTCCATTTTCCCCCAAATATCCCCATTGTTAAGGGATGGACTTTGTTTGGCTGAACAAAATAGTTTCTCATGCAGGATAATCTAATATACTGCAATTTTAAACATTTTATAGGACTGCTGCAGTTTTAGCCAAAAGAAATGCTACTGTGGTGTTAAATGCTTTTAAATAAATGAAAAATGCCAGTTGCAGAAACGGAAATACAGAGCCACAACAATAACACGGCACTGATCACCTCACGAAAGCAATCATTGAAATAATAAACCTGGGATGACAAACATATTTTGATCGTGTAGGTGGGATATCAACTCCTTTATGAAATACTAACATTCAGATTTTGAGGGCTGCAACTCCTCCTGAATTAAACAGTATCACGGCTAATTTGAAGGATGTGAAAACAGTATGTTTCACACTTTATGAGGAGATATTTAGCTGGAGCAATCTTTTCTTTTTGCTTCACTTCTCTAACACTGTAAATCTGTTTGAGAGCCAAACCCTCCAGGGCAGTTTTTGAAGGAATGCTGGAAGCTGCAGAGGGAGGGGCATGGATACCATTGAATGCAATTGCACTCGGTTATGAACATTTTCTAATGCAGCATGCAGTATAGTGCAAGGGGTGGATGGGGGTGGGGGGTGGGAGAAGGGAAAGGGACCTGAGAGCTCATCCTGACTAAATCTTCTCAAAAAGCATTTTTAAACATATGAAAAGATGCACGATCAATAAGCCATACTCTCAACCCCGTTATTATATTGATTTAATCTTTTATATAACAAACATTTTTCATCAACAGTCTCAATGCTATACTACTAAGCTATGTTATATTGTCTTCCAAAGAATTTTGGAATTAAGGAATATACCTTTTCTCACAGACATCGTACATTGCTCAAAGTGCTTCTAAAATCATTTTTGATTATGCAAATAAATGTTATGTTCCAACTTCAAAGGCTGTTCTTTTTGACTCCACCTTTCAACTCTAGTTTTTATGGATGACTAGCAATAATTGACAACGAATGTCTGCCAACTGTCTATTCAACCCATTTCATTTTTCTTTTCCACGCTCACAATGTAGTTCAGAAACAAAATGTTCTTTCTGACTACAGATAATTCAGACGATTTTATAACAGAGGAAAAAATCACAAAAGGAACACAAAGAACTATAGCTTAATGTGGGAATGGGGCCTATTGAATCAAGTGGGGACATATTTCTGAGTAAGCATACATAAAGTTACATTTTATATACCTTTCCAAAATTGCCCTTTAAATATTCTTTTTCAAAAAGTTACCTTTTAAACATGCATTGAGAATGTTTTATTAAAAACCTACCTATGTTAAGCTGTTACATTTAAAGGTATTTTGCAATAATCCCATTTAATTAAATACAGTGCATCAACCACTGTTGTAATATTATTTCCAATTCACTTTCTACTTTGGGAAAGCAGAGATGCTTCACAGTACCGCATTAAAAAGGGACCAAACAGATCTTTGAAGTCTACACCTTAATATTCCCAAATTGTGTGTTTTTTGAAATGTCGAATTCTTGAGGATGATTTTTTAAAAATTCAGTTTAATATTTGAAAGGCCAAGTGCCAGTCCTCCCTGATTCCTTCCCTGATTTTAAGAAACTTCCTGCTCAGGAATGAGCATCACATAAAGAAGAGCTCCAGGGAGGATGGAAGAAACCCATTTACGGTAAATATTCTTTGGAGACTCCTGAGTGTGTGTGAATTTCCTAAAGAGTAATATTGTAATCCAACACTGTACTTCTTCGGAGGAACATATTTCATTCTTGCCTCAGGTAATCTTTGGAGCTATTTTCCATCTGTCACCCTTCACCTTTTTTTCCCCTTAACCTTTTTATGATTATTGTAAATGAAGGGATAAAAACAGAAAGAGAAAGATTTAAATGCGGGCAAAATTGAGACTCTGTCTTGCATATTTCTCCCTGACAGTGCTTTCCATAGACAAGAATTCTCTTAATTAAAGGCTCAACACTCTATCTCTAAATATAATTAGAGGGATAAATCATCTCCTTTTTGCTTCAAACATGCAAATCGGGGAGAAAAACACTCTTTAAAAAAATCTTTGAGAGGTGGACACATATGTTCTTTGTTACATGGGAATTTAGCTTTCTCATACAGTTAGCATAACTGCTGCACCTTCCCAATCTGTAGAGGGATAGCAGCCAGTCTCTGGAGAGGAAACCTAATCTTATCAGTGAACATCATAAAACACTGAGATTCCACAATAGCAGTACAACTTTATTCATTTCAAAGTTGGTAAAAATTTATTTATTTATTTATTTATTAAATTTATATACCGCCCTACTCCCAGACGGGACTCAGGGCGGTGAACAGCCAGAATAAGATATAATAAATACAAAAGTTAAAAAATCATTAAAAACAAATTAAATAATTTGGTTCAACAGTTTAAAAGTCCAATTATGATTATAAAATTTAAAAACCCAAAAAAGGAGGTTAAGCCAGCCCAGCTTGTTCAAATAAAAATGTTTTCAAGGCACGGCGAAAAGTACCCAGGTCATGTAGGTTCCTTATCTCAGGGGGGAGCTCGTTCCAGATGGTAGGTGTCCCCACAGAGAAGGCTCTCCCCCTGGGGGCTGCCAGTCGACACTGTTTGACCGACGGCACCCTGAGGAGACCCTCTCTATGGGAGTGGACTGGTCGGGGAGAGGCTGTTTGTGGCAGAAGGCGGTCCCGAAGATACCCTGGTCCTAAGCCATGGAGTGCTTTGAAAATGGTAACCAAAACCTTGAACCGCACCCGGAAGACCACTGGAAGCCAGTGCAGCTCGCGCAGGAGGGGAGTCACATGGGAGTGCCACGTCGCTCCCATCACCACCCGCGCGGCCGAATTCTGGACCAGTTGGAGCCTCCGGGTGCTCCTCAAGGGGAGCCCCATGTAGAGAGCATTACAGTAGTCCAGGCGTGAGGTGACAAGGGCATGAGTGACTGTGCGTAACGCATCCCGATCTAGAAAGGGACGCAACTGGCGAATCAGGCGAACCTGATAAAAACTCCTCCCAGCCACGGCCGCCATATGCCCTTCTAAAGACAACCGTGAGTCCAGGAGGACGCCCAAGTTGCGAACCCCATCCGTGGGGGCTAATGACTCGCCCCCAATAGTCAGAGATGGCACAACTGACTATATCGGGATGTCGGAAACCACAGCCACTCGGTCTTGGATGGGTTGAGCCTGAGTCTGTTCCTCCTTCATTTCCTAACTGAAATGCACATTCACTCACTCACGTCAATTTACATGCTTCTTATCTACAGTTGAATTGGCCAAGTTCAACCTGAGTTGTTGGGGAAGTCAGATGGGGACAACTGAGTCTTCTAACACAGATTTGTACAGCTTGTTTTTCAATCCTTTGCCAGCAGTGTCCATCACCCGTTTCTTTTGATCTCATCACAGTTTTTTTGTTCACCTCTGTAAGCTGTTCAGTCAGTTAACATTTAACCTTATTATCTCAGATGGGTGTCCTCTGGTCCCTGTCTGACCTGATTTTGATTAATTACCTCTCTGTTCCATGCATCGGTACACCATTTTAGTGTTACCGAGTCAGATCCCATTCTTTCATTCCCAAGTGATAGTAAAGTTGTATACTTTTCATATTCCACGTGCCTGTTCAATGGTACTAGGTTGTTTGATGTCTCCCAAATTTGGGGAGAGATTAAAGTGAAGTTGCTTTTCTCAAATATATAATACACTGCAGTTTGGGAATTGTGTTTGTTTTAAATTTCTATGTGCATAGTTTTCTCAGTTTATATTTTTTATGGAACTTCTGGTTACGGTCAAACACATGGCAAATGCTGCATTGATATTATGTCCATTTATTATGCAGAAGAAATGTAGAAAGTATTTGTCACCCTATTGTGGTTACTGACATCATAATTTGTTTACCAGGAATACTTTATCTGTGGGATATTGCAACTAGAGTTGTATGAAATTTGGAGGATTTTTGTGAAGGACTCCATTGGCTTCTGCATGAGGGTGTC
The DNA here is from genome assembly GCA_030761175.1 of Masticophis lateralis. NCBI lineage: Eukaryota > Metazoa > Chordata > Lepidosauria > Squamata > Colubridae > Masticophis > Masticophis lateralis. The sequence goes on from JAUDYJ010000001.1 coordinate 119,728,077, forward strand.
TCAATACATCATCACCCAAATTATATGATTTCTGTATTTGTGTTAAATGTCACAGGTATATAATTGCATCATTTATGGCATGATATCATAGCACACATATTTTCATTTTGATGTAATTGTGCCTTGTAATAGATACCTGTGGTCTTTGAAACCTGCTGCTTAAAACTACCGATGTTTCTGCTTTGCTACTGAATCAAAGTTTGTTGAAGTGTCATTAATTTTGAAGCAAAACTCAGCACGTTTATGATAGGCGCCCTGCATCTTCAAAAGTATTTTTAAAAGAAATACAATAGTGTCTGTTATCTTGAAAGTTACATCCTCTTACAGAGAAGCCTTTTAAAGAGTGAGCCAAAAGAGCGGGAATGGGGTGTAGATATAGTTACAACTTAGTATATGTGCTTGCATTGTAATTTTGTAAAAATCCACTATGATTATGTAATGGTAAAAATGCTACTGGCTGGGTTCATTTTGGATTTTTTTTTTCAATTCTCAAAGGAGAATGTGTGAGAGAACTTCCAGTTAGGATTGTGTAAAGGTGTGTTGTCTCTTCTTGTGTGGAAGATGGAGTCTCCATTCTACTTTTGTAGAATGGAGGATGGATAATTATCTGCTATCTATAGAACTGCGGCCATTCCAAGCAGGATTCATCACAAAGCTAATTCATGTTCCCACACCAAAACATATGATAGGAACTAAAATTGCAAAATTGCACTGAAATTGATTAGACTTACTAGTAAAGTCATGTAGGATTGGTGGGGAGGGGGATTTAAGCTTAACTCGCTTTATTTATTCAGATAACTTAAGAATTTTACAATAAAATATGAAAAGGGCATCTAAAATGCTTTTCCCATTCATCTGCATCCTATTGTTTCACAGACTAGAACAGGTAATAAAGTGGAGGTGAGTATCATAGTTATCAGGAGAATCCCCCTAATTCATTTCGAAGACAATTATAATACTCTTAAACTCATTCTTATTATAAGGTAACTAACTGGGGATTGAAGTGTTCTATGTTTATATTTCAGGATTTTTGAGAGCTGCAATATAACCCGAGTAATAATCAGTGAAGGTGGTTTTTTAACAGTACCAGAAAGGAAATTTATTTACTGGAAATATATTATAGGGATGGGCATAAGCTAAACCCTAGCTACCTCCCTCCTATCAGGGATATGTGCCCATCTTGCTGCTTTTCTGCGAGGCCTCAAAGACACAGTTTTGTCAGCAGGCCTGTAACCCATTCGGACACAATCAAGCGGCTTGTTTCATTCTGTTGTTGCTGCAACGGAGTGGGGGTGAGGGCTAAATTGTGAGTTTTTAACTGTGGATTTTTAATATTGTATTCTGCCCAGAGTCACTATGTGTGAGTTAGGCGGCTATATAAATTTATTGAATGAGTGAGTGAGTGACTGGGTGAATGCATGCATGCATGCATGCCTGAGGAAAAAGGCAGAAAGAAGTGACCTCAAATTAGCAATAAGGTGGTAGACACAATCTGGAACTGAACACACTCAAAACCATAGAAATGGTGGTAGACTTTAGGAGAAACCCTTCCATACTTCTACCTCTCACAATACTAGACAACATAGTATCAACAGTAGAGACCTTCAAATTTCTAGGTTCTACCATATTGCAAGATCTAAAATGGACAGCTAACATCAAAAACGTCATCAGAAAAGCACAACAAAGAATGTTCTTTCTGTGCCAACTCAGAAAGCTCAAACTGCCCAATGAGCTGCTGATACAGTTCTACAGAGGAATTATTGAGTCTGTCATCTGCACCTCTATAACTGTCTGATTTGGTTCTGCAGCCCAACAAGACAGACACAGACTTCAGAGGATAATTAGAACTGCAGAAAAAACAATTGCTACCAACCTGCCTTCCATTGAGGACCTGTATACGGCACAAGTCAAAAAGAGAGCTGTAAAAATATTTACAGACCCCTCACATCCTGGACATAAACTGTTTCAACTCCTACCCTCAAAACGACGTTATAGAGCACCGCACACCAGAACAACTAGACACAAGAACAGTTTTTTCCCCGAACGCCATCACTCTGCTAAACAAATAATTCCCTCAACACTGTCAAACTATTTACTAAGTCTGCACTATTAATCTTCTCATCGTTCCCACCACCCGTCTCCTTCCACTTATGACTGTATGACTGTAACTTCGTTGCTTGTATCCTTACGATTTTTATTGACATTGTTTCCTGATTGCTTATTTGTACCCTATGACTATCATTAAGTGTTGTACCTTATGATTCTTGATGAACGTATCTTTTCTTTTATGTACATTGAGAGCATATGCACCAAGACAAATTCCTTGTGTGTTCAATCACACTTGGCCAATAAAAAATTCTATTCTGTTCTGTTCTGTTCTGTTCTGTTCTGTTCTGTTCTGTTCTGTTCTGTTCTGTTCTGTTCTGTTCTGTTCTGCTCTGCTCTGCTCTGCTCTGCTCTACTCTACTCTACTCTACTCTACTCTACTCTATTAATTCTATTCTATATACACATCACACAAACACATCAGCCCTGCCCACTCCCTTTTCAGTCCAGAAGTCTGTATTAGTACACTGAAATTTATCATTCCAGTTAGTAGGATATAAGCCACAAGCAGGTTCACTTGCAGTGATCTCTAATCTGCAGAAAACAGTATGAGCATGCTGGAGGTAAATCCAGTCTTTGCTTGCACTTCTACTCTATGAAAAGCATATGCAGCGAAATTGTTATTTCATATTTCAGCATGCAGATCTTAATAAATTTACTAGCAACATTAACAACCATACATTCATACACATTTTATCATTTTATCATTCTGGGATTTTCCCCAAAGAGCAGTTGATGATGCAATAGGCTGGAAGAGGAACACTTCAAATGCGATAGGCTTCTAAAAATATGTTCAATTTTCAAATACGTCCAAATAACTGTATGATCAATAATTGATTTTAAAGATCTACATACACATTAAACATAAACTGCTTTGGGAATATCATACAAATGCTAAAAGTTTTCAGCATATAGAATTGGATGAATTATTGGAAGCAGGCTACTATGTTTACCTACCATAAAATAGGTTCTTCACCAACCTAACACAATAATTCTAAGTATAACTGCATCTTTAATCCATCAGTTGAGAACTTCTAGCATCATTAGTCCTCTTTCAACAAGTTGATATCTATGGTTTCCTACATTTATATAATTGTGGTTTCCTTGGATATAGTCCAAATGATTGTTTAGAATTATTCTTTTTTGTTCCATTCATTTTATAAAAATGCCAGTAATTCTCCATCTTTTGATCTATCATTTGCCAATGTTCTGGCACTCAGATGATTGGGCTGAGAAAGCAATTTTCTTAACTCTAAAAGCAAGCTTGACAGAGGCATTTTGTATTCTAAATATAAAAAATAGCAAATATCTCAACACTAGCAGAATAACAATATAATCTCTCAGTTTGACAGGAATTCCATAGATGATAACAATCACCATATACAGTCATTATACTTTTTATGTTCCTCCATGCAGTTTAGGCAATCTTTGTTTAACATGAAATCATTTTCAATAATGGCAAGTCTATTGCTAATACTGTATTCTTATAATAATTAAACAAAATCTCATATAGTTGCACTGAACAAAAAGTATCATTACATGGCCATATTTAATAACTTCATTTTGTCCGGTGTAAATTTGTTTAAGGATTCATGTAACTTCAACAGCTGACATCTAATATGTTTGTTACTTCATGACCACCAAGTGCAAAATGTCTTTGAAATTATTATTTTCTCTCTACAAAATCTGTAAATTAATTACAATATGGGTAGTCCTGCACTTACAGCAGTTCATTTAGTGACCATTTAAAGTTACAGCGGCACTAAAAAGTGTGACTTACGATTGTTTTTCAGTTACAACCTTTATAGCATCCCCATGATCATGTGATCAAAATTCAGATGCTTGGCTGCTGGTTCATATTTATGACCTCTGCTGTGTGGTTGTAAATCAAGGACTATCTGTACTATAATTCCAAAAGATACTCACTGATCACTGGAGAACATGTGCTACATTCAAGTGGCAAATATATACTATTAAATGCAGAAAATGGGACTGCACAAAGAGTTGAATCTAAAAAGGGAAAATAAAGATGTATGATATAGACAGTTTGTATGCTGGATTAAGGCTTTGTGAATTGGGGTTGGAAGATGCAAAGGAAAAAAGTGAGGACAACTTTATTAACTCAAATACATCTTTGAGAAAACCATGTGCACTTGCCACTTTTCAAGTTAAGTTTTTTATCTCTATAAAATAGCAGCATTTTGTGTCCAAGTTAAAAAAAGGAGAGAGGGGGAGGGAGGAGAGGGTAGAAGGGAGGGAGGGAGAGAGAGGGGGGGAGAGAATGAGAATGAATTAGCTGTAACATTTCTCCCTAAGCAAGTCATAGTTTTGCCTTTATATCAGCTAAAATGCAAAAAGCAATCTCATCTTAACAAGAAACAAATCAGAACAAATACGGCCATTCTTATTAAAAGAAGAAGCAGCATATGCAGTATTTTCAGAATTCTTGAACAAACTCTGACTTGGATATTTCTTCTCTGCATTCATTGCAGCTGCCACCCCTTTGTGTTTGTAGCTTGCCTGTCAGTGAAAACTGAATAGCTAAGTGGTAAATCAGATTAATTCAGAACTAGTAAATTCCATTTTAACAAAATCAACATGCACTTCCTAAGTGTATAATAGAGAAACTATCCCATGATTGATTCAAATGATTATCAGGCATTATGAGTACAGATCTGCCCGCAAAGTAACTTGTTTGTATGGTACAGCAGAGCTCCCCAACCTTTCCAGGTTGGTGGCCCGGAGGGGGAGGGGGAAGGGGAAGAGGGGATAGTTTTGTGAGAGGGACAGGCACATGCATGAACTCAAGCACCCATTACTTGTGGAAGTGGGGCCAAGAGCGCCTACAACACTCACATGAGTGGGGCTATGAGCTCCTGTGACATTTAAGCAAGTGGGGCCACGAGCCCCTAAGATGCTCAGTGAAGTGGGGCTGTGCATGCACAAACATGCATATGTACCAGCTATCCACTCATGCGGCCTAGTTGTGAATAGGCCATGGCCCGGGAGTGAGCCGCAGTCAGCCTGGGACTCCTGTGGTACAGGATCCAAGATATTTCTGGGCTATGTAAAAGGATTTATGTCTTTAACAGATTTAACATGTTAGGGAATCTTGTTTAAATCTGAACCACATATAAAGATTAGCTGTTGATCTCTATTCAACAATTAACCCCACTAATAGTTATATTTTCTAGCATAACTGTGCCTATTAAATGTAAAGCCTATAAAGAATTGGCACTGTTATGTAATTTCTGCATAAGGGTAATATGTTTTACTTCTGTCTAAATACTTCCTGTGTTTTTCTAATGGGATAAAGCCCTTTATTGATTTTTCACATCTTCCACACACAATTACAAAAATATAGTTCTCTTTCTTGCAGAGTGCTTTCAAAACTGATTCTTGTGTACTCGTTGTGCTGCTTTTGATAAAGCTCTCTGGGTTTCAGGGTCAACCTCTCAAATGGGCTCCACATCCTAACATTAGTTGGTTGTCAATTTAAGAACTAGTGTCTGAATCAGATCCGATACCTGAGATTTGAACCTACAAGCTTCTTTCAGAGAGAGAATTGACGCTGGCCTGAATAATTTTTTGAATCTTAAAGTCTTAAAGGTTGTTAAGCTTTCAAAACACTACTCTAGTCAAGTCTTGACCCGTCAGTACTGGGGACTTTTCAAGTCTGGAATCCAGTAAAACGGCCATCACACCTGCATGAACTGCATTTACACCAGTGGTGAAATCCTCCTCGGATCGTTACTGGTTCACTGCCCGTGCATGCAAGGTGAGTCCCAAACGCACACTTCATGCAGAAAAATAAGACTTCACTAGGTAAGTAGAACAGTGAGGGGGGGAACAGTTGTGCTGCGCGATTTAGGTTTGCTAGAAAGCAGGATTTCCTGCTTTCTAGCGAAGTTAAACCGTGCGGCATAGCTGATTGTCAAAAATATCGGTTCGGAGGAACTGGTAGCTTTTTAAAACTACCAGTTCACCCGAATCTGTAGTTTTTATCACTACCGGTTTACCCGAACCGGAGCATTTGACCCCTGATTTACACTACTGAGTTTGGAACTTGATTCTATGTTGGAAAGCCACCAAAATGGTGCTATAGGTAACTCACTAGATATGAAATAAGCTGATATTGGGAAAACAGTGAAAATAAAGACTATGTGCCCTTTTTAAAATTTGGTTCAAGGGACGATCCCTATTTTGGGAAGAATAACAGAACAGCAGAGTTGAACGGGACCTCGGAGGTCTTCTAGTCGAACCCCCTTGCTCAAGAAGGAACCCCTTTCCATTTCAGACAAATGGTTGTCCAATCTCTTCTTTAAAACTTCCAGTGTTGGAACATCAAAAGTTCTGGAGGAGAGTTGTTCAACTGATTAATTGTTCTAACTGTCAGGAAATTTCTCCACGGTTCTAGGTTGCTTCTCCCATTGATAAATTTCCATCCATTGTTTCTGATCCTGCCTTCAAGTGCTTTGGAGTCAACACATTCAAGTTGATACAGCAGCCTACAAGGACAGCTATTCTACATCAGAGGCTTATGTTCACATGATTATGTCTGCCCATGTCTTCAATGCCCTCTGGTTGGTTGCTGAATGAGGATATGGCAGACCCTACATTAAAAAAGTCTTCCCTGCAGAAAGGGTTCCATCAGATATGTTGTCAATCCTGACTAGTTGATTCCTGTTCTTGCAGCTCCCCCAGTTATACAAGCAAACCTCTGAAAGTTTCTCTGGCCCACACCTAGCCCAGCTTTTCTTCCCCCCTTTGACGGGTAAAAGAGAACTGTGTGTTAAAAATGAACACTACTCTATCTTGCCTTTTACTAAGATAGGAATATAAATGTTGGAAGCATTTTGCAAAACCTTAGTGCTCTTTCCTTCACCCACCTGTCTTTTTCAGAACTCATGTGTCGGAGGAATGAATTGAGGTTAGACAAAGAATGAGGAATAGTTTTTGTGGCCAGAAACAAAAGTCAGCGTTGGTAGGCTACGGCACAGGCTGTAACAGTCCCTAAACTGTTCTGCCTTAATGAGCAGCTAGGATTATTTGACAATTTGTCAAATTCTGTTTCTTGCTAGCTCATATATTATAAGCTACAGATGAGGTACCCAGGTTTGTGAAAGAACTACTCAGTAGTTGCCTAGCAACCTTGAGTGCACTATGGGCTGGTTCTGGGTCACCTCGTAAACACTTATTTATTTAACAGATTTAATCCCATTTTTCAATATAAATATTTCCGGTACAATTTATAATATAAAAATAATAAAATGTACTGGATGCAATACCCACAATCCTACCTCCTTACACAGCCTGAATGCTGAGTGAGAAAACTACGAAGATACAAGTTTATATATACATCTATACTGGATAACCCCCTTAATTTGTTGATTCATAAAGTTGCTCACAGACACTTCCATTAATATATGCTCTATGCTTCTGTTGACCTGTGCACCAACTGTAGTGCAATTACTGTCGCCAAATACCGTAAATATTTTCTTAATTTCATTCTAACCTCTGTGTGTGTGTGGGTATGTGTGTAATGTATGCATAAACACTTTCACTTTTCACTAACTGAGGTTATATAAATATGATTGTGTTTTCCATAATGAAATCACTGATTGCTTTACATAATCACCATTTATCAGGGAAGGAAATGAGCCAGATTGAGATGACATATTTGCCATTGCTTAATTAAAACCAGTAGATATACAGGTAATCCTCAATTTACAACAGTGTGTTTAGTGACCATTCAAAGTTACAACGGCACTGAAAAAAGTGACAGGACTATTTTTCACACTTATGACCACTGCAGCATCCCCATAGTCATTTTTTATGATGGTTGCAGTGTCCCGGGGTCATGTAATCCCCATTTACAACCTTCTGACAAGCAAAGTCAATGGGGAAGCCAGATTCACTTAACAACCATGTTACTAATTGAACAATTGCAATGATTCACTTAACAACTGTGGCCAGAAAAGTCATAAAATGGGGCAAAATTCACTTAACTTTTTTTTCACTTAGCAACATAAATTTTCGGCTCAATTGTGGTCGTAAGTTGAGGACTACCTGTATTACTATTGCAAACACTATGAAAATGTGTTTAGATGCATATTTTAATGGGAAACTTGAAATAAGAAAAGTAGGTTTTAAAAATCCCAACATAAATACTTCATTTGCATCTTTAATTATTCATTTTGTCTTGAAAAATATGTCTCAATTCTGATTTTTCTCTATGCTAAAGCAAATCAAAGATAGTTATTAGCCTTTCAGTAATGGTCACTGTTTATCGTTACAGATTCATTGACAGGAGCTGCAATGGAAATTAAGAGAGAAATTAATTATCCAACAATAAGTTACAGAACTTAGATTTGTTAAAAAAAACAAAAACAACAAACAAACAAAAAAACCCTGGATAATTTGGCAGCACTTTAATCCTTTTCATCCATATTTTATTATTTTTCTATGGACAGTTTTAAAAGATACAATGAACACATGGAATACATTGGGATTATTTAAACACATTAGGCAATATTTTCTGATCGACTAGAATTTTTTATGCCAGAGTTTCTAGCCTTTTTTCAAGCTGAAGAGGTATCATTTAACTTTGATGGTTTTCTGCCACTCCATATCTTTATTGCAAAAAAATATTTGTCTTTTCAACTGTTGCACTCATTTTAGTGACCCAGATTCAGTTTGCAACAACCCCTAAGGGCACAGGAAAAGCAGCATAAGAAATAATAAACCGTATTAAATGGAGGTTGCAGGCTACAGTTTATACTTGATTTGCACTGTCACTGCATTGAAAAGCTATGGAAGTTTGTTCCCATTTCTTTCTATTTTCTTCCTCCCCAAAGTAACCATGATAACTATCATAGTAGTAGTAGTTCATAGTGTACTGAATGAAAACCTGTTAAATATATTGCACTTTGAGTTGCAACTAATTAGTGTCATCTCACTGGGGAAATGTTCTCATTTTTAGTGGAACCTTTTAAGAGTGGAATTAGGAAGAAAACAATTTTTGAACATGACCCCACCTCACCAAGCTCCCAATCTCCCAAGTCTATTTTAGATAGCTGGATAGCATTTCCCTTTGCTTACTTTTGAGATCTGCACCATGCAAATTTTATGGATTCCAATTTAAGTATTTGTTTTTCTTTTGCTCTCCCAACCTGGTTTTATAACTGCTTGCAAGATCGCCAGTTCTCTTAATAAGGAAAGCTAGTTTAAAATTTTATTTATATTTGGTTGGTTGCAATAAAAAAAAATAATCTAATTACCAAGTGGCAAATATTGGTTTTGGGTATAAATTAGGACTTAATTTAGTACTTTAAAAACAGAAATCTACAATTAAAAGAAGATGAATATCAAGTATCTAAAAATAACATATACCCATTGAGAGCTTCCTACTACTAAAAAACACTCACTTTGATTTCCTGGGGTTCCTGAAACTTGTTCCTATTCAATTTCCTTTAAAATATTTGTTTTGGATTATATACTTAAGGATGAGATTTTAATGTTTGAAACTGCTATTAATTTAAATTGTGATTTTATATTTGGAAGACATCCTGACATGAAAGGTATAACAGACTAGAAATCAAAGCAAAAGCGTCAATTAAATAAAAGGGACATTGGTCCTACCTAAACACCGATTCTCTCTCCTGGTGTGGAGTGGTTCAGGAATGGGTTGATACAGACTCATCTGCCTGGAGACTGAGTCATAATTTTGTGGCCATGCCTCCATGTCTCTTCATCAGGCCCCAGTTTTCGGCAATGAAAAATCTGAAAAAGAATCTGGACCAGAGCATTAGTGAGCCCTGGCTCCAGGCCCAGGCAAGTAAGGGTGGGGCTGAACCAGGAGAGAGAATCGGTGTTTAGGTAGGACCAACACCCCTTCTCCTGGTCTGCTGCAGAGTGGTTCAGGAATGGGACATACTCAAACCTGCTGATCTATGGGCAGGAAGCCGAAGGGCCTGGAGCATCCCCGGCTAGAGGAACCTGTTGAAGGACCCTCCTCTTGAAAGAAGCCTCTGCAGAGGCGAAGATGTCCAATTTATAATGCCTGATGAAAGGCAAAGGAGTGGCCCGGGTAGCCGCCCTACAAATTTCCTCAAGGGAGGCTTGTGTGGCCCAAGCAGCAGTAGTTGCTGCGCTACGAGTGGAATGCGCAGAGATGCGCCTAAGTGGTGGCAGTGCGTTGATCTTATATGCTCCGGCAATGCACTACCTGATCCATCAACCTACGGTGGAAGAAGACACCCTGGTACTGAGTGAAGTAGGCTGGAATAAACTAACAGAGCCTTGGTCTTCCTGGAGGGCACAGTGCGGGAGATGTATATCTTAAGGGCTCTCCACACATTTCTGGCACAAGATATGCCATTTCTTTTCCATGAGAAGGCCAAGGACAAAGGTTAGGCAAGATGACCTCTTGGGCATGGTGAAACCAGAAGTTAACCTTGGGAATGAAAGAGGGATCTAGTTGTAAGATTACCTTGTCCGGGTAGAAGATATAAAGGTTGGCCCTCATTGAGAGGGCCGCCCGTTCAGATATGCGCCATGCGGATGTGATAGCCACCAGGAAGACGACCTTAAGGGTGAGATAGTGCAGACTTGCCATTCTCAGAGGCTCGAAGGGAGGCTCCATGAGGGCCCGCAATACTTTGGGTAAATCCCAAGTGGGATAACGATGTACGATTGGGGGTCAGAGGTTACTGGCACCTTAGAGGAACCTACGGATGATGGGGTGAAGGGCAAGGGACTCCCCTTCCCTGCTCGGAAGGACTGTGGAGAGGGCCACATGCAGTCTGATGGTGTTGTGAGCTAGCCCCTTATCAAGGCCGTCCTGAAGAAACTCCAGCACCTGTGGAACAGAAGCTGAAACAGGATTAATACCGTGCATGGAGCACCAGATAGAAAATACCTGCCAGGTGTGGTTTTAGATCCGGATAGTGGACTGCCCGCTTGAATTGTATGAATGACCCTCATGGAGAAGGTTTCCTGCCTCAGGAGGACCCCTTCAAGTGCCAGGCAGGCAGTTGGAGCCATTGCAGCTCCGGATGAATAGGACCCCCTGGCTGAGAGAGATCGTCCATGAGGGAATCCTCCAAGGTGGTGAATGGAGAGCACGATGAAGTCCGTGAACCACGGCCTCCAGAACCAATGATGGGCCACCAGGATCACCTCTGCCCTTTCTGAGATGATTTCGTGGATCACAGCAGGGATCAGGGGTAGGGTTGGGAAGGCGTAAAGCAGACCAGGAGGCCAGTCACAGCGGAGAGCATTGGTCCCCTCTGCCCCCTGGGTTGGAAACCTTGTGATGTAGCAAGGAAGATGTGTATTGAGGTGAGAAGCGAAAAGTCTATGAGTGGCTGGCCGAAGCGGGTGCAGATGTCCCGGAAGAGGTGAGGATGGAGATGCCATTTGGAGCTGTCCACCGTGGTCCTGCTCAAGAAGTCGCCTGTGTACTGGATTTGCCGGTGATGTGGTCCGCCTTCAGGGAGAGAACATTTGCTTCTGCCCATCTCCCGAGGCAGAGGGCTTCCTCAATAAGCTGTCTTGACTGGGTGCCGCCTTGGCGGCTGACGTGAGTGTTTGCACTGGTGTTATTCATCAGAATGAGGACGTGTCGGCCTTGTACAAGGTGGTGAAAGTGTCATAGAGCCAGATGAATTGCCTGTAGTTCCAAACAATTGATATTGTGGACAAGGTCCTGGGGAGACCAGCGACCTTGTGCCACATGGTTGTCGAAGTGGGCTCCTCATCCATAGAGGCTGGCATCTGATGTGGTGGTGATCTGCTGAAGTTCCTTGAAGATCATCCCCTTGTCGAGGGCGGGGGACATCGACCAGTGAAGGGAATGCTGGACTGTCAGAGGGACCCAAACAGGTGTCCGGAGTTGGAAACTTTGGCCCATTGAAATGGAAGAAAACACCACTGAAGGCTGTGCAGGTGAAGGCGAGCCCAGGGCACGATTTGGAGGCATGACACCATCTTTCCCAGTAAGGATGATAATGTTGTCAAGGGAATCTGGGGTTCCTATGAATGAAGTTCACTTGTTCCTGATGGCTACTTTCCTGTCCTGGGAGAGGGAGACTTCTCCCATTCTGGTTATTATTAGGCCGCCTAGATAGGTTAGGGTGGTCACGGGTTCTAGATGACTTTTTGGAAGATTGACCAGAAAGCCATGGTTTCCCAATGTCTGGAGTGTCAATTGCAGATCCCCCTGAGCCCTCTGAAACAAGGAGGCCTGTACTAGTACACCTGAAGCCACGTCGGTACTAACCGTAGGTGGGCAATCAGGGCAGGCAGGATTTTAGTGAAACAGCAGGGTGCCGATGCCAGCCCGAATGGCAAGGCATGGTATTGCAGATGGCAATCCGCATAGCTGAATCTGAGATACCTCCAATGCACGTGGGCGATCGGAATGTGGAGATAGGCCTTGAAGAGGTCAATCGAAGCCAAGTCCCCCAGGTGGATTCCCTCAAGGATGGACTTGAGGGAACACATGTTGAACCTCCTGTAGACCAAGTGGGCGTTGAGGTTCTTTAGGTCAAGGATCATTCTTCAGCCCCCCCGAATGCTTTGGTACTACAAAGAGGATGGAGTAATATCTCTCTCTCCTTTGATCTGATGGAATGGCCTCTATGGCCCTGATGGTCAGGAGGTGCCAGATGGCATCCTCCATGAGTGTTTGCTTGGCGAAGTCGCGGGAAACAGGGCATGGTATGAAGTGGTTCAGAGGGTTGGATAGGAACTCCAAATGGAGACCGAATTTGATGGTACTGAGAACCAAGGAGTCTGTGGTTGTTGTCACCCACTGGTTCGCAAAGAGGCTCAAGCGACCTCCTATGAGGGGAACGGAAGTGTCATTTCTGTTTGCGGAACTGGCACTCACCAGCTCCATGAAAGGGCCATCTCTGGGTTCCGCTCTGATGGCCCTTGTAACGAAATGGCTGCCTGTCTTGTTGTCTGAATTGCCCTTGCTGATTTGAACACTGTTGGTACTGTCCATCCTGTGAATTAAAACAGACAGGCTGTCTGCGAGAATATGGAGTGGCCTGTCTATCTGCTCTTCTAGTTACAGGAGCTAAGACCTTGCGCCTATCCTTGTCCTCTACTAGGAGAGGATCAAAGGCTGGTCCAAAGAGTTTGGTCCCCGTGTAAGGGGCTGAGGCCAGCTGCCACTTGGCCCTAAGATTTGCTGACCAGGATTTGAGCCACAAGAACCTCCTGGAGGTAATGGAGGAAGCTAAGGCCCTAGAGCTATATTTTGCAGCATTGAGAATAGTGTCCACAGAAAACTGAGTGGTGGCAAGGATCTTATTAAGGTCCTGATGGATACTGGCTTCAGAAGGAGGCAATCGGAATTAAAGCTGTTGCAGCCATAAAATAGTGGAGCGATTGAAGGATGCTGCAGTGGCTGCATTAATGGCACAGGTGGTTGCCTGGTGAGTTTTCCTAAAGGCTAATTCAAATTTTTTATCCTCTGGTCTTAGTTTTTCAGAGGGGTCCCCTGCCGTGAATGGCGAAGGGGATAATAAGGCTGCAACATGAGCGTCCACTGGAGGGACCTGCAGAAGTTGGCTAAAGGTAGGTGCCATGTTGTAAAATGTTTTGTCAGAGCCAATGGGAGTAGGGAGGGAGGCGGGATTGGTCCACTGATTCTGGACCACATCCGCAAAGAGCTTGGGGGCAGGAATAAACAATTGTTTCAATACCGGCTCTGAGAATATCCCATGTCCCTTCCCCGGGGTGGGAAGCCTGCTCAATAGTTCCCTCCTCTTGTAGATCTGCTGTGACTGTCACCTTGTGTAGCAAGGACTTGAAGAGGCCAGATGGAAAAAGCCCTGTAAAGGCCAGAGTATCCAGAAGAGCATCCTCCTCATCTTCCGAGAGGTCAGGATCTCTCTGAACCTCCTCTCCTGACACTAGTTCTACATTGTCCTCCGAGGGGGTGGGGGAGTGATGAGAGGGTTCTGTGAAACTAGCCTGAGGTGAAATATGGGCCTGTCTGCTGAGGTAGTCTGAAACCAGGGAGGTAGAGCGGTGGCACGAATGCCTGCAGAGATGCCTGTAGAAATAGCTCTGGAAATTAGTAATTGGAGGTTTTCTGGTAAATCAGCCAGAAGAACATCATTAGATCTGGAACTGTGCCAGCCCTGGGATTCTCATGCTGAGAAGAACATGCAAAGGGGTGGTGCGTTTTGGATTGGTTCCGGTCAGGGGTTTGCTCCTGTGGAGTAGAAATAATAGGCCTGGAGAAAGAACTCCAGAAGCTTCCTGGAGAATTCTGGGGCAAGGGTGGGCTCAACTCCTGAAGAGTTGGATGGGAAACAGATTGGTCACTAGACTTTGACAGGGTTTCCAATTGAGCTTGCCTTTTTTCAGCAAGAGAGAATTGCTTTTCCAGGACCTTCTGTCTGTGCTCCATGTCCTTTAAGTCAGCATGGAGTGCTGAGAGGCTTTGCGGCCATGCTTAGACTTCCATGAGGCTTTCCTATGCGTGGAAGCTTCCACAGTGTCTTGAGAGTTTTCTGCCATGAATGCTTAGCAGATAGGAGATACCTTGAAGGCAGAAAGGGTGACGGTTGCTTTGGAGATCAAGTGGACCAGCTCACACCAGACAGAGACCAGGTCTGTCACAGGGCGGCTGACCCAGGGTGAACCTGAGTGCTGCCAGCTCCTAGGCCACCCCCCAGTAAAGGGCCCTTCAAAATGGCAATACTTGCCAAGGTGCAGCCAGAGGCTGATTGGTGCTCCCAGAATAAGGTCGCTCCCCTGGATGAATAAAGATGGCCGCCCTGATGGTTGCAGAGGCGATTGGAGACCTCTGGGAGGATCCAATGCACTTCGCTACCTGCCTGAGCAGCTACCGCAATGGAGGCTCGCTGTGCTGTTCAAAATGGCAGCCGCTCCGGAGCTCGCTCTGCTGTTCAAAATGGCAGCCGCGGAGGAGCTTTAAAATGGCTGCCCTGGTTTCAGGCACACTGCGTGGACCTGCTGAAGCAGTGGCAGTGGTGGTGGCAGTGGTGCCACCACCACTGCCACCACCACTGAGAAACCCCTCCAGAGGGGTTTCAGCTGAGAAACCCCTCCAGAGCAATAAATGGTGGCAGCGGTGGCAGCAGTCTGTTCATCCAGTGGGAGCCTGGCCGATCGAACGGCGGCAATGGCAGCAATGGTAAGCCACTTCTCAGCTGTGAGGTCCCTCCACGAGGCTAACTCGATGGCTGCGGCGGCAGGTCTAAAGAGCCGACTCACAGCTGAGACTTCACCATGTGGCTCAATAGAGCTGTGGCTGCGGTGGTGGGAGCAGCTGCAGTGGTGGTAACAGCCTTGCCTTGGAGGTTGGGATTGGGGTGGGGGTGGTTGCCTGTGAAGGCAAATGCTAGGGACTGGCGAAGCCAGAAGCCCAGGGGCTCCCCCACCCTTCAAGGTAGTGGCGGCTTTATCAGCCAAGACTGATCTGGCCAGCACGCAAACCTAAAATTCAAAATAAACCTGTTTGATGGTTCAGGAATGGATTGAATGGAGATCAACTGCCAAGATGCCTCTGTCAGACAACTGAGTCAAAAATTGGGGCCTGATGGAGAGACATGGAGGCGTAGCCACAAAACTATGACTCAGTCTCCAGGCAGATTAGACTGTATCAACCCATTCCTGAACCACTCCGCAGCAGACCAGGAGAATTTACAGGATTTATCACTCTAGAAATGTACAATATCCAAAATTAATAAAATAACATATAAACATGCAGTATGTTATAAAGAAGTGAACACTGGACAGTATACAAAATGCCAAATTATAACACTGAAAGAAGACAACAGAAGAAGCATATAGCACAAGTGGAACTGCAAAATAAGGACTGATTGGCATGCTAACAAAGTTCTAATTATATCAATCTGCTGACAGATGGAACTTTTGATCTAGTAGAAATTCCCATTAAAAAAAGGGCAAAGAAGGCCATTTTCAGACATTGCTCTGTTTCGTCTGCAGTTCTATGTTTAAAAAGATCCAGGGATCTTTTTCTGTTCTCATTACATAAGGAATTCACAGTGAAACAGAAAATTATTGTAACTTTCTTCTCCCTTCTATTTAAGATATCCTGAAGTCTTAGGTGAATAGAAGAAAATAACTGAAATTTGGTAAAAATCTTGAACTTGTTAGTAATGCCTGTTAAGCACAAAATTTTTGCTGATCAGTTAAAAACATTTTTGGACTCTTTAGAAGACTTATCCTATGAAAGACCATGTTCTAACAATATCTACATAGCAAGTTGTATTAAATATAAAGGGCCACCACTTATTTCAACTGTTCTTGTTAGATTTCTCAGCTGTGTTGGAAATCTAATTATTTCAAAAGTAGCAGTAGGTAAAAACTTACTTCCTTTAGAAAGATATAAAACTCATTAATATTTTAGCAGTAACTACATTACATTTAAATAGGCCCCATTAAACCGAACAGAATCTGACACATGACTATGCCTTCTGAATGTATTAATTTTGTAATTAATTGCAGTTCTAACAAAATAACAATTATTCAAAGCATTCTTTATGACTAACGATGGGAAAACATAAAAAGGATATACAAACTGAGCATTTAAATTTACTTCTTCGAAATCTATTAAGGCAATACTTTCCTGAAGCCCTGACATACATAGATTAATTATGAATGAGTAAATGCACTCAAACTGAGAACAATGCTAACAAAACCGCCAAGATGGCTGTTATCTACCAGATGGACAAAAGTTTTAAATCAAGCTAATGCTTAATATTTATGCCACCTTCCCTTGCAATCATTATTTTAGAAATAGGGCTTATTCAAAATACTCAACAGAATTTTAACACTGCTACTACCAGATATCATTCATAATTTTGAATATGTCATTCATGGCTTTGTCACTGGGTTTGTTATAGTTCTGGGATTTCCTTAGAATCCAAGTATTTAACAGATCTGAACCAGTTAAGCTTCCAAACTCAGACAATGCTTCATGGCCAACATCTCTGAATCTTCCTTTAAATTAACTCAACAGCTAATAATTATTAGATTGAGTATATTCCTGTGTGCACCATGTAAACATACAGATCAGGCCTGAAGCTGTAAACTGAAGGTTGTTCAGAGTAGCCTTAGTCAATCCAGCATCTCCCAGATCTGTCTGTTCTGCAACTTCTAGAAAGTTGGATATTCTGTTGGAACTTTACTATATAATCTGCTGGTTCTTGGCTGGAGATTATTTTATTTATTGGCAAAATTCACGAATATCTTTCTTCATTTTTTAAAAAAAAGGTTAACTCCATTTCACATTACAAGCCACTTTTACAATCTCTCAAGTACCCAGTTGCTCTACAGGTGGTCCTCATTAAACAACTATTCATACAGCAACCATTCAAAATGTTGATGATGCTGAGGACAACAGGTCCTCACAGCTGCAGACATCACAGTATCCCCATGCTTCCATGATCGCAGTTTGGGTGCTTGGCAACCAGCTTGCTATTATCGCATGACAGCGTCCCACAACATCACGTGACTTGCCATTTCCGACTATTGCTGTCAGTTTCCAACAAAGTCAGAGGGGAAGATGGTAGGAGGTTGCATGTGTCAATCACATGGCTATAGGACATTGAGACCACATGGGATTAACCTAATGATGGCAATTGAGACTTTATTTGCTTGCGTGTTTGTTCAGAGAATTTATATAGTTGCCCTTTGACTTTCGGTGACTCTGGGCGGCTTACAAAAAATAAAAATCCAATATACAACAACAAAAACAATAACTCTGTCCCACCCTTCAGCAATAACAAGCAATCAAACGAGCAACTTGATTGGCTCCATCCCACTCTGGATTCCTCAGGCCCACTAGTAAAACCTTGAGAAAGAGTGTCAAAGTGGAGGCCAGTCTAATCTCTACGGGAATGATGCTCTAAAGCAGGGGTGTCAAACTCAGGACAACATGTTGTCATCATGTGACATATTGCAACTTTTTTCACCTTAGCTAAAACGGAGATGGGTGTGGCCAATGTGTGACGCATCTGGCCTGTGGGCTACGAGATTGACACCTCTGTCCTAAAGGGAGGGAACCACCACAGAGAAGGCCCTTCTGGTCATGCCAGATGTGCCTCCTTAGGAGAGGGGACTGGGCATTGACTTACCTGAATGCTCCTTCTGGTTGTCCTGGAGACAGCAGTCAGGATTGGGTATTCCAGCTTCGATATGCAGGATTGAGTCAGGAGATTGAGAAGCTCCGCCCACCTTCTCTCTGCTTCCCAGTTTTCTGATGAAATACGATAGTGCTGACTGATACGCTGAGCTGAGAAGATAGAACGGAAAGCCGCAGGAACCACCTGACCAGCGAGGGCCAAAAAACAGGGAGGGGCTGACCGCTGTCTCCAGGACAACCAGAAGGAGCATTCAGGTAAGTCAATGCCCATTCTCGTTGTCCCTGGAGCCAGCGGTCAGGATTGGGACATGCCAAAGCATAACCTACAGGGAGGGACCCGCCCGAGCCGGGGAAGGTGGGGCATGGATCACCTGCTGCAGGACCCTACGGCCAAAGGAAGCCTCCGCAGAGGCGAAACAGTCAAGACGGTAGTGACAGATGAAAGGAGTAGGGGATTGCCAGGCGGCAGCCCTGCACACCTCTTCTAAGGATGCCTGAGTAGCCCAGGCCGCGGAAGTGGCCGCACTACGTGTAGAATGGGCAGTGACATGACGGGGCACCGGGAGTGACTGACTTTCATACACCCTGGCAATGGTGGCCTTAATCCAACGGCCTATGGTAGAGGCAGATACCTTCCGGCCCAGAGAAGCTGGCAGGAAGGAAACGAGGAGAGACTCTGAATGTCTGAAGGGGGAGGTTCTTCGCAAGTAGATGCGAAGAGCTCTCCGAACATCTAAGGAGTGCCAAACCCGTTCCCTCGGATGGGAAGGGTGAGGGCAGAAATCAGGGAGGACTAGATCCAGAGACCTTTGGTAAGGGGAATTGACCTTGGGGAGGAAGGTGGGGTCCAATCTAAGAACTACTCTATCAGGATAGAAAACACACAGGTCTTCCCTCATGGACAAGGCGGCCAATTCTGAGACTCTCCTGGCAGAGGTGATGGCCAAGAGGAAAGCCACCTTGTAAGTCAGAAACCTTAGCCCAGCTTCACGCAGGGGTTCAAAGGGAGGCTTGGTGAGGGAGTCTAGCACCCTGGGGAGGTCCCAGGAGGGATAACGATGGACAGGGGGTGGGCGAATGTTGGAAGCCCCTCTGAGAAACTGTCTAATGAGAGGCCTGGAAGAGAGGGGTCGCCTAGCCCCGCAACAGAGGATAGAAGACAGAGCGGCCACTTGCCTACGAAGGGTGTTGGGGGCCAAGCCCGCCTCCAGACGATTTTGGAGGAAGATCAGGACGTGCTCTGTAGATGCAGAGGCGGGGGAAACGGAGTTCTCGTTGCACCATGAAGAGAAGGTCCGCCAGGTGGAGTTGTAGATTCGTGTGGTGGAAGGTCTACGAGACGCCTGAATAGTGGAGATCACCGAAGGAGGAAGCCGACGGTCGGTCAGCAGTCGCCGCTCAACCTCCAGACGGTTAGTTGTAGCCACTCTGCGTCTGGATGTAGAATGGACCCTTGACGAAGTATCACCTTGGCTGCCGGGAGCCGCCATGGAGGCCGCACAGACAGGGACATCAGGTCGGCGAACCAGGGACGTCGAGGCCAGTGAGGGGCGATGAGGATCAGCTCTGCTCTCTCCAGGATCAGCTTCCGAATGACCTTGGCCATCAAGGGCAGGTGTGGGAGGCGTAGAGCAGACCGGGAGGCCAAATGCTGTGGAGAGCATCCACGGCCTCTGCCTCCGGTTCCGGAAACCTGGAGAAGAACCTCTGTACCTGGCGATTGGCCCTGGTCGCGAAGAGATCCACTAAGGGAACCCCCAGGAGAGCTGTGATTTCCTGGAATAGGACTGAATCTAGGGACCACTCCCCGGGGTCTAGGGTCGAGCGACTCAACCAATCCGCTTGTGCATTGTCCACCCCGGATATGTGAACCACTTGGATGGACCTCACATTGGCCTCGGCCCAGGTGGCCAAGCCCTGAGCTTCCCTCATGAGGTGGCTGGAGCGGGTACCCCCTAGACGATTTATGTGTGCCTTGGCTGCCACATTGTCTGTCCTGACAAGAACGTGTTTGTTCTGAACCTTGTCCTTGAATGCTCGAAGGGCTAAATGAATGGCTCGGAGTTCCAACCAATTTATATTGTGCGATAGGTCGGTCCTGGACCAGCGGCCCTGAGCTAGGGAGGAGGACAAGAGAGCCCCCCAGCTGTGGAGGCTGGCGTCCGTGGTTATGATCACCATCCGGGACACATGGAACTCCCTCCCCTGAAGCACTGCTGGGGAGACCCACCACTTGAGAGACTGGAGAACTTCGCCTGGAAGGGGAACAACCCGGGCGGAGGAGCCTAATCGCTGCTTCTGGAATGGAAGGAGGAACCACTGCAGGGGTCTGCAGTGAAGATGAGCCCAGGGGACAATGCCTATGCAAGACACCATCTTTCCCAGGAGATGGGCGAGTGAGGCCAGGGAGAAGCCCCTCCCTGCCTTCACTGACCTGACCAGAGACCGCAGACTGGTCAGGCGGTCCTGAGAAAGATAGACCCTGCAGACAGCCGTGTCTATGATGGAGCCCAGATGGTGAATGCGGGTGGTCGGAACCAGGTGGCTCTTGGCCCAGTTGACTGAAAACCCGTGGCTCTCCAGAACTTGGACAGTGGAAGCCAAGTCCTGGAGCGCTAGCTGTTCCGAGACAGACTGGATGAGGAGATCATCCAGGTAGAACTGCATCCTCACCGGGAGAGTCTGGAGGTGGGCCGCCAGAGCGGCCATCAATTTTGTAAACACACGAGGGGCCGAGGAGAGACCGAATGGGAGAGCCCGGTATTGGTAATGGCTGTTCGCAAAGCAAAACCTGAGGAACCGCCGGTGTTCTGGGAGGATGGGAATGTGGAGGTATGCCTCCGTCAGGTCGATTGACGTGAGGTAATCCCCCCGCCTGATGCCCTCCAGGATGGATTGGAGGGACTGCATCTTGAACCGCCGGTAAACGATCCGGCAGTTCAAGGCCTTGAGGTCCAGAATTGCTCTCCATCCCCCCGAAGACTTTTGGATGACAAACAGGCGAGAATAAAAGCCGAGTCCGAGCTGACCCAGAGGGACAGGCTCGATAGCTTGAATCTCTAAGAGGTGACCTATGGCGGATTCCATGAGAAGTCTCGAGGTTTTGTTCCGGGAGATGGGGCAGCGAAGGAACCTGTCTGGGGGAATGGAGGTAAATTCGAGAGAGAGGCCAAACCTGAGGTGTCTCTATCACCCAAGCGTCCGATGAGGTAGCCTCCCATTGGCTGGCGAAGAACGCCAGGCGGCCACCAATGGGAAGCGGACCCAGACCGTCAGCGGGGCCTACGGGGACCCCTCCCCCTATTGCCTCGAAAGGGTCGATGGAAAAACCCCCTGGACGAGGACGGGCCCGGGCGGTCCAGAGGCAGGGAGGTCCAGAGGCAGGGAGGGGGAAAACGTGTTCTGCGGCTTCCAGAATAGGAAGCGACAGGGTTCCTGAAGGGGTGAAAGGAGGAACGGGATCTGAAATCAGAACGCCGGGACAAGGCCGGAAGAACTCGGCGCTTGTCTTTAGACTCCACAAGGAGAGGCTCTAAGGAGGCTCCAAAAAGGTTAGGGCCAGCAAAAGGAGAGGATGCTAAGCGCCATTTAGATTTAGCATCCGCTTGCCACTGGCGTAGCCAGAGCAGCCTGCGGGCACTTAAGGACGAACCAATGGCCTTGGCAGCGAAGCGGGAAGAATTTAAAGTAGCGTCCGCTGAAAATTCTAAGGCCGCAATGATTTTACTGATATCTTGTTGGGCTCGCAAATCTGATACGGGGAGCCTCGCCTGCAATTGCCTAAGCCATAGAAGTGAGGCCCTGTTAAAGAAGGAGGCCGCCATGGAAGCTTTGACCGACCAGGCAGTGGCCTGGTGGGATCTTACCAAGGAATGCTCCATGCGCCTGTCCTCTGGGCGGAGGCTCTCTTTCGGGGGTCCCGTAAGGTTAGAGGAAGATGACAATTCTGCCACTGGCTGATCTATGGAAGGTATCTGCAAAAGAGAAGACAACTCGGGCGCCAAATTATAAATTCTCTTATCCAACCCATTAGGGCAAGGGCCCGAAGCCAGGAGAGACCACTGTCGTAAAAGAACCTCTCTAAAAAGTTTAGGGCCAGGAATTTCCTCCGTTTCCACAGTAGGGACCTCAAAGAGAGGGACAGAGGCTGAAGCGGAAGGGGCCCCTTCCAGCTGAAGTGATGGGGCAGGGGGGCTAATCCCTAGGCCCGTGGTGATCTTAGCCTTGTGTAACAAGGAACGGAACAATTGTGGCTTGAAGAGACCCACAAAGGCCGGCTGGTCTGGTCCCAGGTCTTCATCCTCTGACATTTCCTGATCCAGAGGGTCAGGCATAGAGATGGAATTGCCTATAGAGCGATCCGGTGAACAAGTTCCGTGGGACCTAGCTTCAGTGAGATCCTCCTGCAGGCATTCCCCTTCAGAGAGAACAGAGCTCTCTACATCTACCAGGGACTGAGATTGACTAGAACCCCATGAAGAAGTTCGGTGACAGAGTTCCTGCCTAATACCCATCCTTATAGCCTCCCGGATATAAGAAGCCAGGTCAGCGGGCACAGGGGCACCTGCTTCCCCAAGGGGCTGAGTAGGAGGAGGGGGGGAGGAGGAGTGGGAGGAGGAGGAGGAGGAGGGGGGGGCAAGGAAGAGACAGCCAAGGTAGGGGGATCCTCAGCAGGATTCCCACCAGGGGTGGGGGGGGGATCAGATTGGGTCCCAAAAAGAGTCTCATCAACCCTCTCGAGCACCTTGGGGGAGAGGCCTTCCCTATCTGGTGAGAGGGTCGGAGAAATAGTTTTGTTGGCAGCCGGGCGCTCCAAAGGAGCAGCAACAGGCTCAGGGAGATCAGATCTTGAGGAAGACTGGGGGCTGAGAGACACCCCTTCTTGAAATGAAACAGACTTGAGAGCCTTTTGGATGGCCTTTTCCATGGCCAGTTGTCTCCTTTGTTCCTCCTTAGAAAGAGGCTTAGGCTGAGAGGCCTTAGAGGCCTTGGAAGTATGGTGAGTCTTTCTGCTTCTCTTTGCAGGGACAGGATCAGCCTCCTTAGATGATTCCCTGGGGCTCGGAAGGGAAGAGGACCTAGGGTTCCTTCTGGATGCCATAAAGAGGCTTCAATCAAAGGTGAAGAGGCCTGCAAAAAGCCTACAATTAAGGGAACCCGAATTAATTATCTCCACCATGTTCAAACAAACAACACCCTCCTAAGGTGTGCAGAAAGCCCCCCCCCCCTCCAAAGGAAAAACCTTGCCAGGGAGGAGGAATGGAGGATCCTGGGCCCTGTAGACCAAGGGCCAGAGCAGCCACGAGGAGGCCACCCAAGGCGTGGAAGGGCCTGCACAGGAAACAAGGGGCCAGAGAACCAAGGGCAAAAAAACGCCCAAAAAGGCTTGTCTCCACTGCCAGGGGAGGCTTAAAGGCCTACAATAATGGTAGCCAGCAACTAAGGGCCTAGGAGGCCACGAGGTTGAAAACAAAATGGCCGCTGGAACATTCAAAATGGCGGCTGGGAGGATTCGCATCCAGAGCCCAGCCAGGAGGAGGACTCCCAACCTCTCAAAATTAGCCAGATGAAAGGGCAGGGGCTGAGAACCCTAGAGGCCCCCCCCCCCAACGCCAGAAAGGTCCCAGATACAGACCTGAAGAGCTGGGAGAAGCAGTGGTAATGGCTGTTTGCTGGCAAAGGAGGCTTGAAATGGCAGTGGAGGGAGGTTCTGGCTGGCGGGGCCCCGTCCAGCACAATCCTCCTAGCTGGAGCTCTTGTGAGCTAAAGAAGCTCTTTAGAAGCAATGTGAGGCCAGGCTCAACCAGCTGGGAACCTACAGCCTCACAGCAGCGGATTCGGGAGCGAACCCCTTCGCGCTGCTATAATCACCAGCAAAAGCTGGGAAATTCAAAAAGGCAAGCAAAGTCTTGCTGGAGCTCAGCTCAGCGTGTCCTGCTCGATCAATTGAGTCAGGAAACTGGGAAGCAGAGAGAAGGTGGGCGGAGCTTCTCAATCTCCTGACTCAATCCTGCATATCGAAGCTGGAATACCCAATCCTGACCGCTGGCTCCAGGGACAACGAGAATGGCAACATTTCCTGCCTAACAGGATTGCCACAATTGCCAGGGTAAAATAGCACAGTCATGTCACACTTTATGACTGTGTCACTTACCAAGAGTTGCTGATTCCAATTACCATTGTTAAGTGAGGAATGCCTGTATAGAAAAACAATATTTACCAGATAACTAACAATATTTATCAGATTCACAAAACCCACAATATACTGTAGGTATTTGAAAACCCTCTATAAACTTCCTGATTCTTGCTGTCAGTTTTCAAGCTGGCTTAAACTTTATTAACAAAAGTTTACCATCAGAAAAGTCCAGAATATACTGAAAATAAACTCCCAAGAGTCAATGGCAAATTAATTACATCTTGTTGCTAAAATATCTACATGAGCTGATCCACTGAATAACCAGGAGTCAAAGGTAACTTAGTGGAAGCTTTATTCTTTAGTTCTTTGCCTAACTTTATTTCTGCAAGTCCATTTCTATTTGAACTGTAAGTGCATATTGTAGTACACAAGTGTATACTTGTGTGTGTGTAACCATGTGAAAAAAGTTGAAATTTTTGACATTTTCAATGTATTTCAACAATAGACATTTGATCTTCATTTCAACAATACTGAAAAATGAGTTATAATAAATACCTTGCAGCATTTACACTGCGTAGTCCATTGTGCAAGTTAAAGAAACACAAAAACAAATTTTGCATGAGGAAAAACTAAGAACATCTTTGTCACTACTTCAAATACTTAATATTAGAATCAGGTGCAAATGATCAGAACATTGGAGGAGAGGATCTAAGAGGACCCTTAGGCCACAGATATTTAGTTTGATTTGCTCTTACTAGTTACGATTAGATAGAAAAAGCTCCCTGAGACTTTTAGATGTCTTTGCGTCTGGGAAGGGATTTAAAAAGATTATCAAACAATTGGAAATAAATCATACCATTGTCCAGTACAGGGGTTCCAAATTTTTTTGTCAGCACACCTCCCTTTAGAGCAGGCAACAATGGCCATGTTATGACTTGTGGGTTTCAACTCCCAGAATTTCTGACACAGCCATACTCAGCCATTCCTGAGGGGCCATTGTTCCCCACCTCTGCCTTAGAGTAATTTTAATTAGTACAATTAAATGGTTTTAAATGGAACAAACCACCCCTAAAAATATAAACCTCAAACTGAACACAAATGAACAACAAAAACATACAAGAAAATTTTGATGGATTTATTATGACAACGTAACTAAAAGGCTCTTTATATCTTGCCTGGATTCTGTCTCTACTTCCAAAAGGGAGGATCCCCTCACAGTTTTGGAAAGCCTTGTCCAGAAAATTATAAGTAGAAACAGTTTCAAACAACAGTCAGCTTGCCCAGACCAGGCTATCCCAATAAAATCAGCCCAAGAACAGAATACTCAAGATACTGAAAGAAGAATTTTATCACATGACCTACAGGTACCTCTTGCCATCATTGATGTCAAAGCCCTTGAATTTACCATTAGAAAGAAGCTGAACAAATTAGATATACCTGGGAGGTTTGCCAGAAGGAAACTGTCTTACTGTCCAGAGAGAACATCAGGGAACGACTAAAATTGCTCATTGTTCCTAGATCAAGACCAGGATTGCTGGAACAATGTGCTTTGGACAAATGAGGCGAAGATAATTTGGCCAAAGCACTAGAAGATAAGTTTAGGGAAACCAAAGGCAGCATTTCACCAGAAGAATCTGATAGCAACAGTAAAGCATGATGGTGGAAAGTTATGTTTTGGGGCGGCTTTGTTGTATCAGGGCTTGGGTTAAGGCTAGAGTTGGACAGGGCTTCATCGTTATAGATGGACAGGGCTTCACCATCATAGATTTCACTAGGGATTCTTCAATGTAGCACAGGGTGCTTGAGGATCATGTGGCACCATCTGTCAGAAAATTGAAATTCAACCCAATGTGCACTTTGCAACATAACAATGACCCTAAGTAAATCCACCAAGAAATGACTGGGACAAAAAATTGAGGGTTCTGGAATGGGCTTATCAAAGTCAGGATATATATATATATCCCATTGAGATGTGATGGGTGATTTGAAACAGGATGTGCAGGCTAGAAACTTCTCAACCATCCCACAACTAAAAAAAATTAGAGGAGTAGGAAATAATTCCTTCCCGTTGATGTCAAAGACTAGTAGACAGTTATAAGAAACTGTCCTTAAAGTTTTTTTCATCAAAGGGAGCAATATTAGAAACTAGAGTCAAAGGTATACTTATTTTTCCCCCAGAAAGAAATAGCATATCAGTTGGGGTTTTTTTATGCAATATATGAATGCAGCCTATTTTTCACTGGGGGTTTTTTTTGTTGTTGTTGTTCAATTACATTGCCTTTATACAGTGTTTGAATGAAGATAAAATATTGATAGGTCCATATATATTAAAAAAAACAACTTTACATTGGGTATATTTACTTTTTCACATGATTGCATTGCATATATATATATATATATATATTGCATTTTACATTGTTTGAAAGTGACTTCAATATAACACTAGTCAAAAGTCAAAGACAGAAGAAAAAAACCTGAACCACCCATTTTCATTTGGTTACTCAGATCAGAAATCTGTTAGCAACATATAGAGTTTTAATTCAGTGAACTGCATAATATAATCAATCAAGAGTAATTACTTTGCTAATGAATTACATTTACATTCCTTTCAACTGACCAAATGATCAAGACA
Organism: Masticophis lateralis; assembly: GCA_030761175.1. Classification (NCBI taxonomy): domain Eukaryota; kingdom Metazoa; phylum Chordata; class Lepidosauria; order Squamata; family Colubridae; genus Masticophis; species Masticophis lateralis. Next base: position 119,755,107 of record JAUDYJ010000001.1, read on the forward strand.
TAGTGTGACTGAACAAACAGGAATGTTCCAGAAGCATTTATGAAATCATTGTAAAATTAATACTGTTAATTAACATTAAAGTGGCTTTTATTTCAAAGTTGCTACCTTGCAGAAAAAAATTAAAGCCAGAATATTACATTCTGCTATTTTACCACAGGGCATATTGTCAAGTTCAGTAACCTTCTTGTGCTGTTCACTTCTCTTTAAATGCTGCTAGAGCAGGTCATATCTCCCCTATGTTGTGTAAAACCTATTTAGCTCTGCCCCAGAATAGAACAGTTTTACCAAAGAATCATCCCATAACAATCATACAGTCTCTTGACTTTTTCTCTTGCCGTAGTTGTGTAGACTTGTGCAACCAGCAAAACCAGGAACAACTTAAATTCAAGTAGAACGCATTGCGTTGCTCATGAGCACACTATATAGGAGTGATAGAATGAACAGAAGTAAACCACTCCTTTTGCTGAAATCAAACTACAGCACAGGCCTAAGGGTATCTTGCAACACTGCCATGATATTTTACTTCACTGATTCTCAATTTTGGCCACTTGAAAACAGTTGGACTTCAGCTCCCAGAATCCTGGCTGGGGAATTCATGCTGGCTGGGGAATTCTGGAAATTGAAGGCCATACATCTTCAAGTAGCCAAGATTGAGAAACATGCTTTTCTTAAAACTTAGATATGATTTTAACTTATAAAGAACAGTAGCCTTTGGATAATATGTTCTGAGGGAAATAATACAGTTGGGACAGTGTCTAATTTAGAATAGGGTCACTTCAAAACTTTAATATAAAAAGAGGGAGGTATTAAAGCTTAGCTTGTTTTCTGTTAAAACTGGACTCTAACCTTTGCCCTGTCCAACTTTCTTTACTTAGTTTTTCTTCTGGGGATATAAGGATATCTCTGCTCAGGAAAAAAAAAACCAAACAGTTGGGCAGAAGATGCATCTGGGAAAAAAGAGGAATAAAGGTAAATTGTAATTTAACTTCCTCCAATTGCTTTTAAAGGATTCCAGCATTATCCATATTACAATTCTCAAACTATGCTGTTGGTGTACAAATATTCAAACACATTTCAATTCTCTAGGTAATATGAAATTCCATTCCCATTTATGAGATCTAGCATATTAAATATTATATTGAGTAAACATGTGAAGAGAGAGGAATACTCTCTAGGTTTGGACACAACTTTCTTTTAGATTATTCTGATGGGTAGTCTTTTTTTCTTTTTCTAAGCAATCACTTAATGTGACGGAGAGAAATAAATCTCTTAACAACAATCACATACAGTATAAATTGATTTAATTTGAAGTTAATTAAATTAAATTAAAGTTTAAGTAAATATACATTATCCACTTTGTATTTAATAACTTACTCTTATTACAAGCATTTGACTTCTAAAAACGTATGGGAGAGCTGGGAGCAGGAGTCACATTCAAGACTTTTGAGAGTTGTATTCAACCATGAAAGTGCCAGCATCACTGTTCATCAATGCATGCAGTATCACACTGGAAGTATGAAGGAGTCGTTTTAGGACTACTTTAGCTAATATTCTGAGGAAAGGCTAAAAGGCTGAAGCTGGAGTAAAGCAGTGAAGCTTCTAGGGCTTCCTTGTATGGGAGCTACCTTTGCATATAATTAAGACATTAATATGGAATGTTCCTTTCCAGGCTGAATTTACTCATGAAAGGCAATTTACCAAAAGTATAATAGACAAGCATTTAATACCATTTGGTCCATCTACCCCAAAGAAACAAAAACAAAATTGATTTTTAAAATCAAATATAATCAAAAGAAAGAGAGAGCTCCATAATTAGCAGTTTCAAGAGTGCCTATTGTTTTTAAGTTATCCATTTATAGAAGCCGGTTGGAAAGGGAAGAATATTTATCTTGTGTTCCATCTAATAACGAGTGGACTATACAGCAGCACGTGGAGCCCATAGAAAATATCTTGTCAGAGTTTCTCTGAAATATTTCAAACCAATATTTATTGAGTTATATTCATGTTCACACTGGGACTGGGACCATCGCACTGCAGTTCCCCTCAACCAATTAGATCTCAATGCCAAAAGAAGGGAGTCATATGCCAGCAATGTGGTAATTAAACCCACCAGAGGCAACTTGGCTGCTGTCCAATTCATGGAAAACATCCAGTGTAATCTTTCTGCTGACAAAACTTTTATCAATGAAATCAGAGCCTCCTGCATATCCACAAACCCTGTTTTAGGGATCTGGTAGGTCTTCCAGAACAGCCTGGGATCACAGGGAAAAACATGGGAGAAAAAAATTCCACCATCTAGGTCAGGTCATATTGCTATAAAATGCTGGCTGTCTCTCCATGTGGTTTTCAACTAGGTTGTTGATGAACACTTAAGTTTTGAAGACATTTCAGTGTAAAGGCTGGGGTGGTGGGAATGTAAAAGGTCATAATAGAGTAAACCACTTGTTCTTGTCATCAAAAACATTTATCTGGCTGATTTTTTTTTCTTTTGGTTAAAATCCAAGAATGCCCTAGGTGTGGCCCAAAGGGAGTTCCTGAGCAGTGAGGTCCTGTCTGGCAACAAGTAGGTGAACAACCAAAAGGGCAAAGATGGGGAGGAGGTGAGAGGGAGACAGGGAAGTAGTGGGGGTTCAAGAGGAGACAGTCCCTTGCCTTACCAAGACTCACGATCCAGATAGACCAAAGCAGAAATGGCTTGGATCAGGGTGGATCCTCCCCTATGCTGAGATTTGGTTACTAATGGCACTGGAGACTGCTAGAATTGTCTTCATTAAGTGATGCAATCACTTCATGTCACATTTCACGACTCTATTGCTTAACATTGTACATTTTGGTCCCAATTACTGTCATTAACTAAGAACCACCTGTACTGAATGCTTAAACTTATTATATCATATTTATTTTTTTCCAAAATTATTTTTCCAAAAATCACTTGCATGCCACAAGTAAAATAAATTATTACTCTTTACATACAACTTTCTGTGATATAGAACTGTATCACAGTCCTAACCTAAAAATCTCTTCAGAAAAATAGCCACATTTCCTGAAGAGAGTTCTAGACCATGATTCTTCAATAGAAGGCCCTTTCCAAGAGAGCCACTTGATGGTTCAGGCATATAACCCATGGTATATCCTCTCACTGGGTTTCATGGAGTTCCTGCTCTCAGAGTTTTTCTTCAATACCCAATGTCTTTTCTTACCTGCCCAATCTATGAGCTATGAGACAATTCAATACATGCCAGCCTCACTCTGCATCCTGTCTATAAGCCTCTATCGTGAACCAGTGTGTTACTTTTGTGCTCTTTGTTCCACCAAGATTTCATCTTCATTATTTGGAAGGTTAATACCCAACCTGTGCATCATTTCATTGTGACCATGGTCTGCCTCCTAAAATTATACAAGAACTACACCTAGAAATCAAATGTATATTTCCTCCCTCTATTGCCAACGCAGCCTGATCAGTGATGCAGTCCAGAAAAACAACATATGCCTCATCAGAAGGGATCTGTTCAAAGAAAATAAGCTGCCAAATATCCCAGATCCAGAGCCTGTCCCAAAACAAGTGATGACATGCCAAATGAGAAGCAGTTTCATGTCCTGGCTTCAGTGAAGCGACGAAACACCCATGTAATAGGCAGATAAAATCCATGCATGGTGGGAACAAATGCAGTCATTTTTTTTACAAATCTGAAAACATAGAATAACAGAATAAAACAGTTGGAAGGGACCTTGTAGGATCTTCTAGTCCACCCCCAGAGCTCAAGCAGGAAAATCCTATACCCTTTCAGACAAATGCTTGTCCAATCTCTTCTTAAAAACCTCCAGTGTTGGTACACCTACAACTTCTGGAGGCAAGCTATCCCCATTGGTCAATTGTTCTCACTGTCAGGAAATTTCTCCTTAGTTCTAGGTTAGCTCTCTCCTTCTTTAATTTCCATCCCTTGCTTCTTGTCTCGCCTTCAGGTCTTTTGAGACTTTGCTTTGCTTTGGGACTTGCACAGGTACTGGGCAGGAATACAGCCACACTACAGGAAAAATGGAGAATTTAGGAGAAATAAATTTGCAGTCAGCCTTGCAAAAGTATCAGAAGGCTTGTGTGGAGAGATAGCAGATACGCAGGGGAAGGCAGTAGAGGAGCAGTTAAGGAAGCAGGTGAAAAGAGTGTGGTATGCACAACAGCTTCCTAGAGGTTGAAGAGAAGGTATAACCCAATTCAGACAGCCCATAATCAAATACCACAGAACAGCTTAAAACATACTAAGAATTGCCGGCTAATTCTGCTGACTGCCAGGGGGTTCGATCCTCACAAGTTCAAGGTTGACTCAGCTTTCCATCCCTCCAAGGTCAATAAACTGAGGGTCCAGATTGTTGGGGGCAATATGATGGCTCTGAAAACCATTTAGAGAGGGCTGTAAAGCACTGTGAAGCTGTATATAAATGTAAGTGCTATTGCTACCCTGTTTCCCCCAAAATAAGACATCCCCTGATAATAAGCCCAATCAGGTTGAGCGCCTGGCAATAAGGCCAAACGCTTATTTCAGGGTTCAAAAAAATATAAGACAGGGCTTTATTTTCGGGAAAACACGGCATTGCTAATGAGTCAGGAACATGTCAAGGCTAAAAGCAGAAGTTGAGAACGGGCACTCATGAAGCACAAAGGGAAACACCAAAATTGCTTCCAGCAATGGAAGGCAATCTCAGTTCAGTTTAAATCCTCTACTCACTGAGCATGAACAGCTGAGACTTCCTCTGCTGGGCAGTTGCTAGTCAGAGGCCCCAGGTTTGTCCAGAGAGTCAGCATTTTGCTGATTGCTTGCTGGGGTTCAGAATTCCCAGGACAGGTATTACGTTGGCCACATGACCACAGAAAATGTCTGGACAACACTGGTTCAGGGGTGCTATTCAGCAGGTTCTGACAGGTTCTGGAGAACTGGTAGAGGAAATTTTGAGTAGTTCAGAGAACAGGCAAATACCACCTCTGGCTGGCCCCAGAATTGCATGGCAATGGAGATTTTGCAATATCCTTTCCCCAGGAGTGGGGTGGGAATGGAGATTTTGCAGTATCCTCCCCCTGGAGTGGGGTGGGAATGGGGATTTTGCAGTGTCCTTCCCCTGCCACGCCCACCAAGCCACGCCCACAGAACTGGTAGTAAAAAAAAAATTGAATTCCACCACTGCACTGGTTCCCTTGGCCAAGAAACAGAGATGAGCACTGCGCCCTAGAGTCAGACACCACTGGCCAGAGAGACCTTTACTTTACTTTTAGCTATTGTTAAAAAAAAATAAAATCATGATAAACATAAGGCACAATTAGTATAAAACATTGCATTTAGAAACTGAGACCACTGAAATATAAATTGAGTGACAGATTTTACAAAAGGAAATATTACAGAATGAAAGAATAAAAAGAAATATTTGTATTAGAGGCTAGAACTGCTTCATATGCCTCTTGCTGTTCATTGTGCCACTTAGCAGTGGGAAGTTATACCTGGAACATAACAAAGATGTGACATGCTGTTGATTGTATCAGGGATTGAGAGGCAAAATCTGCCCTGATCGTGCTTAGGCCATCTTTTTTTTTAATTTCTATTTTTCAATACTGTACTAAAACTTCCCTGTTTTCTTTCTTTCTTTTTTTGTAAATTAAAATAGAGATCTTCTCTATTTAAGTACTAACACTTCAGACCTATGTTGTAAGCATTTTCTATTGCTTGCTATGATACTTCTTTCAAGAACAATCAACATACTGCATCAAATACAATTCTTAATCTACAGCTGCTACAAAACTAAGCACCCAAATATGTTCTCAAGGAGGCACTTACCAGAAAATTCTCATCACTTAGTCTCTGAAAAGTTATACATCAAATAATTGTCTCTCCCAACTGCCCATGTATAAAACTGTATTTATGTGTTAAATTTTATTAAGGGTGTAAGAATAAGAAAGCACTTTGATATATTCAACTGAAAAGTAGACACAGCAAATTATGAATTACGAATTGTACTCTTACCCAAATGGTTTCATTAAACAAAATCTTCATTTTTCATTTTCTTCTGAAAGATGCTAAAATGGTGGTTGATTGACAGATCAACAGATCCCATTCCACCCCTTGCCTCCCCACATCTCCTTAGATTTTAATCATCGATTTTAATTTATTTATGTTTTAATGTAGATATATATTTTTATGACTTTAAGCCACCCAGACTTACTTTATGGTAAGACGGGTAGCCAATAAATTATATAAATAAAATAAATAAATAAGATAAATAATAAGATAAATAAAATAAAAAGAGGAACTACAGCGCTCAAAATATTGATGAATTATCATCCTCTGCAACCTTCACTGTTGCTTGGGCCCTTGGGAGATGAATTTTGGTAACAACTTGGGAGGCCATGTTCCCCATGTTGTTAAATATGCATTAGATCTGGTGCAGGAAGATATATCTTAGTATATCACATAGTACCCCTGGACCAGTGGTGGGTTTCAAATTTTTTTACTACCAGTTCTGTGGGTGTGGTTTGGTGGGCATGGCATGGCTTGGTGAGTGTGGCTTGGTGGGCATGGCAAGGGAAGGATACTGTAAAATCTCCATTCCCTCCCCAATCCAGGGGAAGGATATTGTAAAATCTCCATTTCTTCCCCAATCCAGGAGAAGGTTACTGCAAAATCCCCATTTCCTCCTGATCAGCTGGGACCTGGGAAGCAGAGAATAGATGAGGGCAGGGCCAGTCAAAATTTTTACTACCGGTTATTAATTTGTTTTATTTTATTAATCATATTTCTATACTGCCCAATCTCCGAGGACTCTGGGCGGCTTACAACAATCAACAGTATACTAAATAGCATATTGCCCCCAACAATCTGGGTCCTCATTTTACCCACCTCGGAAGGATGGAAGGCTGAGTCAACCTTGAGCCGGTAAGATTTGATCTGCTGATCTGCTGAACTAGCAGTCAGCTGAAGTAGCTGCAGTACAGCACTCTAACCACTGTGCCATCTTGGCTCAAATTCTCCAAATTACTCAAAATTTCTGCTACTGGTTTTCCAGAACTGGTCAGAATCTGCTGAAACCTCTGCCCTGGACCATTACAGACTACTTAGCCCTATTCAGTGTGGTCAACCTGATATCATGGAGGCATTTCTCCAATTAATTCTGTAAGAGCTCCTTCCGTGTAGCTAAAAGACAGCAAAAAAAGCTTGATCCTATTTTACCACTACTTAGTGCTTAGAAGGAAAGGTGCCAGATAAACAAAACACAGGACCATCAGCACTGAGCATCATGTATTGACACTGAAGTCATACAGAGAAACTATCAGAGAATGCTGACAAACATACTTCCAATTCTCTACAGAGTTGGTGCTATCTTTGTGGAATTAAGAGTCTGGCCTCATGAGACACAGCTGTGTCAAACTCACACCATACCAAGTCAACAGCCAGCAGTAATATCCCAACTACTATGGAATGGAATGTAACTGCAACTGAAAGGCAAGAGACCTTAAGGTTTGATCCTCACAGAGTAAAGGAAAACGTGGCATATAAAGCAAACTGGAGGAAAAAAACTAAAGCTGAAATATTAACAGTGGTTTTTAAGAAATCCAGTGTAGTTTAGACTGGATTAAGTATACCTAAAATCATAGTGTACAAAACAATTCCAAGATTATTTCATTTTTAAGTAATTATACTCTCCACTCTGGCTTGTGAATTTGTGATTTCATTAATCACAAGAAAACAGACCGAATCTTAATAATTACTGGATCTTTCCAAAGAAAAATATCACACCTCACATTCTATCTAGTACAAAAAGGGTGCGAAGAAAAACAGTTTAGTAACCAATGGCGAGCTGAATTATGCTCTAAACTAGTTTCAAGGTAACTGCCAATTTTGCAAGAGAAACCAATTTGCATGCAAGCTGTTGCCAATTTTATAATGGTAACTAGTACTTTCCAAGTCATTTGGACCATCATTTAAAACTCAAATGAAGTTCCTACAATTATTTAAAAACTGTATAAGGAAGTAGAAGGTCAGGTTGACATGTGCTGCTCATGGTTAGCATAATTACATTTTCTGCAGTGAATAACTTTACATTTTATTTCCCCATATTACTACCATATTCTTGGTTCTCTATCTTATAGGCTAGCATAAACATTCAATGTTTTTAAAATGAAATACCATAATCTGAAGGACAAAACATATTTTAGATAGGAAAATGACTGAGTCAAGCCCTAAAGTGTGCTTAAAGTAGATTATATCTATATGATCTGGATTTTGTTGTTGTTGTTTCTACTCTCATAAATGGGAGAAACCTTAATTTGGTACGTTGTTTTTAACTGGGAGCACTTAAGTGGTCCTGTTTGGGCTCCAAAGTTAAGCAAGATCAGGACATTTAACAACCAAGTTGCCAATCCTAACCGAAGCCATGAAATGAGGACTTAGATGTATATCCTTGAAGAAGCAAAAAAGCAATCTGCATACTGCTGCCAAAAAAATCCCACTAAAGACATGGATTTGAAGTCACCAAGTGTCAATCTTAATTTGAAGGACACTTTTTTTGTAATGAATAGGAAGAAAATGTTCATGGGGATCAACTCAGAGGAATCTCACTTTATTTTAAGAAGCTAAAATGTATTTTCACAATAGAAGAAAACTTAATCTTGAAAAAAAACCCAAGAAGTTACATAAGAGCATTAATCAAAATTATTCCCATCCCAATTACTATCATTAATCTAGAACTACATGTATTTTCTTAACCTTAGCAAGTGCATATTTTTACATTTCAGTTTGGAAGAAAGCTCCATTAAGCTGGTCAAATTTATTCTCTCCTAAGTGTATAAAGGAGCTACATCTCAAATGAGCAGATCTGTAAGTGTACCCCATCTTCATTACTGCAAAAAGGGAAGAACTAAAGATAACCTTATCTTACCTCTACCTATTGTAAACCTTTTTGTACAGAGTATAATTTCTGGTCCCTTTTCCACTCTTCTACCCCCTGTTCTGTCTCTCCACAAAAAGTAGAGTAAGTTAAGCTCCAACTATGATGGATTTTATAATGGCAGCAATATATAAATTAAAACAAAAAACAAAACAAAAAGAGACTAGGTCTGATTTCTAGCAAAGGGAGAAGACTAAACTTTGCTACAGAAAAACTACAGACTTACAGCCAATGAAATATAATGGTTAAAATACTGGACTGGATTTGTCAAAATCTGATTCAAATACCAATTTACATGTGAAGTTTACAAAGGAATTTTTGCTGTCATTTCTTCCTAGACCTGACTGGTAAATCCCAAAAAATTCAGTCAGCATGGCAAGAAATTTGGGAGCTGTCACTCCAATATCTCTGCAGAGCACTGAATTGGGGAAATCTTTCTCTTTCAACCTAACATGTCATCGAGATGTGTTTTGCACATATAAAATAGGACACAGGAAATCATCCACACTGTCTTGAACTCATTGTGGAAAGAATATTTTGACTCTTTGGGATTATTTATTTTTGTATCTTTGAATCAGTATTGACTCCTAGAGACCACTTGGAATAAAACCCTACAGTTCTCTTTGGGAATTGGTGGTATACAAATGATATTAAAAATAATAAATACACGGTGTTGAAATGCTAACAGAAGGCAGGAGTTTTATTCTACAAGTTCATATCCAATAAAACTCACTTCAATAGCAGCACTTTTGACAGAAATCCACCAGTCAAGCAGCCAGGCCACAGCAATACTAATTTGTTTAAATGCCTGCAGTAAATAGGGTAGCTTTGAAGTATTTTTAGTTATTACAACATATTCTCATAGATTAAAAAAAAATGGAAAAAAACCCCCATAATATTATGGTAATTTAACCCGAACAGTTTGTACATTTCAAAAGGTGAGAAAGGCACAGAAGTTCAGGTGTAATTAACCCAATCAGCTTAGTTTATTTTATAAACATTTCACTTGCAATCTCAGTAATATATTGCTCTGGTTTAGGCTATTTGTAATTATCAATTAGAAAACTGGACGTTTCAACTCAACTCAAAGATTATAAAAGTAGCACAGCTGGCTACTTACTGTTTAAGGTGTGCCCTCATAATTTATAAACCCTGATAAATCTGTGTGTGTGTGTGTGTGTGTGTGTGTGTGTGTGTGTGTGTCTTCATTCTCTCTCTCTCTCTCTCTCTCTCACACACACACACAAAGAATTTTGCTCCATTTTATGCCTTTCCTGTCACTCTTGTTAACTGAATCACTGCAATCATGTTAAATTAGCAACACAGTTAAATTAATCAGGCTTTCCTATTGACTTTGCTTGTCAGAAGGTCGCAAAAGGAGATCCCATGATCCCGGGACACTGCAACTATCATAAATATGAATCAGTTACCAAGCATTTGAATTTTGATTACTATGACCATGGAGATGCTGCAACAGTCATAAGTGTGTGAAAAGTAATAAATCACTTTTTTCAGTGTCGTAACTTTGAACAGTCATTAATTGAACTGTTGCAAGTTGAGGACTACCTGTAGTGCATATACATTAAAAAGTTGTTCAATTATTTCAACTACATTGACTTCCATACCACTGACATCATCATCACGATAATCTTCGCACAGTTACAATAAGAACAAGCATTGTTTCTTTATTCCCCATCCTATTTTGGCAAACTGCTGGCTATCAAAAGCTTAAAAAATGAAAAAGAAATAGGATATAAAAACTTACAACTTAAAAATATTACCAAAATGATTTAGAGTTAATGCCTGACAAAAAAGATGCATCTTTACAGATTTTTGACAGATTTTAAGTCTTTGACAGAAGAGAAGGGACCAAAAATAACTTCCAAGGAACCATATATCAGAACATAGGAACAATGTCCTCTCCTCTGCATATCAGAAATACAAGCTTTTGAGAGCAAGGGTGCCATTAAGATGGCCTCTTCTCACTGATCCTAACAACTGGGGAACACTCCAACAGAAAGTTAGGCCATAAGCTAATTAGGGTTTTTAAGTTCAACTGCATTTTCTGAATGCTTTTCAAGAATTCCCCATACAGAATACACTGCAATAGTCAATCTCTTTTTCAGGAATGTCAACTTTCCCATTTTAAATGCCATCAGGCAAAATAAGACATTTTACTCACTGAAAAATATTAAATATTCCACTTTCAGTTCAATGTTATTTACCTTGCTTTAATATTGTAAAGTGCCTTGAAATTAAAATAAATATACAAATGGCTTGAAATAATTCTCTCTATATAAATTCTATATACCTTGTAGCAACAAAATGGCTCTCTATAGTCTCATATACATTCACCATGTGAATGTACAGATGTTAATCAAAGGTACATTTGGATTCAATCTTTGTTCAAATGAGATGCATGAAATTTCTTAATATGAACAATTTTAAAACAGAATCAATTACCTACAGGAACATTGGACTCTCTTTCCCTGGAGATCTTCAAGCAAAATCTGGACAGCCATTTGACAAATGTTCTAATTATGGATTTCCTGTATCAAGTAAGAGTATAGAGAAGCCCTCCACCTAATCTGTAATGTGTTTTATATTAAAATTACATATTCACATTCTAAAGATGGAAGCAAACCATAGATTAGTTGAATATAGATTAAATTAATAGAATAAAGTAATTATTAAATTAATTAATAAAAAATCATATACATTGATCCACCAAGAATAGTGGGGAAAAAAGTTAGCTCAAACTTGAAAGAAGGCAAATGTTCTAGGGAAAAAAAATCTGCATCATAAAGCCGTAATTAAAGAAATAGGAATGGAGTGTCTAAAATTGATGTTCCTGTTAAAAAGTTCTATATTTAAGAACATTAAATTAATCCACATTTCTGCATAAAATGTTTCTTAATACTGTATACAAATGTTTTAAATATAAACACAATGTGTGTAATCAAAATATCGACAATGACCACATAACTTGCTTATTCAATCATCCAGGTGTTCCTAGTCAATGCACAGTTTTATGATGTCTGTCTGCTTGTCTGTTTAATCTTTAAATGAACCCAAGAGAACTATTTTTTGTAATACAGAATAGATACAGAGATAAAGCACTTAGACTTATATACTGCTTCACAGTGCTTTACAGCCCTCTTTAAAAGATTTACAGAGTCAGCCTATTGCCCCCAACAATCTGGGTCCTCATTTTACCAACCTCGGAAGGATGGAAGACTGAGTCAGCCTTGAGCTTGGCGAGATTTGAACTGCAGAATTGCAGGCAGCCAGCAGGCAGCAGAAGTAGCCTGCAATACTGCATTCTAACCACTGCACCCCTACGGCTCAGAGATAGAGATAGGGGCAGGGGAAGGGGCAGAGATAGAACAGAGACAGATACAAAACAAGAGACGGACTAAATATAAATCCTCTAAGAAAGCCCATCTATAGACAAAGAAGGGCCCAAGAATGTCATTCTAGAGTTGTTGAGAAAACAGTCAGGACATTCATATTCTCCTCTGACTGAAAAAGATCCAGGTGACTCATTTCTCCCATTGTTTTCTGTAGATAAATTCCACATCTAGGATTACCAAGTATCTGAACAGGCAAGGGAGGAATGGACAACTGGAAAGGAGGACAAATGGGGGAGGGAGGAGGAAAGCATACTAATCGTTTAACTTTCTTAGCATTCACGACAAAAATAACAATGAAAAGGTGGACAGAAAATGACCTACGTGTATATAAAAATAGTTTTTTCCAGCATCAGAAAGGCTAGTTTTTTCCATTGCAGGAAGGTGCCGTAGCCCATTAGGAGGCAAAAGCCTTCAGCCTAAAAATTATTAGGGTCATGTCAATTTCTGGTAGCAGTCAAGCCAGCCAGAGGGTACTAATCAACTAAGGTCACAGAGCAGAACTTGTTCACTTGCTGTTAGAGCTTATTAGAGAAGTGCTGCTCTGCAGACCAAAGCTGCCTAGGATAAGATACTCAAAAAGTGGGACAATATTTGATTTTAAGGACTTGTCCTTTTGCTGGATGCCTGTTTAAACTGACTTAACATCCTGTTCTAAAAAGGGAGGGTTAGAGACAGGCACAGCTGAATATAAAGTGGCGGGAGCATACTTCTTTCTAAGCAACAGGAAACACTTTCTCCTCCAATGAGGTTTTGACAGGATTCAGCTAACCATATACATATCAGTAATTTGTAAGAGCCAGGAAGGAAAATATGGCCGACAAACGGCATTGGACCTACTAGTCAGCACCCTATCCCCATCCAAGTACAAAGCAGGCAAGAGTTCCACTAACCTGGCAAGAGATCAGCCTAATTTCTCCAATGGATCTTGCCCATCAAGAGTCAAAATTCTGGTGAGCTTGAACAACTTTGCCAATAAAATGCTGTACAAAACAGTCAAAACTGCCCCTACTGGAAAAAGCAGCCAACTATTAAGACTGCTATCCAAAATGGGAATAGAAGAAAAGCACTTTGGGCCTTCACTGTAGTGCTAAGGAAAACAAAATTCAGCTCGTACTCTGTCTCCTCTCCAGGTATCTTCTCTGCAGCTTTATCTCTCAAGAAGTTAGTCAAGGTTGGTGAAAAAAAGAGAGCCATCCTTGAGTAATGACATCAAGAGGGTGCATTGTCTCCTGTTGCCAGAGCTGATCAGGCAATTGACCAAATTGTTTTCTGAATTACTTGGAAATTACCCAGGCCTTTGGAAGCGTTCTACTGACTTACAAGGAATTTGTTTCACAACACTCTAATAGGCCCTTATTCCCTGCAGAGGTAATAGGTGGCAGTTACTAATCTTATCCAGACTAGAAGTGACCTAATCATGACAAAGAATTAGATGTTATTCCCTCATATCTAGATTATTCAACAATCATTCTAACAACAGATCCACTGTGTCAGGTCCAAATTCATCCAAGACAGGCCCACAGGCCCACAATGCTACCAAGATCATGAATTCCAGATATTTCCTGAACCCATCATTTCAAGACATAGACGTTGAAGCAGAGGTAAAATTCAGCAGGTTCTGACAGGTTCTGGAGAACTGGTAGTGGAAATTTTGAGTAGTTCAGAGAACCAGTAAATACCACCTCTGGCTGGCCCCAGAGTGGGGTGGAAATGGAGATTTTGCAATATCCTTCTCCTGGAGTGGGATGGGAATGGAGATTTTGCAGTATCCTTCCTCTGGAGTGGAGTGGGAATGGAGTTTTGCAGTATTCTTCCCCTGCCATGCCCACCAAGCCACACCCACCAAGCCACACCACGCCCAAGCCATGCCCACAGAACCGGTAGTAAAAAAAATTGAATTCCACCACTGGGTTGAAGTCACCAACCCCAAAAGATGAGGGACTCAAACTCTAGCCCAGAAACTAAACCAAGTATTAGGCAGCAGGATGGGAGGGAGCTTGCTGAGCAGCATGGTGGCTGGTGAATAAATAGGATCTCTAGCTTGTCCCTACAAGCCAATTTATAGGTCTTCATTCCCGGTCATCTCAGGAACAAAAGCTGGCCACATCGCTTAGATTAGTGTCATCTCCCTTCCCAGTCTTCTTTGATGTAATCTGGATGGTCAAATTTCTGACATTAGCGCTCTTGCCAAGCCAACTTTCAGTAATACACAACAGATCTGCCTGCTCATTCTCTACTAAATTGTGGATGAGTATAGTCTTACTATAGACAGAACTGGTGTAATATAGACCATCACCAGCGTAATGGCTTGGCTGGTTATAACTACCCATTTTCCGGGAAGTAAATGAATGATTAAAGATACCTTTCAATCCAATGGAATATTCATGAGACGCAAAGGCAGTTCTACATTTCTGGTGCAGCATGATACTGGAGGCTGGCATTTTGCAATGTGCCAACTTCCTATTATTAATAAAAGGTCCTGCAGAGCAGTAAACATAAAGGGCACTAAGGGAAATGCCTAGGGACACAGATAACATATTATCTGATCCTGGAATAATCCATAGCACGGTCTTGCTTGAATCAGGTTTATTACAATATATGAATTCAACCACTGTAGTCCATTCAATATGCTACAGTTAAAAAACAAATCATGGCTTAGCATAATATATAAACCAGTACAGAAAGGAAGAACTAAAGTTAGGGAACATAAACAAGGAGCAGGGAATGAAGAGGGAAAGGTATGTGCATATCATACATACAACTCTAATCTCAAATATGTCATAACATGTGAGTAACCATAAAAGAATATATTTTAAAAAGAATATCTTTTAGGATCCCTATTTATCTTGTGTAGCCAACCATACAATAACATCATATAGTCCAGGGGTGTCAAACTGGATTTCTTCGAAGGCCTGATCAGCGTTGTAGTTCTCCTCCACAGGCCAGCCTGGGGGCAAGATGGTGGGACAAACACCTCCTGAAGCACCCTGTTCCCCCCCCCCCACACACACACACAACCTGTTTTGGCCAGCAAAGTGCTGCAGGAGACCGTCTAGGCCAAAAACAGGGTACGGGGTGCATGCCTCCCCTGCACATTTTGGCTGCCACAGGCCGGTCCTTTGCTATTTCCAGGCTAGCCCCATGAGCCAGATTTAAGCACCCTGTGGACCTTGAGTTTGACACCCCTGATATAGTTAATAAATGTCATACTACCCTGTTTCCCCGAAAATAAAAGCCAA
This sequence comes from Masticophis lateralis, assembly GCA_030761175.1. NCBI lineage: Eukaryota > Metazoa > Chordata > Lepidosauria > Squamata > Colubridae > Masticophis > Masticophis lateralis. The sequence continues at coordinate 119,770,687 of JAUDYJ010000001.1, forward strand.
CTGGAAAATAAGTCCTAACATGATTTTTCCAGGTGCTCGTAATATAAGCACTACCCCCCAAAATAAGCCTCAGTTAAGATTGTCAGCCTGATGGATGCATTTAGCATTGTATTTCCTCCAAAATAAGATCTAACCAGAAAATAAGCCCTAATGCATCTTTTGGATCAAAAATTAATACAAGATCAAGTCTTATTTTTGGGAAAACATGGTAAAATCATCACAAGGAGTAATACTGAAAGAGAGGTAAATCTGGACTTGGGCAGTACATTCAGTGCTTTTAGTACATTGCTGAAAGTTATTAAGTTTTAGGGGACCATTTTATCAGAAAAATATATGTATTTTCTCTTATCAGTACACACTGCAGGAAAATAAAGCCAATCAACACTTTCTAGCATAAAATTCATATGGCATGTGCTTTTAAGGTGAGTACTTCAATTCTAAAAAAATAACAAGGATCCATTTAAGGACATTAACAGCAGCAATACAAAATACAATTCAATCATTTCTTTCATTCATCCAGATACTTTGAACATCATCTCTTTTCTTAGTGTCTTTTGATGATCAGGTGGGCAGCATTTCAAATTACATAAATGACATAGGATAGAAGGAACCTTCCTGAAAACTGAAACGTTAATTCTGTGACAGTGATCTTTTACTGAATAAATGAAATAGGAAGAGATTCAACTAGATCACAGAAAGTTGTTGATCAACTGGTACTTCCTCCAGTTTAAGTGCTAGATTGCTGGATACAATTGTGCTATTCAAAAAAAAAAAGGAATTTGTAGAATCTTTCAGTTGTCTTTGCATCAGGAACATAAACTAAAACAGGTTTCTTTGTATAAATGGCAATCAAGTCACAGGTGCATCTGCAGCCCACAAAATAGAGAGTAATTACACAAATAGTTGTTCTACGCTTAAAAGGAGAAAAAGTAAGAGTGTTTTGATTTGAGCATGAAAGCTGAAGTAAGGATTTTCATTCATGTTAACTTACAAAAAGAAAAGGTTAGTCCTGTAGAATTAAATAACCAAATAGGGGCTATAAACAGCACCCAGCAGCTTCAAAATTATACACGGTTAATATGAATACCAGGAAAACGTTCTCTGTGTTTAGGACCGTAAGAAATAGGGCATATAAATCTAAAATAGCATTGCTTCTCTGAAAGTAACAGCAGGGTTACCATTTTTAGTCATGGGCAATCAGCATACAAGTTGGATTCCGCCATATTTGTTAGCAAGTCAATCAAAGTGGGTTGAGAAACACAAAGAGGAAAAAAATGATATTAAATAAATAAACAGTTTCCCCTTGAGAATATGAGTGCCTTAATAACAGGTGTGCAACTTTGGGGGTATGGCCAAAAATTAAAATTAAACAATTATTTCATTTTTGCATATATTTAAAATTAAACATAAACAATCTAATAATTCTCTATTTAGGGAATTTAAGAGTCATTTAATACTTTCCCCCTCCAGTAACACTACAATTGTAATTTTTAAAATTTTAAATCATTTTCAAACTATGCATGGTTAACTATCCATGAAAGACTACCCAAAACTTTCAGAAGTAGCATTCAAAACTCCCCTGTCAAGTTCACCAATTCAGGAACCCTGTGACTGCTGTCTTCTTAAGGAGTCATACCACACTGCATCAAAGCCTAAGTTTTATTTCAAACAGATTATCAGACAATTAAAACAATCAATTTTCATAGTGTAATGGTATGTGGGAAAGACCTTGGGAGATGAAGCGAAGAGATGCTGTCTAGACAACAGGTCAGATAATAGAGGGAACAAGCCAGAGGTGGGTTTCAGCAGGTTCTGACCAATTCTGGAGAACCAGTAGCAGAAATTTTGAGTAGTTCGGAGAACCAGTAGTAAAAATTCTGACTGGCCCTGCCCCCATCTATTCTCTGCCACCCAAGTCCCAGCTGATCATGAGAAAATGGGGATTTTGCAGTAACCTTTCCCTGGATTGGGGAAGGAATGGAGATTTTACAATATCCTTCCCCTGGATTGGGGAAGGAATGGAGATTTTACAGTATCCTTCCCTTGCCATGCCCACCAAGCCACACTGACCAAGCCATGCCATGCCCACCAAGCCACACCCACAGAACTGGTAGTAAAAAAATTTGAAACCCACCACTAGTACAAGCCCATAGTGGATGGAGCAAGAGGCTGTAAAGGAGAGTGCAAAAGATTTGTACTTTCAGACTTGCACAATTGTGTTAAGCTAATTCTACCTTATTGTAAAGCTATATTATCTGATGATGTTTACTGTCTGGTCTACCTGGTAAGGCTGACATCAGTCTTGCTAGTTTTATATACTTTTATAGGTAGTTCTCGATTTACAACTGTTCGTTTAGTGACCATTCAAAGTGACCATTCAAAGTTGCAACAGCACTAAAAAAAGTGACTTACAACCTATCTTGCCATAATTGTTAAGCGAACCACTGAAGTTATTAAGTTAGTAACAGGGTTGTTAAGTGAACCTGGGTTCCATTGACTTTGCTTGCCAGCAGATCGCAAAATGTGATCACATGACCCCAGGACACTGCAACCGTAATAAACTGGAACCAGTTGCCAAGCGTCCAAATTTTGATCATGTGACTGTAGGGATGCTGCAATAGTTGTGTGAAAAATGGTCATACATCCTTTTTTTCAGCACCATTGTAACTTTCAACAGCCACTAAACAAATGGTTATAAATTGAGGACTACCTGTAGTAAGGAGAAAAGAACCTACCCATGTTTCCCCCAAAAGAAGACCCTGTCTTATATATTTTTTGAACCCCAAAATAAGCATTTGGCCTTATTTTCGGGGAGGTCTTATTATTTTGGGGCACCTAGAGCAAGATGGGCTCCTCTTGCTGTCTTACCTGATTTCCAGCTCTGCATTTAAGTGTTTTCGGGGAGGGCTTATTTTCAGGGGGAGGATTATTTTAGCGCATGTGCTCAAAAGCTGATTGGGCTTATTATCAGGGGATGTCTTCCTTTCAGGGAAACTGTCTTTCTCCGTTCACAATAACCTCTGCTGAATCCAGTGTGGGAGATCCTGTGCAAATTGGAGCATCCAAGAGACCCCTGTCATCAGGACAGATACAGGCCCAATGAAAGCATCAGCATCTAACACAGCAATCTAACACAGTAGAACTTGTCAATCAACAGAGCAGTCACCAGCAAGTATTCAGCTCACTTTGAAGCAATGCTCCAGAGAAAAGAAGTTGTGAATTCTCCAATACTATAAGTTTTTAAGAAGAAATTGGACAACCATTTGTCTGAAATGGAATAGGGTTTCCTGCTGGAACAAAAGCTAGGGTTGGACTAGAAGACCTCCAAGGTCCCTTCCAGCTCTCTGATTCTATTCTTTATTTTTATAAAAGTTTTTTATTTTTATTTCTCATAAACATACATAAATGTACAATATCTTATCATACATATTATCTTTTAACTTTCATATTAGATCATTATACTTGAGGTTGCTCTTCTACCATTCCATCTCCCATATTTCCCAACAGCCCTTCCTCTCCTTCTCCCCTCTTTCCCTTCCCTCCCTTTTATCCTTTTCTACTTTCTTCTTTCCTCCTCTCCTTCCCCTTTACTACTTCCTCTTCCTTTCCCCTACTCCTCCCCTCTTCCTCCCTTTCTAACCCTATCTCCTACTTATTTCCCCTTCTTTTCTTCCTCTCCTTTCCCCTTTCTTCTATCCCTCTCTCTCCTTTCTTCCCTCTTCCTTTCTGTCTCTCTACTCCTCTCTCTATTCTCTCTCCGTTGTTGTATTTATTTTCAATTACTGTATCAAGATGGTATTCAAGCAACCCCGATTCACTATTAACATACATTTTCCTTTTAATGTCTTTTCTATTTTGCTAATTTCGCATGTCATCATTAATGTACATTTATATAATAACACTTTTTTTGTTTTCTCCTTCCTTCCCCTTTTTTCATTTACTCAGGTGTCATGTTTGTTTCTATTCAAACTATTCTTATTCGTATTCCACCAGCCCTTCTTCTAGAGCAATGAAGGGGACCTGCCACCATTTGCAGAAATCTCGGTCAGCTTGAGAACAGGTGAGCACACTTAATTACTACTGTTATTGTTACTGAAGTTTCCAGGTTAAAGGTAGATATTTCTGTTTTTGTAGACTTTGGGGGAACCAGTAATTTCATAGATATAGAAAGAGTAGAGAAACTCAAGTTGCCTATTCAAGCTCCAGAAAGCCCAATGCTAATCAGGATGATTAACAGACAGCCACTAAGAGGCAGGGCTGATTCTACAGTGTATGGCTCCTTTACAGTTGACAATGAAAGATCACATAGAGTTCATAATACTCTATGCAACTGCCTCCTTGCAAGCACCCATCACCTTGGGAATAGAGTGGCTTCAGTTGCATGATACAAATGTTAAGTTGGACTCAAGGGACAATTTCATTTCCCTCCCTTAAATGCCAGCAACATAGCTTACAAGCAGGGAAAGCTTGCACACATACACACACACACACACAAAATCCAAGAGCTGAAGAAGCTTCTTGGATGAGACACGAAGCGTCTTCAAAGAAAAACCAGAAAGTCCAGTTGCCTCTTGAAAAAGCACCTTTGGGACTTTGCTGATGTGTTTATGGAGGAAGAGGCAGATGTGTGTGCCCGCCCCCAGCCAGGCATGTGATAATCTATTTGAAGCTAAGAGCCCACATCCCAGCATCCCATGACTACCTGTGAATTAGCTGTTTTCAAGAAATATTTATACTCAACATCAAAATAACTCACTAACATCGGCAGCCATGTTTTTTATCCTCCCAAAAACAAAAGAAGCAGCATCCACTTTGAAAAGAAAGGAGAAATCCCCCATGCACATTGATGGCTATAAAGATCTGAGCAGAGTGACAAGTAATCCACTTCCATCATCCACTTCCATTCATCATGTATCAACTAGACCAACAGTAGTCTACCTTTACAAAAATAGACTTGAGAAGTGCCTACAGCCTAATCAGAATGAAAAACGAACACAAGTATTCAATACAAGTCATGGCAAGTTTGAATACACAACAATGCCTTTTGGCCTGGTTAACTGTGGAGCTGGTTCTTTTTTTGGCTAGATTAATGAGTGATATTCAGGCATTTTCAGAAATTCTAGACAAGTACCTGATAACCTACTTGAAAGATATATTAGTTTATTCCAAAGATCCTTACTTGCATGACACCCATGTCAGAAATGTACTGTACAGGTAATTCTCACTTTGTGAAAAGAACTGGGACCAGAATTTGGGTTGCTAAATTGGATGTTGGCTTACCTGAACGTCCCTTCTCTTGGCGCTGCAACTACATTCCATGGCTGGGGTATTTCACTTATATGTTGCTAGGAAACTGAGTGTTAAATATTTAAATTTCTTGCTGGTGTCCGCCCTCTCTATGCTGTTCCTGTCAGTCTTTTCACGAAGGAGCTAGACACCAGGAATCTATAGAAACAAAAAAACAAGAACACCAACACCGCCAACAAACAACAGTCCAGACAGAGAAGGAAGCTGGAACAAGGGCGAGAATGGAATGTAGTCGCAGCGTCCAGGTAAGCCAACATCCACTTTCAGGTAAGCCAACATCCACTTTCAGGTAAGCCAACGTCCATTTTCCAGTGCGCTGCTCCTACATTCCATGGCTGGGATATATCCAAGCTCACACTCATTGGGCGGGAGGCTGACTGCTCCCCGAGCCCTGGGCAGAATGGACTTGTTGAAGCATCCTCCTGCCAAAGGAAGCCTCAGCCGAGGATTAAGTATCAATCTTGTAATGCCAGATAAACGGCAAAACATAAGACCAAGTGGCAGCACAACTGATGTCAGGAATGGAAGCCTGCATAGCCCATGCAGCCGTGGTCGCCGCGCTGCTGGTAGAATGAGCAAAGATCCTGCCTGGCACTGGCCCAGCCTGGCACTCATAAGCAGTCGAGATGCAGGCCTTGATCCACCGTCCCACCGTCGACAAAGATATCTTCCTGCCCATAGAAGACGGATGGAAAGACACCAAAAGTGCTTCACTTTGACGAATGGAGGCCGTGAGTCTGAGGTATCTACGTAGCGCTCTCCGGACATCCAACGTATGCCAACGCTGTTCGTGAGGATGGCGCGGGTCCGGGCAGAAATTAGGCAAGATAAGCTCCTGAGCCCGATGAAACCAGTAGTTCACCTTGGGCAGAAAGGCAGGATCCAATCTCAACACCACTCTGTCTGCATGAAATATGCAGAGGTCCTGCATATCTCAGAAATCCTTCTGGCAGACATTATAGCAAGAAGGAAGGCCAACTTGAAGGAAAGGAACTTGAGACTGATGGACCCCAACAGCTCAAACGGTTCAGAGGTAAGCGCCTGGAGCACCAGAGGTAGGTCCCAGGATGGATAACGATGAACAATCGAGGTTTTCTTCACCGCCCTGTGAAGAAAACCTCAAATTCTGGGATCCTGAGGCAAGTAACGATACGGGTCACGGGAAAGGACCTTAGCTAGAACTGCAACCTGGCACCTCAAGGTCGTTGGAGCCAGGCCTTTGTCCAACCCCGACTGCAGGAATTGTAAGACCTCTAAAATATCAGCGATGTAGGGTCAATGTGGCATCTTGAGCAGCAGAGAGAAAACGCCTTCCAGGAAGCCTCATAGATACGAACCGTTGATGGACGCCTGGAAGACTGAATGGTACGTATCACATCATCTGGCAGCCCATCCTCCTTCAGCAGGACCCTCTCAAGTGCCAGATGGTCAACCAGAGCCACTGGGGCTCTGGGTGAATGATGACCCCCTGGCTGAGAGATACCTTGTGTTGAGGAAGTGTCCATGGAGGAGAGACGGAAAGACTCACCAAGTCGGCGTACCAGACCCTGCGCAGCCAGAGGGGAGCTACGAGTAGAATCTCTGCCTGTTCCCTCAGGAACTTCCAAATAACCTTCAGGATCAACGGAAGAGATGGAAATGCCTAAAGCAGGCCGGGAGGCCATGGGCAGCATAGTGCATCACATCCTTCTGCTCCCCTGCCCAGGAAGCGCAAGAAGAACCTGGGAAGCTGGGTATTCTGAGATGTCGCGAAGAGATCCACGAGAGGCCTGCTGAACGCTTGGGTGGAGCTGCCATTCTGCCGGATCGAGTCTCTCCCTGCTGAGGCAATCAGTGCGAATGTTGGCCTGGCCAGAGATGTGGTCTGCCCGCAGCGACAGGCTGTGGCGCTCCGCCCAGTTCAGCAACTTCTCCGTCTCGATCATCAAGGGTCTGATCGAGTTCCTCCTTCTTGATTTACGTGAGCCTTTGTGGTCATGTTGTCTGTAAGGATCAGGACATGATGACCTTCCAATACTAGGCAAAAGTGGTGAAGGGCAAGACGCACCGCCTGCATCTCCAGCCAGTTGATGCTGTGAGTCCTTTCCTCCGGAGACCATAGCCCTTGAGCCACTTGGTCCAACAGGTGAGCTCCCCACCCTTGTAAACTCGCATCAGATGTCACGACCAGGTGATCGGGCTCCAAGAACATGCACCCCTTCAACAGAGCTGGGGATAGCCACCAGTGAAGCGATAAATGAACCTGGGGCAGGAGAAGAACTGGTGTCTTGGACATGCCCCGTCCCGACTTCTGGTACTGCAACAGGAACTGTTGTAACTGGTGAGTGTGCCTGCGAGCCCAGGGAACGATGGTTATGCATGACTCCATCTTCCCTAGTAATTGAGAAAGCAGCAGGGGAGGCGAAGCCCTTTGCAACCTCACCTGTGTCACCAAAGCAGTGAGACTGTGAATTCTGTCTGGGAATAGGAACACTGGACCTTTGTTTGAGTCTATGATTGCATCTAGGTGGAGAATGTGGTTGATGGGAGTGAGATGACTTTTCAGTCTGTTGATAGAGAAACCGTGCTGCTGGAAAAGGTTGATCACCGATTCTCTGTTCTTCGCCACCTGAAGAGGAGAGGATGACAGGACGAGGATGTCATCCAGATAACAAAGAACACGCATGTAGAGCCGGAAGCGTAAAAACTCCAGCAGTTGAGGCTGGTGTCAGGCCAAACTTAGTAGTAACCTTGGCCTTGTGTAGTAATGATTTGAAGATTGAAGGCCGGAAAAGGCCTGTGAAAGCCGGCTGTTCTGGAAGAAGGTCCTCATTCTCTGAGAATTCCATTTCCTCAGGCAATTCCTCACCAGTCTCAGACCCCGCACTGGAAACACAGCCATGATGAGTTGAAGTAGTAGGTTTATCAGCCAAGCAACCCTGCCCCACCTGTTGAAGACTGGTACTCGGACCAGGGTTCACACTTTGTTAAAGTCCTGCTGCCAAAATCTTGGCCAGAGCATCTGACAACATAGAATGGATGTCCAATTGTGAAGCAGACACAGCAGAAGAAGGACCCGCAGCAGTGGCAGGTACAGGCTCCTGGATGCACAGTGGTGAGACATGAGCTTCCACCAATTCCACCAAAAAAAAAAAAAAAAAAGAGCCTCAGATAGCTCAACAGGCTAATAGCCTGTGTTATTAAGATTCAGCTGTCTGCAATTATTGCAAGTTCGAGGCTCAAGGTTGACTCAGCCTTCCATCCTTTCTAAGGTAGGTAAATTGAGGACCCAGTTTGTGGGGGCAATAAGCTGACTTTGTATAAAATATACAAAAGTATGAAGGCTATTGCTTAATGCATTGTAAGCTGCCCTGAGTCTCCGGAGAAGGGTGGCATATAAATCTAATTTTAAAAAAAATCAGAAGAAGATTCAGGAGGCAAGATAGGTGGATCCTCCTGGATCACTGGTCTGTCCAAGTCAAGCTGGTCCTCACTAGCTTGTTGAGCCAAACCAAGAGGCTCTGGAGGCAGATGATGAGTCATGGCCCCAAAGACAGGTTGAGGAGCAACCTCAGGAGCAGATGCAGGCAGAGAAGGAAATACAACCCCAGATGAATGTCTGGCTTTGTCATATTGGCACTCCAGAGCTTTGTGACACCTGAGAGCATCCTTGTCCTTTGCAGAAGCATTCCTAGTAGATATCCTAAGGGCCCTGGGCACATTGCTCTTAGACTTAGCCTTGGATCCTGTAGGAGCCATTTCCTTAAGAGGGCTGCCCTCAGCTTCCAGATCTGATGAAAGGGAAGTATCAGCCATACCTGTTCAATAATATATGTATATGCCTGCAAGCAATGAGGCAGAAAACAATATAAACAATACAAGTAATAATAAAGTGGGACAATATCCTTCAAGGATTTAATACCTTTTTAATCCCAAACCCTTCACTATACAGAAGGTGGGAGGGAAAGGAATGCAGTGAAAATCAACCAGGCAAAACAACAGGGAGAGAGACCAAACAGCTCCAAAAAAACTGGGTGCTGTTTTGTGGTGCCACCCACCAATAATCAATAAGAAGAAGAACCACAGAGGGACAACTGCCCCATAGATGCCTCTTTGTGATACAAGGCTCACCCGATCTTGATACAGGGTCAACAAATGCCTCCGAGCACAATCGGAATCCAAGATGGCGGCGGCCACGAGGAGCTGACAAAATGGCGGCTGCTAGTAATATCTGCTGCAAAATGGTGGCCGTGGGTCTCCCGCGGTAATGGCGGCACCCCCCAACAAACTGATGACGTCTTGCAACTGAAGCGACAGTCTCCTTCAGTGACCTGAGGCCTCAGTCCTGGCTCCTCTTCTCCCTCGCAGTGGCAAGCAAGGCAACAGAAAAATCGGCCGAGCCAAAGGACTCCAAAATGGCAGCCCCGATCAGCTGTAACCTCAAAGTATGCCGCAGTGCCTGGGCATTGACTCCGGAGCCACAATGGTCTAAAATCAGACCAAATCTGCTGGGGCTGAGGCAGTAGCGGATGAACCAGCTCACTGGTTGCCCAGCACCCCAGCCTGCGGCGAAAAACTTCCTCGGAACTGCCCAGCCAGGTCAGACTCCAGAACGCTTCTTGACTTTCTCCCAACGTGAACAGGGCAGAATGGCCTGGAGCCCCAGGCTCATTATCTCACCGCAGCAGCTCCAACAATTCAAAATCAGCTCCAGCCAGGCAAGAAAAAGTTTTTAAAAAGGTACTAAATAAAAGAAATAAAGAAAAATAACTAACTACTTAACTAATTAATTAATTGACACAGAGCTAATCTTGATACTAGTTCCCTCAGCAATTGAGTGAAAAAGACTGATGGGAACAGCACAGAGAGGGTGGACACCAGCAAGAAATTTAAATATTTAACACTCAGTTTCCTAACAATGCATAAGTGAAATACCCCAGCCATGGAATGTAGGAGCAGCGCACTGGAAAAGATGTGATTATCAAATAAGTCTTTACATCACCAGACCTGTTTTTATTACCATTTTTACTGTATTCATTAAGTGAACCATGCGGTCATTAAATGAATCATGCTAAAATAATCCAGCTTCCTCAATTGATTTTGCTTGTCGAAAACTGGCTGGGAAGGTTATAAACTATGATCATGTGACCAGAAGACCTTATAAATGGAAGACAGTTGCCAAGCACCCAAATCAAGATCACATGACCCTGGGGGTGGTGCCACGATCATAACTTTGAGGATAGGTTGTAAATCATTTTTTCCAATAACTCTGAACTATTGTTAAACAGTCATAAGTCAAGCATTACCTGTATAGCAGTTCATTTAGTGACTCTTCAAAGTTACAACGGCACCGAAAAAAAATGACTTACGACTGTTGTCCACACTTATGACCGTTGCCATATCCCCATGGTCACGTGATTAAAATGCTTGGCAACTGACTCATATTTATGACAGTTCCACAGTCCCGAGGTCATGCGATCAACTTTAGCAATCTTTTGACAAGCAATGGGGAACCCAGATTCACTTAACAGCCATGTTACTAACTTAATAACTGAAGTGATTCACTTAACAATAACTGCAGTGATTCACAACAACAACTGAACAACCGCAGTGATTCACTTAACAAGCAAGAAAGGTTGTAAAATGGGGAAAAACTCACTTAACAACTGTCTCATTTAGCAACAGAAATTTTGGGGTCAATTATGGTCATAAGTCGAGGACTACCTGTATTGCAAAAATTACAGAACAAGAAGCTCTTTCCAAAACTGGAAAAGGGTGCATTTGACTTGCCTCAATAGACTGCTGGGGCTACAGAATCTCTACATAAGGCATACATATGGAAGCACCGAAGGAACAATCTATTCTATCATGGCACGCGTGCGCACGCACACACACACACCTCTTTCCTAGTAATTTGAAAGATGTATAGTACTTTCTGGGATTTGCTAACTTCAACAGGAAAATCGTCCCTAATTTTCTGACAGTGTAAAACTGCTGTCCCAGCTCCTAAGAAAAGATGGTGATTCTTTTGGTTGACCCAAGAAGAAGAAGCATTTCAAGAGTAAAAGCTGTTCTTTGCTTCTTGGCCCCTCGTCTGCCACCCCGATCCCTCCCGTGACTTTGTGGTGCAGGCAGATGCTTCAGATGCGTCCATAGGAGCAGCCTTGTTCCAAGCATAAAAGAAAGCGGGGGGGGGGGCAAATTTACTACCGTGTGCCTTCTATTTTAGAACGCTCCTCCCAGCAGAAAGGAACTACAATATTTTCAATAAAAAGTTGCTGATGGTAAAAAATGCCTTTCAACAATGGAAATACATACTGAAAGGAGCAGCCTAAAAAAGTTTGTACAGACCATAAGACTTTAGAGATCCTGCAAGATGCTCAATCTTTCAGCCCTTGGCAAATCAGGTGGCTATAATTTTTCTCCCACTTTGATTTTTAAACCTCATATATTCCAGGCTCCCAAAACAAATTCCCAGATGCCCTCTCACCTAAGTCGGAATATAAGGTTGTACACATCACCTGCAACAATATTCTAGCCATGCGATGTCATGTCATAAGTTAGACCAACAACAAAGGCTGGAAGTAGGAAGACAGACTGTTGATCTCTTAGGTCAGTTTAGGGTACTGCAGTAGCAGGATGCATATGCCAGGGCCCAGGTGGATGACTTTTAAGGAGCCCAGCAAGGTACGGTTGTGCCATTCCCAGTACAGAAAGGGCAACTTTTGCACGATGGATGCTTATATGTTCCTCTTCCCCTAAGGGAGGAGATACTAGAGCTATGTTATGACAACAAAATAGCAAGGCACAGGGAGGGGGAACAGTATTTAAAACCCAAAATAGACTTTCCACAGCCTTGCACCTGTGCCAACATAAAAAACTGTGCTTCCTTTTGCCAGACTTGTCTTAGAGCAAAATCAATCCCAGGTAAACTGGCTGGGCCATTGCAACTGCTAGAGACCCTGTTGAGATGCTGGGACGTTCCTTCTCTAAATTTTATTGTCAATCTTTTCCAAAGACCAGAGATATACTAACATACCCCTAATAGTGAATTTAATTACTAAATTGGTTCATTTTATTCCTTGCAAGGGCCTCCCAATGGCTTGAGAAACAGCTCAAGTCTTTTTTGACCACATCTTTAAATATAGAGGATGATTAATCAATCATGTGATCTCAGGCAGGGAAGTCAGTTCACTTCCAAATTTTGTAAGGCCCTATTGTACTTATTAAATATTAAAATTAATTAATTTTCCTCACATCAACCAGAGTCCAAAGGAGAATCCAAGAAGGTTAACCAACTGTTGCAGCAATAAAGTATTAAGATGCTATATTTCATACTCGCAAGACAACTGGACTGATCTCATACTTCTTGCTGAATTTGCTTATGACAATGCAACACTATTGGTAGGATATCTCCATTCCAGCCATAGGTCTTATCACAAACCAGCAAGTAAGCACTATTCTTCACCCTGCAGACTTCCCAGACAAGAGGCAAGCAGCCCAAAGCCTCTTAAAGGAACAACTCAACCTGGCAAAGGCCCTATACAAAAAAAAAAAAAAAAAAAAAAGCAAATACACATAAACAAGGGGAAGCTACAATTGCAGAAGAGAATCTGGTGTGTCTTTCAACTAAAGTTCTGACTTCCACGAGTCCTTCTAAGAAATTACACTTGAATTTGAAGACCAAGCAGAGGAAATGGGAAATGAGCTAGAAGCTTGCAAGCAGAGGTGATGGAGGAGAGGCTGAAATTCTATGGCAAGTTGCAGGAATGGGGCTGAAAGCTTGAAGATTTCAGCTCTGTTCTTGCAGTTCCACAAAGATTTCCTCTCTGTGCATGGAGGGGAGCAGAAATCCTTCAAGGAGCTGCAGGAATGTTTGCGAGTGAAAGGGCTGCCTGCAGAGCTGAGATCCTCTTGCCTGCAGTTCTTTTCCTCTATCGGCTTAACAACCCAGGAGATCACTTAACAACCACAACTGAAAGTACCAGGATTGCAGTTGTTAAGCAAAGCAATTACGATGGTTTCATTGAATGACTGAGACTCCGGTCCAATTGTGGTCATAAATCAAGGACTGTTTGCATTTAAGGTCTATCAATTACAGGATGCATAAATCCAGACATTCACTAGGTGGCAGCAAAGAGCTATAAAGAACTATTTGTAAATTGCCCAGAATCACTGAGGTGAGATGGGCAGTATAAAAAATTGATAAATTTAAAAACGCTTTCTGCTGCCATCTAGTGGTCATCCAGATTTATGTAGTTTATACAGTGTTTAACTACCCTTGATTTAAGCCTTCAAGAAACAATCTTAAGAATTCAAGGTTTTTCAGTGTTCCTGAAATCCTAAGTCTCAACAGATAGCAGCATCTGATCAATCTTGTCTAGGTCTGGAAGCTAAACCAGGTGAAGTTTGATCAGTTCTTTGATGGGAGATTTCCATCAAGACTATGAAACAAATTAGGAAACGTAAAAGTATCCTGCAACAAGGCAATAGCAAACTATCTCTATACCACTGCCAAGGAAACTATGCGGAGATATGTGGATACTACCAATTAGATCCTCAAAGGACTTTATAAGTGCTTCGGTTTAAATAAGCCAGAATTATTTTGAATTAATTAAAGTTTGACTATTCTACCTGAACTAGGACAGCAAATACCCAAGAACAAATACTTCTCAAATGCTGTTGACCTCTATGGGACTTACTCTGGTGTATGATGTTTGAGATATGCCATTTAATGAGGCAACAATTTCAATCAGGTCACTTAAATCCCCCTAAATCTTGAATAAACATTGGCACCAAGTATAGATACTAGGAGTCAAACTCCACCTTACTTTTACCTCCCTTAAAAAGCAGTGTAGGTAATAGCAGTAGGATTGTATCTTTTCTTGAAAATGGGGGCACTGAGATGGAGCAAGGTTTGAAGTAAGGGAAAGACTCATAAAGGTTTTGTTTAGGATTCTCATTTCTAATGCCAGGACTCTTTCTTCTAAGAGTTTATAAAAACATCCTGTAACTCATTCAGAATAAATTTCTCTGACCAATAAATAATATCCTTTGACTTTTAAATCCATGTACGAAGAGTGATCATGCCTAATGTTAGTTTCTGTTAGGCCTAACAGAAACTTTAAGCTATGATACTTTTTCTAGAAAATTAGCTTCAAGAATGATATACAAGAATCATTTTCACACTAGCAGTTTCATCTTGCAGTCACACAATTCAGTCCCTCAATTATTTCCCTCTTCAGGACATTTCCGTGTTCTTCTGATTATTTTTCTCTTCCTCTTTCTTTTTCTGAAAGTTCTAATTTATTGTACGGTTGTTGGTGGGGTTTTTCATTTGGCTTCAGGCAGGAATGCAATATAGTCCTTACATGGTAAACTCTCATGACTTTGTTGTTTTGTAGTCCAGAGCCTTTCTCTCCAAGCAGACAGAATACAATCTGCCTTCATGATCTCTTCTTTTTTCAGCTTGAAAAAAGAAGAGATCATGCTTGAAGCACTGATGATGTGGCTGAGAAAGCATCTTTTTGCTTTGTGTTGGATTACCTGCTTGCATTAGCCTTCCCAAAACACAGATTTCTCAAAATGCAGGAACAGCTTAAATTCCTTGGATGGTTTCTTGATATCTAAAATGGGAAGTCTTATTCTTCTCTTAATATACTGACCTGGAAATCATGGTTTGTTCTTGGCTTCCAGTTCCTAACTTGTGGGTGTTAATCCCTATCCTTTTTTTTTTAATGCTAGCAGGAAGAACAAAATCGTTTCTTCATGACATGCCTAATTTCTTTACAATCCTGATTTACTGTGGTTTGCAAATATTACCACCATGAAACACAGAAGGGGGAGAGATTTCCTCCTTTAATATTGTGAGATTCCAATATATATGCAATTAATTCCTAAAGAGGCTAGAAAGCCAGTATATGCTTTCTAAATAAATCATTCCCTCCCGCTGGATTGAGAGAAATGCAAAGTCTGCAGCAGGAAACAGCAGGAGCTGTTTTGCCTTGTTTCTCGGGCTAGACAGTAGCTCTTATAATCCGATCAAGTCAGTTTTAAACAAGGACCTAATAAATTTGGATCTAATAAGCCTAAATCATTTGCTGATTTGGATTGGTAGCTTTTCCCACCTGGCAACATCCAAATATGTTGGAATTGTAACACTCTAATTCCTATTGCAACCGAAGCAGTGGTGAAATCCAAATTTTTTTACTACCAGTTCTGTGGGCATGATTTGGTAGGCGTGGCAGGGGAAGGATATTGCAAAATCTCCATTCCCACCCCACTCTGGGGCCAGTCAGAGGTGGTATTTTCGAGTTCTCCGAACTGCTCAAAATTTCCACTACCGGTTCTCCAGAACCTGCTGGATTTCACCCCTGAACTGAAGGTACCCAGGTGGCAAAAGCAGAATTAGCTTCTTTCCTTGGACAGGTTTGGACTTGATACAAAAGGACTGACTCTCTATTTCAGCAGCCTCCGACATTCAAGTTTCAACTGACAATGGAGAACATGCTGATGTTTGGGGTATATTAAGTGCTACCTAATGAAAGTTAGAAAATGCAACTTAATTGAACTATTGGGTTGGATTGTGAGTTCCAGGTCATTGAAACATGAACTAATTTAGTTTCATAGTTCTCTAGGTAAAAATGAAGACCTTGACCTGTCTTCTAATTCTCCAAAACTACACATGCTTGCTAGACTTTACAATAGTTTAATACATAATGTTTCTGATGCCACAGACAGAATATATATTGTTCCACTGTTTCATTGTACACTGGGGCATAGTAGACTTCTAAAACTGTCTATCTAGATCCGCTCCAGTCCGGCTTCCGGCCTGGGCACAGCACGGAAACGGCATTGGTCGCGTTGGTGGATGATCTCTGGGGGGCACGGGATAGGGGCTGTTCCTCTATCCTGGTCCTATTAGATCTCTCAGCGGCTTTTGATACCATCGACCATGGTATCATGTTGCGCCGGTTGGAGGGGTTGGGGGTGGGGGGCACCGTTCTACGGTGGTTCTCCTCCTATCTCTCTGACCGGTCGCAATCTGTGTTGACAGGGGGGCAGCGGTCGACTCCGAGGCGCCTTGTTTGTGGGGTGCTGCAGGGGTCGGTCCTCTCGCCCCTTCTGTTCAACATTTATGTAAAGCCGCTGGGTGAGATCATCCGTGGCTTTGGGGTGGAATTCCATCAGTATGCTGATGACACCCAGCTGTACATCTCCACCCCAGGCCACCCCAACGATGCCGTTGAAGTGATGTCCCGGTGTCTGGAAGCTGTGCGGGTGGATGGGGAGAAACAGGCTCTGACTAAACCCCTCCAAGACTGAGTGGCTGTGGCTGCCGGCGTCCCGATATAGCCAGCTGACGCCATCGCTGACTATTGGGGGCGAGACATTGGCCCCCACAGAGAGGGCTCGCAACTTGGGCGTCCTCCTGGACACACTGCTGTCTTTAGAAGAACACATGACGGCCGTGGCCAGGGGGGCTTTTTATCAGGTTCGCCTGATACGCCAGTTGCATCCCTTTCTAGATCGGGACTCCCTACGCACAGTCACCCATGCTCTCGTGACTTCCCGCCTGGACTACTGCAACGCTCTCTACATGGGGCTCCACTTGGGGTGCACCCGGAGGCTCCAACTGGTCCAGAATGCGGCCGCGCGGGGAATTATGGGAGCGACGTGGCGCTCCCATGTGGCACCTCTCCTGCGCGAGCTGCACTGGCTCCCAGTGGTCTTCCGGGTGCGCTTCAAGGTGTTGGTGACCACCTTTAAAGCGCTCCATGGCTTAGGACCTGGGTACTTGCGGGACCGCCTTCTGCCGCCAATAGCCTCCCACCGGCCAGTACGCTCGCACAGAGAGGGCCTCCTCCGGGTGCCGTCAGCCAGACAGTGTCGGCTGGCGACCCCCAGGGGGAGAGCCTTCTCTGTGGCAGCGCCCGCCCTCTGGAATGACCTACCCCCGGAGATACGCAGGATTCCAGATCTCCGGACCTTTCGTCGGGCCCTTAAAACCCATTTGTTCCATCTAGCTGGGCTAGCTTGATCCCATCCTCCGTTTTTAAATTTGACATTGATTTTAAATTGGGTTGTTTTAATTCTCGGCCGAATAATATTTAATAATTTTTAATTGTTTTTAACTTTTGTATACCATGTTTTATTCTGGCTGTTCACCGCCCTGAGTCCGCAAGGAGAAGGGCAGTTTATAAATTGAAATAATAATAATAATAATAATAAAACTGCCATCAGTGAAAATGTAGCCTCAGAATCATTAGCTCACATCTTATGGCACAATTAGACAATGTTTTGATTTCCTCCACTTCATGGATAGCATTGATCAGTTACAGGTAGACCTCAGTCCAGAGCTTCCAGAGAAGTTATTCACTTGCACCAGGCTGCTGTGTGGAAATGTTCATGAAAACTAGATTTCAGTTCATGAATCAACACTGTTCATGATCAGCAGGAAATAGCTTTGAAAGAAAATCTACATTAAGACAAAAACACTGCTCTCAACTTCTGCCGCTATTTTAGACATTTATAAGACATAACAATGCCATTCCTGCAGACTTCTGCAAAAAATGTTCCGTCTAGTTCTTCATTCAACAGATGGGAAAGGGCATAGATCAGTGGTAGGGGACATGCTTTGCATATGGTAAATTCTGTGTCAAACCTTTGCCCTCCCTTGTTGAAAAGACTAAAATAGCAAAACGAGGAAAAAGTTGAGAAATCTACCTTCTGGGGAAAAAAAAAACTGAAAATGCACAGGCCAACCACATGGCATATGCTTCCTACTGTAGACTCTCTTTATTGGGCTTCGCTGATGAAAAGGCATTTGGTTTCAATTTAACTATTATGAATTAAATTTCAAAGTAGCTTGTTTTTAAGCATTTTTCTTTCATTTCCATCATACTGAAAAAGCACTTATGAACATTTGTTGTTCATGGTTGAAGAAGCTCTGTCATGGACACAACATTTGACTTAATGATGTTCCATTCAGAAACCAGTGCTGACGCTAAAAAGGGAATAAAATAAATAAAAAAAGATAATTATTTTCCTCTTTCTTGGGTAAAAGCTGAAAATTCTGCACATTTGGCAAATTGAAAGATCAAGATTTCAATGGCCGCTGAAAAGGCTCTAAAATATGAACTAGTATATACCCAGTTAAAACAAAACTGTGCTTTGTTCCATTGTTTTCATAGCACTAATGCTCAAGTCAGTGCCTTAAAAGAAATCAATGTACTATTCTTCTGAAATTGAGCTACATTTATTGGCTACATGGTTTTCTGCACTGAGATTGTATTTTCACCTTAATCCAAAATGCTTTTCAATCTTTCTAGCTTTTGAGATTATTTTCTGCTCTTGATTCAAGAGCCATTTGGCACCCACAAGATTACAGTATTTGGTATCAACAGTTTACTGTGTTTGATTTATATTGTTTCAAGTTTGCCCTCTGACTATCATATATTCAATTTATTGTTAATTCTGAACATTAAAAATATATATACATTATTCCAATCTAAGTATAGCAACTCCCCAAATTTCCTGTAGCTTTCTGTTTCACATGAAAGTCCAAATGCATCTCATACACTGAGTTTACAGTAGATACTATGGAGAGCCTTGATAAAATTTATTTCCATGAGTATTTTGCTACAGTATGTTATAAATACATCTGTTTGTCACTAAGATCTACAATTCCTAAACTGAGTTACCATAACAGAAATTATTCGTTGGCCCTGTTCATGGAACACACTTAGTCTGGTTTTTGTAGTGGTTAATGAGTTGTGCAATCACTAAAAGGAGGTTAATTGATCCAGTCAACAAACTCCCAGAGGATTAAATTTAACATTACACAGTTCTACTCATGAATATGGTTAAACAAATTCTACACAATAAGCCATGTAGTAGGAACACCAGAACCCATTTAATTGACTGTTTTGTTTACCTAATTATCAAGAAGAAAAAAGCTGAAACAAACAAGTGCAGGGAAAACTAAACCTCTATCATAAAATGAATTGCCAAGCAGCACAAAACAAAAAGCAAAAAACAAATTTCCAAAACATTAAGAGTGGCTCTACCAATTGGCTCCCTATTTAGCCAATGGAGAAAGACTTACTGATGTTGCGAATTCTTACCAGTATTCTTCTGATACAAGGTCTGATACAATACTGGAGAAGTTGGGCAAGGACTCTGAATTCCAAAATGGAGTTTAAGATAGTTTCTGTGCTGCCAGAACTGGTGGCAAAGAGCTATGACAGAAATAGAGACTGCCTGAGTGAACTTGATGTGGGAATGGAACCAGCGAGGGTTCAGATTTCTGGGAAAATAATGAGGACTGAAGATAGTTCTGCTGCAGAAGAACGAGGAGCCAGTGAATGGATTAGCTCCTCAGAATTCCTCTCTAGATCAAGAAGGGGGGTAGAATCACTAACAAGTGCTCCATATAGGGGCTCCCCATGAGGAGACTATCAGTCAGCAAGTGGTCTGGGAGCTAGGGGAATGTCAACTTGCCTAAGTAGCTATTCAGTGCCTTCAAATGGACACTGATTCACATGCTTCTTTTCTTAACCACTTTTTTTCTAATTTTTAAATAAAAGCAAAAGGACTACTACAACATTGATTTTGGAAAGTTATAAGAGAAATAAAGGGCCAGATGGACCTGAAAGAATATTTCCTGAAAGAATAGGGTGTTTTAACATTTCCCTAAATATATATATATATGTCTTTGGTTATTCGGGTCTTCTCCCACGTAGAATTGGAAGTATCTTGGCGACGTTTCGACGAAGTCTCATTCGTCATCTTCAGGCTGGTGTTCTCGGCTTCATGCTTCCAGGAGCAAAGCCGAGAACACCAGCCTGAAGATGACGAATGAGACTTCATTGAAACGATATATATATATATAGATCGATAGATAGATAGATTATGAAACTAAGAAATCCTCCTGTGAGAAAGTGTTGTTGATTAGGGAAAAAAACCACCACATGATAAGAGGTGACTTTGCAAGCTGACTAAGAGGGAACCAGACAGAATTTAAGATTACAATTAAAGGAAGGAGAACTATTACTACAATGGAGCAATAGTATTTGGCTGTGGAAGTATTCTGGATATTTGGAAACAATGCACTCAAAAATTACTCATAAAATGGTCTGTTACTATAAAAATGGATTTAAAAGACACTACATAAGAAGAACACAGTTGGTTTCATGTAATGGTTAAGGTGCTGGCCTTGAAATCAGGAGAGTATGAGCTCAAGTCCAGTCTTAAGAATGAAAGCCAAGATGGTGACCACAATTGGGTTAGTCACTCTTTTTGGGGGGGGGGAAGGAGGAGGAAGGAGTATTATGTATGTTTGTTGCCTTATTTATTAAAAATGAAGGTGGGATAAAAGTTTAATATATAAATAAAAATAATGACAGATTTTACTGGACAAAATTGAGACTAAGGCTGATTTGAATGTGGATCTGGCAGTGGATTTAAGAATGCCAGACTACAAAAATGATATCAAAAAAGATGCCACACTGGATTTACAAATTAAATCAGTTGATGTCTTAATAATAAAATGCAATATACAAATAATAAATTAGAAAAGTGATATGGACAGCTTTCTTATCTATTATTTTCAAAAGAGATTTGTTAAACCTGTGAAGGAGTTTCTAAGAGGAGACAAAGAGAAAATGATGAGAACTCAATTTATGAGATATTATTTGAAAGGATTAAAGATCACAGTTTTTAAAATAAATAAAAGAAATATAATGTGGATTTATTTGACCAAGGTTACTATGTTTAAATATAGATATATTAGTGCTGGTCCATGATTGTAATAAAGACTGATTGATTAATAGATAGACATACATAGATGATATACTTATATAGAGAGAAATATATATATAGAGAGAAATGATATATATATAGTTTCTAGTAACTCTTAATCAATTTATTTTTAATAGGATCAAATGACTTAAAATACTTCAAAATGGCTTTAAAGATTTGTTTATGCATAACAGATATAGGCTATGGGAAGAGATTTTTTTGCTATATTTTTAGAAAAAATTATCAGTTACTGTGTTAAAAGTAAAAACATAACATGAATTTATTTGATTACAGTTAAAATATATGTTAATAGGTTAAAATGGATATTTGCTGATTAGGATCCGATTTTATAATTTGTTTATTGATGAGATTTGAGACATGGGGCAAACACATTTTTAATCAAATATCAGAGAAAGTGATGGGTTACTAAAGTTGTTTGTTCTTGCCTAGAGGAAGGGAGGGTAATTTATTTTATATCTTTTTTCTGAATTTTTCCTTTCTCTGAACTTTTTTTTATATTCTTAGTATTTGTATTAGATTTTTATCTTTGTATTTGTAAACCTTAATAAAAAAATGTTATTTAAGAAAAGGAAATGGGACTGGAGAAACACAGTGGCTGCATATGATTCAGGATGGACAAAGGAAGGTTTTGTAATTGCAGAATTGCAGTTTAAATGATTGACTTTGCTTTACTGAATTCCATGAGAATATCACAAAAAATTTTCAGGAAATGAATTCATACCACTGTGAAAACAGTCTGTTCCTATTATTTGTAACACCTGTTTATACACCTTGGATTCGAAGGTACCTGATATCAATAGCAGAGACTAACTACCAACATTTCAGTTTGTTGCCAGCAGTAAGAATAAGAACACAGTAAGGTACAAAACTTGAACACTGTTTCATGTAGCCTTCTCCCAGAGGCGGGCGTCACATACTGTAACAACCAGTTTGCCCAGCACCAGAAATATGAGAGCATGTGCCATCCGCGCATGTATGCAAAGTCACAAAATATGGGAATTCACACGCGCACGCCTGAACTGGTCTGAACTGGCAGCAGCCCACCACTGCCTTCTCCCAAACAACACATTTCAAATCTGTTCTGATTACTTACACCTTAAAGATAATAAGGAGAGGGATTGCTTTGGTATAATCAAACATGGCAGTGCTGAGGACTATGTTATCTTTAATTCATCAAAAAGCAAGATAGTCTAGAGAGAAATGGCCAGAAAAGCATGATATGGCTTGAAATGAATAAATTACTAAGTGCATACACAATTCTTTTTTTCTTTTTCTCCAGTCAAAGGAAAATTAAATTTGCTCAAAGAAAAATATTTGAAGTTTCCTATTCTTGTGTTTCTTTCAGCTTTTTGTCAATGTATTGAATATGTCATAGTTTCTTGTAAGCAACTCTGCTCTTTAGCTTGGGAAATTCAATCCCCGTTTTTAGTGTCAAATTTTAAAAATTTTTAAATTATATTGGGGTGTTTTAATTCTGTCCGGGCCAAATTCATTTAATCTGTTTTTAGTTGGTTTTAAATTTTGTACGAATGTATTTTTATTGTTGGCTGTACACCGCCCTGAGTCCTTCGGGAGTAGGGCGGTATATAAATCCAATAAAACATAAATATAAACATAAACAATGGTTTTACTAGTTCATGTCACTAATATTTTATACACCCAAAAATATACTTATTATTCTATCCAATTATGACAAAGAATAGTAAAAATATACTTCTAAATGTACTACTGGTAAATATAAGAATGAATGTACAATATACTTGTATAGACAACTCCATATCAAATTACCCAGGACAGTGACTTTTCAACATCAAAATAAATATAACAAATGTAAAGGAAAACTCATGTGACACCTCTCCTGCGAGAGCTGCATTGGCTGCCGGTGGACTACCGGGTGCGTTTCAAGGTGTTGGTAATCACCTTTAAAGCGCTCCAT
This sequence comes from Masticophis lateralis, assembly GCA_030761175.1. Classification (NCBI taxonomy): domain Eukaryota; kingdom Metazoa; phylum Chordata; class Lepidosauria; order Squamata; family Colubridae; genus Masticophis; species Masticophis lateralis. Next base: position 119,793,731 of record JAUDYJ010000001.1, read on the forward strand.
GGCTTAGGACCAGGGTACTTACGGGACCGCCTTCTGCCACCAATTGCCTCCCACCGGCCGGTTTGCTCCCAGGGTGGGCCTCCTCAGGGTGCTGTCAGCCAGACAATGCCGGCTGGCGACCCCCAGGGGGAGAGCTTTCTCTGTGGCAGCTCCTACCCTCTGGAACGATCTTCCTCCAGAGTTAAGAACAATTTCCGACCTCCGGACTTTTCGTCGGGCTTTAAAAACATACTTTTTTCAGCTTGCCAGCTTAGCCTGATTCCTGTTAAATATTTTAGTATTTTTAGAGTTTACTATCTATTTTAAATTATTGGCTAACTTATATTTGTTCTTTTTATGAAATTTTAATTTTTGTGTACTTGGTTTTATTTGGCTGTTCACCGCCCTGAGTCCGCAAGGAGAAGGGCGGTATATAAATCTAAATAAATAAATAAATAAATAAATAAATAAATAAATAAATAAATAAATAAATAAATAAATAAATAAATAAGGTCCATGTTTTTCACAAGAGAGAATGCATTAATATCTACACTTTACTTTCGTATATGATTTTGGAAATACAGAATTACACACACAGTTTTCATTATTTGGATTTCTGTCGGCATATATTTGGATGAATAATTTCAGATGATGAAGAGTATAGAAACAGCAAAGATTTCCACTGTTCAGTCTGCTATAGTCTTACATCACTAAGAATTAGCATCCAAAGTTATAAAAGGGTTTTAAAATCACGGTTCCAGAGGTGGGCTGCTGACGGTTTGGACAAGTTCAGGCGAACTGGTAGTTGCGACCAGCGGATGGGCCTGCCCCAGCGCTATTCCGTCCTATATCACTGTGTTTTTTAATCCACGCGCATGCACGGAAGGTGCACAAGCAAGCAAATCGCCATGTTTTTGAAGCTGTGTGCATGTGTGAAGGTGCACACTCACATTTTCGGTGCTGGACGAACCGGTTGTTACATTATGTGACACCCACCTCTTTCCCAAATGTAATGAATTGATTTTTTCCAGGCACTTAGCAATAATAGGTTCCCAGTATACACTGCAATAAACTTAAACTTCAGTTAAAGAAATCTACAGGTACCATGAGCAATATTAATAACAGTCTTTGCAGTATGGATTTCGTGGTATAGGACATACATGATATAGGTAAGTGTGTGAGAGAGCGAGATTAACATAGAGTAATACAGGTAGTCCTCAATTTACAACAGTTTGCTTAGTGACCATTCAAAGTTATAACGGCACTGAAAAAAATGACTTAGGACCATTTTTCATACTTATGACTGTTGCAGCATTCCCGTGGTCATGTGATTTACGTTTGAATGCTTGGTAATCAACTCACATTTGTGATGGTTGCAATGTCCAAGGGTCATGGGATCACCTTTTGCAACCTTCTGACAAGCAAAATCAACAGGGAAACCAGAGTCACTTAACCACCGTGTTACTAATTTAACAACTGCAGGGAGTCACATAACAAATGTAGCAAAAAAAAGTCGTAAAATGCAACATAAATTTTGGGCTTGATTGTGATCGTAAGTTGAGGACTACCCGTACTCTTATTTCCCAGAAAAACCTAATAGCCATCTGTGATGATAGGCATCTCAGCAAAACCTGTATCACCTTGATTATATGTTCACTCTTAATAAATACACAAGAAGCATTAAAGAAAAATATAGTTCTGCATACCTGATTTATGTCATAAGAGATAACATAAAAACAACCTAGGGAGACACAAAAAAGAGCCAGCTTGTTTTGCTATTATCAGCAGCTGTTGTCATCTTGAATTCTTTCCTTTCTCTTATTTGTTCAGATCAGGTTTCAGAACTAAAGGGTCTTGCAGGTGCAAATTAGATTAATTAAGATCCTGCATGCATGTACTCCACTATGGATTTATAATCACAAAAGCATGGGTGAAAAAAGCTGATGGATCTTCATATGTCCCCAAAACTACCACAGAAGCAAAAGGATCTTTAAAGAATAGGAATTTATAAATACACACACTCAGAAACCTACTTAATTTTTTTTTTTGTTCTAGTTGGAGAAGACAACTCACAGCTAAACAATTTTGGATTTTCCAGCATTTAGAATAGAATAACAGTGTTGGAAGGGACCTTGGAGGTCTTCTAGTCCAACCTCTTGCCCAGGCAGGAAACTCTACACCACTTCAGACAAATGGTTATCCAACATCTTCTTAAAAATTTCCAGTGTTGGAACATTCACAACTTTTTGGAACATTGATAAGGCACTACAGATAAACTAGGTACTGTAGTCAATTTACAAAACACATTTTTCATCTACAAATGCAGTTTTAGGATTGATTTAAATTATTCCTTGCTAAATACTTTTGACTATTATATACTTGCTTACTCAGATTTCCTCCATGCCCTCCAGATGTAATGGACTACAGTTCCCAGCAAGCAAGAAAACTGCTGAATTGGTGGTATACTGCCAATCTTTAAACACAGGTATTACAAATCCAAAAACTCTCACTAATATATATATTGAACTAATGGTTCAAAACGATCATGGGGGGAGGGGGGAGTGACAATTTTGGAGATTTTGTTAGAACAGCGAGTCTTAACAAAATGTTGTATCATTCATTAACCGAGTATCCAGGACTATAACATTGGAGTACTTGTCATATATTTTTGCTTGCTCTCATCACTTTACAATTCTAATCATAATATAAAAAATAATAGTCATTTTTAAAAAAATTGACAAAGGCTGCTGGATGACTCTAGCCACAGTCCTATTAAAATAAATTAATACGCTCATTTTTTAAAACTAACTCACTACTGTGTGATTTTGAGTTGGTCCTAGTAAAGACGAATATAATCTATTTAATTTTTCTTAATAAGTAAAAATGACTGCTGGCATTTCTGGCTTTATTTTCACTGTTTTTTCCTACTGCATTTATTTCATTGTTTGTTACATAGAGCCTGTTTAATTGGAAAGGCAGCTCATCTACTGAAAGCATTACCCCTGCACTATTTTATACCAGGAGAGGGGGGAAGCTGTTTTCCCCCAAAGCTGTTTTAATTACACCTAAAACTCTATGGAGAATTTGCCTACATATTTTTCATTGATGACAATCTAATATCCCTTACAGCTCAAGTAAACGTTGCCCAATATGGTACCATCTGCAGATAAATCACCAAAACTGCAGTTGCCCAGGAACTACCATAGAGACTAATAAACCAGCATTTCTGGATGGCAGTTAATTACTAATGAATGAAGCAACATATTTTCTTTATATACCTATGCTATTTTATCATTCTTGAACCTTTTTTCAGAGCTGAAATTTAAGAATTGTCCAGATACTGTATATAAAAGGTAAAACTTATAACCATTCCATCATTCTCTATTATTGTAAAGCAGGATACTGGAGTAAGTACTGTAATTTAGGAGCCATCTGCAGGAAAGTCAATGCTTAACCAATGTTTAAAAGCCATGATTTTGGTGGCTCCTTCCATGCAGGATGCATGATTAGGGACCTGCAGTGAATGCTTGGAAAAACTCAAGTCAGTGCTTGGGAACAAGACCAGCTGTTCCAGTTTAACTAGCTATTTTAATTTAAGGACAATTGGACTAAACTAATGAAAGTGGCATTCTTGAATCTTTGGGCAGTAGAAACAACACAGCTTTGGCTATTAGATGAAATATCAACAAGTGAATGAGAATATTTACAAAGAATGATTCATATTAAAATAGTATGTCTGTCCACTCAAAATTAAGTCTTACTGAGTTTAGGATTGTGGTTTTAATCGATGCATTTTATTTTTATCTTGGAATTTTATCTGACTCTTAGCACCTTACAAATTGCTGTCCCATACACAAATGGCAGAAATGTCTTTTAGAACCCATCTTGGCAGAAGAAAAGCATATCCCAGAGCAGTAATAACATTTTTCCCAAACTGCTATTCTCTCACTAAACCAGGTTTCCAATGTAATATTCAAGTGCATCTCCCCACATTTCATCAGACCATTTGCTCCCATACTCTATTACTGTACTGCTACAATTCAATAGCTTTCACACAATACCATATTGAAATATATATCCAATAAAAGAGAATGTATATAACTCAAGATTGAATTGTGGAGTTCTTGGTGTTTTCTGAGCTTGGTTGTTTGCTTGCAGACATTTCATTACCCAACTAGGTAACATCCTCAGTGCAAATGAGTGTGAATTTTACTCTCTGTTTATATGCAATAATGATCTTTGTCAGTTTTGGTGGAGATGTGTTTTGTCCTTGGTCCGTTTGTCTGGCATTAATGCCTGCTTATCTAGGTGCTAGCTATTAGGCAGGATGTCTTCTGGTCTTTTTTGTTTGCTTATTTTTTTATTGTTTCTTTTGAATAGTGTATAAATATGTTTTATGTCTATGTTTCCACTGATGGTGGATTATCGTAATACCAAACTTCCAGGAATTCCCTAACATGGGGGGGGGGGGGGGTTGTTGGCTTAGTCTAAAGGGATAACAATTTCCCAGTTGAAATATACCTGCATATATACCTGCATATCCTTTTGTCACTATGGTGACCTTTTTTTGTGCTTTTAACAAGCAAGTTAATGTGCTGAACCAAACATGGGAACTTTTCCTAATATGGAGATAAAATGTTTAGAAACAAAACTAACACAAAGTTGGCAATCTCACCAAGATACTGTGCTATATTATTGTGAAATACTTATATATACAGTGCTGTACTATATACAGATTCAGTTGAAATAACTTAAGCTCAATTAAAATTGATAAAATTGGCTTAAGTCCTATTGAACAAATATTTTTTCACTTTCGGTTTTCTGTGACCTGAGATTTAATTAGTTTTCAAATTAAAACCAAAATACCCCCCCCCCCACACACACACATACACACATACAAACATCTGATTCCATCTACCGTACCTAATGCAGCAAGAAATTTGTTATTAACCAGATGCCTTTGAATGAAATAAGCTGCTGTGCATGCCCAAGTATAAGAAGTTCCATATTTCATCACAATCCTTTGAACACCTATTAAAGGAATATAAATTAATCTACCTTTCAGGAACAGTCCTCAAAGTTACTTTCTAGTGTGTACAAATTTGAACGTTCAAGGGATATACCTGATCAGGTTTTTAACAAGCTTTGCAAATGGCCTAGCTCCTACTTTTATAGTCTACGGTATTAGGAAGCAGCAGGGCAAGAGAGAGGCAGACAGGAGTTCAGACTGCCTTTATGCAATATCCTTACTTTTGTTACCTGGACCCAGGTCTGCTGGCTGTGCTACTTACAAATGCTACCTATATATTACTTAATCCCTTCCAAAGCATGGTGAAGAGTCTTGCAAGCATCTTAGCCTATTTTAGACTTCAAGGCTGTGTTACAAAGCTGAAAATATTGTTTGCTTTTGTTTTTTTAACCTTGGAAGAGAAGAAGATTTTAAATAAATAACTTTAAGGAATTCATTCCAAGACCTATTATTAGGACTGCAATTCTAGGACTGCATACTAAAAAGATCAAGTCAATATTTAGGACAGGGAACTTAACATGAAGCCGCGGCTGGAGTACATGCCATACACTATCAGTAATAAACTTCTAATAAAAGTTTAAATAGTTCTAGCAGAATGGAATACATTTCATCTTTCTTCCTCACTATGCACATCCATCATTTAACTTCTCATAATTTATAAAAATAAATTTCTCTTGTTTAAGCTTGCGTATATTAAAATCTTTCATTTCCTCCTCCTAAAACAAAGATAAACCATATCTCAAGGCTTGAAAATATCAGCCTTCCATCCTCATAGCACCATAAGCCTTAAACAGTACAGAAAATAAACACTAAAACATCCCCTTCCTTTCTGGCTTCTGAGCCTTGAGGAAATAACAAAACCTACCATGACTACTGCAAAAATCTAAATTCCAGCTGAGATCAAAAAGATACATCAACACAATAAGAAACGGTATCTCCAGCTCAATCCCTTACATTACACAAAATAAAGAAGTTGAGTGCTTGCAGGGATTCCGTATTGCCATCTATTATAGATGACACAGCTAGCGGGAGGGAATGAAACAGACAAATCATTAGAACTTAGACCTTTTCTTAATGTCATCATTTTGGACTCAATCAAAAGAGGTTTCACAAGTTCATTTGCACACTTTGATAAGAGCAACCAAAATCAGTCCCCCCAGGGAGATGCTGAGAATGCTATCTCCCAATAGAAACTTGCACATCAAAGATAGGATTCCCATTTTGCTACCTGATCTGCCACTTCCATTCAAAAGCAAGTAGGCCTGGGAGATGCTTTTAGACAAAGAAGCCTGATCCCCATTCATAGGCCCAACCTCAATCTGTTTCTATCCAGCGATCCATTAACTGATGACATTAACTTTCAATGCATCTGTTTTGCAGGTTAGAAAAATATCCTTATATAATGAATTGGATGTAAAAGAAGTTGGACAATATGGGGAGAAAATGAATGGGCTTAAATAAATACTAGAAAGCTCTAAATTAGGGCATCTACCAATGATCTGATTCAATTCCCCCACCCATCCAAACCTGTACATCAAAAGGCCCCCAGGGCATCCAGTTCATTAACTGACCATTGCCAACACCACCTATATACAACTACTGTAAAATGGAGGGGGGGAAAGCACATTGTTTTTATTATACAGATTTCTCCTATTTGTGTTTGCCTGAAAGCACCCTTGATCTCATTCACTACAGTATTGTACATTTTAGTACAGACAGCCCAGAATATATTACATATATATGTATATTATATATATTTTTTCTTAAATTGGGTTAAAAGAAGGAAGGCGCACCCCAAATGGAGAATTCCTGCAGGTGGTTGATGAAACAAGACACACGCCACAAAGTCCTCAGTGGCCCAGCTTGGCTTTCTTTGCACCAGGCGGGGGCAGCATGGCAGTTTAAAGACTCTTCCGACTAAGGAAACCCCACCCCATCAGACCCTTCCGAAATAGAGCGAACTATTCAGTCCAGGTTAAGGAACTGAGTGATAATGCCACCTCCAAAGCCAACCAGCCACCCTGGACAGAGAGACAAGAGACAAGCCCATCTTTACTTAGTCCTTCCTTCCTTCCACCACAATAACTGTGCAATTTCCCCCAGGGCAATTAAAAGGAAGAGCTGTGGTGGGGAAGTGTATGGAGATAACAAGAAGTTACCTAAGGAGTGGCAGAAGGCTGGGCAGCATTGGCAAGGAGGGTGTCAACGCCTAGTAAACGATCCCTCCCTCTCTTCCTTTCTCTCCCCCCCCCCATCCCATCCCATTCATAAAACTCTGCCTCTGGTTCAGTGCCAGCGATGCTGCCGCCGCCTCTCCTACTTCTCTCCCCCCCCCCACCCCGCTCCAGGTTCAGATGCCACCCCCCACCCCACCCCACCCCTGCCCTGCCGCGCGCCTGGCCCCGGCTTACTTGAGCATGGCCTCCTCTTTCTCCTCCTCTTCTTTCTGGCGGTCCATCACAGCCATAATGATGTTCCGCTCCTCTTCTGTCAGGTGGCTCAGGTCGGGCAGCTCCTGCATGGGGGGAGGCACGGCTGGGGGCCGAGGCCCGCGGGGCCCCAGCGAAGAAAAAGGAGAAGGAGAAGGAGACGAGGACATGTTTGGCAAGAGAGAGAGAGAGAGAGAGAGAGAGCCTTGCCCGGTTCCCCCTTCGACACCTTTGTACCTTTGGGCAAGGCGAACCCAATCACGCCTCGGCTCGCCGCCGCCTCTTCCTTCTCCTCCTCCTCCTCTTCTTCTTCGTCTTCCTCCTCCTCCTCCTCCTTCTCCCTTTACACTGGAGTCCTCTGTTCATCGGCAGCAGCAAGGAGCTCTTGGGAAGCGGCAGGAGAGGAGGCGGAGACCCGGGCGTTCATGGTTGCTCCGTCCATACAAGCCCCAGCTCCGGCGGCGGCGGCGGCTGCTGCTGCTGTTGTTGCTGCTGCTGCTGCTGCTGCTGCTCCCTCTCCCCCTTCGGTCTGCCGGGTCTCAGGAAGATCGGGAGATGCCCCGCAGCCTCTTGCAGCCCATCCTCCGAGGCTGGGAGAGGAAGGGAAGGCGCGGGCAGCGGCGGCGGCAGCTCGACAGGCTCTGTGCACCGTCAGGGCTGGAGGGAAAGGGCGGATGCTGCTGCTTCGCTGCTGCTGCTGCTGCTGCCTCCGCCTGCTGTTAAATGCTCTACTGCTGCTAGCTACGGGGAGGGAGGGAGTTTAGTGTCAGTTAGGCGGAGTCCAAACTGCTTCGCTCCTGGGTAACGCCGAGGTCTGTCTTTCCGAGACAATACGGGCAGCAAAAAACGTGCCAGATTCCCCACCTTTTTATTCCTCGAGGCAGCCGGAGCGCTGCGTTTGGGAGACCAAAAGGGAAGCTTTGCTGAAGCGGAGCCTGGAAACCTCTCCGAAACACAGCAAAACTGATTTCAGATTGAAGCTAGATTAAGGCTGCCATCCCAAACGTGGGCACGGGGCTCCGGGGGATGGAAGGGCGGGTGGTTTGCAGACGAGTAATCCCAGTTTAGGAACAGCGTGTGTTCCCCGAGAGCGCCGAGCCGTGCAGGCAACGTCTGCAAGAGACCCCTGGCGATTCGAGGAGGCTTTAATTCCCAAAGCGGCGGGTATAGTAGAAGTTGGAACCTGTGGCTCTCGATATATTGTCGGATTCTGATTCCCCAGATGGCCCCAAAGAGGGCTCGGAGTCCACCATCTGGAGAGGCTCGGATTTTCCCTTCCCTCGCCCGTAAGACTACCGTAGCCTGAGCATATTTGCATAGGAGGGAAGAAATGCTACTTAATTCGGATATGGAGGATTAAGAAACCATGATTTCAGATTGCAACGCTGCCGTTTTAAGCATAGCGGTTTGGGATTATCCTCCTTTAAATCCATGTGAATACACACATGGTTAGGATCGAACGAAATATTTGCTTTTTTGTGTGGCCTCTATAGAGCGCTGCTGGTATGTGCTTGGTTCATGTAGAGTTTTTTTTTTTTAAAAAGCAAACGGTGTGAAATGAATTGTGCATACGAATGTAGGTATTACGTACAACATAAGTGCAGTTGTAGCAAATTTATTTAGAAATCATAGGAGGCGGGAAATATACTTTATGTTCAAATCTTAATTTAATCTTTTACTCCCTAATTTTGGCAGTAACACTGATAAGACAAAAAAAAATACTGTACGGAGCCATATACCGAACTAACTGAAAAATATTAGTGCATTAAAATTTGTCAACATTTCTGCACATGTTAAATGTTTTAATTCGATTTTTTTTACTTTTTCTGGAATTATACATCTTAATTTTAAGATTTGTTGATGAATTTATTCAATACAAGATGCAAATTTGAAATTTACTCACTTTTTTCTTTAAAGGGTGTGTGTGAATGTATGGTAGAGAAGCTGCAAGTAAGGAAAATTAAACACTGTCTTTTCACTAATTATAAATTTTCATCCCAATGATTTTTTAAAACTTATATGCTGCTTTTTTAAGTGAAGGCAATGTGACATATAACAATAAAATATGCTATAAAAGCAAAAACTCAATAATTGAATAAAATAATGGTCACAACAATTTATAAAATTAATACGGAGTCCCAACAGAGACAATTCATAAAAAGATGGTGTTATATATATATTATACACCTATTCCGGTTCCTTGATTTTGAGGCATTGTGCAACATACTAAATCTTAAAATAAGCACACAGAACTGGGGTTTGCACTAGGCTAATTAGTTTATGATTCAGTATCCCATATGACTATAACAATAAATAGTGCAATACTAATGCAGAGGAGGGGAAAATACAGAAACTGCAGACAAGACACACACACACCCAGTTTTGAATTTGTAGACTTTGTGGGGAAAAGTGGTTACCATTCAATCTGTTGCAATGCTTCAAACTGTTGTAAACTAGTAACGAAAAGAGTAATGTATAATGTCTCTGTGCTCTCATATGCGCCTTCAGATCAGTCTTGACTCCTATCCACCTTTCTGATTAGTCCCTGCAGTTTTCTTGGCAAGGTTTTTCAAACGTGGTTTGTCACTGCCTCTTTCCTAGGGTTAAGAGAAAGTTAAGAGTGTTACACTGACCCAAAGTCACTCAGTTGGCTTTTATGCCTAAGGCAAGACTAGAACTCATAGTCTCTTTGTTTCTAGTCTGATGCTTTAACCACTACACCAAAATGGCTCTCTATAATAATGTACTAAATGAAATCATAAACAATTTTATGTTGTTAACATGCTGTAAAGTTGTATAACGTCACAGTTTTTTATATTAGAAGTAGCTTTTAAGCCACAGCCACTCTTTAAGTAGTAATGACCAATGGTATCAACAGAAATTTTGAAAAATCTCTATGAATTTAACAGGAGAATTTAAGACCAAGCTGACTCTGTTACCGACTTACTTGCATCATATTCTGATGATCCCATCAATCCACCTATTTAGGTTTGCTAGCTAGAAGCCCCTAGCCTCATTTTTCCCCTGTAGCGTCCCCGGAATGTATATGTACTTTCTTAGTTTTATTCATAATAATAACATATAAGCACATTCACATATTCTTCTGTCCTCTAATTCTCCATCCAGAGATTAAACATCTGCCTCATCTTCTGTACTTCAGTTCAAGTACCATATATAAAACCTGAAGTGGGAGTGTTATTTTACTTTCTATACTCGCTGTTGCAACTTCACCATTTTTCATAATGATGGGAATTGAGCATTTGTTGGCCCCAAACAACCAAAACAGCAGGGCTACTTAGGTTCATAGTACAAGTTGTCTTCAGGTTACGGTAGTTCTATGCTCTTAACTCTAACTCAAATTTGTATGTATGTTGGAAATCGTACTTGGAATTGCACTCTCTGTTACTAAAAATGGTGGATGATATTGTCTTTCCTTTAACTGACAGAACATTGAATGCATCCAGCACTTTCCAGAACAGCTAAAAGCCACTGAAAACAGGCTTTATATTAACGTACAGCTTGAAGTTCCTGATTGAATTGTGAAGCACTTTGTTGGCTCAAGGAAGGAGGTCCACCATTTCTACTAATAGGCATCCTGTTTGTAACTCGGAGATGTCCTTAAATTGGATAACCTGGGAATTGCCTATATCCAGTATGCACGACACACATTTTGTAAAGTCATTGTGTGACACCATTTGCTTAGTTATGGTTTATTGAATAAACTGCTGTTGGCTGGTTTATATAACAAATTAAGCCATAAGCCAAAGTTTAGAAACCAAAGTGGCTGGATTTATACATACAGACCAAGCAATTATGGCTTAACTTATTCAATAGCATTAATTAATAATTAATTAAGCAATAGCACTTAGACTTATATACCGCTTCACAGTGCTTTACAGCCTCCTCTAAGTGGTTTACAGAGTCAGCCTATTGCCCCCAATAATCTGGGTCCTCATTTTACCAACCTCGGAAGGATGGAAAGCTGAGTCAACCTTGAGCCTGTCAGGATCGAAGGAATCAAACTCATGGCAATGTGAGCAGAGTTAGCCTGCAATACTGCATTCTAACCACTGTGCCACCACGGCTCATCAAACTCGGCTATTAATAAAATGGGTAGGATTAGAGGCCAACATGTTTCAGTCGTAATACCACCACTATGTAAAGAGTCTTGTCTTCTTATGGTGAGATGTGATAACTTGATCCAGAAAGGTCTGTGGGGTTTAAATTAGATCGACTTCTGACCTGAAATGGATTTATCATTTAAGTTGATATTCTCCCTTTCTCTCCATTTTGTACCTTGATAGAGCTTTTATATTTCAGATTTTTTTTTTTACTGTTTTAGCATTTCCAAGTCATTTTTGGCTAATTCTGCAATAAGCCTATTCAGCTGTGAAAAAGCAAAGGATGCGGATGGAGGAAAGAAGGTAGAAGAGACTTTATTCCCATTGGTTACTTGGTGTTTTTTCTAAATAAAAAAAAGTTGGAATCATATTGAATCATTGAAAGGCATCTTTTGATTACCAGTCCAAGGAATCATGTACCTGAAAACCCCTGAAGACAAGGAAAGGGAGTATGTTTAAAAATACATACATGCTTTTTATTTCTGGTCTGGTTTCTGCTTCCCCATTTACAGGTATCCAGACGTATGAAAAATATGCCAGTGTTTTTCATCTGGCAACTTGGAGATGCATTTGTCAGCAACCATCAAGAGTACCACCAACATGACACTTACGGGGAATCATAAAAAATATAATCAAACACATATATGTAACATTAGATTAGAAATGGAAGAAAAGGAAGCAGCAGAAATCACAACTTTGTCTTCCTTGTTCTTACTTTGCTTATTAGTTCTTCATCTATGGAAATGGCAGAGGTTGCCTTGCTTCCCAATGTTCATTGATGGATCACACCTTTCCTTACTATACATCTTATTTTCTGTGAAAATAAGGTAACCATATATGTAGGATGGCCATATTTGAACTACTAGATATGGTAGTTCTAGCAGTCCATTGAATGATCCCAGTAGGTACTCTCAAAGAAATACAGGATCCTAAAGTTCTTTCTTTGGGAAAACAGCTTTTGTGCTAGATTTTAACATTGGGGCGGGGGGGAGGGGACGACAGTGTAATTCCCCTTAACACTTCTCTACTAAACGTATTTTCCTTGAGCCAAGCTCTTGATTGTGGTGCTTTGATTGGGGCCTTATTTTAATTTCCAGCTTATCAACTATTTATAATTTATATCTGAACATTGCTGGTTTTTTCCAAATAACTAGAGCAATTCCAAATGAAGTGGAAAGAAGTGAGTGAACTGTTTGGAGAAGGGAGATAGTTTGCCCCACTTTCTCTAATGATTGCAGTCATATAGCCTTCATACTTTTTTAAGAAAGGGAAAAAAAGAAGAAAGATTGAAGGACTATAAAAGCTATATCTTATGGACAAGGCTCACTAAAAAATTAGCCCTGCCCTAAGAAGTAAAGGAATAAAGCTGTTCAAAAATGCCCTGCATCTAATGTAAAAAGGGAATATCCAATTAGTCAGTACCTACCTCTCCCATTATTTCATATAACTTTTTAACTGAACTTAATTGTTTATGTTATTTCCTGATTCCAAAAATAGAAGTTTGTCTGAACACCATTTGTGGTTTCGGGAGACTATGACTTGTACTGAAACTATCATACTGGTAGCTAATTGCTAAATTAATTAAGCTTTTTACTATGTAGTGTGAACCAAATCCTGTAAGAAAGTTTGTGAACATTTATTGCTAAATAGGAAATCTGTAATACATTTCTGGAGAACTTTTTTTAACTACTGGCATACTGTAATTCATGACAGTAAATTGGCTAAAACTCCTCTTCCAGTTACACCCATGCTTGGAAAATACCTTGATACAATGTCTGCAAAGAAACTTTCCAACACTGAATCCTATAGTATCTCTAAAATATTAGAAATAACCATCTGTGTTCTAATTTTTATGCTGTCACATCCATGAAAAGTGCAAACATTTTTTTTTATTTGTGTGAATGCAAGAAGTACTAGGAATGTGCTGAATTCTTGGGATACAGCTGTCAGAACTCAAGGGAGAGGCTTAGGAGATGCCAGTGGAGTGAGGCATGCTGAGCATTGTGTTGCTCCCCCCTTCCCTGAATGCAATGCTGCCAAGATGCTTCCATGCTTTCACAAAAGCCTCTCCTTCCACACATGAAGCAGGTGGCAGGGCAGATCACCCAGGCCACAGTATGATGCTCCCGTGCTTCATAAGAACAAGCGATTCACCAGCAATCAGCAAGCCTCTCCTGGACCAAGCATTGGCACCAGCTGTGCAAAAAGAGCTGCATATGGGCACACTCAGCCAGGAGAGGATTTAAGCAATGCCGCTTCCATTTCTCAGTTGCTACAAGCAACTTTGGCAACTGTTTCTATGTCCCATGTGTCTGATTCCAAGTACCCTCCCAATATTGATTTTACAAGATTTTGTTACACTTTCCAATGTGCCTGGGTTGATCTTGCTTTATATTTGTTTTTTTGTTTTTGTTTTTTTGGTCTCATGGCAAAATTGGTGCATGCAACCATACTTCCCACACTTTCCTTCCCAGTAACTCCGTTCCTATTTCTATTCTTTGCTGTGCTGGCACATACACCTTTCTGGTGCCCAGATCGTGGTCTCCTTGGCTTCAACCTCAGACCCCCAGCGTGTGCCTGACTAGTTGCTGGGAAAGCTTTGCTTGTAGTCCTGTTTCTCCACACAAATGCCGTGCAGTCTGGCTGACAACATGGAGGCATTGCACAAAGAGAATAGGGCAATCTGTAACCAGCTGGAACAATTAACAGATGCAATGACTAATATGCTGATACACCTGGAGGAACTTGGAGGCTCAGCACTATATTGCCCAAAATACCCTACGACTGTTCCTAAAACATTTGACAGTTGTTCTGAATTGTTTGTTGCTTTCCCGGTGCAATGCAAATTATATATTCATTGTACCCAGAGGCTCACAATACGAAGTTTCTTTTGAGCCTGCTGATGGGCCACCAAAGAATCCAACCCTTTTCTTTTAGACAAAAGCACCATCCTGTATAATTTGGAGACTGATGGGAGAGCATTGTCACATTTTTCAAGAACCTGACGTGGTCGATCTAAGGATACACTGGTTATACTGGAAGTAGTCATTGTATGGCTCCAATGTAGCCTGGAACAACACAATACTCCTAAACCAGTTACAGAATGTGCCCTTGGAGTAGCCATCCTGGATTGAATAGATCTGACTATGGATTAGTGGCCACGTTAAGTGGGGTGGGGGTGAAGTTTTGCAGAAGCCCTAGCAAAAAGGCCTATGGTATCATTGCATCTTCCCAAGGGCTTCTGTAAAAGAAGGTGCTACAACAAGATGATTCATTTAGTCCAGTGGTTCCCAAACTTTTTCAGTCCACCGCCCCCTTGGTACTACAAACTCATCTTCAGTGCCCCCCACCCAGGGGTGGGTTCTACTTACCTTTACTACCAGTTTGTAGCGGGGCCACGCGCTCACGCTCACTTCGCTCACACATGCACGCGCTCTTCTGCACATGTGCAGAAGCGTTTTGGTGATGTCGGGGTCAGTGGGCGGGGCCTCCTGCCAGTTTTACTACCAGTTCTATAGAACCGGTGAGAACCTGGGCAACCCACCACTGCCCCCACCCCCACCCCCTATAAGTAGCATTGTTTGGAATAGCGGTTTGCACGACCTACTAAGGAAGATAGTAACAGTAAAATACACAGAATACAGCCATTTTTTGGCCTCCTGAAGCCTTGCCCCGCATGCCCCATTTTTGTGAAAAACGGGCCCGTTTTTTACAAAAATGGTGTGCAGAGCCTTTGGGAGGCCTGCAGGCTGCTCCAATACAAATCTATCCCTGTAACAAAAATAGCTAACACTATTAGTTAACACTAAAGAAATCCCCTGAATCAACCAATCTAGAGCAGTGATTCTCAGCTGGGAGTTCCTTTTGAATTTGCTGACCACCAGCGAGTGGGAGAAAGCAATTTCACAGAGGAGGGGATGGAGAGGGCTGTGGGATGAATTCACACCCATTCCTAGACTCCCTTGGGATCAACCTGCAGTCCTCCCCTGCCTCCTCAGGCAGTGGAGCTGGGGGGGGGATGCTTTTCAAGAAAACCAGCTCTCACAGGGAGGGCTGAGAGCTAGTTTCTGTCCCACAAGTTCGATTTGGTCCAGAACCAACCCCAACATGAAGGTCTTTTATTTGCTCCTTGTACTCCTTGTCTTTGCATTTTTAACAGGTAATAAATTAAATTTCTGATGATGTCAAAATAGCTCATAACTCACCTTTCTAGACAGCTATTATCGTGTCTAAAAGCAAGATGCTCTTCTCTATCTTTTGTCTGGAATACCATTTAATCCAGAGCCTTTTAATTCCAGAAGTCCAAATTTAAAGAATGGACTTCTGGAATTAAAGTTCCATTTTTTAGCTAAAACTTAATTCACAGCTGTTAATTTTGCTTGAGCAATGTGAACAATTGACAGTGTGATCCTCCAAAGGTCTGAAAAAATATACCATGGATTTTTCTTTGGCATTTAAACTAGATAACCAATGTGAAAAAATGCATCAAGGAAGGACTGGAAATCCAATTCATACTGAACCACATTGGGTTTTATGTTGTTATTTGAATAAAATGAAAAGAAATCAAATAGTGGTACCTAGTGCGGAAAAAGAGATGAAATAATGGGTCATTCTCAACACTTGAATTCTCTTCCCTTAAAATATCTAGAAATTATTATGGTTAAGTGAGTTTTGTCCCATTTTACAATTTTTCTTGCCATAGTTCAAATCAGAGATTTGATAGTTCAAATCAAAGATTTCTGAGACCAATGTTGAATACTTAAATTTCAGTAGTCACCAATCCCAGTCTTAAAATGAGTTTAGAATCAGTGGGAGTCACTGATAACACTGAACTAACTAGCTACTGATAATGAGTCCAGTCCTGCCTTTCTTTTCCTTCTGTCCCAGTTTTGCAAATACTTTTTCCAGGTATATGTTTTATTCCAAAGTATATAAACCATTATTGTTAGGGAAAAAATGGGTCTTCCAAGCAATTATAAAAGACATTGTCAGAATGACTCTGCTCTCAGCCCCACTTGTGGTTCCTTGAAAAGCACCCCCACACGCACATATGTAAATGAAAAGAAGCCTAAAAATCCTAGCCTTTTAAAATTGAAAATATGGAGAATTGGGAGGATGAATATGAGACACTAAGGGAGATGTTTCAAAAAGTAAGGGAGGCATTTAAGGTAAATAAAGAAACAGAGAATTGGTTAGCTTGCAAAAAAAAGAAGAGGAAAGATGAATGAGAAGCAAGAGAAACAAGGAGATAATATTGAAAAGGAAATAATTGAAAAAAAAAATAAAGATGATTACACTGGGTTCAATAGAAAAAATGTAATAAGATGAAAAGAGAGGTGGTAGGTTTGAGGAGAAAGATTGCTGTACAATAAAAAAAGATGAAATGGAAGAAAGGCAACCCCTAACAAATATAAATATATTAAGATAAAGAATGAATTGTTGAACTTTAAAGAATAAAAGAGAACAAATATGTATAAATAGCAATAATTAGAAACACACATACAAACATACAATGTATTTTCTTTGAACAGAGTATTTGGCCGGTTCACAAATTTAAATAGTGTTTAGCCATTGCAATTAAATTTATAATTTCTATATTTCCTTTTTGCCATATTTATTCCTCATCTATTTTTAAAAAAAACAATATTACCCTTCATCCTCATCTCTAATATTAATCAAATTTAATTTTCCCTTCTCTTCTATAGTATACCCCTTCCTATTGTCATCTTTTTTTATATCCATCCTCATATTGGTTAATTATGTAACATATAGTTGTTTAATACAAATTCAACATTTTAATATAAATGAGGAAAAAGAAAAGAAATCTGCCTCTGCCTAATTTTCCAACCTTGCAGCAAACAGCAAAGCCAACAACCTGCTTTACTTTCGGTTTCGTTTTCAGCTTGAATTGCACAAGGAGAAAAAAAAATCTGCTCCAGCAATTTAGCTCTTTGTAGCAAGCGGCAGATCCCTGCACAAAACTGGTGAGAACAAATCAGCTGAGAGTCGCGGATCTAATCAGTGGGCTAATTAGCCTATGCTGAAGCTGAAAGTTGTTGTTTTTTCTTGCTGTTTGCTTGCAAGGAGGTAACTGCACAGGTCAAAGGGTGGGGGCCACCCTCCTTGCCACTTAGCGCCCCTCTGCCGCCCCCTTTTGCCTCTAGTGCCCCCCTGCTGCCCCCCTTGCCTCTTACTGCCCCTCTAAGGCATCCCACCACCCCCTTTAGGAACCACTGATTTAGTCAACAGGGATTTCTGGTGCCCACATATAAGCTGATATGCACTGATATGTCATTACCTGCCTGCCCAGGCTAAAAACATTTCAGGCAAACTAGCATTATTCAATCCCTGCCAGGTACATGGAAAATCCTAGCAATGGATTTTATCATTGGTATTTCATTATTCATTGGTATATCATTATTTACCTTCCAAGTTCTTGATAATTGACTATCAAATAGTCATGGACCAAATCACCAAAATGAGTGATTTCATCTCTTACGAAGGCATCCTCATCGTGAAGGAGATCACCATAATGTCTTCCAGTTGCACAGCCTGCCTGCATGTATCACCGTCCTAGTATGATAAGTAGGCCAATCACCACCAGATTTTGGAAGACCCTGTTTGGGCTCCTAAAAGTATAATAAATCTCCACCCATCCACCAGTTATCAACTTGAGCTAGCTAGATAGGTGGAATGAACCAATGGAATAATCATGAAGTATCTCTGTGCTGTTAGGATCCAGTTTGCATAATGACTAAGGCATAAGATTAGAAACTTGGAGATTGAATTCTAGTCTTGCTTTAGGCACAAAGCCAACTAGGTGACCTTGGGCCAGTCATTCTCTTTCAGCCCTAGGAAGGACACAATGGCAAATCACTTCTGAAAAATCTTGCCAAAAATGCAAGAACTTATTGTTAGTCCGGTCTTGAAGGCACGCCCCCCTCTCCCCATCACTGCCAGCAAAATAACTGAATCCAATGCCTACAGGCTAACCATGGCACCCTCCAAGAGAAGCTGTAGATGATCCACAGAGTAGATGATCACTATTGGCAGGTAAGATGACAATTACCTGTCATTAGCAGGTAAGATCACAATTAGGATGCCATCAAAATCCATATCTCTTCTCTGATCTATCACAGGTATCCAGAGTAATCAGTTCCAGCAACTGTAGGAGAAAGTCAATCAAAAGGGAGAATGATGTCACATTTTTGTCATACCCCAACAACCAATCATGGAGACACCAGCAGATTGTTGGTGTTCTGGGAACTGAGGACCATGTTCCCTAGACATAGTACTGCTAGGCTCCTCTTTGCCTGGAGAGGTGTCTCCCCAATCAATAAAGGCACCAATCAGTGAGGCAGACCCACAGGCTTCAGCAAGACACAACTGTGCTTCATAAGAGTGAGCTATTTGTGAGTAATCAGCAAGCCTCTCCTGAAGCAGGGTGCCTACCTGCCTCATCTTCAGCACTAACTGTGCAAAACCAGTTGCAGCTCTGAATGCTCAGCTGGGAGAGGATTTAATCTATGCCACTCCCACTTCTCAGTTGCTGGAAGCTGAATTGTTCTGATACCAGCCCCATGGTATTTGGGTCTCACTTTGGCTACACTCTTGACCTGTTTGCTTCTGACCACATCTCAGCTCTCTCCTCGAATTTATAAATTATTATTATTATTATTATTATGCTCTTTCACCATGGACTATTCAACTCTGTCCCTGTCTGGCTCTTGGCAAGCTTGGCACACAGACACACTTTCTGCACTCTCCTTCCTGGTAACCCCATCTATGTTTCTTTGCCTTGCACTTTTTGTCTGCCTGAACCTGCACCCTCCTCATGGCCTGATCTTTATCTCCTTGCTGCCAACCGCAAACCCAAGCATATTTCCAGTGTATGTTTAATTTTTGCTCCTCAAAAAGCTTGCATGCCGATGCACAGACCATACCTGCACCCTGCCTGCCAAGTACTCCTGCATTCATCCTAATTCCTGTAGAGAGACCGTGAAAAATAGCACTTAACGCTTAATTCTTTAATTTGCAATCTGTGGCTCTATAGTAAACTAAGATCTCCGAGCAAGCTTTCTATGTACCACCTTTCCGTCTTACAGAGTAACATGCAATTTTTTTTTTAATAAAAAAAATTGCATGCTATCAAAGTCATATATGGATGTTAAAATACTTTAACATGGCATCTGGTAAACTGAAGTTTAAAATCCTTTTCCATGCAGTTCAAAGCACTAAACTGGCTGCCAATAGGCCAGCAATTAGCCTTGTCAAGATTCCTCCCAAGAAAATTCAACTCTCTTATAGTGGCTTAATTGGCAGGAAGTTCCCATTTCCCAAGACAGAATAATTCTAAAAGAAACCAGGAAAGAAACAAATGCAAGGAAAAAGGCATCACTGCTAATTATAGAAAGTTTTATTCCAAAGATGATGTCTAGCTGGTTTAGTTTCTTGCAAGCCAGTTGGTAAGTTTGTTCCAAGTTATATCTCAATCATCATTCAAAATCAAATGTGACATACAATAGTTGAAGAAGAGGAAGGGCAGGTTGGTCAGAAGATAGATGACAGCAGCAGAAAGATGCCAGGAACATTAGGGAGGGGGCTGGCAGAAATATGCTGGGAAGATTGGGGAATGGGCTGGCTAACGGGAAAACTGGCAGCAGGAATACAATAATTCCTGAAGAATCAAGCCAACAGAGGTTAGTGGTAGCAACAAGAAAACACTAAGAAAATGTAGGGTAGATCCAAACCAGGTATTACCTAATTTAGATAACAATCTCGTTTCCCTCCTCAGCCAGGTTATCTGCATTTTGGTTTCCCTAAGTTTTCATTGAATACATTCGAATATATACCTCTCATTGGTATTTTAAGCAACGTGTCGTAATATTAATTGTTCTCTTCACAGTATTCAGAGAATTCGACACGTGATTAAGCACCAGTTTATTATTTTCTCTCTCTTTTTTTTAATGTGTCTTGTCTTTATTTCCATATACATGGAAGCCAGAGATGAAATTGCATGTTTAATTGTATTTCCCCAGCACCAGGCAGTAGTAAATTTGTACAGAAGATCAGTCTGCCTAATCAAATTTCAGCTGTTGTTTTTTTTTTTTCTTGTCTTCATGCGTTTACTGTGCCCATTGGTACTGTATGCCCTATAATGTTTATAAAATAGAAATATAAATATTTAATATATATTTAAATAAATCACTAGAGCAAAAAAGAAATCAGTTTTCAATACTTTAAATCTCATAGTATATCTGTGTGTAAGCAGGGCAGTAGAAAAGTATAAGCATTTTTACAGCTTATGCTTTTCATACTTAAAGCTTGCAAATTTACTATTTGTACCAGTCTCCAAAATCTCTTACTTGCAGCCAGTGGTGAAAACCAACTTTTTTTACTATCAGTTCTGGGAGGGGGGGAGTTGGTGGGCATGGTGTGGCTTGATGGGGGTGGCAGGGGAAGGATACTGCAAAATCTCCATTTCCTCCCCACTTCTGGGGGAAGGATATTGCAAAATCTCCATTCCCACCCCACTCTGGGGTCAGCCAGAGGTAGTATTTGCAGGTTCCCCAAACTGCTCAAAATTTCCGCTACTGGTTCTCCAAAACCTGTCAGAACCTGCTGGATTTCACCCCTGCTTGCAGTCCTCAGGGATCGCAAATTTGGTTGAAAACTATCAAATCATGGAAGTGCAGTTTCTCCATACATACATTATACATAAAGAAAAAGCTATGTGAAGCTATGTATAGCCTTAACACCTGGTTCAGTTAGTCCTCTGTACTCAAGACAACTTGGCCTTAATCTGCAAATCATGAAAACTTTTTTGGGTTCAGAGAAGACAACAGAGTTTGGACAAACACGATCTTTTCATTGGCCTCTATCCTGGCTTTCCGTAACCAACTTATTCTCAGAACAAGAACTTTACTCCCATGACTCCATTTTGCTCGGCATAGTTTTGTGGTTGATTTTATTGTTACCCTACTTTGGGATTATATGTAATGAAATTTATGTGAAAACATTTTCTAAATAAATAAAGTTAAGAGGTGACATTGGTTCAACTCTTGTTTCAATACAGACATGTATACTGTTGGGAGGTTCAATGTACATGTCGTTGTATTAGAACTAATTATATTCAGGATTAAGTCCCACCATATTATTGTGATGGTTGGTTGAACAATCAGCCAGACATTTAGACTGGATCTGGCATTTTTATCCACCTATCAAATCCTTCCCAAGATGTTGTTTGATGGTGTTAGAGGTATAAAGCTGCCTTCCCTTTTAATGGTGATTTTGTCAATGCTGATGGTGTTCAAACTCCAGTTGTTTTGGGACTGCACCTAAGATGCCTATTACCATCAGTACTAACCGTGGCTTTGTTTTGCTACAGTCGTTCTATTTCTATTTGCATGTCTTTGTATTTTGTTATCTTCTCCAGTTCTTCCTCTTGTCTTCTGCTATCTCCAGGTAGCGCCATATCATTATCTAGACTTCTTTGTCTTTCTTGTCCACAGTTGTTAAGTCTGGGGTGTTGTGTGGAAGGTGCATGTCTGTTTCAATTCTAAAGTCCCAGAGCACTTTAGCTTCTTCATTGTTTCTTATGTTGCCTATTTTATGGTCCCACTAATTCTTGCTTGGAGGCAAATGATATTTCTTGCAGATATTCCAATGCACCATTTTTGCTATTTTGTCATGCCATTGTTTGCAGTCAGCCTATGTGATCTTGCCGCAGCTAACCAGGTGGCCCACTGTTTCATCAGGTTTTGTTTGTTTGTTTGTTTGTTTGCAGAGGCAGCATTTGCTGTTCGTTGTTGTCTTCTCAATTCTGACTTTGTATGGATTTTTAATTTGTTCTTAAGGTTTAGTCTTGTGCAGCCAAAATTAGCCCCTCTGTCTCTTTCTCAACTTTATTGGTCTTTTTGTTTTCTGCTCTGCTTGCTGGTTGTTGTTGTTGTTGTGTGTGTGTGTCTGTGTCTGTGTCTGTGTCTGTGTACTGGACCTGTAATATGTTGCCTTGCCATGTCTCTTTTTTATTTTTCATTATTATTATGTGTGATAATCTACAGTTAGAGTTAGAGTCAAAGACTGATAGAAATGTAAATATTCCCATCGAAATCAAGGATCTTAGAATTATTAAGGTAGTACTTAAGAACATAGGCAGTTCCAAATAGGGTGTCAAATTCAATATTTATTGATATTGAGGAAGTTCTTTAGATATTGCTCCAATGGCTCTAATCAGAATTGACACAACAACAGATTTTTCCCCATAAATATTCAACCTAAATCTGCAAGTCCCCTATTTTGTAATTTTTCCAAAACATTCCAGTAATTTTTACTACATTCAAATCCAAACCTCTGGCAAAGATTCCAATGAATAATAATGGCAGCTTGGTCATGACGCTCAGTTTGTGAAATTGTGCTGAAGCCACGGATCAGATGGTCAATTGTTTCATCCTTTTTACTACAAAGGTGACATTTGTTGTTTGATAGCGGTTGCATTTTTGTCTTCCTGCAATTAGTTGGCAAAGCTTGTTCTTGAGCCATTAAAATAAAGCCTTCCGTTTCTGTCTTTAGAACTCCTAAACTTAACCAACTCCATGTGAGTTTTTTTTAAATCACCTTTTTCTTCTATAAGTTTCAAGTGTTGACCATGCATTGGCTTGTTTTTCCAATTAACAAATCAGTTTTCGATTGCTTCTTTCCTATATCCAGCCTTTACTTTTTGTTATTTTCAAGAGCTTTCCTTGACTGACTGCCTTCAGCAAGAGTTCTTGGCTTTTTTTTTAAGGTAGTCATTCAGGCCATGCTTTTCTTTCTCCACAGTTTATTTCATCCATGGAAGTCCTCTACAATTCATAGTTATTATGATGATTTGTATGGCTGCCTATTACATCTAAGCAACTAAGGGAGGCCCACAATGAATAAAAACAATCCAATAAAAACAAGTTTAAAAACCAATATAAATATATAACAAACCGCCTATAGTCATTTCACAACAAAAATAATCATAATCAGCAGCAGAATCTACCTTTACATCAGCTCAACACAGCTATTGCAAAAGTTCCCTATATATTTAACACATCCAGTTCCAGTTAAGTATAGGATTACAGTCTTCAAAATCTTATTTCTGATATTTGGTGTGGTATTACAGCTTGCTACCTAATCTTCACCCTAGTCAAAGTTGCTGAGGTGTTACTGATAGTGAATCATTCTTCTTCTTCTTCTTCTTCTTCTTCTTCTTCTTCTTCTTCTTCTTCTTCTTCTTCTTCTTCTTCTTCTTCTTCTTCCTCTTCCTCTTCCTCTTCCTCTTCCTCTTCCTCTTCTTCTTCTTCTTCTTCTTCTTCTTCTTCTTCTTCTTCTCTTCCTCCTCCCTCCTTTTCCTCTATTATCACTTTGGGTGTCAAAGGAGTTACAACATTCTGATCCTTCCACTTCTGGCGGCCTCAATCTTTGTTATTTGATGCTGTTGTAGTAGGTCTCTGATATTGTCTCTCCATCTTCTTCCAGGTGTGCCTCATGTTCTCTGACCTTCTCCTCTTTTTGTATATGCCTTGTATGGTATGGAATCTCACAACATCCTCTCCAGGTGAACATACTACTTAACTTGCTGCCTTTGTGTGTGGTTTAAAATTGGTTCTATTCCAATAATTATTCCAAGTGAATCATTAATTATTTAAACTATCCCCAATGAGACACAAGTATTGGGAGCACTGAAAATTTAGTGTCAGGATTAGGGTACAGCATTAGGGCATTAGGAGATCTGGATTCTGCTCCACTTTCAACTTGAAAGGGCATTGGGTGACTCTGGCCATTCACTCTCTCTTAGTCCAACAAGGGCCTTGTTAAGCGGGGGGGGGGGGGGAGGGGGACAGGCAAGAGGAGAAGGCACTAACAAATAAATGATGAACTGATATATCATCCCTGCAACAATGTGTTGACAAAATGATTATTTAAATGTAAGGTAGCTCTGAAAGAAAAACATAGAGGAAATTTTGTAGTTACTCAGCCAAATTATTCTTTGGTACATTAGCACATATGGTTCTTTTGATCACTCACTGTTCTAAGAACCTCTGTTAAGCAGTCCATATGTGCTGGCTAAATTCCCTGGGAGCAAAGGAACTGTAATGATGACAAATTGGCTTCCTCCTCTCTAAATGTCCTTCAGTTAATGCATTTCTGTCTCATTTTTAGCTTAACATAGATATTTATGGCTAATTTTGCAAAATATTAAGGTGAATCAGCATTTTCATGCCCAGACGGAAAAACATAAATACACTCATTTTTAAAAAGATGTAAATTATTAACATGTTGGAATTATTTTAATAAAGATAAGAGGAGAGCTTATCTTTGGCTTTGGCTTCTAATGCAGACTTTCCCCAGAATGATTGTACGATCACTTAGTGTGATTATGATGAAGGATTATTCATCGCAACAATAGTTCTATTCAGACTGTTCGCTATTCAGCTATTTCTCTTATTTATTCACATCTTTGTGTTTGAAATTCTATTTCTGTGGAAGAACAACAGAGATAAAATATTTGTTGCAAAATATGTAAAATAAATGTGCTACACCGTGGTTCTGACCTGGTGCCTGAAGTAATGGGGTTTTACTAAATGCTAATTTAAGTTTGGAAACATTGTCTGCAATTTTAGCTGTAAAGCATAGCAAGAAAAGCATAACAAACATCTCCTGCTCGGTTTTGGGTGCCTAGATAATTTAATTAAAAGAGGTTTTGCTTTAATATTTTCTTCACCATATTGCAAATAATATTTCAAAAGAAAAAAAAACCCTTCACTTACAACAGTGGTTCTCGACCTGTGGGCAGCGATGTAGTCACAGGGGGGCTGCAAAGGCTTGAAGAAATATTATATTTTAAATCTGGAATTAAGTCTTGGGTGGCCGTGGCCGTGGTCCATGGCCACAAAGGTAAAGAATGGAATGGAATGGAATGGAATAGAATAGAATAGAATAGAATAGAATAGAATAGAATAGAATAGAATAGAATAGAATAGAATAGAATAGAATAGAATAGAATAGAATTCTTTATTAGCCAAGTGTGATTAGGCATACAAGCAATTTGTCTTCAGTGCATAAGCTCTCAGTGTACACACCAGAGGTGGTATTCAGCAGGTTCTGACCAGTTCTGGAGAACCGGTAGCGGAAATTTTGAGTAGTTCAGAGAACCAGTAAATACCACCTCTGACTGGCCCTGCCCCCATCTATTCTCTGCCTCACGAATCCCAGCTGATTGGGAGAAAATGGGGATTTTGCAGTAACCTTCCTTTGGAGTGAGGAGGGAATGGAGATTTTACAGTATCCTTCCCCTGGAGAGGGGCGGGAATTAAGATTTTACAGTATCCTTCCCCTGCCATGCCCACCAAGCCACACTCACCAAGCCACGCCCACAGAACCGGTAGTAAAAAAAAAATTGAATCCTACCTAATCCTAATTTTTGTTTTCAGTGCTGTTGTAACTTTGAATGGTAACTAAATGAATGGTTGTGAGCCGAGGACTACCTGTAGGTTTATCAGTCAAGAGGGGAAAAAATGGTGGTTCATAAAATGATTTATTATATTCTGTCCAAGTGCTCAGATTTGACCAGATGACAACTGTACCTATCATGGCTTCCAAGGGAAGAACGGGAGAGTGAAAATGTCTATGCAAAAGCAGAAAATGAAGAATGAAAGAGGCTAAGGGAAGGATCCGAGATTACCCACGAGTGCTCCAGAAAGCTGCTTCTTAAAAAGAGACCACAGGATGCAGGTGCGTACTCTGGGAGACACAGGATCAGATATCTTGTTCACAAAGTCAGTGCCTTTTAATGATCATTATGTTCGCTAGCCTCATTTTTTTAATTACTTTTGGAAATTGCTTATTAACTACTTTTAAGCTATTAGACACCTTTGGAATGACAAGTTTGAAAATATCAGTAAATCAATAGATCTATCTATTCTGGTTTTTGCAAGATGTACTGTAACAAAGTAAATAAGTAATTTGATGAAAATGATTTTAAAAGCTGGACACTAGAGGGGACTAAAGATTCTAATCAGAGGGAGGGGGGAAAACCACAAGCCTATCAACGTGAAAGATTTATAGAATCTATAAATTGATGCAAGACATCTGTAATAGTTTAGTATTATAATATTTTTGAAAATACTAAAAGAGAGTTTTGAACAATGGAGGCAGAAATTAATAGCCACAATATCAGCTATGCCAGTCATGATGTCTGCCTCTATGAATAGACTATGCCCAAGATACGTTATTGAATAAATGACAGATGTGGAACAAATTTTATCTGACAAGATACAGATGATACTGAAAGTGAATTTATAAATAACAGACCAAAAGAATATTTTGGAGAAGGATGTTTTACTTAATCTACAAAATTAACTGGCTGAGGTTTTAAAAGTCAAATATAAATGAATGTGACATGGATAATTTTTTTTATTGGATTTATAAAAGAGACTCGTTAAAGATCTGAGGAACTCTGTGTGATACGATAAATAATAAATGAAGAGAAATCAAATCCTACACTATTTGAATAAATTAAAGATTAAAGCTATAAGAAGTAAAAGGAGGGAATATACAGTTGGTTTATATTATCAAGACTAAAACAAGGTATGCTGTTACTTCTGACCATTCTTTATGGACTTTCTGCTGACAGCAGGATTGGAAAAAAAAGATGTTTTATGCGTTTGTTGATAAATAAAAGGTGAGATATGGAACAAAGAGAATTTTTTGTAACCCTAGAGGGGGTGAAAAGTCACTAAATTTGTTCACGCTTGTGATCAGATTGGAAGTGACTTCTTCATATATTTCTTTTTCATTATTACATTTTTACTTTTTCTTCTCTCTCTTTTCCTTTTTGCTTTTCCTTTTTTCTCTTTCTATTCTCTTCTTTTTCTTTAAGTGTGCGAGTGTGTGTGTGTGTGTGTGTGTGTGTGTGTGTGTTTTCCGAGATTTTCGCGGGTGTTTGTATGTAGGTCTTTGGTTATTCGGGTCTTCTCCCGCGTAGAATTGGAAGTATTTTGGCGACGTTGAAACTTCGTCGAAACGTTGCCAAGATACTTCCAATTCTACCCGGGAGAAGACCCGAATAACCAAAGACCTATATATATATATATATATATATATATATATATATATATATATATATATATATATATATATATATATATGTCAATTGGGGTGAGTAAAGCAACTTTCTTATGAGCTGGTGGACCCTTCTTGTTTTCACCATCTCCTAACATTACATGAGAATTACACTTGCATAAAGCGCTGCCACTTTAATTATCATTTATCAACTGTAATACAGGGGTGAAATGTAAAATTTTTACTACCAGTTCTGTGGGCGTGGCTTGGTGGGGGGATAATGTGACTGGGTGGGCGTAGCCAACTTTTTCTTTTTAAACTTTTCAAAGCATTTTTCCTACAAACTCTTCGGCCAAAGAGGTTATAAAAAATGCTTTGAAAAGACTTTGCTGATCAAGCAACTCAGCTGGGATCATCAGAGGCTTTTCAGAGCATTTTTTTAAACCACCTCTTTGGCCGAAGAGGTTGCAGAAAAAATGCTTTGAAAAGCCTCTGACGATCCCAGCTGAGCTGTGGGATCTTCAGAGGCTTTTTATTTTACTTTTAAAAGCATTTTTTCAGCCGAAGAGGTTGTAGAAAAAATGCTTTTAAAAGTAAAAAAAAAAAGCCTCTGATGATTGCGCGGCTCAGTTGGGCATGGTGGAGGGGGTGGGGAGAGCACAGGGATTTTTGCTATCGGTTCTCCAAACCACCTGCCGCCATCGCTACTGGATTAGGCGATCCGGTCCGAACCGGGAGCATTTCACCCCTGCTGTAATATATATATGTGTTAAGGTTACAGTGTCAGTTGTTGATGTATATTGCAAGATTTATGAATTTATAATTGGAAAAGTAGGTCAAACTACATTTTTTCAAAAAAAAAACAAAAAACCTTCCCATTACATTAAAAAAATCCAAGAATGAGGCAGAAGATTTAAATACAGTGCAACCGACTATTGACTTGACTCCAGGCCAAATAATCCTAATGGTTATTTACAGTATTGTGATTTTTAAGTATAGGTTTAGAGTAAGTGCTCTAGATCTATAAATTAGGCTGTTGTATTTAATATTAGTTTACGCACTTTGCTGCATTTTAAGGAACGTTATGCAAAAGCAATCTGAGCAAGTATTTATAAATATAGCATTGGCAATCTGAATCACTGATAGTCTGCTAACATTTTTTCTCTTTTTATCTCTTTTAAACTTCATTTTGACTAAGTTTATTCGCAAAACTGACAAAATTTCATCTAGGGCTGCAGCCTCTTTAGCCTTTACAACAGGAAAATATTAAGTTTGTTTACTGAATTTATTCCATTGTCACAATTGAAGAGACTATCAAATTAGCTATCAATATAAAATAATAGAATTTTCCAAGAAAGATAACAATTTATAATGTTATAAATTAAAGTTGTCAGAAGGGATAGCTGGACACAGGTAATGTACTGAGACTAAAATATCCTGTCCCATTCTAAAATCTGCCTTTTGTAGTTAGTACTGATTCATTCTAAGCAACTAAAGAGAGTTCTTATTTCAATGCAATATGAATAAGAGTATTCCTTTCCTTGGTTAAGGGGGACACAGACCCCAAGTGCTATAGGTTGTTTAGTTATGCTTCTGATAATAATTCAGAAGTTCATGGGCTGGGGTGGACTTGTGTATCTCTCCAACTTTTTCCTCCTGCAATCTTGAAGACTTTATTGCATGGCAGGGAAATACAGGGTTGTCAGGATTTGATAAGGAACATCTCACATCCTTCTTTTTGGGTGCTTCCCCTTTGGTCTCCCTCTGGCCCTCAGCCCTCACCTGTGAGTCCTCATATCTGTTTCCATGTGACAGTGGCAACATCCCAGGCAACAGCTTCGACAAGCCAGCTAAACCAGGTGAAGACAGCTGATGGATTTTCAACCCTCAGTGAGGTTGGGAGTTGTCTGTCCAGCATGTGAAGACGGACTCTGGCAGATTGCATTAGGGTTAAGGTTAAGGTAAGACCCATGGAAGGTCTAATGATGAAGAAGGCAGTCTACCGAAAGCGTTGAGGAATGCATAGAACACAAGATACTAAAGATGTTCTACTCATCCGCTATGCCTACTTCCATCTCCAATCAGTTGAACTCTTCTCCTACCGCTGAATCTTAATGAGAATTGGGAAGAGAGTGTGTGAGGCTGCTGCTGCTATGCAATTCTCCCTCACTTAAATCCAGTTCATGTGCTAGTAGGCACCATAATTGTCATCACTATCTTCACTTTCTCTCAGCAGTCCAGTGGCAATATTCAAGGCCTTTCTGGTTTGGGGAGTGAGAATGGGACAATCAGGACCTTTCAAACCAGTCTATACTCCTGTTCCTGCCATATATTTAAAGCAACCTGAGACCTGCCATTAAAAGAGGGGTATGTTTATTTTATTTTAGAAACAACGCACAGCCAAGTTTGTAATGACTCTAGGCAGTGTATTGTAAAAACCTTTATAAAATTCAGGGGGGGGGGGGCGAGGACCCAAACATCAGAAGTAAAACTACCATTAAAAGACAATTAAATATGCAGTACCTGCCTTCCACTCTAATACAAAACTTGGGCGGGAGAGGGGGAAGCCACATATTCAGAGTTCTTAACGCAGCCAAAGTGGGTGCCAAACAAATCTTAAGAGGCAATAGGGCTTCAAAGGGCAGGTGTTATGACAGAGGTGGCATGCTTCCTAGGTTCTGAAACAAAACTAAACTCTGTTTAAAAATAGCCTAAGCAATAGATGACAGAAAGGCGAGAAGGGACTGCATAATTTCCCCACATTTCTGTAAATCCCCCCCCAACCCCCCAACGGTAGTGCCTGACACCTGTTAGTTGGATTCCTTTGGGACCTATCCATGCAAAATGGTTGTGCGCAGAGGTGGTATTCAGCAGGTTCTGACCAGTTCTGGAGAACTGGTAGCGGAAATTTTGAGTAGTTCAGAGAACTGGTAAATACCACCACTGACTAGCCTTGCCCCCATCTATTCTCTGCCTCCCGAGTCCCAGCTGATTGGGAGGAAATGGGGATTTTGCAGTAATCTTCCCCTGGAGTGGGGAGGGAATGGAGATTTTACAGTATCCTTCCCCTGCCATGCCCACCAAACCACGCCCACAGAACTAGTAGTAAAAAAAATCGAATCCCACCACTGGTCGTGCGAAGTCCTGGAGCAAATTCTGAAAGATGAACAAACCCAGCAGAATAACCATCCATTAAAAAAAAAAAGGCCTCTTCACCATCTCATCCCATTCCACATAAAGGACAATGATTAGTGGATGTTTCCCTGCCTGTTGGTCACATTTAGGTAGAGAAAGGAAAATAAAACGGGGGAAATCCAGCCATCCTTTTTCAGACAGTAGCATTTTATGGCATCACGTCTACAGCAGGATAGCGATTGGCAACAGGAGCAACCAAAGTACAGATTTCTGCTGGGGCAAAGATAGACAGACAGCTGCTTAAATGAACTGTCAAATCCAGAACTGATTTGGGATAACAAGGGGGAAGAGGGAGGACGATCTGTTCAAAGAAAAGGATTCTTTAAATAAAGAAAGAACTCATGTGAAATGCTCCGATTCATTTCTCATCTCCTTGTCTCAAGTTAAAAGCATTGTTTTTATTAATTTTGTACTCCAATTTTTAAAATGCATATGAGATGTAGAAACATTTAAGGATTGTAAGCCGGGAATCTGTTCTTCCTGTGTAGCACATTATCAGTGCAGCCTTGCAAAGCACACCACCAAGCAGGTGCATTAATGTCTCCACCTTCTGCATTATGCATGTCCACGGTTGATGTCTGAAGAGAAATTTGTACAAGAAAGATATGCGGGCATTTAGGTGTGTAAGCACAACAAGCATCTTGTTCCTCTCCCCATTTCCCACCCGCCCTCTGATTTCAGTCAATATGAGCAGAACAGAAACAGAACTATCTGCACAGGTGAGTGGATTAGATTATGAAATCAGAATTCTATCATGAAGGCTATTACAGGTTGGCCTCAATTTATGACACATCACTTTGTGACCAATGAGAGTTACAATGGACCTTCCCGCGGCTCCTTATGACCTGGATTTTAAGTTCCACCAGCTGCACACGCACACACACACACACACACAATGTCATGTGATTGCATTTTAGACACTCGGCAACCAGCCTGCATTTATGATTGTTCAGCATCCTGCGGTCACAGGAGTGCAATTTATGACTTTTTTTTGCAGGAAACCCAGCATTTGCTTTGGGTTTCCAACAAAAAACACTTATTGTAAACAAGGAATTAGCTTAATTGTGGTATTTGCTTAATAACTGCAGTGTTCACTTAATAACCGCTGCAAATTTTTTTTATAAAATTGGATGTTGGCACTTGGTGATCTCCTTAATGACCAGCATGACTTATGACCATAATTCTGCACTCAGTTAAGGTTGTAAATTGAGGACTACCTGTATATCTAGGAAAGACACTGTGGTTGGGTGGCTTTTTTTTAATACTTAAACTTAGCAATATGTTATTTTTGTTTGCTTCTAATTACTTCCCATCTGGTCCCAATGAATGCTTTAAGAATTCAAGCCTTGTTGTTTTAGGATGAAATTTTAAATAATTTATTGATCAACTCTGGATAGGCTAAGGAGTATAAATTTAAAAATGCATTTATGTGTATAGTTAGTTAGTTTAGTTAAAGTAAGACATAGTACCAGGCTCTCAATCTCAGAGCTCAGGATCTTCAGGTATTGCTGTATACTAAGAAGATGAAAAATACAAAAGAGGAAACAAATACTTACACAGATATAGATGTAGATATATCAAATAAAGCCAATTCAGTTTATAAATATAGCATTAAATCCTGACTGCATGGAACCTTATATTCAGTGCTCAATGTGCCAGCATTAATCAGAGCATCAAAATAGTCATTTCTCTACTACAAATATCATGTTCTATACCTGTGATGCTATAGAACCTATGGCACGCGTGCTGGAAGTGGAACATAGAGCCATCTCTCAGGGCATGCCAGCCGTCGCCCATTGCTCTTCTGGGTTCCGGCCAGTTGGTCTTTGTGCGCACAGGAGTGCTGGAAACTGGAAGAGCAGCTCCTATTCTGCCCCAGCTACGGAACCCAAGAAATGTAGCACACACAAAACTCTGAACAACTCTGTTTACTACAAACACAGTCTTTTTCAAATGAAGGCTATTACTAAAAATGTCCTTAACAGTCTGCCAAAAATTCCAAAGATTAGATAAAGGCTTACAATAGTTGGCAATTAGCCCAGAAACCAGGTTTGCAAGGAAAATTCATTCTCAAATGTTCAATGAACGAACACACGTTGTTTCCTGAAACGTTTGCCAGTTGCATGCAAACTTAAATAGGCTAAGGGAGTAGCCAATTAGCCCCATGCCGTACTCTCAAGGAGACTTCCTCCTGAGTAACCACTCCTGCCTTTTGGCAGCTCTGCGTGCTCGTGCATTGAGAAGAGGTTCCTCCACTTCACTCTCTTCACTTGAAGGAGCCTCTGGAGGATCTGAAGGCCCCCGGCTGAATCTCTGCCTCTGGCACCACATCTTCTTCAGACTCAAGCGCCGGCTGCACAGGCTGCTGGCGCGACACCACACCAGGCTCCTCGTCGTCAGGATCAGCCACAATCCGCGCAGGGCGCTGGCAGGCCACAACAGCTCCCTGGTGCGCATGCATACACCAGGGAACTTCTCTTCTGGTTTCCAATGCTCCCCTCCCACACATGCACACTCCCGTTTTGTCACTCGGTGCTGAAAATGTTCGCCAACACTGTTCTATAGCATCAACCAAACACTGCCATATCAACGGATCAGTAATGAAGATTGGCTTTATATTGCCTGAATGGTATCTGACTAATATTTGAACTTGCTATTGACCACTAGGAGGAACTTGTCTGTCTGGGGTTGTAAAATGATTCATAATGGAATCCTCAGATCTGTTATCTGAGTAGAAGTTTGGTTAACACTCCTTGGGGACAATCAAGCATCAGATTCCCTCTTTCTATTATTATTATTGTTGTTGTTCTGTTGTTGTTGTTGTTGTTGTTGTTGTTGTTGTTGTTGTTGTTATTATTATTATTATTATTATTATTATTATTATTCATTGCACAGTCAGTCTGATGTTCAGACTGGTTTTGGCATTTTTTTTGTACCTATCAAGTCTTTACCAAGGACCTGATATACACAGATCTGGATGTTTGATGATGTTACAGATATTGTTGCAGAATGGAAGCTGTTCTGCAATTGACTGATGGCAAATTTGTCAATGCCTATGGTGTTCACGTGGTGCTCCAGTTGTTTTGGGACTGCACCCAATGTGCCTACTACCTTGCTTGCCTTTGCCAAAGTCCTTCCATTTCTATTTGTAGGTCTTTGTGTTTTGTTTTCTTCTCCAATTCTTTCTCTTCTATTCTGCTGTCCTCAGGCTTTGTCACATCCACTATCCAGACTTCTTTGTCTTTCTTATTGACAATTGTTAAGTCTGGGGTGTTGTGTGGCAGGTACTTGTCTGTTTGAATTCTAAAGTCTTGGAGCAATTTAACTTCTTCATTTTCTATGACTTTCTCTATTTTATGGTCCTACCAGTTCTTGCTTGCAGGCAAATGGTATTTCTTGTAGATCTTCCAATGCACCATTGCTGCTACTTTGTCATGTCGTTGCTTTTAGTTGGTCTGTGCAATCTTCTTGCAGCAGCTTACCAGGTGGTCCTCCGTTTCCTTAGTTTCTTTGCATAGGCGGCAGTTACTGTCTGTTGCTGTCTTCTCAATTCTGGCTTTGTATATATTATTGTTGTTGTTATTATTTATATCCTGCCTTTATGACTTTTACAAATAACTCAAGGCAGCAAACATCCAACACACCTTTCTCCTCCTATTTCCCCCACAACAACAATACAACAACAAGCCTGTGAGGTGAGGTGAGAAAAAGTGACTGGCTCAATGTCACTCATGGCTTTCATGGCTAAGATGAGACTTGAACTCACAATCTCCTGCTTTCTAGCCTGATGCCTTAACCACTAGACCAGTGTTTCTCAACCTTGGAAGCTTGAAAGTGGGTGGACTTCAACTCCCAGAACCCAGCCAGTGCTGCCTCATATTAGAATAAATAAAATATACTTCTCTTTAATTTAAATGTCCAGGGCATTCAGATATACTGTATAGTTATTTACACTTTTTACAAGAGGATAATGACCATTTTGTTTCCTTAAATGTCACAAAACTCTACTACCTATATGCAAACGCCATCCAGAGTAATTGCAGTGATTCTTATTTCTAGTTATTTAACTGTTTAGTTCTTATGGCCATCCTGTTACATACTGCAGTAGCAGTTATATCACACAATTATATATTGCACTATATTGTAGTTTCCATAATTTGAATATTACAAGTATAATTTTACACGTAAATTATAGCGACATGGTAATTTTATTACCTTTGGAGTAGTTGTTCTGAGCTTTAGCTATTTTTCCATAGTTTTTATATATTTATATCACACAATTTGCCTTTCGTAAACTTAAGATTTTAGTGATAAAATCTTTTATAGCTGTTGTTAACATAGCTTTTGTTAGTAATCTTCATTTTTCCACTTTTTGTAGGCTGAACTGTTCAAATTAGGATGGTTATAAATTTTCATTATCTAATGTAATTTTATACTAGTCAATGATCAAAATTAAGATTACTATTACTTGCAGTGATTGTATTTTTTAAGCTTTGTTAGATCTGTTATGGTATGTGACCTTAAAAAATAATTCATTCATTTAATTATTCAATAACATGTGAAACATTAAAGAACAAAAGGTAATTCTTCCAAATCATTAGTGCATCACTTTTTGTGGACTCCATTATGGCTATACCATGGACACAATATCAAAAGCTAAATTGGTTTTACTTATGGATTTGCTTTTAAAACCTTTTATAGTTTTTAACAGTGGTAGAATTCAATTTTTTTTATTACTGGTTTTGTGGGCGTGTCTTGGTGGGCATGTCAGGGGAAGGATACTGCAAAATCTCCATTCCCACCCACTCCTGGGGGAAGGATATTGCAAAATCTCCATTCCCACCCCACTCTGGGACCAGGCAGAAGTGGTATTTGCCGGTTCTCCAAACTACTCAAAATTTCTGCTACCGGTTCTCCAGAACCTGTCAGAACTGAATAGCACCCCTGGTTTTTAAAGTGTGAATACTACGTGCATTTAGTCTTATTTAAGAGCCTTAACATGGTCTCTTCTTATAGGAGCTTTACCCCTAGAACATTTCAGTGATGGAATTCTTACTTGGCATCTCTTTGATGTCATTTCAGCACCAGGGGAAGAGGAATATTGATTTTCCCGAACTTCTCATTGGCAGTGTTCTATTTCTGCTGATGATTTTCCTTCTCTCTTTTTAGAATTGGATCCAAATTTTGCTCCCTCATCTCACCCCACTGCAGAAACAGAGGGGAACAAACCATTTGTTCCTTTCTCTAACATTGTCATGCATCTTTTCAAAATCTGCTCTAGGAGGTTGGAAGACACCTGGAAAAATATCTAAGAAGAGACTGAAAGTAGCAGCAGTGGATAACTTGATACAAGATTCTTCTCAGAATGTTTCACCAATGGGCACCTTTTATTGCATGGCTTTCAACCTTTTTGGATAGCCTGGACTGCACTGAGTAAAGAGGAATTGTGTCATGTCTCCGTCGGAGTCTGAATCTGTGGGGAGAATGAGCTGGAACAAGAACCGATAGAGATCAAGAGGGCAGCTCTGTTGCCCTTGGAGGAAACTGGGGAAGGGCAGAGTCAGTCCAGGCAAGGCTTTTCAGGATTAGAAAGGCTTGCAGATAGGGAGGAACAGGAGAGACAGAGCTCAGGCGAAGAGCAAGGACCACCCCCTCCTGATCCTAGAGCATGGAGAGAAGAGAGAAGGCGAGAACAACACAAACTGAACAGGCTACGAGGGAGGAGAGTGTCCCGCCCCACTTCACAAGGCACACCTAGGGACTGAGATGTAAGGAGGTGCCAGTGGGAGGGGCATTTGTTGGGAACAAGCATTGAATCTGTGGAGCCTTGCATGTATTTGCCGACGTCTGGAGATTACTGTGCTTTATCTTGTGGGGCTTGCCCAGTTTGCCTGTTTTGCTGAACTACTTGCTCTGGTTACTGTTTGGCTAATCTTGTTTACTGGACTACTTGCAGCTGGAGGCTATTGAAAGTGTATGTAGTAAATGTTTGGGGGATTTTGGGGGGTAAAGGTGGAGCAATAAAGGGGAATTAGACCTGTTCTCTGGCTGTGTTGCTTTCATGCCTTGCCCCGGCTCATCACAAATTGTCTTGGACTGCATATAAAATATGTAATATGGTTAATGTATATGTCACTAAAAATGAAATAATAATATGAATCGTTTACAATCTTGTGAGACCACATTACTAGCTACCCAGAACCACATGCAGTCCATGGGCCACAGGTTGGACACATCTGTTTTATCTGGTCAATTAAAATAATAAAATATATTGTAAGCAAAAAAAGGTGGTTTTTTTAAAAAAAAAATCAGAATAACAGCCATTAGCACATTACAGTGGTCAGTTAAACATTTTGAACAGATGCAAGAGCTAATTTGACCAGCTGAAGAATTGTTTAAAGTAAGGTGTTTAAGAGAGTCCACCTTACTCTTGATTAAAAATAATAATAACCTAAAACTTTTTAAAAGGTACACATTAAAGAGACAAAAAAGTTATTCCATTTCTTGCTTTTATTGTTAACTAAGCAATGTGTAACGATCAGCAGTAGCTGCAGTGGCTCTAGCAGAATTAGTTTAGCTCAATATCTTGTGTAGGGGTATTTCTGGTGCTTATGCAAATTGAAGTTTTAATTGCCTTATTTGTTTCCTTGTGGCAGTAACATTAGTACATTAGGTATCTCTTGCTATGTATTCCATCACTGTAAACACTGGGAATGGGGGGAGCAGAACGAATGTGCAACTACCTTTCCAAATACTTCACCGGAATCACAAATTCTTCAGCAGTGTTTCTCAGTTTTAAGATTAGGTTAGGTTAGATTAGATTAGATTAGATTAGATTAGATTAGATTAGATTAGATTAGATTAGATTAGATTAGATAGATAGATAATAGACAGATAGACAGACAGACATAGAAATATATAGATACACACACACACATCTGTTTTCTGAGGTTTTCGCGGGTGTTTGTATGTAGGTCTTTGGTTATTCGGGTCTTCTCCCACGTAAAATTGGAAGTGTCTTGGCAACGTTTCGACGAAGTCTCATTTGTCATCTTCAGGCTGGTGTTCTCGGCTTTGTGCTTCGTGCTCCTGGAAGCACAAGACACTTCCAATTTTACGCGGGAGAAGACCCGAATAACCAAAGACCTACACACACACATATCTATATATCTCTATCTCTATCTCTATATCTATATCTATATCTATATCTATATCTATGTAGGTCTTTGGTTATTCGGGTTTTCTCCCGCGTAGAATTGGAAGTGTCTTGGCAATGTTTCGATGAAGTCTCATTCGTCATCTTCAGGCTGGTGTTTTCAGCTTCGTGCTTCCAGGAGCAATTCTATATCTATATTGTATAGATATAGAATTCTACATCTACATCTACATCTTCATCTACCTCTACCTCTACCTCTACCTCTATCTATCTGTATCTGTATCTGTATCTGTATCTGTATCTGTATCTGTATCTGTATCTGTATCTGTATCTGTATCTATATCTATATCTATCCAAAATAAATATAAATATTATAACAATCTTATAATAGATATATAGTAAGACCACACCTGGAATACTGCATCCTGTTTTGGTCACCACATTACAAAAAATATGTTAAGACTTTGGAAAAAGTGCAGAGAAGAGCAACTAAGATGATTAAAGGCCTGGAGACTAAAACATAAGAACAGTTGCAAGATTTGGGTATGGCCAGTCTAGAGAAAAGAAGTGATAGCAGTGTTCCAGTATTTGAAGGGCTGCTACAAAGAAGAGGGAGTCAACTTATTTTCCAAAGCACTAGAAGGCAAAACAAGAAACAATGGCTGGAAACTACTCAAGGAGAGAAGCAACCTGGAATTAAGGAGAAACTTTCTAAGAGTGAGAATAATTAATCAGTGGAACAGTTTGCCTTCAGAGGTTGTAGGTGCTTCATCACTGGAGGTTTTTAAGAAGAGACTAGACAGCCACTTGTCTGAAATGGTTTTCTGCTTGAGCAGGGGGTTGGACTAGAAGACCTCCAATGTTCTTTCCTGCTCTATTCTATTCTGAATTCAGTTTTGGCAACTTTAAAATGTGTGAACTTCAATTCCCAGAATTGCTCAGCCAGTCCAGAGTCCCAGCTACTTGAAATCCACACATCCTAAAATTGCCAAGGCTGAGAAATGTGAGTATCCAATAATTTATCAATATAAATTACTGCATACTTGTAATAATTTAACTAATAATTAAACATTGGGTATGCAATAAGAGCTAACAACTAGTGTTTGCAACTTCAGGAGAATATGTAGAGCACAGAAGCTGCACTATAGTGAAAGTCAGAGCATAAAATTCCACATTCTTTTGAAAGCTTTGGGACAATACCAGAGAGAATTGTACATCTTGGAAATTGGTTTTTAGGTTTTGAATTGACTTAGAAATAATTTGATATCAGAAGATGGTTCCCTTGCTCTGATATCAAGAAGAACTTAGAAAATCCATACTCCATATGTAATGGATTTCTACATCCGAGGATTTCTACATCCGAGGATTTCTTACATCCTAGGGATGTGACAAGCATTTAAGAGAGCTGCTTCACCAATAAAGAGGGTTTTGTCTGTTTATCCTGCCTGGGTAGAGTCCATGAAGCCAAGGCAATACAATAAAAGGAAGAAGTTAAAGCAGATAGAACCCAAAGAAACTGGGGAAGGTAAATATACTGTCTGTCAAGGTGGATTTATAGGACTTTCTCCCAAGGTTCTAGGAATAGATCTGCGACCAGCCTGGGAGAATGGACGAAATCCTTGTAAGACATTTTCCATTTGAAAAATCACTCCCTAATGCCACACAACTATAAAGTTGGGACAGCTTCTAAAGAAGATGCTAAGAGAAGACTTGTAAAAGATAGCCCTGGTCTCCAGCAAATTTCAAGGGTACAAGGCCTAATATTTAGAAGGAAATATTTTCAGAGCAGTTAGATCCTGCTTTAAAAGCCATCTATAAAAGCCTGAATACCCTATGCCCAAATATGAAGTTAAAGAAAGGTATAACCAAACAGAATAGCAAGATTCAGGGGATTCCTTTGCTGGGAGGACAATGACTTGGACATTCTAATGCCATTAAATTCCTCCAAACCTTGAATTGGGTCATTCTAGTTGGTCAAGATAAAAAAATGTTATTTAACTTTTAAGAACTGCCATTGATTGCTTTCTTCTTCCCGTCTCTTTTTGTAAATCATCTTTTAGATTGTTTAAGCCTGCTGGCAGAGAGGGTCAACAAGGTTTCTTGGCTGAAGAACAATGTAGAAAACATGTTCATGAATATGTTGAACATTTTCTGTAAACTTACCTACTATATAGATTGTTTTTTTAAATTTATAATTTCTTCGAGAGCAAGTAGGTTTTGCATAGTGGTTAAGGCATCAGGCTAGAAACCGGGAGACTGTGAGTTCTAGTCCCACCTTAGACACAAAGCCATCTGGTTATTGATTTAGGACTTAAGGCCAGTCACTCACTCTCAGCCCTAGGAAGTAGGCAATGGCAAGCCACTTCCAAAATCTAGTTAAGAAAACTGCAGGCACTTATCCAGACAGTTCTCGTGAATCAAAACTGGCTTAAAGGTACAAAAGATTATTCAATGTTTTCTTTATTAATTATGCCTCTATGTAGACTTATAAAGGTTTACAATATAGCCTTAAAACTGTAAAATCAGGTAAAATAAGTACACAATAATCCTGGCTTGTGGCTTTCTTTTTTTAAGTCTGATCTAATAATAATAATAATAATAATAATAATAATAATAATAATAATAATAATAATAATAATAATAATAATAATAATAATAATTTTATTTCTATATCGCCCCACTCCCAAAGGACTCGGGGTGGTGTACAGCCTATTAAAACAAAGAGGATACAAATATCAGAAAATTAAAAATCATTAAAATTATTACACAATTTCAGCCCAAATTAAAACCCACAAAATTTAAAACTCCCAATTTAAAATAATTTACATAGATAGCCCTGCCTGGCGAAACAGCAAGGTCTTAAGGGCACAGCGAAACACACAGAGGTCAGAGATCTTGCATATTTCCGGGGGCAGGAGCTCCCACAGGAGCTCCCACATCTAAGCACATTTATGATGTTATTTTGGCTGCAATATATCAACTATTTTTATTAAAATATTAAAAATTCACTTGTCCTTCTGAGACTTTTTGAAAAGACACCTTTAAAAGCTGTCTTTTAATGAATAAATACAAGGAAATAAAAAAGAGAATATTTTTTTAGTTTGCCTGCATTTATTTGTCAAAAAGAGGAAGGCTCAAAAATGAAGAATCACACAGTTCCTAGTCCACACAATTTATCGTATGAGAGACTGAACTTGCCTCGGATCAGTTTTCAAACTTTCAAGTCAGCTGCAACTTCCAAAAGCAGCAGGTCTCCAAAGGTCGATCAACATGTAAGGCAAATCTATCTGGCCATTGCTTTTTGCAGTTGTAAAATCTTGCTACCTTTAATCTTGCAAAAAAGGTTTTCCTCAGGAAATAGGTACCCATTTTAGACAAGGCTATCTACAGTATCTCTTTTGACTTGCCATTTGAAATGGCAAATGAATAGCTGCTCTCTCAAACTTGTGAGGACTTTAAACTTTGCTTGCACAGGGTGGCAAAGAAATGTGAGACTAAATATAGATATAGTCATCAAAGTTGTCAGAAGTTACCCGTTCTGTCATTGCTGCAGTAGTTTTTATGGAGCCCACCTATGTGTAATATCATGGATCCACTATGCAGCTTTTTCTTTCTTTTTTCTTCTCTGTACTATCTCACATGTAACAGTTCTCTTGTTTATCTGTTTCCCTTTGGATCCACCATCTTTTCTCCACAAGCTAACTGGGGGTGGGTGGGTGGGAAACAATCATCGCATTGTACAGATAGTCCTTGACTTACAACAGTTTGCTTAGTAATCATTTGAAGTTACAATGGCACTGAAAAAGGCCAGAGGTGGGCTTCACATAATTTAACAACCAGTTTGGCCCAGCACTGAAAATGTGAGCGTGCGTGGAAGGCTGAGTCAACCTTGAGCTTAGTGAGATTTGAATTGCCAAATTGCAGTCAGCTGGCAGTCAGCAGAAGTAGCCTGCAGTACTGCACTCTAACCATTGTGCCACCACAGCTCCTTAGTTATTTAGTGATTAGATTTAGTTATTATTTGGCATTCTTCCCCCCTCATCTCCTGCCATCATTGTGGTACTATGGATATGAGTCATTCCAAACCTGTTCATAGTGCTGACACTTGGGGTACCAGATTTTGGCTTCAAATGAGCTTTTTCTATACCTCTTTATGCCTATCTAGTAGTTTCTCAAAAGGGATGTGGTGGCTCAGTGGCTAAGATGCTGAGCTTGTCGATCAAAAGATCAGCAGTTTAGCGGTTTGAATTCCTAGTGCCGCGTAATGGGGTGAGCTCCCGTTACTTTTTCCAGCTTCTGCCAACCTAGCAGTTCGAAAGCATATAAAAAATGCAAGTAGAAAAATAGGAACCACCTTTGGTGGGAAAGTAACAATATTCCGTGCACCTTTGGCGTTTAGTCATGCCAGCCATATGACCATGGAGATGTCTTTGGACAGCGCTGGCTCTTCGGCTCTGAAAAGGAGATGAGCAGTGCCCCCTAGATTCGGGAACGACTAGCACATATGTGCGAGGGGAACCTTTAACTTTAGTAGTCTTCTGGATTTTTATCACTCATATTTGGTAGTTCCTGTTTACTCTGAAAGAAATATAAATAGGAATTCAGATTGTAAGCACATGCACATCATACGTAATCTCTTTTGTTTCAATACCTTGTCCTCAATTCTTAGACCACGGTTTAATATGATGCATGAGCCCAGTTGCCTTAAATGTTACATATCTTAACGAAGGACAATCGAACAGACTCATTCACCCTGTTTGGCATGAAGCACGATTAATTCTTATATTCTGCTCAGGAGATAGGTTCACATGCAGAGCTGGACACAAGAGCAACACTGAGTATTACTCATTTCTAACCTTAATCCTTTCCAGTTTCCCCCTGCCACATCTCATTTCTCCCTGCTTTACCTACAATGACGTTAAAGAGCTTATGCCTGATATGGGAGTAGGTCTCCTCTATCCCTTTCCTTCCCCTTATAATTAATTTGTAAGCTTTCTATCTATTTCCATACCAAGCAGAGGTTCCTTTTTAACTATAGACTTCTTACTGAATGTCTTTGTCTTCTTATATTAATATATTTTTTCCTATAAAATTTGTTCCTCTCTCACCAGCAATCTTAAGTTTGGATCTGCAT
Source organism: Masticophis lateralis (assembly GCA_030761175.1). Taxonomy (NCBI): domain Eukaryota; kingdom Metazoa; phylum Chordata; class Lepidosauria; order Squamata; family Colubridae; genus Masticophis; species Masticophis lateralis. Next base: position 119,836,863 of record JAUDYJ010000001.1, read on the forward strand.
TTTCTTCCTTGTTCTTCCTTATACCTGGAATGTTTCCCAAGGTATCCATTATGGATCTCTCTCTCTGCCTCTCCTTCTCCCTCTCTCCCTCCCTCTCTCACCCCAAAATGTATAGGCTAAAGAAAGTCATTGTACACTTACAACCAGCTCACACTTCCCTTCTGAAAAGCTAAGATCTCATAACATTGGTGCTTGGATTCAAGATAGTGGAAGTGAATTGTTAAGACAACAGTAAGCTTTCAACCTCCTTAATGGACACTTTGGGCTGTTGTAGAGTGTGAGAAGTAAGTAGTAAATGTACGTTCAGCTTGAATTTTCATGGTGAGTCTTTGCGGTGCTGTTGGACGTTGTTCACCTATGTTATATTATTAAAAGTCCAAATAAAAGAAAATCCAAATAATGTCATTAACTGCAACAGCAAAAAATTATAGTCCCTGTTGTTTTCTTTTCATTGAAGGGCATTTACATCTGAATGACTTTTCAACTGTGTGCATGTTTGTAATTAATGCAATTACAAACCAGGATCTGCTCCCAAAACTCAAAAAGGAAAATAGGAAAACAAAAGATAAAACATTATCAATTCTATGGTTTCAATTAAAACAGTGTTTTGTTTTCAGGCAAGCAGTAAATTAGATAAATTACTTCACATCTGTTATCACAACAGAAAATGTGCATGCTGTAATAAGTCAGCATTTCCATGCACGCATTCCTTTTTGCCCAATTTCTGGAACTTTATAAGCTCAAGATCAATACCTTGATTTATTTGTTTTTAGTGTATTAATTCACTGTTTTTTTTAACTAACTTGATTTAAAGTGTCTTATATAATGAAGTCCAAAACTCAAAGCATTTGTCTATTTGTCTACCTCCTCTGCTTGGAAAACCATGGGGAAATTGAATAGGCTGTGTAGAAAGCATCTATCTGTCTGAGGGAGATAGTTGGTTGATAAATATGAAGAATGAATGATTGAATGAATGAATGAATGAATGAATGAATGAATTTATAAATTTATAAATTTTGGCTTCGGTCAAGAATCCCTACAAAGGCCTTTCCTCACAGACGTATCAGCCAGCCTTGTGTTTCCTCTTTCTTGTCTTGTCTTGAACGCCAATTATAATAAAATTTCCCTGCACTATACCCAGGGGCATGATGACTCAATGGTTAAAGACACTGAGCTTGTCAGTTGGAAAGCTGATGGCCCGGGTTCGAAATCTGAGTGCCGCGATGGGGTGAGCTCCTGTTCCTGCCCACCTAGCAGTTTGAAAGCATGCAAATGCAAACAGATAAACAGGTACCACTTTGGTGGGAAGGTAAACAGTCTTCTGTGTGCCCTGATGTATCATCATGCTGGTCACATGACCACGGAAATGTCTTTGGATACCGCCATCTGGGAAAGGAAGCTGGGTTTGGTACTCATCTTCCTGACCTGTACAGCATCTATCTACAGCCATATTTCCATTTCCATATAGTGACCACAAAAACGCAAGTACCTAAGTCACACAGTAGTAAGAAGAAATGGTATAGAATTGGGCATCTTTGGATAACCCCAGTAAACAATTTGCATTGGTAAAGGCTGGAGTTTTGTTGGAGATTTCTGGGCTAGAGGAATCCTCTTAGTTTACTGATCTTCCCCCAAAGCGTGGAGAATATTGGCTCTGACAAACCAACTCTTTACTGACCAGATCCTGGCATTTGCTTTCTTGAGATGGCCCTTTGGCAGTTTCATTAAGATTTGGGCTCCAAGGAATTTTTATTGAGGTTTGGGATGGTTTGCCTTTGCATTTTGGACTGACTTATCAAGGATACTTTGAGCACTATACTTTTACCTTTACTATCCTTGACCATGATCCAGGAGATGATGAAAACTTATTATCTACAGTGATACTAATGTGTCTCATTGATTGCACTGGATCTCTTTTAAGGATGGCTCCATTTGGAAACAATGTATTGTAAATTATCTTTTAAAAAACTTTTATAGAGTTTATCATTCCAGATAAACTCTAGAATGATACATACATAAAATCAGAATGATACGTACATAAAATCAGAATCATGCATACATAAAATCAGAAAAAAGGGGGAAAGATCCAAAATCAATTATAATTTAATTTGGCTGCTATAGGTTGTAAATATTTTTTTTAAAAAAACATGATCAAATAACAACAGATCCCACTTCCTCCCACTCTGCCCCTGACTTCCTCACATGTCCTTCGATTTTAATCTTTGCTTTTAATTTATTTACACGTATATGTTGATACATTTTAATGAATTTATGGCTTATGTAAGCCGTCCAGAATTACCCTATTTATTTATAAGTAAATAAATGATTGAAACAAATGCTTATTGAGCAATGTCTCAAAGACCAGAACAGACAAAATAGATAATTTGTTGATGGAGATTGGAAAATTCATTAATAAACAGCTTGAAAATGTAATGATTTAAGCTTAGTCCATAATGTGGATTTATTTTATTTTTTCAAGTTCCAAAATTACATCATAACCTCTTTTAAAAGGATTAAAAATGTGTACATTGTACAGTTGAAGTGGCCTCATTGTAAGCTGAAAATAAAGTGACTACATGATAGAAAATAGAGAAAAAGATAAACAGAAAAAGAATGAGATTTGAAAAAAGATAATGCATTCTAGAAGTTTAGAAAATCTAAATGAAAGAAGTATGGGTGACACTACAAAGAAAGTAATGGCACAAAATATAATGTTGAAAAGAGAAATATTTAATAATGAAGGAATTGGAAAATATTATACTTAAATGTTGAAAGGGCACAGTACTTTGTTTTTTAAATAGTCAGAGTCTATAAATCCATAGCCTCAAACTGTTAGAATTTTGAGGAAAGTCAAAAGACAAGAAAACATTGATGTAAATGACAATTATAAAACCAAAATGAATGAAAAAATGAAAAATTGTGATAATAACTTAGCCTAAGAAAACACTAAAAAACAAACTTTGGATTAAAGAAGGAAACAAAAAGGCTAGCATAAATACAAATAGCAGGTGGGCAAAAAAATGGGAACAAAACATCACTGTTTCTAACATAAAGAAATAGAAGAGGAATTGGAAAACAGATCAGAATCTCAAAATGGGGGAAAAAAACTCAGCTAACAGATGGAATTTGAACCATGACTGTTCAGCAGCATGAACATACAAGCAGAGGAGGCACAATCTGAGGAACAAGCCAAGGCTGAGCAGAGAAAAAAAATGATAGAAATGAAAGAAAGAAAAAAAAAGAATCACAAATAGAATCCAAAGAAGAATTAGAACACTGTGGTATTAAAAAGGAAGAACATTGCTAGGATAGCAAAATCATCAATTATCAATCCCATCACCATCATCATCATTGTAAAGTATTCAGGATTTATATATCTTTTTAATAGATAGATAGATAGATAGATAGATAGATAGATAGATAGATAGATAGATAGATATAGACCAGAGTATCAAGTCAATTAGTATATCATTATAAAAAGCTTTCAAAATATTATGAAAATCAAAAGTGAAGTTTCTAATGTGAATTTAAGACACTTAGTGTAAATAATAAAGTTATAGTAGTATAAATATAGAATAGTAAGATATAATCACTATTGTAAGCCTATTATCTATTGAGACCAAGATATTATTCAACATATATTTACATGTAAGTGAAAATAGTTATTACTGCTAGAATGAAATCAAACCTCAAGCATTGACAGTATAATCTCGTTTTCAAAAGCAAGTGAAGACAGTATTATTCCACCAAATATTTGATCCTACCTATACATAGGCACCATCTGACTAATGATAGGAATACAACTATCAATTTTATTTTATTTTATAGAGCATTATTTATTGTCTTGTGCTGTACATTACCCAGAGTCTCTTAGGATTTGGGTGGGATTGAAATTTGTTTATCACATAAGTACATTAAAAAAAACTGACCTAAACAAAATGCACTGCAATGCTTTCATGAATACAGGTCAGTTATTCAGCTGCATAGAAGATATATGATCATAAACAACAACATAAGAAATAGGAAACAAGTGTGATGGACTACAGTGTACAGCAGCTTCCCAGGAAGGAGGGAGCACATTCCAGAAAGCAGGGGTGGGGAGGCAGACAAGAGGCAGCATAGCTGGTTAGGAAACAGAAGGAGTAAGGATGGCCACTCCCTAGAATCTTCCAGGGTATATAAATTAGAGTGAGAATAGTAAGGGTTTAGTCTGGCAAGAATCTGTCTATTGTGTGTAAGCAAATAAAGATCTGAATTCTGACTGAACTTTGTCATCCTTGGGCTTAGCCTGACAATAGTTCCTTTTAGGAGATAACCCATAACAATCTGTCCCAACCTGGATTTTTATTTATTTATTTATTTATATAGAGAATTTGTCTGACTACCCACTTGCTTTCAATGACTCTAGGCAACATACAAAAAGGTGTAATTGCAGTAATCCAGTGTTTTTCAATCTCAGCTTTAAATAATGTGGCTTTCAACTTCAACAGTATGCTGGGAGTTGACATGTTTAGAGTCCCAGGTTGAAGAAGGCTGCACCGATCATCGGCATCCCCTAGCATAGGGGTGTCAAACTCGATTTCATTGAGGGCTGCATCAGGGTTGTGTTTGACCTCAGGGGGCTAGGGGGGCATGGCTGGGGAGTGTGTGGCCAGGGTGGTTGCGGCCAATTCAACATCTGTTTTTGGTTGTGATGGCCTCATGCAGCCCTCTGCCAGCTAAAATGGAGTCCTCCCGAGCTCAGTTTTCGCTGGCAGAAGCACTGTGGGCCTGACCTTTGTGTTTCCAAAGCAGGCCTGTGGGCCAGATATAAGCATTTTGACTTTGACACCCCTGCCCTAGAAGGTCCTTCCAGGGAAGGCTTGTACTTTCTTCTGTCCTTCTGATACCTGAAGGAAAGGGATACTTTCCATTTCGGGACTCAGTTGCTCAGAAATATTACTTTCCACTCATGAGCAACTTGGCTTCTATTCTCTCTGGATAGCTACTTAAAATAGGACTACACATGTTAACATATTATGCTGAAAAGAAAAAAGAGAACAACTATTTCAGTTCTGTCAACACTAATTAGCACATGATTTACAGCCACCTGGCACCTTTTGTCAGAAAATGTTATAAATATATCCACATTCTCTTTTTTAAAAATAAAAGGCTATAAAACATATAGAAGTGGGAAAGAAGATATGGCTTGATAATATGTTTATTTCGTGCTGTTTGTGTGCAACACTGTATGTTTGTTTATATTTTTGCTCTTTGTGAGAGATGCTGTAGTCAGAGTTTATTTGCGAAAAGTTTCAGGATGCTTGCAATAATATGACCATCCTATCATTTTTGCATATCAGATGTATAATTGACTGAATTGTGCATAACTCTCTCTTTAAGGTATAGATCTAACTCAACTGTGCATCATTCCTTAAAAGAAAAAGCAGAAATCTAGAATAATTGCCTGCTGTTTTTTAAAAAGCTGATATCATGCTAATTGTGTATTGTTCTCCCTTTGCCAATTTAAATAATTATTGTGCATCATATGCACAATTGCTAACTGCACAACAGCTTGTTCAATGAGTCACTAATTTTCTCAGAAGCTGGGATTCCAAGTGTTTGAGATTATGTTATTGTTTGCATGAACAGTTCTCCCCCACCCCCAGCAGATTTTATCTCTAGAATAGATCAGGATGGCCACTAGATGGCAGGAATGAGATTAGATATTTTGAAGATGTTACTGGTCATCTAGAAGGCATCTAAAGTTTTGTAGCCCATGAACATAGTAGGAACTAACATCTTGTAATGGGCTGTGAGCAATCAAATAATTTAACAACCAGTTCTCTGCCCTAATGACCGGCTGGGTGGGCGTGGCCATGGTGGGTGTGGCCAGGGGTGTGTGACAGGCAGCACTTGGCTTTCTGCACTCCCTGGGAGCAAAATTGGGCTGCAGAGGGAGTACGCCCCGCCCACCCCGCAGCCCGTTTTGGGCTTAGTAGGCCTCCCTGCAGCCTGAAAGTGAAAACGGGCTGTGGAAGGGCCACACCACCCTCCACGCCTCATTTTGGTCCTAGTAGGCCTCCCTGAAGCCTCCTGGAAGCATAAATGGGCCACGGGGAGCGTGCGCGGCACCTCCCCACAATCCCATTTTGGGCTGTGAGAATAACCTTGAGGAATAGGAAGAAGAGTAGGAAGAGCCACATTCAAGGCAATAGATAAAAGAAATCTTAGCTCAAAGCAGAAATGGCATTTCAAAAAGTGTCTCAGGTTTGGCCTTTCCTACTTGTCTGTAGGATAAAGACAAGAGGAGAGAGGCACATTCAGAAGTGCAAGAATTTGTTACTGTAACCCTATAACAAAAATAGTTTTAGTATTCATGACTTTCATGTTCAAATCTCGTCTGCGGAGCTAACCTAACTACAGTATATTGTCTCTCCAGAATTAAGCGCCTATGCACAGATTAATGGCAACAGCCTTACATGTGCTTATATGTTCCAGAAACTGGTGAATGTTTGGTACACTTATGTGTTAAGTTATAATGTCACCATAATCCTCTCGTGTGCTTTCCTTTTAAAAAAAAAGATTAATGTCTTCCATAGCTCAGCTCATTTCTTCATTTTTGCGAGCGTGATAATTGATAGGATGATTGTTTTGGATGAAAACGACGATTCCCTCAGTTAGAAAAATTGTTTTCGGTTTTTATAATATTGATTTATTCATTCCCCCTCCCCGCAGTTAACTGAGTTTGATGAGAATAGATAGGATTTAAGGACTGTAGACTTATTTTTTTTAATAAACATAATTAAAAGGACTAGATTTCCAAGAGATTTGTCTCTTGGTTTGCTCAGCCTTCTGCAAGTCTCTCTTGTGTTTTGTTCCTACATTGTGTGCAGTTGGTTGTCATGGAGGCTGCTATATCAAACAGGTTGCCTAGATCTTTCTGTATGATGATTGTGCATTATTCTTTCAGTGAAAAATCCAATGAATGCCAACAGACCATTTCTGGTTTGTTTGTCTAAACCCTCTGACCAAGGGGGTCTCAGTTTCCTACTCTTTGGATAAAAGAATGAAAATTGATCATCATACAGTGCAAAGGTGCTAGAAAGAGATGTAAGAAACAATTTTTAACATTTCACATAAGGTGCTTTTTCTAAATTTATGAGGGGAAATATACAGATAGGAATCCTGAAATTATCGAAAAGAAGCTTGATGGCACTTGAGGTGGAAAATATCTCTGTGCATTCCCCAGTGTCTCTAAGTAAGGCTGGAAAATCTCTTGTCAGAGATCATGAAGAGCTGAACAGAATCACAACAGAGACACTTCAATGAAACAATGGTTGGACTTGATACTGTTGGAAGGAAAAGATCCGGTTCACTCTCTCCAGCGGGAAAGAGAAAGTCGGTACAATGGACGAAATGAGAAAATGGGAAAACGAGCTGCTTGGAAAGAAGGTTTCTTTATTTAGAAGCCAGAAACTGCAGGAACAACAGCGATGGCTTCCTGGTCAGATGGCAACAAGGTCTGGTGAGTGGACAGACTTTAATATTATTTTGGGGCTGTGTGATTGAGATTTCCGGCCTTGTTGGGCAATAGTTCAAGTGTGTGTCTTTTATTATTTAATTGTGACGCCTTGGTTTCTATAGTGGCTGGGAGGTCATGCCCTATGTTTGAGACTGGGGGTGGGGGAATGCAGATTTTAGGTGTCCTTTATCTCTCTGCTTTTTAATCTGATCAATTCCAGCCTTCTGTGGAGGTTGTAGCTGAAGGCGTTTTGTTTATGAACAGAACAGTTTGTGAAACTAAATATCCATTCACACGGGCCGCCCACTTGGGTGGTTTTACTTCAGGGAAGGTTTTTCTCTTCCGGGTGGTGATGGTGGTATATTACTTTACTAATATGGGAGCTTTCTTATATTAAAAAGGTTGGATAGGGATTCTCCCTACAATATTAAACAACTTCCTTAGTTTTTCTTTTTCTCCCACTTTTCAAATATGATATTTATTTATTGTTACTGCTTACTGTTATTTATTGCTGTTGGAAGAATTTTTTTTTTTTTTGGATGACTTGCCTTCCAACATTATTCACATTTGTTGACTTCCAAAAAGGGTTTTGGACATGGAAAGGAAGCCACTGCCTCATATAGTGGTCCAATGTGGAATATAATCTGCTGCTGCTCCTAGTGTTCATTTTCCTATCCGCCCACTTCTTGTTTTTATGCTGTAAAGGTTTCTTCTATCCAGTCATGTCCAATTCTAGAGGGTGGTGCTCATCTCCGTTTCTTAGGGAGATGAGCACCGCCAGCATTATCCAAAGTCACCTCCATCATCATATGACTAGCATGACTAAATTGAAGTGCACGGAATGCTGTTACCTTCCCATCAAAGTGGTACCTATTTATCTACTTGTATTTGCATGCTTTTGAACTGTTGGTGAGTAGGAGCTGGAGCAAGGACAGGAGCTCACCCCATCACACAGCACTTGAGTCTCAAACCTGGGCTTTCAGCTTTCCAGCTGATAAACTCAGTATCTTTAACCATTTTATTTTATTTTTTTAATTTGATTTATATGCCGCCCTTCTCCGGAGACTCAGGGCGGCTTACAATGCGTTAAGCAATAGCCTTCATACTTTTGTATATTTATACAAAGTCAGCTTATTGCCCCCCACAAACTGGGTCCCATCCTTAGAAAGGATGGAAGGCTGAGCTGTCGCACCCCTTTTTTTGCTGTACTTATTGGGAAATATATCTATAGGTAGGAATAGCCCTCTTTTTTGATCTGGGAAAAATGTAAGTGCTTTGTACATGTTTATTCTTACTATTAGTTCAAAAAATTCCTTTAAAACCCAGGGAAGGGTGACCTCTTCTCCCTATTCCCTATTTAGATTATTTAAAATTAAGGCTAAATAGTAGTGAAGGACTCTGTGAATCTTTGTATTGTGCAAACCCCAGACAATAGTTCTCTGCAGGACAAATCTTGACATTAATTAATAAATTATAATTATATAAACATTTTATTAATGCACTGTGGAAGAATAGAAATTATTTGATCCGATTAGAAAGTTGCCATTGGTGAAAAGGAAAAAAGCTGTTTCTGTCATCCCTGAAACAACACATTAACACAAGATTCATTAACCACAGTTTAGCCCTCTGACTTATGTCAATTCAGAATAGTCAGTTTATTACTGCAAATCCAGAAAAAAGTCTTAATTCTATAAACCATGTTTAACTAGGGAATAAACATAGGGGACAAGGCAAGCAGCCAAAATCTGCTTTGGAGGAGATTCAGACTGATAAAGTCACAAATAAATGGGAAGGGAAAAAAAGATTAGCAAATAATCCGCTCTCTTGATCTGGCAGAACCTCTTTTCAGTGAAATGCTTCTAGTGCTGGTGCTAACTTGTAGTTAAAATAAAAACAGGATTTATACATTACACTTCATATATACTAACCCACAGACCATGGTAAGGCCCAGACGAACCATATTTTGTATTAGCATATGTATGAAGTCAATAAATCTCCTGCCTTACTCTGGGATTAAACTTTGTAAAGTTGTTGGCTCAAAAGGATCAGATTCTGAGTAAAATAAGGATATATATTTAACCAGCAATGTACTTGTAGAGAATTATTAAACTGAAGAACCCTACAAAACTCCAAGGCTAGGATTTCTATAGAGGAAATGGAAGAGACAAGTTGTTATTTGTACAAATGAGAGAAGATGTATGAGCTGTTACTGTCATCCTGCATATAGGAAATTACTGAAATTATTTTATACAGCTTTTGGACAATAACTTTTCTGAATGGCAGATTCCTAATAACATTTATAAACTTGGCTAAATGTAGATTCCTCCTCTTCTGATTTGAACATTTAGCATTGCTAAAATTAGATTTTATATAGAGAATGCAATGCAAACAAAGCGATTTCTGCATTGCTTAAAATAAATAAGGGTCATTTGAACTGTTCTAGTTCAAAACCAATGTTCCTTGTTAATAAAGACTTTCAATATCAATGCCAGCACTTTTAAATAGCCCTTTTCGTTGTAGAAAATTTGGGGGTGGACTGAGTTGTTTTCTTTAGATCAAGTACATTCTAGGGAAGGCTATTTCCTGACAATTGATTTTAAAAACAAAACACTAAATGATTGAATCCATTCATAAAGCCTCCTTATTTAAAACTTCCTCTCCATGGTAGCATAAACTAATGCTGAAAAACATTTGATTGCATTGAGCAAAGGCTCTCTCTGCCAAGCCCTAAATAAATTGTAACTGGAAATGCTTGTGTTCAATGAAACAGGATAGTGGAGCATGGTAAAAATGGGTATTACAAGGAGTTCAATTGGACATCATTTTCAGTGTTTAATTCAAAGCCTAAAATGAAGTTAGCTCATTCAGACTCCTGTATTCAAGGGTCACCAACTTTCCATCTTTTCCCCTTTCTGGTTTGTGTTTTTAACATCTTCAAAAAAGGGAAACATTCAGTAGAAGTTTTTGCAGCATCCTGGGAAGAAGGCATCAGTTTTGACTTTCACAGTATCATGGAGCTGTTAAGGCACAGGAAAACATGAGTACTTTTCTCCAGCCTCATAGCTTTCTCAAGGTTTGCTGACTTGTGGGTGAAACCTGTAAAGTACAATAAAAAGCCTGATTTTCAGAGCATGGTTCTAATTAGATTTGATTTTCCCTGATCTAGAACATCTGGGTAGTTTCCATTGCAGGATCCAGAATTCCTAGCCCAGTGATGGCTAATCTTTTGCCGTCACGTGCCAAAAGTGGGGGGAGCGGGGGGGGTCGTGGGTGCGGGTACCCACACCCATAATTCAATGTGCCCCACCCTCCCGCGCATGCACACGTGACCCCCCCACACTTCCCCCTGCTTTTGGCACGTGATGGCACAGTGGACTCGGTAGGCCCATTTTCCACCCTCCCCAGTAGGCTCCAGAGGCTTTCTTGGAGCCTGGGGAGGGCAAAAACAGCCTTCCCCATCCTCCCGGAGCCCTTCTGGAGGCTGGAAACAGCCAGTTTCCCGGCTTCCGGTGGGACAGGAAGACCTGAAAATCAGTTGGCCGGTGCGCATATGCGCGCTGGAGCTGAGCTAGGGCAACACTCGCGTGCCCACCAATATGGCTCCGCATGCCACCTGTGGCACCCGTGCCATAGGTTCACCATCACGGTCCTAGCCTGTGTAGCTACTGAGTAAACTGACCAGATCTGGGCTGCAAACATTCATACAACCATTAGATGGCAGCAGACAGACAACTTTTGTTGATGTTTAGTGGTCATCCAGGTTTTTGCAATCCAATTTTATCAGCCCTATTAAAGAGGGATTTTAAAAAAATAGATTATGGATTCTAATTACCTAACTTACATGAGAAAAATATTACTTGCAGTTGCTCTTATTCAACAGTTGGAAGTCAGATACCCAATAGGCCAAAGCAGGAAACAGACCCTACAGGTTTGTGTGGAATTCTGCTTTAGGGATAAAGGCTGTGGCACCCTTCTTCAGCTGGTGATTAAAATAAATGTTTTTTCAACTTTGTGCATTCACTATGGCGTGAATGCTTATTGTCATGACTCAGCTGCTCGTCTGCCATTTTGTTGTATATGTTGTAAACATGGTGGACTGTATAAGTTACAAGTAATTGCTTGGTAACTGCTACTATTTTGGTTATGAATCTATTTTCTAATTCATGAGTACTACAATCAACAACTTTGTAAAAAGTATTCATTTTCACACTTTCCTTCAAAATATACAGTACCATTTTCATTATTTATTGTCATTTTGTGTATGTTCAAGTTTACTAAAATACTTTTTGATCAACAGATTCAGATCTTACTTGGCTACTTCAAAAAGGTATTGGAAACAATGCATTAAATAACTTTCATTGATGCTTTTATCGTCATAGTTTTCTACTCTAACAGACATGTTATATATATACACATTTAAAATATGTTAGTACTTTCAATGGAAAGAAAGAACTAATGGTCTAATTGTGTAACCCAATAGTTTCAGTTTCCAAATCATCAAATTTTTCAAAAGCGAAAAGTATACTGATTAATTTGTGTCTGGAAATAATGTCTTCTTTGTCTGGATATACACCCATAATTGAATGCGTCTGATCCATTATGAAGTAATAGGTGTTTCAAAGAAATGCCTTTATCAGTCTGAGAAACATGCCCCTTCTTAAAAATATGCAACCCATGTGAAATCAAAATATTTCTTTGCCTCAGATGCCCCAGAATTGCATGTATTGTAGACAAGTGGAATTAGCAAAGTAGTAAGGAAATGTTTTAGTCTCAAATTTTTTGTTTGTTTATATTAAATCAAAGCTTGAAGTGCTTTTCATGCTAAATCCTCCATCATATAACAGCAATTATCTTGTCAAATGTTGTCAGTCAGTCAATGTTAACAAATTTTTAGATGTTACAGTTTGAATACTTTGTGAGTGAAGCTCTAAAATAGTCAATTATTTTTTCTGTTGGTTTCAGGTTTGCAAGATAAAAATCTGATGCAGCAGTCAAAAGTATCTAGAGCTGTGTTTTCTGACCTGTATCTTCTAAATGTGTTAGACTGTAATTTCCATCATTCCTCAGCCAGAATGAGCAGAGATTTGGTCCAATCTGGGAACTTGTAATACAACACATCTTGAGATCTTATGATTGGAGAAGAATGACTCATTCTAGTGACTCAGGAAAAAGTAGTCTTCAGTTGATGGAAAATATTATAAAAAGATGTAGACAAGAGCATGAAGGAAATATCTATGTATATCAAAGTGAAATATTAAAGTGAAATAAGGAGACACATTGAGAATTATAAATTATATAGCCAATTTGGACTAGCTCTGTAGGCCCCTGGACTCCAGGGGACCCATGGACTTTGTGGACCTGAGGGGGCTGCGATGTCATCACAGGGATTCCACGAAGGCTTGAAGAAATGTTATGATTTAAATCTTCACTTAGGTCTTTGGGATCTGTGGCCATGGTACATGGCCACAAAAGGTATTTAAAGGGAGTGCGTGGTGGAAAAAGCTTGAGAACCACTGATCATAAGGTACCAGGGTAGAAAACTGGAGACTGTGAATTCTACTTCTGCCTTAGCCATGAAAGCCAACTGGGTGATTATGGGCCAGTCGCTCTTTTTCAGTCCAACTGACTTCACAGGATTGTGGTGGAAATAGGAAGAGGAAGGTATGTTGGTTATATTTGCTGTCTTCAGTTATTTGTAAAAATAACAAAGATAAATATATTATTATATTATATATTAATCAATTACTCTGGCTTTATGCAGAATTCTAAACTAATCAAATCAATCCATTTTTTTCATTTAGTGGAAGAAAAATGAAGGCCAACTTCCAGAGCTGACAGTTGTTTCTTAAATAAGTTCTTTAACCCCATTCTATTTCATGTAACATAGAAAGGGATACAAAAGAACCATTTCATTCCGAATCCCATTAGAATTCAGAAAAATTCTGGAATATTGTCCTTTACAGCAATGCCTCTTGATTCACAGCTGGGCTCACATTGTACCCTAAGCCAAGCCTGTATGAAATGAGAGCCAGTTTGGTCTGATGGTTAAGCATCAGGCTAGAAGCTAGGAGATTGTGAATTCTAATGCCACCTTAAGCACAAAGCCAGCTGAGTGACTTTGGACCAGCCATTCTCTCTCAGCCTTAAGGAGGAGCCAAGCCTGTATGAAATGAGAGCCAGTTTGGTCTGATGGTTAAGCATCAGGCTAGAAGCTAGGAGATTGTGAATTCTAATGCCACCTTAAGCACAAAGCCAGCTGAGTGACTTTGGACCAGCCATTCTCTCTCAGCCTTAAGGAGGAGGCAAATCCAAAATCTCACCAAGAAACTTGCAAGACTGACTTGAAGGCACAGCAATAGCAAGAAATATATGGGATCCTGTTCTGTTCTATTGAGTTACAGGGATTAGAAGAGAAGAGACAGTTCTGTAAACCCTGAACCAGAAAAGAATTAATCAAGACACCAAAGAATTGTCCAACCCAATTTGTTGGTGAAAAGACAGTACAGTAGTCCTTTCCCAGCAACCACTTGTTTGGGGAACATTTGAAATTATGATAGTACTGAAGAAGAGACTTCTGATTGGTCCTCATAGTTACAGTCTCAATTCCCAAGGAAATTATATCTCTCAGGTATGCTAACTAGGCAGTTTAGCACCTTAGGGTGCTCTATTGTTCCATTTGAGAGTAGCAACACAACACAGAATTCAGAGCTGGGATGCTGAAAATTGGAAATTGAAATCCAGTCTGAAGTTGACATGTGGCTTGGTTCTCTTTCAGCCCAGATTTTCTGGCCTGAGTCCTGCTTTTAATAAGAGATTCTGTGTAATGGATCTTCATTCTCATCTTCTGACATGTCCTACTCTTCTGAGGAAGATCCAAAGCAAACATAATGGAGCTACCAACTTGGAGCATAATGATATAGTAGAGATGATTGCTGTTCCCTTCAATATAAGAAGTGTTGTAAATGTCAGTTATGAGTTGTTGGGTAACATGAAGCTTTGTGCATTGCTCAAGGGATTCTTGTAGTCATCCGATTTACTACTATAGGGAATGAAATATTGAATTTGGCAGTCATTTAGTCAGACCAGCACAGCTCTTCTTAAGAACTTCAACATCAGCTGATATATATTGCATTATACCAGTAGCTAAATTTCTTTTAGTATAAACAGAGAATTAGCTTCTGGGAATATTCAGTACTGTATACAAAATACCACCATACCTATAGTTAAAGAGATTATAGAACACATGCATTTTCTCTTAACTTCCTGTATAATTCTGTCCTAAAAGAAGTCATCTATGGATATTAATATAATTTAACATTGTGATATATTGTAAATGGTACTGACAAATGTTCCTCTTGGAAAGAAATATTGGACTTGAAAACTGTGTTCAATGACATTTTAATAACTGGAGTACTCGAAAGCATAAATGTCAGGGAAGACAATTCTTTTTCATTACAGGTCTACATGCTATATTCTACAATATATTATGATTTCAGACTCAGAATAGGGAACTAATTGATAATTTAATAAAATAACAATGTAATAATCTATGGGTATATTTATATTAAAAAGTGAAGCACGTACATTTGAAAGTTTCTATAAATGCATTGCCACCTGTATCTAAAATAAGATTCTTTCCATTCGTTAAGATTTGGATTTCCTATAATTACTGTCTGTAGACAGACTTCAATTCCTGCAGATAGCCGTGCTAATTGAAGGCTTATAGCAGATGAAATTCAGCTCAACTGAAAATACTGTGTACTGGAATCAAGGTTGACTCAGCCTTCTATCCTTCCAAGGTCGGTAAAATGAGGATCCAGTTTGTTGGGGGCAATAGACTGACTCTGTAAACTGCTTAGAGTGGGCTGTAAAGCACAGTGAAGCGGTATATAAGTCTAAGTGCTATTGCTACTGGAGAAAACTAGTTTAGTTGCTTGAAACTCCATCATCCGTATCTGTATGTATATCTGTATTAGAGGTATTCTACATATTTATATTGCTGAGAATTCAAAACAATGCAATGGGATTGTAGCATTCTTACAAAAAATACTCTAAAAATGTGTCATCCTAGAGAATTCCTCTATCATAGAGAATACTTCTACCAATGATCTAAGACTCAGTACAACACAGTAAGCCAAAAAGTCTAGATATAAATGTGTACTTTGGCCTATGGGTTGCATCTTAGAATTACTGTGTAATCTTAACCTGGAGTGACTATATTTACATTTACATAAATTGGAATTTGAAATCAAGGCCTGCCAAAAATACCAAATTCCAGTGTCTGTCACCCCCAAATAACAGCTACTTTAGATTTAGACATTTTATTTATCAAATTGATGTAGCCGCTCATCTCATCAAAGGTGACTATGGATGGTGCATAATAATACTTTGACTAGTTTGTAGCTTACTTGTTTGTTTGCTTGCTTATTTATTTAAACTCCAACACATTGACTGAACTTCATGAGTTGCAGATATTTCAAGTAAGACTTAGCAAAGGTGGTTCAGTTCAATAAAGATTTGTGTAAGCCATCCCTTCCAACTTTCTTCATGAAGCTAATTTAATACTTCTTTAAATAAGTTAAGCAGTCTTGTTGCTTTCTGAGCCCTCTGTCAGTCAACTGCTAGAGGGTTTGGTAGAGGCTTCTTCATGGTTCCAGCCTATGTGCAATCAGATCAGATCCACATCTCAATGACACACTGCTGTGATTTCCATGGTTTCTGCTTCACACATTCCTAATCATTTTTGCTGAAAAAAGGAACTCTTCGTACTGGGCCATCATAGCTAAAAGAAACCCATGGTTGCTTTGGATAGTGAGATGGGCAGCATATAAATTTAATAAATAAAATAGCTGGAGTGCTGATGACCGCTAAATGGAATAGCAATAGCACTTAGACTTATATACCACTTCACGGTGCTTTACAGCCCTCTCTAAGCAGTTTGCAGTCAGCCTATTAGCCCCAACAATGAGTCTTCATTTGCAATTAATGTAGTTTTTCCCAGGATTTTTGCAACCCAGATGAGGGCGAGCCTAATAAAAAGTATTAGAGAAGTGAAAAACACAACTGCATATGGCTGGAAACATTGCTTTACAAAAACAAAAAACAAAAATCCCTAAACTGGAGTAAATTATTTTCTTTAAAATTTAGTCTTGAGTTTCAATCCAGCTTCAGGGCCAATTGTGGTCTTCTCATTTGGCTTAGTAAATTGTATGAATCCAGCCATTATGGTTTGTAAAGTGCTGATTAATATACTATTTAATAAATCCAGCTGACTAGTTAATACATGGTTTGCTGAGAATGATATGCAAATATATAGTACAGGAGGTGCAATTGCAGTCATATTTCCATGGAACTAATTTGTGCTGAATTAGAAACCAGGAGACTGTGAATTCTAGTCCTGCCTTAAGTTTGAAAGGCAGCTGGACGCTCACAACTGGGTAAAAGTCAGTATCTGACTTTCTGTCTCAGCCCAACCCAGCTCACAAGGCTGTTGTTGTGGAGAAATAGGAGGCAGGATTATGTATTATGTATACTTCCTAGGTTGTATAAAAATAAATGTGGGCTGTCAATCTACTAAATAAGTATTCCTGTGTTAATTGATGCTCCAGAGCTGAAATTACTGGGTGTCGGATGGCATATTTGACAGATAAATAAACATGCTCTTTTTAACAGTGGACTAACAACCAGACCTTCTAAAACAAAAACAGGAAAATTAAAATACAAGAGAAATAAACACCAATGAGTTAGTTTGATATAATAGGACGCTTATTGCCACGACCGATTGATCAAAAAAGTTTGCGAATCTTAAAGACAGCTCGCTTTGAAAATCCACTGTGTTACTTGTGTTAAATTATCCTCAGTTGCTCCCTTCTCTTCGTCTTCCCGGTCCCCGTCAACACCCTCGAAACCTTCGTTCCCTGTTTCATCAAGCCCGGGAAAAGCAAACCACGTGCCGGCGCCAAAGGCGTAGCGATAGTAAGCAACCTCCATCTTTGCAACGGGCAGCTAATTTGGCCTCAGCCCTATTGAAGCAAGCCCTTCAAGTCAGCCATTTTAGCGAGGGGCGGATGCCCTAACTGGAAGGGAGCGGCGGCCATTGGAGTTGAGGGTAGCTTTGCTTCACATCCATTGAAAGCGCAGAAGGCGACTGTTTTCTTAAGGGCAAAGGTCCGCGATAGGAGCTGGCCGATACGACCTTTCTTCTCGCTCTGGAAACAGATGTGCCTGTCAGAGGCGCCAGCCTGGCTTCCTCGCTGCTCATTTCGCGCACCCTCTTTCAAAGCGTTTAAGTGGGAGGCTTTGGGAGCAGCTGAAGAAATCCAGTAACCTGTGAGTTAAATCTGGCTTTTACCAAGGCAGTGAGTGGCTGAATGAATGAGAGTGGTTCCCCTCCCTTTTCGTTACTCCCATCTAAAGCTCCTTTTTTGGGGGTGGGTGGGGAGGGCACCTTTCGCAGGTTGTTTAAATGCGGCTCTCGGTTCCTGGCCAATCAGGGTTTATGAAAGAGACATCCCAAATACCTACCCAATTCTGGAGGGAGATAATCTTAGAAAAGGGGCTTCATAATTGCCTCTGGAACGATGCATGGCTTTTTCTAGCCCCTGCCTGCGTTGCTTACTGCTTAGGGAGAAGCATCTTGTGGCATCTGTAGTAGAAGTCTGTAGAGATTCTCGGTCATCCAGGTCATTGGTTATCCCAAAGGTGCTTTTTCTGAAGGAAACTGGACTTCCTTGTGTTTTTTTTTCCTTTGAAGACGCTTCTCATCCAAGAAAAGCTTCAGCTGTCAGAAGTGAAACGTCTTCAAAGAAAAAAACAAAACAGGAAAATAGTTGCCCTCCTGAAAAAATACCTTTGGGACATCTGTAGTAAAGTTCTCCGCTCCAATCGAGGCTTTGTTCTTGACAAGCTAATTTGGGATAGGTGTTTTCGTCTGACTGTTCTTGCAAGTTAGCTAGTCATCCAAAGGTTGTATGGTACTTGTGCTCTTCCTGCCTTGGTGGCATGTGATTTTGTATGCAACAGAGTTTTGATGAGTTGTTGGTTATTAATTGCTCAGCAGAGGCTGGCTGTCACTGCTAAAATCAGTTTTCATTGGCAGGATTGAGTTGGGAGGATATTTTCATTCCTTAGTAATATATGATGGTTCCTTAGTAATATGATTTCTCTGGATAGAAATCTGGTCAGCTGCTGCACAAGAAACAGAGGTAGCACACTAGAAGCGTTTATTATTATGGTTGGTTGCACGGTCATTCAGATTCAGGCTGGATTTGGCATTTTTAATCTACCTATGGAGTCCTTCCCAAGGACCTGGGATAGGCAGATGTTGTTGTTTCATGGTCTTAAAGGTATGGTGGCAGGATGTAAGCTGTTCCAAGTAACGTTGCCTTTGGCAATGGAATGATGATGATTTTGTCAATGCTGATGGTATTTGTGTGGTGCTCCAGATGTTTTGGTATTGCACCCAAGGCCCTATTATTGTAGTTAATACTTTTACAATAAGTTTCATTCAACTTCTATTTCCAGGTCTTTTTATTATTATTACTTAAACTTATATGCTACCTGACTCTCAATTACTTTGGTTGGCTTACAACAATTAAAAAAACTACAATAAGATCAATGAAAAAAAAAAGATAGAAGAGGGCAAGTGCAATGAAGTAAGGGTTCTCATTCTCTTGTGCCAAAGCACTGAGTGAAGAGCCAGGTTTTCACACCTCTTCTAAGAAACATATTAGTAACATGTTTCTTACTGACAGTACTAAATAACAAAATATTGTTAAAAAATGTTAGTTTGCCAAGTTTCCCAATGAAATGCTAAAAAAATCAAATCCAAAAGATCAAAGAACTGTGAGGTAAATATTTGACTGGTTTAAAGTGCAAATAAAGTAAGACATAGTTGCTCTTTGCTTTCTTGTGAGAGTTAGCTGTTCAAAATAGGAATTACCTTTCATATACAAATCTATATGTCTCGTCCTATCTCAAATGAACACCTTTCCAACGATGATTCTCGTCTGTATTCTTCAGATTCTGTCCTGTGTCACAATTTGATACAAGAAGGTTTCCATTTTTAAGCTGGTCATTCTAACTCTATTCTGTTTGTCTCCATGACTACAAAGCATCTTTACATCTATTGGAGAGCTTGAAGATACACATTTAGTATTTTCAATAAAAGACTGACAGATATGATCGATGGAAGCCATACTGAACTATTGAAAACAGCTTTCTAAACCAGAATGTATGGCTCATACAGTAGTGTCAAACTGGTGGTCTGTGGGCCGGATGCATCACATGCAGTCCATGCCCAGCCCAGCCAGCACTGTGAAGGGAAGAAATGTCACGTGACGGCAACGTGATGCCATGAGCTTGACATCAGTGCCCTAGAAAGTTATGAAAATTTTTTCACCAATGCATTTCTATAGACATGAAATGTTATTTCTCACACTATTTGAATTTTATAAATCTAGATTAAAAATAAGGTATTGATTAGCTTCACACATGACACTAAGCCAGGATTCTGAAATTATAGTTCAGTATAAACCATAACATCATGGATTATTTGTACTACTAAATCATATTAATGGGTTTACACAGAATACTAAATTGCAGACCACAATTCATCCCTAGGATTATAAACATTAATTAATAAATGTAAACATTTGTGAAACATTTCCTGTTTCAATCAGGAGGCCAGGCATACAGATTATATATATATATATATATATATATATATATATATATATATATATATATATATATATATATATATATATATATGTAGGTCTTTGGTTATTCGGGTCTTCTCCCGCGTAGAATTGGAAGTATCTTGGCGACGTTTCGATAAAGTCTCATTCGTCATCTTCAGGCTGGTGTTCTCGGCTTCGTTCTTCGTCGAAACGTCGCCAAGATACTTCCAATTCTACGCGGGAGAAGACCCGAATAACTAAAGACCTACATACAAACACCCGCGAAAACCTCAGAAAATATATATATATATATATATATATATATATATATATATATATATATATATATATATATTCATATATGTTTGATATAATAAAACACAAAGGGCTGATGGAGTCCACATCATGCTTTAATGCTTTTAATAGGAATAGTAATTAGGATACTGATGAAATAGTTTATTAGAATCATTGATTAAAGGCTTTTTAGTCTAACTGAAAAATCAACTAATGTAATTTTTTTAAAAAAAATAACAGGCATCTGCTACAATAGTTTTTAGGATTATATATATCTCAAATATATTGTACATATTTCAGAAGACGTATTTCTTCTGAAAATGCATAAATTTTCAGAAGACATATTTCAAAAAGCATAGCACTTCCAAGCTAGTAATGAAGACCTTGAGCCTAGAAAAGGGTGTTAAAAATGTTACATTGTGATTATTAACTAAGGAAATTCACTGGAACTCAAGAGCATAAGACTTGACTTTGACATTCACTCATTAAAAAAAATCTCTGGAAATAGATTTCTTGCACTCTCTGCTGAAATGTTAGAATAGTTTAACTCTGATAAAACTTTCAGGATCAACAAGTCCTTTTTAAAGAATCATAGGCAATATCTCATAACATTTTGACAGTTGACATATTCTAGTTTAATTTATACACACACACATTCTTTTAACCAGAAAAACATTCAACAGCATGAAGCCAGTTATTGTTGTTCATGGTGGAGCTGGTCGCATCTTTAAAGAGCGGGAAGATGGAAGTCGTTCTGGTGTAATCAGAGCAGCATTGAAAGGTTACAGTATCCTTAAACAAGGAGGAACTGCATTAGATGCAGTTGAAGAGGCCGTGATATCAATGGAAGATGATCCACATTTTAATGCAGGTAACATTTCAATTTTCCTGACGGAAATTCTTACTGCCCAGTTCTTTGTAGCAGCTGTCTTTTTTCCTTTTTTTATTCCATTTTTGTATGCCCTTAATAACAGCCTTAATTGTAAGAATTAAAAAGGTGAGATTTTCTTTCATAAACCTTCATTTCCTTACCTGCTAACTTCTTGCTAGGATGAATGCTGTTCAAGGTTATATCCTCCAATTAGTTTTCAAAGAAATTTATACAAAAGGTATTTTCAATGACTAATCTAATTAATGCTTGAAAATCCACAGCCTTAAAGCTTCATTTTGCTTTCAATAAAATTCCTATCTTCAGGATTGTGCCAAGTAGATTTGGCATTTGGTGTTTTGAATTTTGAGATGCAAGACATTAATGGGAGTGAAATTTTGGTCATTAAAAATACAGTTTTTTAATTAATACTACTTTTACTAACTACAGTTTTTTATTAGTAATACTTTTATTGACATTACTGCTTATATTATTGTTAAAACATATATTACAAATTCCTCAGTTTTTCTTTTTAAAAAAAAGCTTTGCAGAAAATATTCTGATATGTGAGGAATGATATATAACATGAGCAGAAAATGTACGGAGTTTTTATATATTCTGTTAGGATTAGCACTAATTACTCCTGCAAGGATTTTGATACTGAAAAAGCTGCCATTTAAAGTGTAATTAAAATACAAATTAATTAAAATAGTTTAAAATTGTTTAGCTTTGTGTTTGCATATTAATGTCTTTTCTACTTGATTCCTAGGTTGTGGCTCTGTGTTAAATGAGAAGGGCGAAGTAGAAATGGATGCTATTATCATGGATGGGAAAAATCTAGCCTCAGGAGCAGTATCAGCCGTGAAATGTATTTCTAACCCAATAAAGCTTGCTCGTCTTGTAATGGAAAAGGTATGCCAAAGGTGATCTTCAACAAAATCAGTTTCCCTTTGGGATTTGATTGAAGTATTATGATGCTTTATGACCTCTGGCCTGATGTAAAGATATAATAGGAAGAAATGCTGCAATCCAGGTGATAATTATATTTTTAATGGTTCCAAATAAACAGAAAGCTGGTATAAAACTTGGCCAGTAACAGGGAGCCTCTAACATGCCAAATGTTGCTAAATGCTAGAATTGGTAATAATATCCAGCAGAGCCGAACAGTTAATGATATTAGGAATTAAGGTTCAGTCACATCTGGTAGATCACAAGCTCCCCATTCTTGGGCTAGACTCAGGTGTTTCTCTCTTGCAAAGAGCTTGTTTGCTCTTGGAATATTAACTACGATACCCCACTGTAGTGGTATAATCCATTCTTCCTCCTTGTTGCCATGTTGTGCATAAAACAAATTTTATAGCTTGTTGGAAGAAATTCTAATCACTCTAAGAGGCCATGTGCTTAAAGGCAGACAGACTATTTTTATTTAGGGTTGGTAATGGTATGTAAGTGCTCAGTGACTAATGGAGAGCATAAGGTAAAGGTAAAGGTTCCCCTCACACATATGTGCTAGTCGTTCACGACTCTAGGGGGTAGGGCTCATCTCCATTTCAAAGCCAAAGAGCCAGCACTGTCCGAAGATGTCTCCGTGGTCATGTGGACGGTATGACTAAACGCCAAAGGCGCACAGAACGCTGTTACCTTCCCACCAAAGATGGTCCCTATTTTTCTACTTGCATTTTTTACGTGCTTTCGAACTGCTAGGTTGGCAGAAGCTGGGACAAGTAACAAGAGCTCACCCCATTATGCAGCACTAAGGATTCGAACCGCTGAACTGCCAACTTTTCAATCGACAAGCTCAGCGTGTTAGCCACTGAGCCACCACATAATAATCTCCTATAATCTCTCATAAATGTATTTTTCAGGAGTTTAAATGCACTTATAAGCCCCTTCCCTAATTTGAAGTCCTTCAGGTGTTTTCAACTGCAGTTGCAAAAATGCCTTTTATATCTTTTTAAAAAAAATTATTAAACTGTTTGTCTTTAAAAACAACACAAAAAAAAAATCACACATATATAAAAACAAAACATGTCAAAACGTAACATATTGAACATTACATAATATTAATGGTAATTTTACAGCATTTCGTATCAACTTATGTACTTTGCTTTTGTAGTTCTCCATTCTGTCATTTCTATTTACTAAATAGAATAATCGCATTACTCCAATATATACACACACACACACACACACACACACACACACACACATTATAATATTCATTCTTATCTACACATCAGGGTCGAGCTGAGGACTTTGTCCAGTATCTGCATGACAAAATCGCTCAGATCCGGGAAGGTCTGGCCTCTGACTGGGTAGATCCGGACGGGATAATCGAGGCAGGTCTTGGGGGTGTGGTTTGGGAGGAGTTCGACTCTGTGGCTCCCGAGGACATGGACAGGATCCTGGGACGGCTGAATGCGACCACATGTTTATTGGACCCGTGTCCCTCCTGGTTGGTGCTGGCCTCCCGGGAGGTTACACGAGGCTGGCTCCAGAAGATTGTTAACGCTTCTTTGAGTGAGGGTGTTCTGCCGGCCGCTTTGAAAGAAGCGGTGGTGAGACCCCTCCTCAAAAAGCCCTCTCTGGACCCGGCTGTTTTGGCCAATTACCGTCCAGTCTCCAACCTTCGCTTTGTTGCGAAGGTTGTTGAGAGTGTGGTTGCACAGCAGCTTCCCCGGTTCCTGGATGAAGCTGTCTATCTAGATCCGCTCCAGTCTGGCTTCCAGCCTGGGCACAGCACGGAAACGGCATTGGTCGCGTTGGTGAATGATCTCTGGAGGGCACGGGATAGGGGTTGTTCCTCTATCCTGGTCCTATTAGATCTCTCAGCGGCTTTTGATACCATCGACCATGGTATCATGTTGCGCCGGTTGGAGGGGTTGGGGGTGGGGGGCACCGTTCTACGGTGGTTCTCCTCCTATCTCTCTGACCAGTCGCAATCTGTGTTGACAGGGGGGCAGCGGTCGACTCCGAGGCGCCTTGTTTGTGGGGTGCCGCAGGGGTCGGTCCTCTCGCCCCTTCTGTTCAACATTTATGTAAAGCCGCTGGGTGAGATCATCCGTGGCTTTGGGGTGGAATTCCATCAGTACGCTGATGACACCCAGCTGTACATCTCCACCCCAGGCCACCCCAACGGTGATGTCCCGGTGTCTGGAAGCTGTGCGGGTCTGGATGGGGAGAAACAGGCTCTGACTAAACCCCTCCAAGACTGAGTGGCTGTGGCTGCCGGCGTCCCGATATAGCCAGCTGACGCCATCGCTGACTATTGGGGGCGAGACATTGGCCCCCACGGAGAGGGCTCGCAACTTGGGCGTCCTCCTGGACGCACGGCTGTCTTTAGAAGAACACATGACGGCCGTGGCCAGGGGGGCTTTTTATCAGGTTCGCCTGATACGCCAGTTGCGTCCCTTTCTAGATCGGGACTCCCTACGCACAGTCACCCATGCTCTCGTGACTTCCCGCCTGGACTACTGCAACGCTCTCTACATGGGGCTCCCCTTGGGGTGCATCCGGAGGCTCCAACTGATCCAGAATGCGGCCGCACGGGGAATTATGGGAGCGACGTGGCGCTCCCACGTGACACCTCTCCTGCGCGAGCTGCACTGGCTCCCGGTGGTCTTCCGGGTGCGCTTCAAGGTGTTGGTGACCACCTTTAAAGCGCTCCATGGCTTAGGACCTGGGTACTTGCGGGACCGCCTTCTGCCACCAATAGCCTCCCACCGGCCAGTACGCTCGCACAGAGAGGGCCTCCTCTGGGTGCCGTCGGCCAGACAGTGTTGGCTGGCGACCCCCAGGGGGAGAGCCTTCTCTGCGGCAGCGCCCGCCCTCTGGAATGACCTACCCCCGGAGATACGCAGGATTCCAGATCTCCGGACCTTTCGTCGGGCCCTTAAAACCCATTTGTTCCATCTAGCTGGGCTAGCTTGATCCCATCCTCCGTTTTTAAATTTGACATTGATTTTAAATTGGGTTGTTTTAATTCTCGGCCGAATAATATTTAATAATTTTTAATTGTTTTTAACTTTTGTATACCATGTTTTATTCTGGCTGTTCACCGCCCTGAGTCCGCAAGGAGAAGGGCGGTTTATAAATTGAAATAATAAATAATAAATAAATAAATTTATATTTGTTTATATTTACCTCTCTTTATTTAATGTTGTTCAGTTAGTACTTTAAGTTTCATCAATATTAAGTTAAACATTTCTTGTTCTGATTTCTATTTTTAAGCCAACTGTACATTTTATTCCATATGTCATAATAGTCCGAATCCTCTCTCTCTTTCAACTCCATAGTCATTTTATCCATCTCTGCGCATTCTAGAATTTTCCTTATTACAGTTTCATCTGACAGTATATTTTTTTGTTTCCAATTTTTTGCGAATGTGATTCTTGCTGCGGTAAGTATGTGCGATATAATGTATTGAAGGTTTTTATTCATTTTCAGATCCAGTATTCCTAATAAAAACAATTCAGGTTTCATATCTATTTTTTGTTTTGTAATTTCTTCTAACCATTTTTGAATTTGACACCAATACTTTCTTGTGATGGGGCATGTCCACCACATATGATAGAATGTTCCGGAGCCAAAATGCCTTTTCAAAGGTTATTGCTTTTACCTATATCACCTAAAAATTTAAGCTTAGACTTTCCTTTACTTATTTTATTGGTTTATCTACTATAAAAATGCTAACCAGCAATTAACGTTTATATTTTCGTATCTTCAAACAAGCAATTAAAGGGTATATCCAGACAGAAAACAATAAAATAGGATAAATTACAGCATCTTTAAATTATAGTTTATAGTTATAATCTGTAACTTCCCAAGTATATGCCCCAAGCAGCTGAAATTCTTAACCTATGATTTCCCAGACAATCTGGAGAACAGTGCTTTCCTGCATGAAATATTATGTTCAGTGTAGCTGAGTTTGCCTCTGAACTTAAAATATTTGGAGTTTCACTTTTGTATAACATATGTATCTTAGCCTCTAACACCGTGATGGTGAATCTATGGCACGTGTGCCACAGGTGGCACGTGTAGCCATATCAGTGGGCACCAGTAGTGGGTTTCAAAAAATTTTACTATCAGTTCTGTGGGTGTGACTTGGTGGGCGTGGCATGGCTTGGTGGGCATGGCTTGGTGGACATGGCAGGGGAAGGATAATGTAAAATCTCCATTCCCACCCCACTCCAGGGGAAGGTTACTGCAAGATCCCTATTTCTTCCCCACTCCAGGGGAAGGTTACTGCAAAATCCCCATTTCCTCCTTCCTCCCAACTGAGACTTGGGAGGCAGAAGGGGGTGGGGCCAGTCGGAATATCTACTACTGGTTCTCTGAACTACTCAAAATTTCTGCTACTGGTTCTCCAGAACTGGTCAGAAACTGCTGAAACCCACTTCTGGTGGGCACGCCAGTTCAGCTCTGTGCACATGCACACTGGCCAGCTGATTTTTGGGCCTTCTGGGCCCACCAGAAGCAGAGAAACAGGCTGTTTCCTGCCTCCGGAGGGCCTGGGGGATGGGTGGGGAAGGCCCGTTTTTCTTTCTCACCTGGCTCCAGATCCTCTCTATGCATCTGGGGAGGGTGTCAACAGCCTTCCCCACTCACTCGGAGGCCCTCCGGAGGCCTGAAACGGCCAATTTCCCAACTCCTGGTTGGACAGGAAGTGATGTTTTTTGCTGTCCCCAGCCTCCAGACACGCCTAGACTATGCATATACTTTTAGCATACTCCTTTTTCCTTAATGAATTCATTCTCCAAGGGTTAGTGTTTGTGAAGTAAAAACAGTAGATGCACAAAGGAGAAATGTTGGTAGATTTGGAGGTTCAAAACCAGAACGAATGCTCTGTGCTGTTGATACATTTTGTGTCCCACATATAAAAGCATATTACTATTGTATGTTAATGTAGGAAGATTTATTTTATCTCATCGTAGTAATAATTCAATTCAATTCAGTTCCAATCATAGACCAGAGACCAGAACAAATATAAACACTCAGTAAATATACAATTAAAAATTCTAGAATAAAATAATAAATAACAGATAAAATCTATGATGAAATCCCGTCTGTCAATTACACATGGTCTATTATGCTAAAATTACAATCCATAAACTGTGAGGCTTGTAGTCCGTTTAATACTAAAAGGGAAAAGAATAAGTGCAAAGGGTTTGCCACATTTGTTGTATAAAATAGCTATGGTGGATTAGTCGTGTTTCCGACGAATCCACAGTGCTGCTGCGCAGAATCTAGCCACCTGCACTTTAGTAATGGACTGTTAGTCCTTAAGCAGCCACTGGAGATAAGCAGTGTCAGAACGGCAAGGATACCTAACAATATTGGAAGGATATGCTTCTTTCGCATTTCTTTGTAACATTTTATTTTAGTAAAAATTTTAAGCTTTCTAACAAGAAAAATTGAAATTGCTTTTCAATTTTTTTAAAAGGCATGCCTTTTAAAAATGTCAAAATGGTAATCATGTTATTAAAATCTTTGTTACAAATTCTGCTTGGTTCTTTCAGAGTGGTGTTCTGCTGTACTGTATCTGTTTCTAAAATGATCAAGGCTCCATATCCTATCATGGCACCATATTAGCTCCCTCTACTGACTAAAAAGGATTTGGACAAGCAACGTTCTTGGGACAAACTTGATAAGCAGTCCTTTGAGATCCTATTCATTAAAGTCAGACAGTTTCATAAGCTTGTAATTCCTCAGGATAGATCTACCGTATTAAAATGATAGCTCCTGGAAATCTGCCAAAATATAAAGGCTCCTATAAGATGTTTTCATGACTTGCACTGAAAAATCTAACATGTTTGGAGACAATTCATATTCATTCTGGCGGGAGGGAGGGATGTACAGAAGATATTGTACAAATATGGCTATTACATTACAATCTCCAAATAAACTTGTATTTCGTTCAGTGTTAACTCACTAAAAAAAGAAAAAATCCTGAACATACTATAGCTCCTCTGCTGTATGACAAAAACAAGAGCAAAAGTTTTCCAAGCTCTGTACTAAACAGAAGTTGCAATTACTATAATATGAATTTGTAACTCCTGATGTATGCCTGATAAATAAATATAAATTCATGCTAAGTTTTGAGGAAATCTGGAAAAGGTAGAATATAACTAAAAAAACATACAGCATTTTTCATATTTAGTTTTAAGTACCATATTTTTCGGACTGTAAGACACACCGGTGTATAAGGTGCACCAAGATTTTGAAGAGGTAAGCAAGAAAAAAAATGTTTTTGCCTTCCCCAGCCCCCCGGAGCACTCTGCAGGCCTCCCAAACCCTCTGTGTGTCCCGTTTTTGTGAAAAATGAGTCCGTTTTTTGCCGTTTTTGTGAAAAATTGTGTTTTTGCCCTCCCCACCCACAGGAGCACTCTGCAGGCCTCTCAAAGCCTCTGCACGTGTGCGCCTGTTTTTCGCAAAAAAGGGACGCACGGGGCAGGGCTTCAGGAGGCCAAAAATGGCTATATTCTATGTATAAGACACACCAACATTTCCACCCTCTTTTAGGGGAGAAAAAAGTGTGTCTTATACTCCGAAAAGTATGGTAATATTTAATAGCCATAAAACCAAGATCCCTATGGAATGCAAGAAAACATTTTCCGTATTGGTTGTATTCACATTCAGTTACATGCCTCATGGAACATTGCATCCTCTGTAATGCCCAATTCTTTTAAGTGCAGTTTCAGGAACACTGTATCTAGCAGATACACACATACACACATGGTGGGAATTAAATGAAATTTCATGCTCATTAAGTTAAGCTGAAGATGGAACATATGCAAAGTTTCCTATATTTTCCTATATTTTCAATGATTTACTTTTATAATTAAAAATATAATACAGGTCTTATTGCTGACTCTTAATTGTGTATGTGTGTAAAGCTATGTATTTTTGAGTTGGGAGCATGAATTCAACTAAAATTAACGCATTCTACATATTGATAGCAATATGCTACCCAAAGCTTAGGATCTTTCCGAAATGCTTCTAACAATTCATTTAAAAACAATGAAGTGCCACATATGCCTTCACTTGACTAAGAGATATACTGCTTTATTTTTGTTTGAACCTCTAGTCTCTAAGAATATGAATTATTGTATTGTAGTATTTCCCCTAACACAGCAATCTTATCTATGCTATCTGAAAATTAAGCCCATTAAACATAAAGTGACTTTCTTTGACATGAATATCAGTTGAGTTTGTTTTGAAATCAAAAGCAGAAGAGGGCAGTAGTGCACAAGCCATTTTTTCCCTACAGGTGTGGAACATTCTAGACTCATAAGAATAAATTGTCTTTATTATCCTTCTGCTTTACATAAGATGATTTATGGCTTCCAGCATGGGATTCTAGCACCTGGCAACCTCTGTTGCCTGTTGTTGGGGGTTCACAAATTTTCTTTGTTCAAAATGATCTTGATAATTCTTTTTATTTCCTTAATCCCAGGGAATTTGTCACGATAATGCATGTACAAAGGAGTCTGAACTTACTGTGCCTACACACACACACACACAGAGAGAGAGAGAGAGAGAGAGAGAGAGAGAGAGAGAGAGAGAGTTCCCAATACTTTCCTTAACAAAAGAAACAATTGGCATATATGGTGAATAAATTACTAGGTAGAGCGTGACATAAGAAAATCCAGATACAACTGGAATATGTGAAAAGTGGCACAAATGGTATATCTCTTTATGAAACTGCCTTCAGCTTGAAGGCAGTGTAAAAGACAGGAGCATCTTGCAATAGATGGTCAGGAAAGGGAAGTCCCAATTTTTGCATGGCTAAAAGAAAACGATTCTGATTCAAAACATTCTGCTTCACACCTATATAAAAATTTGCAGTTTCTTGCACTGAACATACCTTAGAAGTGAACATAAAGCTACAGAGGACAGAATCTTTTCCCCTGACAAGTAGTTCAGCGCTTCTCTAGAGATTTTCTTCTGGATTTTTTTTTTTAAAAAAACACTATTACAAAAGCAACCTCCGTCTCTTTCATACCTCCCTTTAAAGTAGATGAATGATTCTATCCCTGTAATTAAATAAAGAAATTAAAATTGACACTTCGTCAATTTCTGATAGCATTTTAATTCAAGTTCAGGAATTCTTCTTTAATTGAAGGCAGAAATAAATGGATGTATTAAAATGTGCAGCCCTTCTTTGTGCTGTAGCATTTACAGTAAGTATTCGGCCAACAACATTAAATAAGTATTTTGAGAAATATAGGACACTGCTGAAATGCCCTTCTTTTTATCTGTGGTTGTATGTACATGGATTGAAACTGATTTGTGTAGCAATTTGAGTGGCTACTTCTCTCGTCTTTCCTTCAGACGGACCACATGTTGCTGACTGATCAAGGGGCCTCTGCCTTTGCTAAGGCCATGGGAATTCCTGAGGTTCCTGGAGAAAAATTAATCACAGAGAGGTCGTTGGAGAGGTGGAAGAAAAACCTTGAGGCTGACTGGAACCCTCAAGAATGTCAAAAGTAACTATTGGTATTGGTGTTTTGTCTGCTTTAATAAAGAAAGTTAAATTAAAGACAGCAATAAACCCACATAATCTCTTCCCCAAATTCCGAGGGCGTATTCTTCTGAATGTGAGCTGTTGGAAGCTGCTGCAAGCAGTTTCTCCTGCCCTCCTTTCAACTTTTGTGGCTGTGGTCTGGGGAAACAAGAAGCTGGCTCACGCCTCATGAGCATGAGAGTGACAGGCAGAAGAAGTGTAATAAAGAAGTATGCCAATGTTCTCTTTGGTCGATGTAGAAAAGACTCAGATTTATGGCTTTGGTGATGCAGGCTGAGAATGGCTGCCCCAACCATTGTTGTAGCATGTCTTTGGTACAGGTTTAGAATGAAAACTGTGGCTCTGTAATAGTGGTGGGATTTAAGTAATTTAACAACCGGTTCTTTGCCCTAATGATTTCTTCCAACAACCAGTTTTCCAAACTGCTCAGAAAGTTAACAACCAGTTCTCCCGAAGTCGTGCAAACTAGCTGAATTCCACCACTGCTCTCTACCTGGTGGGACAGATTGGATACCAGCTCCTAGCTCTCCACTGGGACATTGTTGCACTATCACAGCCCAACTCAGGCATAGAGCTGTGTTTTTCTCTCTAAAGTCTTAGTCAGGAGGTGTGCGGCAGTTAGACTGAGACACAGTCTTGGCTGTGAAGGCACCTCAGTGCAAAGCTAAGTGCAGATGCCCTTCCCTATCTGGGTGTATCATATTCTAAATTGGTAAACTCAGCAATGAGTGCAAGAGGATCAAGTTTTGGCCCCAGCCCTAGCTTTGATAGCTGTGTTCCCTCACCCTCCCAAGGCACCTCAAGCTGGAAGGGAAGCCTTGCATAGAAGAATGATAGTGGGATCTGCAAACCTGAAACCAGCTGTGCAACGAATGGGGTGGGAATGGGCTTTTCCTATTGTAGCTGATCTCTTTGCAGCTACATGGCAAACTCCAGTGTTAACAAAATGACACAGCCATGATTATGGCTGCTGAAATTCACTATTGTGAATATGTGCCATTGCTTCACATCACTCCCTTTAGCATCTTGTTGAACAAGAGAGAGCAAGCGGGTTCTGCTTATACTATGCTCTCCACAG
Source organism: Masticophis lateralis (assembly GCA_030761175.1). Classification (NCBI taxonomy): domain Eukaryota; kingdom Metazoa; phylum Chordata; class Lepidosauria; order Squamata; family Colubridae; genus Masticophis; species Masticophis lateralis. Next base: position 119,868,813 of record JAUDYJ010000001.1, read on the forward strand.
ATCTCTGTTCACATAAGGGCTGCTTTTCAGAAAGATACAGGCAGCCTTGTTGCACACGTTAATTAAGCAACAGTAGCACTGGAAAGGTACTGAGAGAATGGGAGAGGTGTAGTACAATTGTGTGCTGCATTCTTTTTGATGCACATCACAAGATTTTAAGAGACAGTTCTATCAATATATGAAAAGATCTCAGTGCCTTGCAGCCTTTGTAATGATTTGAGCTTGAGACCAGTCATTTAAATGGGTATTTGATCTGATTTGAATGGATTTTGTTGTTAAAAACACTGACTTTTCATTGATTTTAATGATAGAATTGCAATTTGTGGGATTCAGTACCTGTAGCAGCCCAAAGCAATTGCAAGTAAATGAGAATGATAGTATTTGGTAAATAGGAGAAAGATCCTATTTGTCCAAGCTGTCAAAGTAAAAAAAAAAAAAGGCCATTTGTTGGAAAGAAGAGGAAAAACTTTAAACTTTAATCTGAACAGAAATCTGTGATTCTAATAATTTTACATAAGTTAAAGTCTGTGGCAGTTTAAGTATAATCCCCATATAGTGCATTAACCTGGCTGTGTTGTTTTAGTAAGTCCTCTAAATGAACCTTCATGGAGACTCATGGCTTGAGTCTGAAGACAGCTTGTTGTCATTTTATACTTGAAAAATAGATACCTATGCTAACAGACGCTGTGTTTGTTTGTCAAATGCTTTGAGATCTGCAGCTAATTGTCTGAAATGCTATTTTTGGCAGAGACCTTGGAACAGTTGGAGCCGTTGCTATCGACAGTGCAGGAAATGTAGCTTGTGCAACATCAACAGGAGGACTTACTAACAAACGGCTTGGCCGCGTTGGTGATACAGCATGCATAGGTAGGGGAAGAACAATACCATAGACGAGTCTTCTCTTTCTCATAAAATGCACACAATCAGTAATAGTTTCATAATGCTCAGTGACTGCATTCCAGAGATAATAAGGGCTCGTAGGTCTTCTGGAGGCCATCTCTGCTCTGTATAGAACCAGATCTTTTTAAATCTGAACAGGGAGAATGGAAAGTAGCGAAGTGGAACCAGCAAGCAACTGTTTGGCTTGTAGTTCAAACAAAAGCTATTTTTATTGAATGGCATGTTTTCTTAAGATGAGATGATTTCATAGCTTTTAGGATACACCATATATCAAGATAAGTTGATGGAGTGGAAAGCGTGAAATATTTTGAGAATGTTTCTTCAGATATTAAAATATGTTCTCTGAACATGCTTTTCCCATGGAAACAGTCTAGTAGACATTCTTTTTTGAGGAAGCTTTGGCGGTGTTCCTTTCCACCCTTTACTTTCTTTCTATAGTTTCATGAAAGTTGAGGCAATTGCATTCCACTTGAGTCCTTCATTGTTAATAAAACTCCAAAATATAGTTGATATTGTCCCTGGCCTGCACTGTGTAATACATGGATATTGATTGGAGATGTGGGTTACTAAACTGCTGTCTTTTACTTTTTTCTTTCCCAGGAAGTGGTGGTTATGCAGATAATAGTGTTGGTGCCACCTCCACCACTGGCCATGGAGAGAGCATTATGAAAGTGATCCTGGCAAGACTTACTCTTTACCATATGGAGCAAGGTATATCCTGATGTTTCAGAAGTTTTACATTATATAAAGCATGAAGCAGTAGTATTGCACACAGTGAGTTGATGAACAGTGTCATTGGTTATTTCAGTTTTGAGGATGCATCATATTGGAAGCACTTTGGACATGCAACAAATACTGATTTAGGAGCTAATACACATAAATGCAATCTGATATAAATTCAAAGGTTTGTTCTAGCACAGGGGTGTCAAACTCACGGCCTGCGGACTGGATGTGTCACATGCTGGCCACACCCACCCTCGGTTTAGCAAAGGGGGAAAAAGTCCCAATATGTCATGTGACGACATGACAATGTGACTTTGACCCCCCTGTTCTAGCATCTACTCTTCTTAACCATGTAAATGTTTGGAGCTCTAATTTGCCATTCAGAGCAAAGGGCCTATGAAGTTTTCCGCTATTCACAGCCATCATTAGTGGCCTTCCTATTTGTCAAGTTTTAAGTACTTTCTAATGCCAGTTTATGGTTTTACTGCAAGAAATATTCTAGCTCCTTCATTTTTTGTTTTGTTTTGTTTGGATAATATTGAAAGATTCTGTTTTTACATGAATTTTATTTGTTGCCTTAAACACCTACTGGCTTTATCAGTATATCTAACACGAGGCTCCTTACACTTTATATTTGTATAATCGATGGAATTGGCAAAGAGAAAATGAAACAATTTAATATTTTAAGTTAGTTTTCTCCAAGCTAGTGCTCTCCATGAAACCATCCTGAATGGGGAATTATAGGAATTGAAATATATTTGGATGTTACTAAGCTAATGACAGCTGGCCTCAGGGATCATCTTCAAACAACAGCATTTTCTCTTTTTAGCTATATTTGTGTTGACCTCAGTCAAAATCATCCTAAAGTGACATTCTACCAATATGTACTGGAATAATTCTATTTTTTAAAAAAAATTGCATACAATGAAGTGTTGGGTCAAGTAAAAAAAGCAGGACTGAAAAATGTTCATGTCATATTTTCACATTCAGCAACAATATGCTTATAACTATTGAAGGGTTTGGGTTACTCACTGCTGAAGCCTTTTAAATCTGTTTTAAATACCATTTTTTCCTCTGAGTTCTGTTTAAATATAATAAATTCATTGAAAACAAATGCTCTGATCTAGGTATTGATGTGGAAGAGTGCTATGATAAACAGCTGGCAACAGGATATTCATGTGACCATAACATAATCTAACTATGGTTGACCATGGAAAACTTTACCTTTTGGGTTATCTAAAGTCTTGACTTCTATTACAGTCTGGACACATATTAGTCCAATCTTTTTTCTGAATATAGTTACTTACAGGGAAAAGTGTGATTCTGTTGCTAATTTGTGTTACTCAAGAACTTCAAATAGTTTCACAGAAAATGTTGAGTTGCAAAACAATGTTGGTAGATATATTGTCTCCAAAGCCCTTGATAGCCTGGCTATCTTACTAAGGGACACTTGATCTCAAATGTTTAGCTACATTAATTTGGAACATCATTTCCCCTCACATGAAAGGTTGTCTGCATTGGGAGCAGATAACAATTGTGTTTTAAATAAGAGTTTGCTGCCTCAAGGGCCTCCTGGTTTAGCTTTTTAGTTATGGGATAGAGAAAAGGTTGCTTCTGTTTCTTTGGGAGGATTAGATTAAACATTCCTCTTTCAGATGCTCAAGTCATAATGGCTGGCACTTGTTCTTCCAACTTTATCTTCGCTATGATCTTGTGTAACAGATTAGGCTGAGAAAGGCTCAGAGTCACAAAGGAAGCTTAATGGCTAGATAGGAAGTTAAAATAAATCATGTATGTTTTATATTCCTTATACTGTAGATGACATTATTTAGCTGACTTTGGCTGAGGCTTGATTGGAGACCACCAGGAAAGCTCAGGAGAGACTGGAAAGTCAAATTTTCTTTAAAAATTGCTTTAATAAAAAGGGAGAAAGGAATGCAGAAAAAAAGTAAATACAGAAAACAGGCACATATGAACAATAGCCTTTTCAAAGCATCAGCTCAGTTATTAAATGCAGCAGTAAACCTTGACCACACAGAATCATATTGGTCAATCTTTCCATTCTGTCGATAGAGATCCTGTTTAGAAGCAGAGAATGAACACCCAGTCTTAAGACTGCCAATTTAGGGTGATGCTGTCTTTTCTTGTGAAAGGACAAGCAAATCATGACATTCCATGTTGAAGACAGAATAGAATGGAATAACAGAGTTGGAAGGGACCTTGGAGGTCTTCTAGTCCAATCCCCTGCTTAAGCAGGAAATCCTACACCACTTCAGACAAATGGTTTTTCAACATCATCTTCATATGTTACCGTTTCTCCAAAAAGAAGGCTGGGTCTTATTTTCTTTTGACCCCTGAAAAAACGGCTAGGCCTTCTTTTTGGAGGGTTCTAATTATAGACTCACCTTGCAGTGGTGGCACTGATGGCCCCACCCAGCAGGAGCCCATTGCTGTCCCACTTCTGTGGCCGCTTGCCACCACTCGTACGCATCGCCCTGGCCTCTGTTTTACTTTCAGATGCCTGCTGGAAGGCATCTGCAGCAGGGGTGGGTTCTACTTACCTTTACTACGGTTTGCAATAGGATACGCATGCACGCTCGTTTTGCTTGCATGCCTTGCTTCTGCGCATGCACAGATCGCCAATGACAACATCCGGGGTGGTGGGCTGGGCCTCCCGCCGGTTTTACTACCGGTTCTTGCAAACCAGTCCGATCTGGGTGCAACCCACCACTAATCTGCAGCTGATAATAGAGCTCCGGATTGATCCAGAGCTCCATTATCAGCTGCAGATGCCTTCTGGAAAGCCTTCTGCAGCCGATAACAGAGCTCCGGACTGATCTGGAGCTCTGTTATTGGCTGTAGATAACAGATGCTGACAGGCATCTGGGTGAAACAGAGGCCAGGGCAATGCATGCAAGTGGCAGCATGCAGCCGCAGAAGAAGGTGAGGCAGGTGTTGGGGTGTGCGAGGCCTGGAAACAGGGCCGGATTTTCCTATAGGCTAACTAGGCTTCAGCCTAGGGCCTCAAAATCAAGAGGAGCCTACATTCAAATTGTTAGCAAAATTAAAATTACACTATTCTAAAAACAATGAACACTAAAACATTGAACCAAAAAAAATGGGAGGTGAAAGGGCCTCATAAGTGGAATAACCTAGGGCCTCTTTTCATCTAAATCCGGCCCTGTCTGGAAAGTAGGACAGCTCCACATCCCCCATCCCCACTCTAGCTTATTTTTACCTGTGTACCTCAACCCACTCCCTGCACTCTGGGATGGGCGGGGTCTTAATTAGGGCTAATTTTGTAAGGGGCTTAATTTGATCTCATGCGCTCAAAAATGTGATAGGGCTTCTTTTCAAGGTGGGTCGTCTTTTTGGAGAAACACTGTAATAAATATAAATTCAAAATTTGAAAATATAATTCAAACTTGTATTCACATTTAAAATCATACTATCCTTCCCCAAAATCATATTTACATATTTATGAATGTCAATGCTAAAACTTGGTCAGTTAAATTACATACAAAGAAACAAGTTAAAACATATGCCCCGTGATAAAGTTAAAAAACATGAAAGTGTGTGTTTGTTTGTTTTATGACTGATTTCTAAGACCACCTTCCTACAATCATAAAATCATCAAAAATTGCAGGTTAGATTTTTTTAAAAAGGTGTATAGAGGTATAGGGAATGGCCCTTAAAGACCGGAGGAAGAGCTTCTTCCAAGGCAATGATCAAATTAGTGGGGCCTAGGTCAAGAAAGTAATTTGAGAAAATGTCTCAGACAAGGCTCTTTTTAATTCACGCAAATATAAAGAAAGGGAGGGGGGAACACATTCAGACCTACAAGATTTTGTTACTATAGCTGTTTCAATAAAAGTAGTCCTATTCTATATTACTTAGTTAGGTCTATTATGTAGATCTGACAAGGGTCTCGTCTTTCCATACTTTTTAATAATCAATCTATTTAAAATAAGTTAAGAGTACTAACAAAGGTGTTAATAGTTATTTTTTTGCAGCATATACCCCATAGATTCATAGAATTGCTCTACTTTTATATATTTCTATATCTATATACAAAATAATATAGATTGTAATAGTAAAATCTAATATGGAATCTGCAAGAAAAAATAATAGAAAAGAGTAAAAAGTACAAGAAAAAAGAAAAGAATATAAAGAAGTGACTTCCAACCTTCATCACAACAAATATAAACAAACTTAAGTGATTCTTCACCTCCTCTAACTGATAGAAACAATTATCACTTTATCTCATATCCCATCTCTTATGGACAAATCCATAAAGTGGAACTGAGGACCCAGTTTGTGGGGGCAATAAGCTGACTTTATATAAATATACGAAGTATGAAGGCTGTTGCTTAACACATTGTAAGCCGCCCTGAGTCTTCGGAGAAGGGCGGCATATAAATCAAATTAAAATAAATAAATAAAAAAAATAAAGCATCTTTTCAGTCGTGTTAGCAGAAAGTCCATAAAGGGTTATCAAATGTAACAACATATCTTGCTTAAACTTGATCAACCAATTCTATATTCCTTCCTTTTACTTGTTAATCTGCAGTTCAGTCAAATATTGCGGTAGGATTTGGTTTCTCTCCATTTCTTCTTTGTCTTCCATTGCGCAGAGTTCTTCAAGACTTTAAGAAGCCTCTTTTCCAATTCCAATAGGAAAAAAAATTACAAAGGTTACTCTCTTAATTTTTCATTTGTATTTCTCTTTTAAAATTTTAAAGGTTTTTTTTAAAGATCCCATGTAACAACCTTTTCTAAGTCATTCTCTTGGTTTGTCATTTGTAAATCCACTTTTGATACCATCTCTATCTTGTTGGCTAAAATTTCTACTATATCTGACATTTTTTCAATAAAATACAGTACTTTGGACATAGTTGATCCCTAGAAGCAGACATCATTAACAGATATCATTACTGAATTGTTGATGTTGTAGCTATTATTTTCCGATTCCAGTCTTCAAAAGTCTCCTTCAGCTACGTCTGAGTCCCATCATTTCCCAGCATTCAAACTTGACAGCAAACCACTGTCCTACAGTGTCCTCACAAGTAATAGTCATATATATGTAGCATGTATGGGTGATTTCCTATCATGATCTTACCTGGAGAGATTCCAAGAGACTGGTCTACTCATTGGTTCTTTGATCTTTGCTACTGTCATAAACACTAATCAGATACAAACAATCTAATATATTTTCATCTACAAATGAAAAACATTTTCTTCAAATAATTATTTCCAGATATATAAGATACCCAATAAAATAAATTTGCACAGATTTAATGGAGCCTATCAGAAGTCTATGAGAGTTGCTTCTACTGAATAACCTGACAACACACCATATGCACCATGTGCACCGTGGTGACCTGCGCACAGTCACTCATTCGCTCGTCACCTCCCGGATCGACTACTGCAATGCTCTCTACATGGAGCTGCCCTTGAAGACCACCCAGAGGCTTCAGCTGGTGCAGAATGCAGCTGCGCGGGTAGTGATGGGAGTGTCACAACACTCTGATGTTACACCCCTCCTGTGTGACCTGCATTGGCTACCATTTGCCCTCTGGGTGAGATTCAAGGTGCTGGTAATTACCTATAAAGCCCTACATGGCTTAGGCCCGGGGTACCTGGCAGACCATCTGCAGCCAGCAACAGCTTCCCATCGCCTGGTACGCTCTCACAGGGAGGACCTCCTTGGGGTCCCGTCGGCCAGAAAGTGTCGGCTGGTGACTCCCAGGGAGCGGGCCTTTTCTGTGAGCGTGCCTACTCTGTGGAATTAGCTCCCTCTTGAGCTCCGGATGGCCCCTGACCTTCACTCTTTCCACCGTGACCTCAAAACATGGCTATTTCGCCTGGCCGGATTGGACTGAAGGGGTTTTTAAAGGGGATTGTATTGGTTTTTATATTTGAATACTGAATTTTAACATTTTTTATCGTCGTGAGCCACCCTGAATCCTTTGGGAGAGAGGACGGCATACAAGTTTAATAAAATAAATAAAATAAATAAATGAATATTGATGTACTATATCAATAAATCTTAGTATAGGGCATTTATAATTACTATATGGCATATTTTATCAGCATATATTGTAATAGCTGTTTTTAATGTTAGCCACTTTTATGTCTAAAATGTTCTTTGAATTACCTAACAATACTGGCAAATTGTTCCAGTTTTAACTATTAAAGAAGGAATTAAAGGACATTCGATGAGTTCCTTAAGATATCTTCACTTATGAAAAAAATAATTCATTCTACAATATTTCTATCTTGAGGACTCGAGTACTATTTCAATTAGTAAAAAAAAAGAAAACCATATGAAAACCACTGCTTTTGTGGTAGCAATTGTACTGAAGCCCAGTGGTATCCATCCAGAACAGCGTCAGCCAGAAGGGCAAATTCTTTCCTTTCAAATCTGCTCTTAAGAGTGACTTCCTATCCCTTGGGTAGATAGGGAGCTCCAGGGATGACGAGGAAGGAAAAAATCAGCAGGGTGAATAAAGCCTTTTAGCATGAAATTGAATGTAACCCTGGAAATAGGCTGATACAGCATGTTTCTGTAATTTTACAAAAGCAGTGAAGGAACTTCTGTTGGAGAACTTTCAAGATAGAGTTGTACAATATCAGGAAAACACAAAGCCTTCCCTAGTCATCTTGATTCCCAATGACTGCACAGCAA